>OY728120.1:634286387-635536387 GCA_963277665.1 Viscum album
ATTCTTCGTACTTTTGTCGGAAAAGTCAAAAAGTACCTCGTACGAAAAAATGACAAAAGATTCCTTTCATATTCTTTACTAAAAACTCACAGAAGGGTAAAATTGGATTTAAACTATTGTAAGTGGATTGAAACAATATTATATATTGAGGGAACATGGATGTGGATGATAAAATACACCCCAATAAATACCAAAGTATAAACAATCTCGGATAAAAATGAGATTGTGATATTTCCCCTTACCTTAGGTCCGATTTGCTTTGTACGTGTCCGAAGCTCCTGTATAATGGTTTAAATAATGTTATTGACTTATTCCAGAATCATAAATATTGATATGATATCATATATGGTCATATTCTCAGCTTCTTGTTAGTAATATTTCATTGTTACTTGTTACTCGTGTCCTTATTGCCTTTTGTTCTTATGCGTGTTTTGCCGAATAAATTCTTATTCTTCTTTTAAGGTTATAGATACCTTATATCCAGAATGGTATTAGTGTAACATATATCATATTAATTAATTCAATTCATTTATATAATTACTATGTAATTATGATCATGTAGAACGAGTCGCATCACATCGTGGAGACGATATTCCGTACGTACGCACGAGCGATGATATTGTTCCCATGATGGTGGAATTGTATTTAAGTGTATTTAGACTATTTCAGTATCAATATCACTTTATAATAATCATATATAGTTACTAATTAAACCATTATACCCATCCTTGTAAGGTGATGGTGGAAAATAGATTACACCACGGCGTGGAGACGGTATTCCGTACGTACGCACGCGCGGTGATTTTATTTTTCCGTAGGATGGATAGAAGGTGAATTAGGGTTGTTTCATATTTATAATAACATATCAGTATGTAAGTAATACTGATGTTATTACTTTATCATGAAACAACTAATGAAGAAGAAGTTGCAGAAGAAAGAAATTGAAAAGATCGGTAATGGATATTACCTCTTCTTTGGAACGCCTCTTTGAATCCTCCACTTAGGGAACTAAGATTGGTCTTTGAAGAAGACCAGGACCTCTAGGATTATTCTAGGGAAGTGGAGAGGAGAAAATGTCAGGGGTTGGCCGAGCTTGAGTGCTCAAATTGGTGTGAGGGGGAGGGGGAGGAGGTGCCCTTTTATAAGGGAGGAGAGGGGCACCTTAGGAATATCTCAAAATATTATTTTATATTAAAGTCAAAATCGGTTTATAATGGTTCCAAAGGGTCTTATTTCGAAGCTAAAGTGGGTATGGGTAGAAATACTATCAACCAATAGGATTTAGACAAGTTTAGGGTATTATTTTAACCTTATCAATTAGATTTAACTCTAAGTTAAATAATTTAACTTTTACCGGGTCTTTTTGTTTTCTTTCACTATATGGTTAATACACTTACTATAACATGCAAAACGAACCCCAAATTGTTTATTATTAATATATATATCCTTATATAAGTCATTTGGCCGAACCTTAGACTTTTAGGAATAAACTAACAATTAATAATGTAATATTTGATTTAAAAACTATTTTGTGTCAATTTTGACACTATTTGATATATGATTTTTGTGAAAGTCATAACAGAATTATATGTTCGAACAAAGTTGATTAAATCAACAATAATATATCATAGTAACCTATAAAATTAGTGGAATTCATAAAAAGTCTCAAATTACATTTATTTTTGTGTTTATAACATCAACTATGTCAATATTTCATTAATAAGATAATTACTGCATCATCATTGTGTCATAAATAAATTAAATTATTTAATGTCTAAAAATTACAAATAAAATACCATTATGTAGGAAATCTTATTATCTTTCTAATTAATATTTGTAGTCGAATTTATCTTATGTATAACCCCATATTAAAAATGATTTACTTATTAAACCTTGATTTTAACTATTTTAACCCTTCTTGAAATAAATTAATAATAAATGTCCTAATCTAACCCAAGTGGGCCTAAATGGTCATATTTTATTCCTAAGTTTGTTTTTGGTCGAATTAAACTTATCCAATAGAATTAGGACACGTGTTAGGGTAATAGTAATATCATATTTACCCCTATTTACTATTAACCGCGATAAAAAAGTAAAAAGTTACTATTCACCAGAAAATTATTTTTATCTCATTGAACCAAATTTTACTTACTGATATCAACCGTGTCAGTCAGATTTTCGAAATTCCATTCACAGAAGCGGTAAAATTAAGTTTTATGCAAAATTCAGTTTTTAACCTACCACTTAGTGGTTTCACTATTCATCAAAAATTGAAAGTTTTCAGAAAAATACCAAAATTTCACCCTAGGCTAATTTTGGTATTCCGAATCCAAAAATGAAGTCCATTTTGAAAAATAAAATTTATAAAATTCCAAAAATTGGTTATTACTATTCATAACGGCTAGTTTTAATAATATTTTAATAGCATATCGCTGTTTAGTGAAACTCGGTATTGCGTACGACACAAGCTATCGAGGAAGGTCACGATTTCGTGTAAAGCATGCCAAGAAAGTGTTGTGTAGAAAAAAATTCCTTTGATGATTTATATAACATAAAAGTCTCGGTTGTAACAGTGTTTATATGTTATAAAGGCAATGTATTCTCAGTTTTAGGGAATTACGCCTTTGGTTCTAGCCGCCACCCCCTGGACTATAGACGGCGGGCTTCTGGTAGTCAGGGCACGGGACCCGGGGGACTGTTTATGAAAAATTGGTATCAGAGGTGTCAGTTATGCCGCAGAACATGGACTCTGATCTTTTCTGGGAAGCAATGGTGTTAAGGGTAATGACTGAAGTTTTTAGTTCAGGGAGTCCAGTGTTGGTGTGGTGGCCGACGTATCCATACACCAGGACCCTGACTTCTGGTTTCTGACTCAATGCACCAATACACTAATTTTGTGTGTGTTTTCAAAAGTTTTCTTTGTGATTTTTTGAGTCGGCTCACTAGGTTTAACTTTCATCTCACCAGGTATAACTTTTGTCTATGGCAGACATATTTATTTTCAGAATGCCTCCACACAGACAGCCATTTAGAGTTGAAAGAGTTGTATGCACTGATAGCCCACCGAGCGATGAGGCCTCGGTGCAGGGTCCTTTTCCAGTAGAGGAACCAGCGGAGGTACCCCTGGTACCACTCCCCATTGGGCCACCGATGCCACCATCCCCAACAGCAGACGGTGCATGGCGCTTGAGAGTGTTGCCTGAGTTCCAGTGCCAGAGGCCAGCTAGGTTCAGGGGAGATATGGACCTGCAAGCGGCTAAGGATTGGCTAGAGGTTGTGGTGAGATTTTTCTGATTGGTAGAGACACTAGATTATTTCATGGGGATCCTTGCTGCTAGCCTTCTATAGGAAACAATGGGTAGATGGTGGAGCTTGATGCTCCAGGTTCACAATTAAGTGACGCTTCTCCGGGAAGACTTCAAGAGCATTTTTCAGGCATAGTTTCTCCGAGCGACTCTTTGCGCAGTGCGTATACAGGAGCTTCTTCATCTGCATTAGGGAAGCATGACTGTGGATCAGTACTGAACGAGGTCCACTGAACTCTCATGTTACTCCTTAGATATGGTGTGGGACCCTTTCATTAGGGCCCAGACCTTCGATCATGGACTCAAGAGGGAGATCATGGATTCAGTGATCTCACTCATCATCCTGAAGCAGGCATGGGTGTTAGAGAGGGCCCTCTTAGTGGAGAGTTTCTTTACTGAGTAGTCACCAGTAGTGGGACCCACTACTAGTCATCACATAGTGGAGTCTTCTGTAGCTGGAAGCAGAAAAACATCATAGAGGTCCAAGAGGACCAGAACTATTGATGGACAACTGTATGACTCAATATTTGTTGTGAAGGGCACCCAAAGTGGACCTAGTCATACTAGGAGCGGGTAGTGTTATGCATGTGGTTGGCAGGGTGACATGGCTCGTGACTTTCCAACCTCCCATTCAGATGATTTGAAGACGATCGAAGGACCACCCAGGCAGACACGGAGGTTTGATCAAGGAGGTCCGCAGGGAATAGGAGGACATGGCAGAGGATCTCACTGTGCAGCTGATAGTGGGCGACGATTCAAGATATTACCACCACCACCACAAGGATGTCCACCCCGACTATAGGGAGCAGGGGGACAGAGAGAGCTTAGCTCTAGGAAGATGAGGCTTACGATCATGGTGCTCTAGAGATTATCCGAGGTACAATCTGTGTCTACTCCACCTTAGCTGCAGTACATATAGACACAGGTTCCAGTCATTCTTTTATTGCCACTACCCTCGTTCTGAGCTCGAATATTTTGACGGAGCCATTGACTCGAAAATTTCTACTAGAGACTCCTACAGGAGCGGATTAGACAATTATGTACTTGTGCCGGTAGTGTGACCATACTCTAGGAGATGAGATATTCGTCTGGGATCTCCTAGTAGTGGCATCGAGGCCTCACAACGTCATATTGGGTATGGACTGGTTAACTACATTCCATGCTATGATTGACTATATTAGGTGAAAAGTGCATTCTTTTCGCACTGATGGGATCAGGTTTACCTTCACCAGCGAGAATGAAGCCTTTGTAGCATACAATGGAATTACCCGGAGGAGAGTGGAGCCGATCACTCATCAGTTCTCTAGCCTTAACCCCAGAGCTGCTGATGTAGAGATTCCAAGATGTCCTGTAGTTATGGACTAGTACGCGGATGTCTTTCCTGATGATGTTCCGGGTCTACCTCCTCACAGAGAGGTAGACTTTTACATTTACTTGTACCCCAAGATGACACCGATATCTACACATGCGTATCTGATGTCTCCCGTGGAGCTTCGTGAGCTGTAGGTACAACAAGAGGACTTGCAGGGGAAGGGATTCATCCGACCCAGCATTTCTCCTGGGACAGCCCCGATTCTATTCACCAAAAATGTGAATGGGAGATTGAGGTTTTTTGTTGACTACCGGCGCCAGAAACAGGTGACTGTGAAGAACAAGTACCCACTCCCGAGGATTGATGACCTCTTTGATCAACTGAAGGTATCACGATGGTTATTGAGGAAGTCCTCAGATCTGGATATCACCGGCATAGAGTGCTAGAAAAGGATGTGTATAAGACAACCTTCATATATCGGTATATCAATTACGAGTTCATGGTTATGCCATTCAGCGTGACCAATGCTCCTGTAGTGTTCATGGGACTCATGAACATGATCTTTTAGCCATACCTTGATCTCTTTGTAGTGGTCTTCATCGATGACATTATGATAAAATCTACTATGGAGGAGGAGCATGCCTATCATTTATAGGTAGTACTGGACACACTCCGAGAGCACCAACTTTATGTTAAGGTCTTGAAGTGCTAGATTTGGATTTGAGAGGTTCACTTTCTAGGACATATCATATCAAAGGCTAGAGTTGCAGTGGATCTTGAAAAGAGTGAGGAAGTACTTTCTTAAGAGCCACCCAGGAGTGTGACGGAGGTATGGAGTTTCCTGGGTTAGGCTGGATACTACAAGAGATTTGTGTCAGATTTATCCAGAGTTGTAGCACCACTATCAACCTTGATGAATAAGGGGAAACCTTTCGTTTGGTCGGAGAAATGCTAGCGGAGTTTTCAGGAGCTGAGGTAGAGGATAAATGGTGCCCCCATCTTGAGGCTTCCAAAGGAAGTCATAGGGTATGTAGTTTACTGTGATGCATCAGGGAACAGAATCAGATGTGTCCTGATTTCGGAGCGAGCACTGATCGCATATGGTTGTTGAAAACTGAGACAACACGAGTAGAACTACGCTACCCATGACATGGAGATAGTAGCAGTGGAATTGGCCTTGAAGATGTGGTGAAACTATCTGATGGGCAAGCATTTTACTGTGTACTATAATCACAAGAGTCTTAGGTATATCTTATCTCGGAAGAACTGGAACCTTAGGCAGAGACGTTGGCTTGAGTTCCTCCAAGACTATGACTTTGAGATAGTCTATACTCCTGGGAATGAGAACATTGTTGTAGATGCACTCTGTAGGAGATTTGGTATACAACTAATATGCGAGGCAACAGAGTAGATTACCGCTTTACATATATCCTTTGTGGATAAAGATGGAGCAGCTTTCCTTCAATCTCTTATAGTCACTCCCCCACTTCTTCAGCAAGTCAGGGAGGCATATCGTGGGGACGCTGACTACAAGACACGACGTGCTCATATATCCACATGACAGGCACCTGATGGATTTTCTTAAGGTGGGGAGCACATGATCCTCTTCAGAGGCCGTACCATGGTGCCAGTGTCACTTCTGAAGGAAGTTTTGAGGGAGTTCTATACTTCTTATCTAGTGTTACATCTAGGAGTGGTGAAGATGTACCAGGATCCCCGATGACAGCAGTAGTGGCCAGGAATGAAGAAAGCAATTGCAGAATTTTTTCTCGGTTCCTCACTTGACAGCAAGTGGAGGTAGAGCATCAGGTACCAAAAGGCTTGGTTCATACATTAGAGGTCCCAAAGTGGAATTGGGATGGGATATCCTTGAATTTATTAACTTTTTTTGGGTACGTTCAGTAAACGTGTGAGTGGGTTTTTCTAACTTTTGAACTGGTGCTCGAAATTGAAATCTGAGGGCACCATTGAACTCACAGTGCCGACATTCTCTTAAGAATAATTTCACTTCGATGACAGTTGGATGATAGATAAAGATAAATTTTGTGTTTTTCGTGGAAATAATTAAATAACATAAACAAAAGTTTTATTTTATTTTTTTGTAACCACCCTCCATGCAGAAGTTGGTAGTGGAGACTTCAGAACCTTATCCTCCTATAAGAGGTTATGGTGGTGAGGATCACCAGAGCCTGACCTCCAATGGGAGGTTATGGTGGTAGGTACCACCTGTGGTCTAAACCTCTTCAAATCCCTCATTAATGTGTAGGATCCTCTTGAGCTTCCTCCGCATTAATTATACCAACCGATCTTAATTAATGGTGACAACCCTTGGTATCCAAAAATTTGAATTTTTTTTCCAACACAACCCATTTATTGTTGCCAATTTATTAAGCCTACATTGATTTCCAACAAATTAAAGAGATAAACATATTATCTTTGGTTGGATATTTATTTGTTGGAAAAGTATTGGAAATGGAGGATTGGGGGAACATGGGAGAATGATCTCCAGTAAAGAATTCCAACCTCCTTCAACCTTGTTCCTCAGGGACTTCTTCCGACGTGGGACGTCCTCATTTATGAAAAATTGATAATCGTACTACCTTCTTACGCCAACTTCATCAAGCGAACGAGGTATGGGTTTATTGATTATCACTTCACATGTTCTCCCCTTCTAATTCTTTTGTGGGATTTTTTAATATAGATTTATGAGGGTTGTGGGAAATGATATCACTGTGTGATGCGGCAGAACCACGGTTGGGAGCACCTCTGTGTGATGCAGTAGACCCACGGTACTCGACAGGAAGAGTACCTAAGCAGTCCAAGGTTAGTGGGAAGGTCCTTTGTGTGATTCGGCAGGCCCACTCTACATGATAGAGGAGGAGTTCTCCAACAACCAAGGTGTTTGGCGTTATGTTCGGAATGTTACTTGAAACTACCCCTAGAATAAATCTTGGTGTGAGTTGAGTCAGGTTTTTTGTGTTTTCCACATGATTGAGATGGATTACCTGGTAACTTAGATATATATATGGGCATATACCTAAGTAGAGTTATCTATTGATTTCATACTTTTTTTTATCTTTGTTGGATATTGTAAGACCTAGAGGGTCTCGGGTTCCATACTGAGTATCATTATACTCACCCATGCACATGATATTCTTGCACCTTGTTGTGTTGAATGCAGACGATGAACAGCTCTGACTGAGGCTAAGAGTACCAGGACTGGACGGTACCTGGAGGTGGACCTTACGATGAGTCGGTACACGGAGGAGACTGACGGACGAGGAGCATTGAGAAGATGATCTATACCTACCATTCAGGTAGGAAACTCAGAGGATGGCCCAGTGGATGACTTTCCCTTCTCTTCAGTTTTATTTTATCACAATTATATGCGTAATTTCAAGTTGGGATTGTATTCTGGACCCTTTTACTTTCAACACTATTTTGTTATATAGTTTACTAGGTGTTTTGTCCAGTTTAGTGCTTTATTGTGTGTGTGTTTATAGGTTATAAAGGCAATGCCTTCCCTGTTTTAGGGAATTATGCCTTTGGTGCTAGTTTCCAGCCCCTGGCCTATGGAAGGTGGGCTTGGGGTAGTCACGACACGGGCCCTGGGGGACGAGTCATGAAAAATTGGTATCAGAGGAGCCAGTTCTACCATATAACTATGGCTATGATATTTTTTGTCAATCAATATTGTTAAGGGTAATGAGTGCGATTTTCAGTTCATGGAGTCCAGTGTTGGTGTGGAGGCCGACGTATCCATACACCAGGACCCTGAATTTTGATTTCCGAATTAGTGCATGGAAACACTGATTGCGAGTGTGTTTTCAAAATATTTCATTGTGATCTTTTGAGTCAACTCACCAGGTATAACTTTCATCTCACCATGTATAACTTATTAACCATGGAACACATGTTTATTTTCAAGAGTACTCCACGAAGAAAGCCAGCTAGAGTTCCGAGATTTGTAGGCACTGATAGCCCACTGAGCGATGAGACCTCGGTGTAGGGCCCTTTTCTAGTAGAGGAACCAGCGGAGGCACCAGCGGTACCACTCCCCATTGGGCCACTGATGCCACCAGCCCCAACAGCATATGGTGCACGCCGCTTGAGGGCATTTCATGAGTTCCAGTTCCTGAGACCACCCCAGTTTAGGAGAGAGATGGACCCACATGCCACTGAGGATTGGCTAGAGGATATGGTGAGAGTTTTCCGACTATTAGGGACACTACTTGATCTCATAGCAATTTTGTTGCCATCCTTCTATAGGTAGCATCAGGAAGATGGTGGATCTTGATGATCTAGGTCCATGAATAGGTGAAGCTTCTTTGGAATGAGTTTGAGACCCTGTTTTGGGTAGAGTTTTTCCCAGCGACTCTCTGCACAGTGCATATACATGGGCTTCTTCATCTGTAACAGTGCAACATGACTATGACTCAATACTCAGCGAGGTTCACTGAACTATCATGCTACTGCACGGATATGGTACAAAACCCATTCTTCAGGGCCCTAACCTTCAGGCAAGGGATCAGGCAGGAGATCAGGGCTTCAGTGATCTCACTCGGCATCCTGACGCTGGCGGGCGTGTTATAGAGAGCCCCCTTGGTTTTGAGTTTCCTTGCTGAGCAGACACTATCAGCGAGACCCAATACCTGTCGTCACGTAGTGGAGTCTTCTACAACTGGTATAAGACAGATGACATAGAGGTCCCAGAGGACCAGACCTACAGGTGGACGACCGCATGACTCAAGATTGAATGTGCGGGGCACTCAAGACAGAGCCATTCATTCCAGGAGTGGGTAGTGTTACACATGCAGGGGGTAGGGTCACATGGCTCATGACTGTCCGACCTGTCATACAGAAGATCAGAATACGGTCAAAGGACAACCCATACAGAGACAGAGGTTCCACTAAGGAGGTTCTCAAGGAGTTGGTGGACGTGGCATAGGAGCTAGAAATGCAGCTGGCGGTGTGCGACGTTTTGAGTTGTTACCGCCTCCACCACCAAGAGGTCCACCCTGACTACATGGAGCTGGTGGATAGGGTAGAGCTCAGCTCCAGGAAGCTAAGGCCTATGATCATGGCACTCTGAGATGATACGAGGTATGATATGTGTCTACTCCCCCTTAGATGTTGTACTTATAGACACTGGTTCCAGTAATTATTTAATTTCACTTCCATCGTTCAGAGCTCAGAGATTCAGATGGATCTGTTTTCTTGATCCTTACGGCTAGAGACTCTAGTGGGAGAAGATTCGATGATTATGCACTGGTAAAGGTAGTTCAAGCTTACTCTAGGAGGTGAGAGCTTTGGTTGGGATCTCTTAGTAGCGACATCGTGGCCTTACGACGTCATCTTGGGTATGGACTAGTTATCTATAATACATGCTCAAATTGAATGTCTTAGGCGCAAAGTGTGGTGTTTTCGTATGGATGGGACTAGGTTTACCTTCACCAGTGATAAGGGTGCCTCTTTAGCATAGGATGGTCTTACTTGGAGGAGGGTGCAGCCGATTACACATCAGTTGGATAGAGTTACCCTCGTAGTTGTTGATGTGGAGAGTTTGATCCATCCTGTAGTGGTGGACTACTATGAAGATGTTTTCCCAGATGATTTTTTGGTCTACCTACACCTAGAGAGGTGGGATTTTACATTGACTTGTACCCTGTAATGACAATGATATCTACACCATCATATCGGATGGCTCACATGGAGCTTCGTGAGTTGCGGGTACAGTTAGAGGACTTACTGGGGAAGGGATTCATCCGGCCCAGTGTTTCTCCTTGGGAAGCCCTGATTCTATTCTTCAAGAAGGCGGATAAGTGTTTGAGACTTTTTGTCGACTATAGGCACCTGAACTACGTGACCATGAAGAACAAGTACCCACTCCCGAGGAATGAAGACCTATTTGATTAGATGAAGGGAGCACGGTGGTTCTCGAAGATAGACATGATATTAGGCTATCACCAGCTCAGAGTATGAGATGAGGATGTGAAAAATATGGCTTTCAGATGTCGGTACAACCATTAAGTGTTATTGGTTATGCCATTCGGCATGAACAACGCTCCAGCAGTGTACATGGGACTCATGAACAAGTTCTTTTAGCCATACCTTGATTAGTTTTTAGTGGTCTTCATCGATGACATTATGATTCACTAGAATACTGAGGAGGATCATGCCTATCATTTTCAGTTAGTACTTGACACACTCCGAGAGCACCAACAGTATTGTAAGCTCTCTATGTTCCAGTTCTGGATCTGGAAGGTTCACTTTTTGTGAAATGTCATATTGGAAGATGGAGTGGTAGTAGATCCTTTAAAGATTTAGGCGGTACTTTCTTCGGAGCCACCCAAGAGTGTGACATAGGTACAAAGTTTCCTTGGTTTTGCTGGATACGACTGAAGATTTGTTTCAGATTTATCCAGAGTTGTAGAACCACTATCAGTATTCAAGAAGAATGGGAAACACTTCGTTTGTCTGAGAAATGCCAATGGAGTTTTCAGGAGATGAGTCAGAGGCTGACTACTGCCCCCATCTTGAGGAATCTAGAGGATGACATAGGGTAGGTAGTCTACTGTGAAGCATCAGGGACTGAGCTTGGATGTGTCCTGATGCAAGAGAAAGTAGTGATCACATATGGTTCATGACATCTGAGACAACATGAGCAGAACTATGCTACCCATGACCTGGATTTAGAAGCAGTAGTCTTCGCCTTGAAGATGTGGCAGTACTATCTGATTGGAGAGTGTTTTACCGTGTATTATGATCACAAGAGTCTCAGGTATGTCTTATCTCAGAAGGAATTGAACCTGAGACAACGGTGTTGGCTTTAAATTTTCCAGGAATATGACTTTGAGATAGTCTATACTCCGGGGAAGGGGAATGTTGTTGCAAATGCACTCAGCGGGAGATCTGGTATACAACTGCTAGGTGAGGAAATAGAGCAGCTGAATGAATTACAGATATCCTTTGAGGATAGAGATGGAGCATCTTTTTTTCAATCTCTTACAGTCACTCCCCCACTCCTTTAGAGAGTTAGTGAGGCATAGTGTGGGGACACTGACTGCGAGGCTCAACGTGCTCAGATATCCACAAGACATGCACCTAATAGATTTTTTGAAGGTGGGGAGCATGCCCTCCTCTTCAAAAGACATACCATGGTACAAGTTTCACTTCAGGAGGAAGTTTTGAGGGAGTTCCACACATCCCCTCTAGCGGTACATCCAGGATAGGTGAAGATGTACTAGGATCTCTGAAGACAACACTAGTGGCCGAGAATGAAGAAAGCAGTAGCCAAGTTTGTTTCTCAGTGACTCACTTTTCAGTAAGTGAAGGTAGAGAATTGGGTTCCAGTAGGCTTGGTTCAACCTTTAAAGGTCCCAGAGTGGAAGTGGGATGGGATATCCATGGAATTCATGACAAGACTTCCACGTACATCAAGAGGTCATGACATGATCTGGGTGATCATCGACCGACTCACCAAGTCGGCCCACTTCATACTGATCAGAGAGCAGGGTTCAGTAGAGATATTGAGATGCCTTTATGTGTAGGAGATTATGAGGTAATATGGAGTAACCTTGATGATTACCTCCCATCATGATTATCGTTTTACTTCTCAGATATGGAAGGGGTTGCAGGAGGTTTTCTGGATGCATCTTCATTTGAGCACTACCTTCCAACCTCAGACGGATGGTCAGACTGAGTGGACTTTTCAGACCCTCGAAGACATGCTATGTTCTTGTGTCCTCAACTTCGGTCGCAGATGGGAGGATCACTTACCTTAGGTGTATTTTTCATACAACAACATCTATCACTCCACCTTAGGTATGACACATTTCGAGGGGTTATACGAGCGACCTTGCAGATCACCATTGTGCTAGAATGACCCAGGAGAGTCAGCACTAGTGGGACTAGAGATGGTATAGGCTATCGCAGAGAAGGTGAATATCATCCAAGGGTAGATTAAGACTGCACAGAGTAGGCATAAGTCATATTCCGACAGGAGACGGAGGCCTCTGAAGTTCAAGGATGGTGACCATGCCTTTCTACGGGTCTCACCCCAATGAGGACTACAGAGAATTGGATGAGGCAGAAAGTTATATCTGAGGTTCCTCAGACCTTTTCAGGTCCTCAGTAGAGTTGGTGAGGTGGTGTAATGCTTAGCTCTTCCACCACAGTTTCACCGGGTGCAGGACTTCTTCCACGTATCCTAGATGAGGAGATACATGCAAGACCCTTCTCACATCATCAACCATGGAGAGATGGATGTCGACGATGGGGATACGTTTATAGAGATTGAAGTAGAGATTGAGGGTCGACAGGATTGGGTCCTTCGTGGACAGTTGATACCTCTAGTGCACATTCGTTGGCAGTACAGGAAACTCCAGGCGAGCACATGAGAGCGGGAGGCTCAGATGCATGCTCAGTACCCCCACTTGTTTACCAAGATTGAGTTGTGGCTTACGAGGATGTAAATACCTACCATGGGGATGATTTAAAGAAATGTAATTTCAATGTAATATTTTTTAAATAAATGGGAATTTTAGGAGTCCACGAAAGTTGACGGCATGTGATTCAGAGGCCTGGAGTTCCTGGAATGAATTTCTGAACCTTATTTTGGGTACGTTCAATAAACGTATGAGCGGGTTTTATAACTTTTAAACCGATCCTCAAAATTGAAATCTGAGGGCACAATTGAACTCGCAGTGCCGATATTCTCTTACGGAGACTTTCACCTCGACGACAGTTGGCTGAGGGCGAAAGTTAGATTTTGGATTTTTTGTGAAGGAATAAAAAAAAATTGTTCAAACATTTTATTTTTATTTGCAACACTGATGTGGGTGTTGAGAGGTGGGGTCCACTAGAACTAAACCTCCATGTGGAAGTTGAGAAGTGGGTACCACCCAAACATAACCTCCCATGAGAGGTTATGGTGGTGGGGACCACCCGAGGCCTAATCCTCTTGAACTCCCCTCATTATAGAGGAAAACCTCTCAATCCCCCTCATTAATGTAGAGGAGCCTCTTGACTTCCACCACATTAATTGTGGAAATGCACATACCTTTAATATTCCATCCTATTTAATTGATTAGGCTATTTTGATTTTATGCCCACAAACATAATAGAGTGGATAATCAATTATTTTGGCAGCACTTTACATTTGGGTGGAATTGAGAGAAAGCTTCCCCAACGAAGAATTCTTCCTCTACAATGAAATCTTTATCCACGAATAATGCCTACAAGAACGTCTTCGACTACGATGAACTGACGCATGAACCCGGGATTGGAGGTGTGTGGCGGACGAGACGAATGTCGATGAATTCACCTTCTTCCTCACGCCAACGTCATCAAGCGAATGAGGTAAGGGTTTATTTGTATTTGTTTATCACTAGTCATGTTCTCCCCTTCTAATTATTTTTCATGATTTGGGAATAGAGATTAACGATGGTTATGGGAAATGATGTTTTAAAATATCTTCCATACACGTTCATGATTCGTTCATTGTGAACCGCTTTATATCACTCTAAACTCAGAGGGTGTGGGCCAAACAAACATTACTCGACCCCTACATTGTTCTTCTTTGATATACACTTTGAAAATGAGGAAATCGAAGAAGGGGATGAAGGAAATGAAACCACCACCCCTGGATTCTATGATCCGCGCTGCCCCCGCAGCATTCCGGTCATCTGGTCGAACCGACCGCGCGCCCCGGATCTACGCCCCGATCGAGCCACCCGTGGCACTTCGGCCTCCTAGTTGTGCTCCCCGGATCCTCACACCAACCGAGCCGCCCGCGGCACTCCGAAATTCCATTTGAACTAGCCTCGCACCCTCACAGCCCTCTGGCCTCCCGATCGAACTGGCCCAGCACCCTCGCGGCGCTCCGAAATCCTAACCGAATCGGCCCCACGCCCCAGCCAAACCGACCTCACCGCGGCCCTCTGAGCCACCCCGGATCGTGCTTCCTACAGCCCTCTGAGCCGCCCCATGACCTCGTGCCCTCACGATAACTTCCAACTAAGCCGCTCTATGGCCTCGCGACCTCGTGGCCATCATCCACCCTCTGTGGCCCCTCGCGGCCTGTTGGGCTGGACCCAGCAGGCTGGACCGACCCAACAGGTGGGGACACACTGCGGGTCGGGACGTGTCGTTCCAACCGGGTTGGACCGGACCCAGGCCCACTAATACCCATTTACCTTCTTTTGGCCACAACTTTGGCACCATACGTCCGTTTGAAGAACCATCAGTGACACTTGAAATCTGGGAGCGAGACAGTCCCTTTGATGATACCCCCACTAAGTTTTGGATTGAGATGTGGTATGGTCATGTTGGATCGAGCACGAGTCTAACTAGACCCCTGGGACAAAATGAAAATAAATCACAGACCAGGCATTTGATTGATGTTCCGTCTATTATATTGAGACCCCTATGATGTGGCGGACCATTGAAATACTTCTTCATTAGAATTTGTGGCAGTTGTATTGTCGACCAGTAGCTTGAGGAGCGTATCCTCCTAGAGACGAGTGAGCATACTGCAGAGACCTAGTGGCTGGATGAGAATTGACGACTACTGACCATTTCTACTCGGAGTGACTCGACAAGCCCCGTGGGGAGTGCCTTGGTGACATGACAGACCCACGGTGGGGAGCACCTTGGTGATGCGGCAGACTGACGGTACTTGATAATAGAAGTACCTTAGCAGTCCAAGGTTAGTGGGAAGGGCCTCTATGTGATGTGGCAGGCCCACTGTACTCGATATAGGAGGGGTTCCCAGCAGCCGAGGTGTTCGATATTGTTTTCAGAATGATAATTGATACTACCCCTATAATAAATCCTTGTGTGAGCTCATTCAGGTTTTTTGTGTTTTACTCATGATTGAGATGAATTACTTGATAACTTAGGTATATGTATGTGCATATACCTAAGTAGGGGTTTGTGTTGATTTCATACATTGTGTTTATCATTGTTGGATTTGGTGAGACCTAGAGGGTCCCATGGTCTCTACTGAGTATTGTTATACTCAACCCTGTATAGGCTATGCCCACACCATGTTTTGTTGGATGTAGATGATGAACAACGCTAACTGAGGCAGAGAGTACCATGCCTGGATGGTACCTGGAGGTGGACCGTAAGACGAGCTGGTAGATAGAGGAGACAGACGAATGAGGAGTGATGATGAGGTGATATGTACCTACCCTTTAGGTGGAAACCTCAGAGGATGACCCAACGGCATACTTTCCCTTTTCATTTGTTTTATTTCATCACAGCTGTACTTGTAATTTTCAGTTGGTCTTGTATTCTAGCCCCTTTTACTTTCAACACTCTTTTGTTATACAGTTTACTTGGTGTTTTGTCCAACTTTGTTCTTGCTTGTGTGTGTGTTTACAGGTTATATAGGCAATGCCTTCCCGATTTTAGAGAATGACGCCTTCGGTGCTAATTAGCAGCCCCTGGACTATGGAAGGCGGGCTTGGGGTAGCCACAACATGGGCCCCGGGGGATGGGAATGTTCAGTAAACTTGTGGCCTGTTTGGCTATGAGTCCGGAGTGCAATGGGTTGCTCGAAGGGGGCACGAAGTTGGGGTATGCGGCCGGTTTGACCGGGATACCGGAATGCCGCGAGGGCGGCGCGGGGTAGCCCGGTTTGGGTGCGGAGCCGAGGGGGCGCTGCTAGTTCAGCCAGGAGGCTGGAGCACTACGGGTGGCTTGACTGGGGTGTGGAGCCGGGGCGTGCGGCCCGTTCAGCAGGGAGACTGGAACACCATGGGGTCGGGACAGGTCCCGGAGGCCGCGAGTGGCAGCGTTGTTTCCTTCATCACCTTCGTCACCTTCTTCGCCTTCCTCCTTTTCGAAGTGTACACCAAAGAATAACGACATATGGGTCACGCCATGTTTTCATGGCCCACACCCACCATGTTTAGAGCGATAGCAAGTGGTTCACAATGAATGTAGCATGAACATGTGTGGAAGATATTTTAAAATATCATTTCCCACAACCCTCTTCAATAACTATTCATAAATCCCACAAAATAAATAGATGGTAAGAACATGTGAAGTGATAACCAATAAACCCCTACCTCTTTCATTTGATGATGTAGGAATAAGAAGACAGTACGATCATCGATTCTCCATAGATGAGGATGTACCACATCAGAAGTAATCCAAAGGAAGAAGGTCAAAGTCGAGGTCGGAGTTCTTCATCGGTGGAGAGTTCTTTGTTGGAGAGATTTCTCCCAAGTTTATCCTCTCCCCAATTCCACAAAAAATAATTCATAGCCCAAAAAAATAGATTAAGTGATCTATTCTGTTTGTTGGTATAAACTCAAATAGTTTAATTAATTAATTGATGTGTTCGGTCAATTAATTAAAGGGGAGGGTTGGCACAATTAATGTGGAGAAAGACAATAGGCTCCTTCACATTATTGAGGGGGTTTGAGGGGTTTTTGTCCATAATGAAGGGATTTCAAGAGGTTTAGGCCTTGGGTGGTCCCCACCACTATAACCTCTCATGGGAGGTTAAGGTCTGCTGGTCCCCACTTATCAACTTCCTCATGGAGGTTTTATTTCCAGTGGACGCCACCTCCTAACACCCAAATGGGTGTTGCAAATAAAAATAAAATGTCTCACACTTTTATTTTTATTTTATTCTTACAAGAAAAACCCAAAAACTAACTTTCACCCTCGACCATATGCCGTCAAGGTGAAAGTCTCATTAAGCGAATACTGGCGCTGCGAGTTCAACGGTGCCCTCAGATTTCAATTCTGAGAAATGGTTTAAAAGTTATCAAAACCTGCTCGCACATTTACTGAACGTATCCGAAAAATGTACAAAAATTCATTTTTGGCACTCCAAGCCTGGAAATCATGTGCCGTCAATTTTTGCGTACTCGTAAAATTCCCATTTATTTAAAAAAAATTACATTTAAATTTCGGGTCATTATAGGTCTAATGTGGTATTGTGGGGATACTATACCCTTATATCAGAGTGAAACAATGGATATAATAAATAGACATATCTCTAAGAAGCTTGATAAAATAAATGTTACAAAAAAACTAGTATAATAATAAACAGTATATGTTGGAGTTGGTGGTCTATAACCAACTAATTTTTAATTTATTCATTAAATAAAAGCCTTATCACATCTTGATTGTTCTTCTGCGTGACATGTCATGTGATAATGTCCTAAGGACAGCTGTTGCATTAAAGGGTCGTAGCGGATCCCTGCTATAATGAGAACCCGGAAGTGCCATAACACTGTTCTTGAATGTATGTTCTATGGCTAGATGATATTATTTGAGGGACACAAATAATACAGGTCATTAGGGGTGAGGACTCATAAAAGTTTGAGGCACCTTCTCATAGTGTGCGCCCTTGGTAATATCCAGGAGGATATTATGAGAATGAGACCCGCCAGTAGGAAATCCACATTTCATAGTGTCATTGGATGTTCCTATCTACGAACGTGTGTATTGATCCTTAGAATTTAAGATTATTATTAATGGGTATTACAACTCGCGCACTTAGATGTATTGACGAAAAATGTGACGACAAACTTTTCGCAGTGAGGTAGGATACGTTGGGTGCGTCACGAGTAATACTGCATTAATAGATAATGCGAGAAAGGATTTGTCCCTTCCGTTCCATAACAGAAGTAGATATCTCAGGCCCTTTGATGGAATTTATATAGCCTAAATAAATCCATGTCCATGGTAAGGTATGGGAAAGTTCAATTCCGGGAAGTCAAAGAAAGAATAATCAAGCACATGGGTTGATGGAACTAGCATGCAACCCACTTGATTGGAGATATCGAGACAAAGGAATTATATTACACGGTAAGCATTCATAGGAGGTAACACGTCATTGCGGCATTAACTTCTTTCTCTATGGGTGCCTTTGCGTGTTGCTAGACGCTAACCTTGGACTTTAGGCAGGCTCAGCCTAATGCCACTGAGAAAGAGGCCTAGAAGGGCACACACTAAGTGTGTCCATGTATCTCAGTTAAATATTAATTTAACAAGTTAAATAAATATTATTCCCGACTGTGGTTTAATAATTATTTAAGGATGTATGATCGCATTTATTTTGACACTAGTTATTCGAGAGAATATATTGTGGACGAAATAATATATTTATTAGCGAGTAATACAGTTAAATTAATTTAAGAAATAAATATTTATTACTCAAGGTCTAATAAATGTGGTGGAGAAAAATGGAAAATAAAAGTACACACCGTGTATATTAAATACACACGCCGTGTAGTTTTATGGAAAACAAGTACACGCCATGTATTAATTATTACATGCCGTGTAGTTTTTCCAGTTGGGATTTTGAGGATTTAATATTATTTTATTAAATGATATTTATTATAATCAGCATGAGCGCATGTCAAGGAATTAATAATTTGACATGGGGGGGTTTTCAATAAGAGTTAATGAAATAAATAAAACTCGTAACACATTTATTTATTGTCATAACTCTATTAACCTCAAACATGATTATAAATATCCTCACAACCCCAACATTTTGAAGAGCCATTTGGTTGTGCACAACGGATTTGGAAATACTCTCAAGCCAAGAGAGAATTCTCTTTCCACCAAGAACGCCCTCAAGTTACGAGAGCAAGATCCTCCACCGGATCAAGGCGGTCAAAGGCGTATATCGCAAGCGAAGGTTCTTCCGTGCTAGCACTCGGAGATCCCTTCGGCGATGTCCGGAGATACGTGACACACGTGTGGATCACCGCTAGAAGAATCCTACACTTGGATTCTACGACGCAATGACAGATCACCGAATCGTGACCGGACACATCAACGAAGAAAGAATTCCAATGAGGTAATTATTATGCATTAATTAAATTAATTATAATCAACATATGATGATCCTACTCATGGGTTCTGGGAATATTCTTTTCTTTTCGTTCTTCGTTCTATTCCGAAGATTTGGCATTTTATATCGTGACAGATCTCGGATTGAACGTTGTTTAACGTTAAAATTAAAGTTGGGAAAACCCACTAACGCGCTTCCGCTGCGCCCGGAACCTACAGGTGGTATCAGAGGGGTCATATCGTTCGTCATAATTATTTAGTTTTTCGTTGGTGATTTACACATTTAATAATTTAGTTATTTCAATTCATGTTTAATCGTTCTCAAAATCGGAATCTCGAGATCTGTTCTTCCTCCCTCGTTTCTCGTTCACCTCACAGAAACAGATTTTTCTTTTAATTTTGATTAAAATAAAATAGAGGAACTCATCTGGAGGAGCCAAACGTTTCTGGCCGTATAACACCAGAATACATGGCATGTATTCGGAAGTACACGTCCTGTAGTCTAGGTTCAATGCATTGACTGATCGGCCAAATCAAACCGTGTATTGGATTCTTTTTAAGATTTTAAGACACTGTGTGTTGACCAGAAACAGGTGGCACATAGTTTCCGGAATACACGCCATGTGGTCCAATGAACACGGCGTATAGTCCCTTCGGGTTAGGGTTGGGTCGTGTACTCCGTACACGGCCTGCCCGGCTGAAAACCATGTAACACAGAAACTACACGGCGTGTGTCCCACTTTACACGCCGTGTACTATGAAAATTTCCTAAGTACATTAACACGCCTTATCCCCGGGCGTGTACTTCGGATGGATGATGAAGAAAAGTACACGCCATGTAGTCGGAACTACACGCCGTGTACTCACCCAAATTACACAGATTTATTAAAATTTATTATTATATTATACAAACCCTTGAGACGTGTACCATGGTGCAGGCGTAAAGCTGAGGCACAACACGTGATAGGTGTTTTATATATCTGTGTTTAATTTAACATCTGCGTAATAAATGGGAATTCACCGGGTTGCCTCCAAGGTACAAGTTACGTACACGGATAATTTTAAATGAATTTATTTTTTTAAAATTATGATGGATGAGAATCTCAAGGAAATTCAGAAAATTGATTTAAGATAAAAGGATTGATTAATTAAAGATAATTAATTGATTCGTGCGTGATTTATCTTAAACAAGAACTATTAAAGAATTGAATGCTAGTTTTATTTATGTGTAAATATCGTTGCATGTATGGATGATCATGAGCTAGACCGAGACCTTTGTATGAGAATGGTTTCTTTTAGTTTATTTATTTAAATTAAATTTGTTGGCCTGCGAGCCATCTCCTCATTAATATGTAGGGCCTGCGCACCCAAGTATTATTTTATGTAAAAACCCCTTTTACCCCTCACCTGCGTGTGAGATAAATGCATATGTAATGGATGGAGCTCCCAAGATAGTGGAGGCGGCTCAAGTCAGGAGCCAAGGTGAAACCAATCCATGGAGATACAAAGGTGGACAGGTGGAAAGCTGTAGACATGAACCCGAAAGGTTCAAGGTGTTTCTCCCCTAGGTCGTGGGTTAGATTATCAACCGCTAGATAAACTAACCAATAGAAAAGCTCATGATCATACCATTTATTTAATTTCTGTCAGTTGCATGGCTTATTTATTGTGGGTGTGTTTTCATGATCACACAATTAATGAATTAAATGAGCATGCAAGATGGAACTAAAATAAAATTGGCTTATATGTAAATATTATCTTAGACATGGTTAATCACATAAGTACATCCCCCTTAATATTAACAAGCATGTAATCAAAGATAATAAAATGGAAATTTACGTATAAGGATAAAATCCCTCAAGATAAATATTAAGTCGGCATAGCCTTCCATAATCTTGGTTAGAATCGAACCATAGTTCAAAGTGCTTGACCAACCCTAGTTGGGGTGCTTTAAATTATCGTGGAATTCTAATTTAAGGTTTTGGGTTGACTTGACTTGGTTCGCATCAAGGGTTGACTACCACAGCAGGACTTGGTGTGACCAAGAGGCAAAGGTTGAGGAAATCCAAAAAAGGATTTCAGGATTGGGGAGTCCACTCAGCGGATCAAGGAACTGCGAGTTAATGCAGTTGGCATTTGGAATGCCTACCTAAAACCCTTCAAGTTTCTTGACCAACCCTAGTTTGGGTAATGCGAAGGGCAATATGGATCCTTTCCAATAGAATATTCATGCAACAAAATATTCCGAAGTCAATGGTGAGGGCTATTGGATTTCGATAAAATAGTGGGAGACTAATAAGTATTAATTTATTTGTCTCAATTTTTATAATAAAGTACTAAAACTTTTCTCATATTAATTTTTAGAAACGACAAGAAAATGACTTCAAACATATCATTGCGCACCATACTCGAGAAAGATAACCTTCTCACTGGCACTAACTTCCAAGAGTGGCAGAGGCGTTTACGCGTCATCCTTCGCCACGAAAAGAAATTATATGTGCTGGAAGAGCCTATTCTAGTTGCGCCTGGGAAAGAGGCTAGTGATGAGGAATTATCTCTCTACATGAAACACATGGATGATGCCAAATATGTCTAGTGTTTCATGCTATCGGCCATGTCTAATGAGCTCTTGAAGCAACATGAAAACATGGATGCGTATAGAATGATGTCTCACCTTAAAGACCTCTACCAAGAGAAGGCGAGACAGGAGAGGTATGAGATCTCCAATGCTTTGTTTACCACAAATCTTGGAGAGTCTACGCCAGCTGGGCCCCATGTAGTCAAGCTTATTGGCTACATTGAACGCTTGGACATCTTAGGGATTAAATTCCCGGATGAGTTGCGTACAGATCTCATCCTATCATCACTGCCCAAGACCTTCTCTAGCTTCATTGTTAACTATAACATGAGCGGAAATGAGAAGAGTCTATCGGAGCTTCTGAACTTGATTCGCCAGGTAGATAAGGACATGGGGCGTGACAATCCCACGGTACTTATGGTGAACAAGAAAGGGAAGGACAAGGCAAAGGGGACAAAGACTTATAAACGGTCTGAAGCCCCCGAGCACCATCCCTCCAAGAAGGGTAAGATCCAGAGGCAGGGAAAGGAATGGGAGGCAGTGTGTTTTTCATGTGGAAAGCAGGGCCATTGGAAGAGGAATTGCACCCAGAAGCATGGGGACGCTAAAGGTGTGTTCATTATCGAGTGAAATCTTTCTATTTCTACAAATTGGGTATTAGATATAGCTTGTGGGGCTCACAACTGTATTCAAATGAAGGAACCATGTAGATTTAGAAAAATCTCCAGAGGAGAGGTGGATCTTTGAGATGCCAATGGCGCAAGGCTGGCTGCGTTGGCTATTGGGGACTATCACCTCTCATTACCAACTAGCATGATTTTGGTTTTAAAAAATAGTTATTTTGTGCCTAGTGTTACCAAGAACATAATTTCTGTGTCTTGTTTGGATAAGGATGGATTTATTTTCAAGTTTGGAAATAAGGGTTGTCTCTTTTATAAGAACAACGTATGTTATGGTATGGCACATTTGAATAATGGTTTGTATGTATTAAATTATGAAAACCAAGTGTTGGAAATCGATAACGAAACAATATCACATGACTCATATATCACCCAGTTATGGTATCACTACCTTGGTCATGTGAACAAGAAGCGCTTGAAAAAGCATTGCCAAGATGGCTATTTAGACTCTACTGAGCTAAAACCACTTGATAGATTTCATGCTTGTTTACAAGGAAAAATGACCAAGCCGCCTTTTGGTGGACAAGGGGAAAGGGCCACAGAGCTTCTAGGATTGGTACACACAGATGTGTGTGGACCATTTACAGTAGAAGCTAGAGGTGGATATTCTTACTTTATTACTTTTACTGATGATTTGAGTAGATATGGCTATGTCTACTTAATGAGGTATAAGTCAGAGTCCTTAGAGAAATTTAGGGAATTAAAGAATGAAGTAGAGAATCAACTTGGTAAGAAGAGAAAGAATCTTCGATCGGATCGAGGTGGAGAATATCTGAACCAAGAGTTCATCGATCTTCTACGGGAGTCTGGGATTCTATCTCAGCTCACTCATCCTTATACACCACAGTGGAATGGTGTTAGTGAAAGGAGGAACCACACCTTGTTGGACATGGTGAGGTCGATGATGAGTCTTGCAGATCTTCCATTATCCTTTTGGGGATATGCATTACAAACTGCAGCATACACATTAAACTGAGTATCAACTAAGGCAGCAAATGGAATTCCATCCGAGTTATGGAATGGAAGGAAACCCACTTTGTCGCACACACGTGTATGGGGATGCGAGGCGTTTGTTAAGGCCTTCTCAGGCAACAATTTAGCACCCCAAGGCACGAAGTGTATCTTTATAGGATATCCCAAGGAAACGAAAGGATATTACCTATATAACCCCCAAGACAAGAAAGTGACTATCGCCAGACAAGCCGTCTTTCTTGAGAGGGAGCACATCCTCAGGAAGGATAGTGGGAGCAAGATTAACTTTGATGAAGTTGATGCTCAAGACACACAGGAGTTGGTACAAGAACAAGTTCCACAGGTCCTCGTGGAAGAGGTTCCAGAAACACAAGTACTGTGTAGGATCTCAAGAGAGGTAAAAGAACCATAGAGATTTGGTTTCCTAGTCACCGAGGATGGTGAATCATTATTGTTGGACAATGATGAACCTCTCTCCTACAAGGAAGCAGTAGAAAGCTCAGAAGCTGCAAGTTGGATAGAAGCTATGAATTCTGAGATGGATTCCATGTATCAGAACCAAGTTTGGGTTCTGGTCGATGAGCCAGTTGATGTAAAGCCTGTTGGATGCAAATGGGTATTCAAAAGAAAGCTGGACATGGAAGGTCAAGTTAGCACCTATAAAGCAAGGCTAGTGGATAAAGGATTCAGACAACGTCAAGGAATTGACTATGATGAAACCTTCTCGCCATTTTCCATGTTTAAATCCATAAGAATCATACTTTCCATAGTAGCTTACCATGACTACGAGATTTGGAAGATTGATGTCAAAATAGCATTCCATAATGGGAACCTTCAGGAAGATGTCTATATGACACAACCAGAAGGGTTTGTGACACCAGGTGAACCCAAACGGGTTTTCAAGTTGCAGAAATATATTTATGGATTGAAGCAATCATCTAGGTCATGGAACATTCGATTTGATGAAGCCATAAAGGAATTTGGTTTTATTAAGAACGAATGTGAGCCTTGTGTTTATAAGCGGTTTAATGGGAATGTGGTCGTCATCCTAGTGGTATATGTTGATGACATATTACTTATTGGAAATGACGTACCATCCTTACAGTCAGTTAAGGACTGGTTGAACAAGTGTTTCTCCATGAAGGACTTAGGAGAATCAGCCTACATTCTAGGGATCAAGATCATTGGTGATAGATCCAAGAGGCTTCTTGGACTAAGTCAGGGTACATACATTGACCAGATACTAAAGAGATTTAGTATGGAAAAATCCAAGAGGGGATTGGTTCCAGTGTCACATGGCTTACATCTTTCTAAGAAAATGTGTCCCCAGACACAACAGGAGAAAGATAGGATGAGCAAGATCCCATATGCTTCGGCTATAGGATCCATCATGTATGCCATGTTATGTACCAGGCTTGATGTTGCCTATGCACTGAGCATGGTAGGCAGATATCAAGCAGATCCCGGAGAACAACATTGGACTGCTGTTAAGACAATCCTTAAGTATCTAAGAAGAACTAAGGATATGTTCCTGGTATATGGAGGAGACTAGGAGCTTTTCATCAAAGGGTATGCTGATGCTAGTTTTCAAACAGATCATAATGATCTGAAGTCGCAATCTGGATATGTTTTCTGTCTTAATGGAGGAGATGTGAGCTGGAAGAGTTCAAAGCAGCCAGTTTTCGCCGATTCTACAGCGGAGTCCGAGTATATAGCGGCTTCTGATGCAGCCAAAGAAGCCATTTGGATTCGGAACTTTGTCCAGGAGCTTGATGTGGTGCCTAGCAGTAAAGATCCCATTACATTGTATTGTGATAATACTGCAGCGGTGGCTCTTGCAAAAGAACCAAGGTCACATCAACGGACAAAGCACATACTCCGGAAGTATCACCTCTTGAGGGATTTCTATAAAAGGGGTGAAGTTGCAGTGAGAAGAGTATCCACGGAAGAGAACATGGCGGACCCCATGACTAAAGGCCTATCTCAGCAGAAGCATGAATATCATGTGAGAGCTAGCGGGATAAAGGTTGTTTGCAGTTGGCTCTAGTCCAAGTGGGAGTCTATTGGAGTTGGTGGTCTAGAAAAAACAACTTTGTACTTTATTCATTAAATAAAATCCTTATCACATCTTGATTGTTCTTCTGCGTGACATGTCATGTGATAATTTCCTAAGGACAGCTGTTGCATTAAAGGGTCGTAGCGGATCCCTGCTATGATGAGAACCCGGAAGATCCATAACACTGTTCTTGAATGTATGTTCTATGGCCGGATGATATTATTTGAGGGACACAAATAATACAGGTCATTAGGGGTGAGGACTCATAAAACTTTGAGGAACCTTCTCATGGTGTGCGCCCTTGGTAATATCCAGGAGGATATTATGAGAACGAGACCCGCCAGTAGGAAATCCACATTTCATAGTGTCATTGGATGTTCCTATATACGAACTTGTGTATTGATCCGTAGAATTTAAGATTATTATTAATGGGTATTACAACTCGCGCACTTAGATGTATTGACGAAAACTGTGACGACACACTGTTCGCAGCGAGGTAGGATACGTTGGGTGCGTCACGAGTAATACTGCATTAATAGATAATGCGAGAAAGGATTTGTCCCTTCCATTCCATAACGGAAGTAGATATCTCAGGCCCTTTGATTGAATTGATATAGCCTAAATAAATCCATGGCCATGGTAAGGTATGGGCAAGTCCAATTCCTGGAAGTCAAAGAATGAATAATCAAGAACATGGGTTGATGGCACTAGCATGCAACCCGCTTGATTGGAGATATCGAGACAAAGGGATTATATTACACGGTAAGCTTTCGTAGGAGGTAACACGTCATTGCGGCGTTAACTTCTTTCTCTAGGGGTGCCTTGACGTGTTGCTAGATGCTAACCTTGGACTTTAGGTAGGCTCAGCCTAATGCCACTGAGAAAGAGGCCTAGAGGGTCACACACTAAGTTTGTCCATGTATCTCAGTTAAATATTAATTTAACAAGTTAAATAAATATTATTCCCGACTGTGGTTTAATAATTATTTAAGGATGTCTGATCTCATTTATTTTAACACTAGTTATTCGAGAGAATATATTGTGGACAAAATAATATATTTATTAGCGAGTAATGCAGTTAAATTTATTTAAGAAATAAATAGTCATTACTCAAGGTCTAATAAATGTGGTTGAGAAAAATGGAAAATAAAAGTACACACCGTGTATATTAAATATACACGCTGTCTAGTTTTATGGAAAACAAGTACACGCCGTGTATTAATTATTACATGCCGTGTAGTTTTTCCAGTTGGGTTTTGAGGATTTAATATTATTTTATTAAATGATATTTATTATAATCAGCGTGGGCGCATGTCAAGGAATTAATAATTCGACATGGGGGGGTTTTCAATAATAGTTAATGAAATAAATAAAACGCGTAACGTGTGTATTTATTGTCATAACTCTATTAACCTCAAACATGATTATAAATATCCTCACAACCCCAACATTTTGAAGAGCCATTTGGTTGTGCACAACAGATTTGGAAATACTCTCAAGACAAGAGAGAATTCTCTTTCCACCAAGAACGTCCTCAAGTTACGAGAGAAAGATCCTCCACTAGATCAAGGCGGTCAAAGGCGGATATTGCAAGCGAAGGTTCTTCCGCGCTAGCACTCGGAGATCCCTTCGGCGAAGTCCGGAGATACGTGACACACATGTGGATCACCGCTAGAGGAATCCTACACTTGGATTCTACGACGCAACGACGGATCACCGAATCATGACCAGACACATCAACGAAGAAATAATTACAACGAGGTAATTCTTATGCATTAATTAAATTAATTATAATCAACATATGATGATCCTCCTCAAGGGTTCTGGGACTCTTCTTTTCTTTTTGTTCTTCGTTCTATTCCGAATATTCGGCATTTTATATCGTGACGGATCTCAGATTGAACATTGTTTAACGTTAAAATTAAAGTTGGGAAAACCCACTAACGCGCTTCCGCTGCTCCCGGAACCTACAGTGTATGCATACACAACCAAACAAAATGAACGAATAAAAAAATACATAGGTTAAGTCATAATCAATGATTTCATGTCATGTTGGTATAAAATAATTAGAAACATTATACAAGCATGTAGAACATAATATAAAAAAGTAAAAAAGGACAAAATACTATTCAATTTGGATCACAAGAATACACCCAGTCCTATGTTCTAATACACCAAATAATAAATAAATAAATAATGCATCATAGATAGGGGAATTTTCTTTGTTCGTAACTAAAATCTTAAATTCTACTCAGATACCAAAGGTGGCAGTAGTAGGTTGTGAGATAAACACTATAGTCCACCACCAATAGTTTTTAGTTTAATAAATCCAATGTACATAACATAATATTGTACACATATAACATAAGAGAAAAATAAAAAAATACCAAAAAATAAATACAATCCAGGTCCAGTTCCTATAGTACACCTAAATGGATCTTCCTTCTTCAACTTAGACCAAAGTGAGACTAATCGGTAACCACATACATATATATATATATATGTATACCATAATCATTTATATATATATATAATATGTATACATGTATATAAACTATATACGTGAATATTTATATAGGTTTATACATGGCTACTAGGGTTTAACTGGACATATGGCGTAACTCATGCATCAATAAAAAGTATAATGAGCCAATAGATCCAGTAAGGGTATGATCCCTGAATCTCATATGAATGAGAACCATCATTCCTGTAACTCGATATGGTAGGGTGAGTCATTATTCCCAACACCCAAAGAAAAGGAACATGGAGCTCAATTCCCATCATCTAGATAAGAGTATAATGGTGTGATACATCATGCCCATCACCCAATGTAAAGGATCATGCAACTACATGGTCAAAAAACCCTTAATTTTTGTTCAACAACCAATAACCCTAGAATACCAATAATAATTTGAATATGGTACTACATATAAAATATTTTTAATCCCTTAACATAATTATCCCTAGGTGATCAATTCGTATAATTCTTATTTATAAGTATATAACATGTGGAATGGACTTTTCAACCACTTCCATCTTTTTAATTATAGAAATAAATTTACAAGTAAATTAAATTAAATTTCTATGCCATGAAAAAAATTAGGTGGTGTTTGTTCATTTAAGAATTTATATTAGAGGAGGAAAATCACCCCACACACCCTAAGGGTGATTTATAAGAGGTAAAAAACCTATAATATTATAGTACATGCATATCTTTATATTGCATCACGGTTAAATTAATTAAATAAGTAAAAATTAAATCTTAAGGCACTATATAGAATTTTATATCATTAATAACATCATAAAATGGTATGAAAATGCCTAAAAATTAAGGGAAAATTACTAGACCACCTATTATAGGTCTGTAGAAGACCACTCATCCAAAACCAGCCTTTGATTCTAAGAGGAATAAAATAATATTCCAAATAGTGAAATTAGATAAATTTAGGTAAATTGAGAAAACCCCAAAATAGTGAATGATGCGGGAGAATAAACAATTAAATGAAGAAAGAGGATTAAATATCTTTCCTTTATATTTATAAATCTTCCGATGTTGACGGAATCAGAGATCAGTTAGGGGAGTTATCAAAATCCTAAGAAGAATATAAAAATAGATCATATGAGGAGAAGTAGGGTTGTTAAATATTGTAGGAGGAGATGAAAATAAAATAAAGGGTTTAAAAAAATTTGGTGGTACAATATTTGAAACACCCCTTAAAGAGAGTTTCATGGTTCGGTCGTGTGGTTGGACAAAACGTGTGCCAACCATGTTTCACCGATGCCTATAAACCCCAATCAAATGGGAAAGATGCATAGTTTGTATAACCATGTGAATTCCATGAAAAATTCCTTTATCATAAATTCTTGAATATCTACACATGTGTACTTCCTGGTTCACATGGGTGCACTCCAATCATGCTATCTCTCTTGTTCACTGGGTAACTCACACGGTTGAGTTGCATGGTTAGCACTAACCATGGGCTTACTCCATGACCCACTTAGTTTATAGAAATTATAGAAATCTGGGATCCTACCAAGCACATATTCTCTTGAAAAATTATTTAGGTCATTGATCAAATTTACCAAGAGAAAAAAAATTGAACCGAAAAAAAAACGATCCATAACTTTGTGGAAATTCAGGTCATTATAGGTCATCAGGGTTGTAGTGGTGTGACTCTATGGGTAAGTGTTAATTTTTATTCTACATTGAATTTAGTTATAGATATGGTTTTTTCTACAGTTATGTTCAGATATAGTATCATAGAGTGTTTTATATCGATCCTTTGTGGTATCTTGTTGTGCCTTGTATTTCGAGTGCCCATCATTTGGTTTCCGATCACATTTGTCAAAGGAGGCTTGGTTTATTCCATTTTAAAATAGATATTTCTATAAAATGGATTAATTCTAAAAATATAATATTTTTCCTGTAAATTTGTAGTGTGAATTCATTGATTTTATGTGATATGTGGTTTGAATTCATTTCTTGTAAATGAAAATTTTTTTATAGGGGTTTTTCTTTGAAAATGGATTTGCTCGATTTTGAAATGGGTTTTCAAACAAGGAAGTGGATTGTATTATCCTTGAATTTTTTTTAAAGTGTGAACATGGTTTTAAAATTTATTTTTCATATATTGGATCTTTGGGTTCCATGGGTGAATCAAGAAATAGGCTTGGTTAGCCTTAGTGTGTGTGGCACTACTATGTGGTAACCTTTGGTATATCGATGGACTATGGTAGGGAATGATATTGGTTTCATCAAACCTTATGCATTTTTAGGATCATAAATATATATTAAATGATATACCAAAGGCTAGATCCCAAATTATAGTGTTCCTAGTCATTTTGGTATTTTTTATTGAATGATGGTTCTTATAATTGATTATTTCTCAAAGGTTTTTATATGAGGTTTTATCATAGATCATCACAAGACAATATTTCCAAGATATGTGTTTACTTCCATAACTTAGTATGAATGGGTATGATTTCATAGTTTATCGACTATACTTTTAATATTATTATATTACTGAATATGAAAGGAATTTATGAAAACCAAACGGAGAATGATTTAAAAATTGTTTGCTTTTTTTAAAAGGCTTTGTAAAATTGTATTTTTATTATAAGATAGAAAAAATAAATTCAAGATATTGGACCCTATATTTTCTATATGGTGGTATTATACTAGGATTTGTGATCACAATATAATTTTTTATTTTTAGGAGATTTATAAGTTGTATTGTAGGATTCAGTTAACGTGATGGACATATTGTATCATCTTGGATTCTCTTGTTATTGCACCCCTCTGTTAGGGTCGGTTTGGAGGTGACTGTTGGCCAGACATAGACTTGTTGGTATTGATTTATTCATAATTTATGGTTTATATAATATAGATTTCATTTTATGGATCTGGTTGTATCTTTTTCTTCTTAATAGATCACTTTTGGTGTTTCTTATATCGTTATATACAAGAATTTTTTGATTTTTACCTCACCTCACCATGTGACGACCATCTCAGGTGTATGGTTTGGTTGATACTAGTTGGTCAGATATAGTTAATTAATGTACAATCATTGTAATTTTACACTATTTTACTAATTAAACTGATGTTATCATTTTATTATGGTGTAATGGACTTTCAGGAAGAATAAGTGAAAAAAAGAAAATAATAGATCTTTAGAAATTTATACCTCACCACATGATTTATTTCATTTTTAATGGTGGTTAATCTATTAAGTGGAACTATTTTAATAAGAAAAGAAATTCATAATGTTGTATAATATATTTTAATATTGGTTTGGGTAGATTATTTGATGAACTAATTGGGTTGTTCTGTGAGGGGATGTGATGGGAGGAGTAACCCTTTTATTAGTGAAAAGGATGGTATTTTTTGAGAATACAAAATTATTTTCCATAATGGGAAGAAAACTTCAAGTAAAGTAGTTCCAAAATAAATAAATAATAGATATTATAATTAATAAGTTCTAGAAAGGCCTCCAACACACATTCAAAAACATGATTTAAAATTTTTTGAGGTCTTGTACTCTTAGAATCATTACATTTTCCATTTTATCTTTTTCTGAGATAACTTGTTTTGACACAGTGTAACTTATAATTTCTACAAGAAATAAAATAATAATTTTTAAATAATTTATACCTACTAATTAATAATTTTAAATCCATTTTATTTTATTCAATTTCTAAAAAAGATAAAAATTAATTTTAAAATTCTAATAACAAAATGTATTAAATATTTTTTTTTGAAAAATGTAACTGAATTTATAAAATGAAAAATATGGGCATTAACTTAAAACCAACATTTTTAAAATTATAAATTCAAATAGAAAATAAGTATTTAATATTTTAAAAGGTTTTAATTAATTTAAAATTCATTCTTATAGAATATAATTTCATAAATGTTACGTTATTTATAAATTTTTTTTTTGACACTAATAGCTTAAATATAAATATTTTTAGAAAAATCCCAAAAGTCCATCTTAAGATAATATTAATAAAATTTATCCCAAAAATATGTTATTATTGGTCAAATTGAAAACCTAATATTTTTGAATTATCTTTTAAATGAAATTACAAATATTAAGAAAAACATCTTTTACTGAAGATGAACTTTTTAAACATCAAATTTTTTTAATATTATATCATATATACTTCTATGTACCATAATAGGTATTTTTGTTTATCTATCTAAATATTAAATATTTTGATAAAACTTTATGCATGATCAATTTAATATATTTGGGTAAAATATTGTTCACCTTTTTAAAAAGTTCTTTGAAATTATTGTCATTCTTTCTTTTAAAATATAAATAAAAAATATTAATATTTAATTATTTTAACTGATCATTAGATTTTTATTTATTAATGATTATATTATTCATTTTATTTTAATATGTCATGGTTCATTTTAGTATGGTGTTTCATAGGTTTCATGTTGCGTGTGAAAATATATTCTAAAGATAATATCAATTTAATGGATCAAAAATCATGAGATGTTACATTATACCGCCTTAAATAAATTGTATCCACATAATGTAAATTATTACATAGTAATGAACATAGGTGAAGGTAGTATTAACATATCCATCATTGGGGATATAAATTAAAATATAACATCCACCTTAGTTTATTTGGAAATAGGAATTTAATTATGTTTTCTCAAACATTAATCATTCATACAATCATCTATCCAAGTATATATATACACTAATAATATATTCAAAATTACGTACCATTATTTAAAAGATACGATTCTCCAAGACATTGATACTACATGAAATCATATATTATTACAAAATTGACATTATATTTAACCTTAATATGTAAAAATCCATTACTTTTAAATTTCACTAAATAGACAATATATATCATAATCCACAAAATGAGATAAACATCACAAAAAACATTATGGACAAATTGTTTTTTATAAAAAATCAATATCGAAGATATCAATGCAATCTAACTCACATTTCAAAAAAATTATTTAACCCTTTATTACCTCAATATCTATCGTATATTATTCCAAAGGGTTATACATACCATAATCATGTGTTCTTTAATAGTTATCCCAAATAATATAACCTTGTAATGAAATCAATTTTCAAGGTTAATGACTCCATTTATTACATTTTTTAAAACCATTAAATTAGAACCATTGATGAAATATCATTAGTTGTTTCATAGAGGCCTCATATAGTTTAGAATATACCAAAATATGATTGATAAATATCACACAATTTTGAAAATTAATATTATTTTCAATAAATAATTTCCACAATGATATAAAACTCATTGCCTTAGTTAAGACCAAGAAACTCACATTTTCTTTCATAATCAGAATATAATAATATTCAAAAACATTAAGTATGATTCATTATTGAGTTATAAGACGTTATGGTTTTTGGATGCATAGATTTATCAAATTAATCCTCATGATATTATTTCAACCAAATACTAAAAAAATGGTTAGGATAATATCCAAAAGAATCAGAGTACATGAATTTGAAATCACAAACCTAATATGTATTTTCTAATGAAAACATTATGCTAACATATGTAACATTCCGTCTAACTCTTTAGTTATTGGTTAATCCTATAACTCTATTGATTCAACCTAGTATACTTTATGTTGGGTCTAATCATATGTCTTAACCAACTCCCACAATTTATTAAGGAAATAAATACATTATAATGGATTATAAATATAATCTTATTGAAAAAGGTATATACTCATGGAGTGTCTATATAGGTGTGTAATTATCCCCCTTTTTCATGCACGATTTCATAGTTGAGTTAATATCAAACATTCCCTCTTTGGGGATAATACCCCTAGGTACAACTATTTAAGAGCCCTGATACACTTTCCAGTATCTAGGCAGGGATTCATTTTTAGAAAAACCAAAAATCATAAAGTGTACCAAAATTTTATAATGTTATCATTTACCTAAACTTATTAATTAGACTTATCACTATGGGTTTCACTAAATATTCCTTATCAAAATCCCTATAATATTTAATATTATCTCAATGAATGAAATGGGTTTTCCATACCATTGAAATTATGATCGATAATAAATTATAAGAACTGGTTATAATTTCTAAATCCTATATTATCATCAAATTGTAACATACTAGTCTCTAATGTTATCTGTCCCTACTATAATACTAACTATAAAAAACTACAGATAATCATGGAGTAATTATATTTCATAAATCAAATATTTAATTAAAATACATTGCCGAAACTTTTAGGTTTATAGTTTTATATAGTTAATAAAAAACATTAGTTGAAAAAAATATTATATTTTACAACTAATAGGTATTTTCCCCCTATATAAATAACTTCTTAATCCATAAAAAGTCTTCAACATCTCTGGAAACCTATTCTCATATCATACCCTTGTCAACCTGTCTTACTTATTAATTTTCATCCAAACATATTGAAATGGAAACATAAGAAATTGGTGAGATCAAATTATCGATAAGGGTAACCATAAGTGATAACAATCAAGGATCATAAGTCAGAACATGATAATAATTTTTTTAATATCAAGAAATAAAAGATTTTAAAGCCCAATAAATCATAATACATTAATAATTTCATAAATATTGGAATGAAATAAGACATGAATCAGAATATTGAGATAAAAATCATCATCCATGAGATTATATCATTTTCATGATAATAAGTATAAAACTATGAAACATATTCGAAATATGGAACATAGAATAATATAGGGATCATAACGCTCAAGAACCACACCACTAGTTAACATGCTTACAAGAAACTAAAACTTACATAAGAATACCTAACTCATGATATATAAATACTTAAACAATGAATTAGAGGGTGATATAGGACCCCACCCAAAATCATCCATAAATATTTGTTCTATATGATAATCCATATTTAATCATTTGATAAAGAACCCATTAAATTAAAATAGGTTTCATTCAACATATCATAAATAAACCATGGATATAAAATGGTTTCCACAAGTTTTAAAATGGATTCACATGTGGAAATCATTCATAGTTTTATCAAAGATCCAAATATGATAAATCCATAGAAAATAAATATGTAAACAATGACATCATGTTACTTTTAGGTAAATACACTTAAATCAAGACGATAAATTATGTTGTATTTTCAATGTATAGATAAAAATATATTGTTAAAAAATATCCCCAATAAATCAATGAATAAAATCTAGGTGAAAAACCTTCTATAAAATTAATCAATAATAGTTTATTCACATAGTAAAAGATTTGGAAGAAAAATTAAGGTTATACATTAAAAAATATTTGGCATGAAAATGGTAGTGATTTAACATTTCTCTAAAATAATAGCACATTACATAATCCACCTACAGAAATAAGGCTGGGCTATAAAAGTGGGTGCTCCTGAACCAACTTGAATAATACTTTTAAATTACCATATCATGTGTATAGTTAGTTATACATGTCATAAACATACCACAATAGTATTGATATTTCTATTTCCACTATTAATATATTAATATCCATATGTTATTTTATATATGAAAAGGTTATGGAAGTTCCCATGCTATAATTAAAACCTAAAGATACTATGAAATTATTATTAAAAAAACGTGTTATGGCTTACATACAACAATTTTATTGGACATAGATGATGTATGAAAATGAGGTGTTTGGGGATCATAATATTTAAGACATATTTTCATAAACACTTTTTTATTTCAACTAGATTACACTAATACAAAAGTCGATTTTATCAGCACTAAAAAAACCCCTTTATCAGCACTTTTATGAGTGCTGTAAATCACGACACACATAAAGGGGGGTACCTTTTTTCAGAGCTATAAAAATAGCGCTGATAAATGTCAAAAAAATGAAAAAAATTAAAAAAAATATATAATTCGTGGGATGTTCACACGCTGCACCCCGCTTCGCTGCACCTGACCCCCCTCAACCCGCATGATGCACCCCGCTTTGCTGCGCTCGCACGACCCTGCTAGCACTGGAATTCGAACACTGGACCTCCACCCTTGCTCGCTACAACTTTACCACTTAACCATTTTGTTTTGTTCTCCCTTTAATGACATATCAAATTATATACATATATATATTTATATGTATTCATATTTTAATACAGAACCATATTAATATAAATTTTTTTAGTTATATATATATATCCGTATATTAATATATATATATGTAGTTATAATTTTTTATCCGTATGTTTATTCGTATATTAATATATATATAGATACAGTTATAATTTTTTATCCTTATGTTTATTTTTATATTAATATATATATTTATAAGATTAATTTCAAATAAATTTATAGAATATGTGTTTTTACATTTTTTTATAAATAAATAAATACATACATACATATATACAACACACACACACACACAGATATATACATGTGTGTGTGTGTGTGTATAGTTATGAATGAATACATAGAAATGTGGATGTGAAAAGTCATCGGGAATGTAAAAAAAACTGTAAATTCTAATCCATAAGTCCGTTTTAACTCCAAAACAAGTCAAATTGAAAAACATGAAAAGATATTTGATATGATATGTGGTACAAGAAAAACGTACTTTCAGGTCACCAGTTAGAGGCGTTTGAATGCTAAAACGACCAAAACTTCTAATCTAGGAGTCTGTTTCAGCTCCAAAATTAGTAAAATTGAATAAAATGAAATGATCTTCGATATGATATATGGTACACATTTATCAGACATCGGTATCAGATGTTATAACTGTTTGAATGGTAAAAAATCGGTGGAACCCAACTAAAAACTCAGTTTTGGAGGCCTTCAAGGCCTTTTTTGGCCTCAAAAATACCTTTGACGGGTTCTACCGGTCCACAGCATTGTAGAGATCATCACAAGCTTCGATTTAACATACTGTAGAGCTCAAACAGAGTCCGAGATCAAAAGTTATGTCCATTTGAAGTTTGAGTTGTGTTTTCAACATATTTTTGATCTTTTATTCATTTATTTATTTTTTTATACTCAATGTGTTATTACATGACTATTGGAGGATAAAAATTACATAATTATTAATTAAACATATTTTTTAAATTATTTTATAAGCCTCTTTTACTAAATATCATATACATTCATATTTGATTTCCATTCATCATTTCTAAAACGTATTTAAAAAATAAATGTTATATTTATATCAATATAAATAGATTTATATCTTTATATATTAATAAATGTTTTTAATTTTTTTTTGAATTTGACCCTTTATCACCACTTTTTATAAAAGCGCTGATAAAGGGGGTCTTTATCAGTGTTTTTACAGAAGCACTGATAATGGGGGGGGGGGGGGTCTTTATCAGCGCTAAAAAAAGCGCTGATAAAGGCCCCCATTTATCAGAACTTTTTTACTAGTGATGATAAAGGGGGGCATTATCAGGGCTTTTTTAGGGATGATAAATGTGTAGCACTTCCCTTGACCCATTTTGTAGTAGTGTTAGATCATAATGATCGACCTACCAATAGGAACACCACATGTTTCATGAATCATGGTTAGTTCATATCTACTAACACCTGTAATGGTCTTCGTATTGGAGATTATTATTTTTGTATACTATCTGATCGACTAAATTGATGCATGGAAAAATGGAATTAATGTAATAGTGAGGTTGGTTGCATTGTGTGCATCATTGGATATATGACATTGATTGAATAATCAAGACAAGATTTTTTATTATGAAAGGAAGATATATCTTGGTTCCAATTGATCATTGTGGTAATACCTTCACTAAATCCATGGCCTTGGTAGAAGAAGGAAAGTCCAAATAATAAAGTCAGTAAATAATAATGAAAGTATGGATGATCATAAATTTGTAAATTCTTCTTTTTGAGATATCAAACTAAAAATAGACTATATTACATGGAGTTTGTTTTTAGGAAATTTTTTCATTAAAATAAATATAACTTATATATTTTGGGTCATGAGGGGTTTTTAGGATCCACTCTAGGCTAGTCAATAATATTAACTACCATCATGAAACGTCCTAGAGTTTCACACAATTATAATCTTCAACAGACTTACCTATTATAATGAATTGGAGTTGAGGGCATGGTGGGTTTTAATGTAGATACCCTGTTTTCACATTTTAATACTTTGAAATATTTCTATGAATATTTCCAAAGCTTGGCATTGAGACGAAGTGAAATTCTGAGGCTCATTGTGCCTAGTATAAATTAAAATAAAATGTTAAGTATATTTTAAACTATAGACATGAAAAATTTTGATATGTCTTAAAAAGTAGCTCGTGTTAGAAATCTAAGGTCATGGTTGATTCCGAAATGGGGTGTTTACCATAGGCGGGGTATAAATTTTGTTGTTGTGGGAATTCTGAGATAAAAGTCACCCAGGGGAAAATCATAAATAAAATAATTAAACATTACTTTTTCATCTTTAATTTTGAATCAAATAAAATTTGAACGGGGAATTATATAGAAAATCTAATACCATCGTGGAGTTTGGAATGAGGTGTTTTTCTTAAGTGCGACATAAAAAGAGGGGGCATGGGAATTTCAGATTCCACCCTGAGTATGGTTTCTATAAATAGAAACAAAATTGATTAGAGTTATGGTTGCCCTTAATTCCCTTTTCTCTCTATAATATATCTCTCTTCTCACTCTTATATTGATCTGTTCTTCATTTAATTAAGGAGTGATCTCCACCAAAACCTAGGCGGATTGAAGTGGGAGCATCGTGGATGCGTTGCCAACACCAAAAGATTGAATCAAGGGAGGATTTTACGCATTTTCTTTATGTACGATTGATTTTAAATTTTGAAAATCCATTTCATTTCCATGATGTTCATCGTTTCTTTGTTAAATCATCATTGTGTAGATGAACAAGATCATCAGTCAATGTTTAAACCCTCGTTCTTTGTCTGTTCTTCATGGGTGTCCGCCATCTTCTTTCGGACACATCAATCAACCATTTAATTGTCGATCATAGGCAGGCGCTGAGAATCCTACATCGTGGGGGTACTAATAATTACTTGGATCTAGAATCATGTAATCGAAGGATTCTCATTTCCTCGAGGAATAGACCACCAGAGTTCCACTGGCATGGTGGCTAGTGGAATCACACAACAACGATGTGACAGGTGTTCATGGAAGCTGGTGCAAAGGAGATGTGGGGCCGCTTGTCCAACTGGCACTGGAGTATGGAATGGTGGCAGGCTAAATAGAGTATGCTGGTATGGGAAGGCTAGGTGCGGGCTAGCATGCATGGGAAGCTGGGGGGTTCTAATGTGCTACGACGTTGGCAGACAGCAGACCACCAAGGTGGTCAAGTGGTATACTCGGGGCTGACTGTGATTTGGGAAGTGCGAGGCTACCACATTTACTTGACCAGGACAAGGAAACATATGTGGTGCACAACTGGATTGGGCCTGTAGAGACCCGAAGCTTGTCTTACATGGAAATTACATTACATTTGCGGAATACTTAGTACATAAAAAACACACACACACAAGGATCGTAATAGTTTAGTGTCTTTGGAAACTCGGAATATAATCTTCTAATCGTGGTGAAAGATCTTCAACATCTCCCATAAAGATCTTCCCTTTTTTTTACCTAAAACCTTTCTTTATATCCTGGGGAAAAGAAAACATAAAAGGGTGAGCTCAAATGCTCAGTAATGGTAAACAAAAGAAAAATCAATCACATCATATTCATAAGAACATATCCTTTGGAAATCTTAACCTGCAAAAGAGAGAATAATTTCATAACATGGGATAAATCATAGTAGTGAAATGAAATCCCAATAATCATAACATAAAACATGAAACTTTGTGGCATACACACATAATCATAGAGAATCATTTCTTGTTAGTCAAGACTCATTGCCAAGACTATCTTAGTGGACAATGTCCCTTTCTGAACCGAGTCACCCTCGTTTCAGTCCTGTTTCACTTAACCGATATAACCTACCATTCCAGCCATGTTTATCTCATGAGATATAAAATCTTTACCCAATGCATTGGAGGGAGATATAGGTCCCACCCATCTTATAATGAATCCTTTCTTATGTGTTCCACATAATCATAAACCATACATCATAGCGTAACCCATGTAATAAAAATGGAATTCTTAAACAACATGACATCATAAAACAATTCATATAAGATAAAGGAATTCATAAAAATATTTCCATCACAACATAATCAAATCCATGTAATAATAAGGATAAAAATAGAACCCTTTTATTATCTTAGATGGAAAACAATTTTGATAAAATACTTGAACTCCATTCTTGAGGAAAATATCCTTTCTATTTCAAAAACATTTTTCCTTTCATAACATGTCATACGACTTTAAAACAAAAGAAGATGATTAAAAATAAACTTGAAAACTTGTAAAGGATGATTCTTGGAAATAATGTTTTAAAAATCCATTCATGCCATATAAGTTAAAAAAACATTCTTCTCGTACTTTTGTCAGAAAAGTAAAAAAAGTACCTCGTACGAAAAACGACAAAAGATTCCTTTCATATCCTTTACTAAAAATTCACATAAGGGTAAAATTGAATATAAACTATTGTATAAGGATATAAATATTACATATTGAGGAAACATGGATGTGGATGATAAAATACATCCCAGTAAATACCAAAGTATAAACAATCTCGGATAAAAATGAGATTGTGATATTTCCCTTACCTTAGGTCCGACTTTCTTTGTAAGAATCCGAACCTCCTGTATAATGATTTAAATCATGTTATTGACTTATTCCAGAATCATATTCATTTTTATTATATCATATATGGTCCACTTATGACTTTATATTACCCGTTCTTTTGTAAATTCATGTTAAAGTAGCGTTTTGGGTAAAATCGTCTCATTTGTCGTTCGTGTTTTTAACTTGTAATTATTCATATGATTACTTAATTAAAGAATATAAAACATGATTTATATATATATATTCAGAATATACATATATAATAAATCAGTAAATGGAAAGAAATACACCGTTCATGGAGACGGTAGTCCGTACGTACGCATGAACGCTGTTTTCGTTTCCTTATTGAATTGAATGGAATTAAGTAGATGACATACATATAAATAATTACAGTATCATTATTAGGTCATATATTTCATTATTACTTATTATATATACTTTATAATCATTCATGAATGGTTAATCATTGAGAATGAATCTCATCGCGTCGTGGAGACGGTAGTCCATACGTACGCACGAGCGATGATATCATTCCCATGGTCATGGAACTATGTTGAAGTGTATGTATACTATTTCAGAATCAATATAAATTTATAATAATCATATATAGTTACTCTTTACACCATTATACCCATCTAATTAAGGTGGTGGCGGAAAATAGATTACACCACGGCGTGGAGACGGTATTCCGTACGTACGCACGCGCGGTGATTTCCTTTTTCCGTAGGATGGATAGAAGGTTAATTTGAGTTGTTTCATATTTATAATAACATATCAGTATATAATAAATACTGATGTTATTACTTTATCATGAAACAACTAAAGAAGAAGAAGTTGAAGAATAAAGAAATTGAAAAAGATCGGTAATGGATATTACCTCTTTTTGACGCGCCTTCACTTATCCTCCACTTAAAGAACTAAGGATGATCATTGAAGAAGACCAGGACCTCCAGGATGATACTAGGGACGTGGAGAAGAGATTTTGGCAGGGGTTGGCCGAGCTTTAATGCTAAAATTGGTGTGTGGAGGAGAGGGAGGAGGTGCCCTTTTATATGGGAGGAGAGGGGCATCTTAGGAAAGTCTCAAAATATTATTTTATATTAAGGTCAAATTCAGTTTATAATGGTTCCAAATGGTCTTATTTAGAAAATAAAGTGGGTATGGGTCGAAATACTCTCATAAAATATGATTTAGACAAGTTTAGGTTATTATTTTAACCTTATCAATTAGATTTAACTCTAAGTTAAATAATTTAACTTTTACCGTGTCTTTTTGTTTTCTTACACTATATGGTTAATAGACATACTATATCAAGCCAAAAGAACCCAAAGTTGTTTATTATTAATATATATATCTTTATATAAGTCATTTGGCCGAACCGTAGATTTGTAGGAATTAAAATAACAATTAATAATATAATATTTGTTTTAAAATCTAATTTATGTCAATTTTGACACTATTTGGTACATGATTTTTATGAAATTTCTAACAGAATGATAAGTTCGAACCATGTTACTTAAATCGACAATAACATGTCATATTAACCTAGAAAATTAGTGTAAGTCATAAAAAGTCTCATATTACATTTATTTGGGCATTTATAACATCAATTATGTTAATATTTTCTTAAAAAGGTAATTACTGCATCATCGTTGGGTCATAAATAAATTAAATTATCTAAAGTATAAAAATTACAAATAAAATACCATTATGTAGGAAATATTTTTAGCTTTCTAATGAATATTTATAGTCGAAATTATATTATGTATAACACTATATTAAAAATGTTTTAGTAAATAAACTTTGATTTTAACTCTTTTAACTCTTCTTTGAATTAAATAATAATAAATGTCCTAATCTAATCCAAGTGGGCCAAAATGATAATATTTTACACTTAAGGTTGTTTTTGGTCGAGATACACTTTTCCAATAGGATTAGGACATGTGTTAGGGTAATATTAATATCATTTTACCCTTAATTACCCTATATCATTTTAACCGTAGTAAATAAAAGTAAAAAGTTACTATTCACCAAAAATTATTTTCATCTCATTGAACCACATTTTACTTACTGAAATCAACCGTGTCTCTCGGATTTTTGAAATTCCATTCACAGAAGCGGTAAAATTAAGATTTATGAAAAAATTATTTTTTTTAACTACCACTTAGTAGTTTCACTATTCATCAAAAATTGAAGTTTTTCAGAAAAATGCCAAAATTTCACCCTAAGCTATTATTGATATTCCAAGTTCAAAAATGATTTCTATTTTACAAAATTCACAACATATAAGTTGCATTAATTAATTTTATAATTAATTTCCGCTGTCACAACAAATAGCGTGTTTTTAAGAGATAATAACTATCAAAAGATTAACACTTGTTTATGTCTGGTGTAAATGTGAAATTACATCCAATGACCAAAATTGTATTGAATTGTAAAACTATATTCTAAATATACTTTAAAACCACTCAAATTAATAATTAATCACTATTAATTATTTCGATTAAAAAAGTTGTTTTTAATTAAAATTTAGTAATATTGACTATTCATCAGAAAATGAAAGTTATCCGAATAGTACCAAAATTTCAGCCTAAGATAATTTCAATATTACGAATCCAAAAATAAAGTCCATTTTAAAAAATAAAATTTACAAAATTTCAAAAAGTAGTTATTACTATTCATAACGGCTAGTTTTAATAATATTTTAATAGCATATTGCTGTTTAGTGAAACTCGTTATTGCGTACTACACACGCTATCGAGGAAGGTCGTGATTGTGTGTAATGCAAGGCAAGCCAAGGATGCGTGTTGTGAAAGCTCCTTTTAGTGTAGAATACAACACAAGACTTTAGTGAAATTAAAAATAATATTTTTCATAAAATCTTGGGTTGTTACATTCTACCCCCCTTAAAATGAATTTCACCCTCGAAATTCGTCGGGGTTATAAATGGTTTACTATTCGAAAGATTCTTTAATAAAAACCCACATCGTAAAAAGGAATTCCAAAACCAATCTTTAAAAACAAAAGTATGAAACGTAATGGTTACCCAAATAAACTAATCACTGGGTTTCCACATAGGTCAAAATATGGATATGGAAGAAAAATCTAACCATCATGTTCTGATGAAGAGTGGTAGAGAACATGGATATGAAAAATCCAACAATCACAAATCCATAAATTTGTGATGATCTAAGTTACCATCTGATTAATCAGATATAAGAGCACTAGGACAAAATTTTTGGTTTTCAAGATCGTTTCCCTAAAGTCGAAGAATTTGAATTAGAATAAATACTTACTTTATTTTGGTACAATCTCACTGTTGTTCGTGCCTTGAATAATTTCCACTTCATCTATTAAATAAATTAAGTTGAATTTGTTATTCGTGAAGTGTTAACAAATCATGTGATAGAATGACGGGTCATTCCATCTGTCTCAAACAAAAGGTTAGCAAAAATTATATACATAGGTCGATCTATAGTGAGATTAATCATATATGGTTCCTAAAATGGACTTATACTTCATATATCATACTGATTAATATAATAAAACTAGTTTCTACTATACAAGGACATCCTGTAGGCCAGTGGTATGCGATAAAGGCCCGTCGCACTTTAGTTGTGGGTTCGATTCCCACAGCCTTGTCCGACGCGATGGGCTGTCGCCCGTCCTGCAGGTTGTCCTTTTTCTAAAGCTATATTACTATAACATCCCATCAACAATATGAAAAAAAAGTTTTATCCATAAACAATACTAACTTATGTCCAACATAATCCATTCCAATCTTTAGGCTTATCCATAATACTACATTGCACTCTTATAATATAGTGAAAATGATTACCAGAGATTTAATACCATCGTTGATCCCCATATATCATAAGATACGTCTTGTTGGTCACATTCCAATCATTCGAAGGCCTTAATCTTGTACTCTCTTGAATACCCATTGAACCTAATTGAAAACATGAATGCAGTTAAAAGTTAACACTTTCCACATACCAAAATCCTCAAAATTATATATACTCAAACCATGATATCACTTAGTCCTTATATCAATCATGAGCTCATGAATACTGTTAAATATTTCATTTTCTCGTTTTCCCTTCATTATGCGCATATCATTCTTTTTCCAAAAATATCTCAATCACTTTCCATGGTTACTGGTACCATAAAATTATTGAAAACCACAATAGACCAATACATAAATATTCCTATATTCCACGATACTATATAAAACACTATTTGGGAATCACATTACATAAACACTTAATCATTCCACCACATCGTTGTCATATTCAACATTGCCAATAGTGATCGCATGTGACTTCCCTTTGTCTTTTGCCTTAAGCGGTTGCTCATGTCGATCATCACTAACCCTTGGATTAGGGCATTTATTAGCATAATGCCCCATTTCCTTACACTTGAAGCATTAAAGTGTTGGTGGTGCGTTCTCTGCAGTGTTTGATTTATTCACATCATTAGAAACCCTTTTTCCATTACTTCGACACTCAGCTGCTCGATGTCCTTCTTTTCCACACATAAAACATTTTTTAGTCCCTTTAAGACAATCTCCACCATGCTTATTTCCACACATTGTGCATAAGGAAACATTCATCTTCTTTTCACCATTATTCTGAGATTTCTCCTTGAACTCCATCTTTAGTTTCTTGTCAAAACCATGAGATGGATATGTAACACCAACTTCCATTTCTACCTTGAGAGCACAACGCACAATTTCTTTATAGCTACTGAAGTCTCTTATAGCTAATGCCCTTCGAAGACTTGGTTTTAAGCCACTGAAAAATAGATCAACTTTACTTTCAGGTTGGATGATAATGCCAGATGCATACCTTGCAAGTCTTGTAAAATTTGCTTCGTATATACCAACAGATTTATCATCCTTCTGCTTCAGCTCAAGAAACTGATTTTCCATATTTTTTGGAAGAATACAAGGGAAGTACTTACTGAAAAACAAGTTCTTGAACTTGTCCCATTCCATGGACTCAATTTCATCTCTTGGCCTCGTATTCTTGATAAGATTCCACCATTGATCAGCTTCACCTTCCAAACGATATACTGCTAAGATGACTTTATCATGTTCAAAACATTGAAGAACAGAAAATATCTTTTCAGTGATACTGATCCATTGTTCAGAAACAAGTGGATCGGAAGTCCCACTGAAAGAAGGTGGACGTTGCCTCATGAAGGACTCAATAGAATATTGTTCCCTTCTCTTCTCATTTGCAAGTCCAGAATGATTCATAGCTTGTGTAAGGATATCAATAAGATCTTTCACTCCATCTCCCATAACATTTGTTTGTTCAGGAGGACAATCATTGCATTGCCCATTGCATTGATCAACACGGTTCCTTCGGGTTCCAGCCATCATCTAAAACCCAAAAACAATAGTGTGAGAGGCAAAAATAATGCTAGGGAAAATAACATAATAAAGGGGGAGTACCTTCAATATCTAACATCTTAGGTTTAATTCTATGATTGTTAGCGTAGTTCTAGTACTATAACCTGTACATATACTTATCCTTATGGACATCCCTAGACATACATTAGAAATATCTCTAGGGATCTCACTAACGTTTTCACATCCTAGTTTCCAAAGGTTGACTAAACCTTTTCTCTGATACCAACTGTAGAGACCCGAAGCTTGACTTACATGGAAATTACATTACATTTGCGGAAAACTTAGTACATAACAAAAAAACACACACACAAGGATCGTAATAGTTTAGTGTCTTTGGAAACTCGGAATATAATCTTCTAATCGTGGTGAAAGATCTTCAACATCTCCCATAAAGATCTTCCCTTTTTTTACCTAAAACCTTTCTTTATATCCTGGGGAAAAGAATACATAAAAGGGTGAGCTCAAATGCTTAGTAAGGGTAAACAAAAGAAAAATCAATCACATCATATTCATAAGAACATAACTTTTGGAAATCTTAACCCGCAAAAGAGAGCATAATTTCATAACATGGGATAAATCATAGTAGTGAAATGAAATCCCAATAATCATAACATAAAACATGAAACTTTGTGGCATACACACATAATCATAGAGAATCATTTCTTTTTAGTCAAGACTCATTGCCAAGACTATCTTAGTGGATAATGTCCCTTTCTGAACTGAGTCACCCTCGTTTCAGTCCTGTTTCACTGAACCGGTATAACCTACCATTCCAGCCATGTTTATCTCATGAGATATAAAATCTATATCCAATGCATTGGAGGGAGATATATTTCCCACCCATCTTATAATGAATCCTTTCTTATGTGTGCCACATAATCATAAACCATACATCATAGCGTAACCCATGTAATAAAAATGGAATTCTTAAACAACATGACATCATAAAACAATTCATATAAGATAAAGGAATTCATAAAAATATTTCCATCACAACATAATCAAATACATGTAATAATAGGGATAAAAACAGAACCCTTTTATTATCTTAGATGGAAAATAATTTTGATAAAATACTTGAACTCCATTCTTGAGGAAAATATCCTTTCTATTTCAATTTTTTTTTCCTTTCATAACATGTCATACGACTTTAAAACAAAAGAAGATGATTAAAAATAAACTTGAAAACTTGAAAAGGAAGCTTCTTGGAAATAATGTTTTAAAAATCCATTCATGCCGTATAAGTTAAAAAAAACATTCTTCTCGTACTTTTGTCGGAAAAGTCAAAAAAGTACCTCGTACGAAAAATGACAAAATATTTCTTTCATATCCTTTACTAAAAATTCACCGAAGGGTAAAATTGAATATAAACTATTTTATAAGGATAGAAATATTACATATTGAGGAAACATGGATGTGGATGATAAAATACACCCCAGAAAATACCAAAGTATAAACAATCTCGGATAAAAGTGAGATTGTGATATTTCCCTTACCTTAGGTCCGACTTGCTTTGTAAGTGTCCGAACCTCCTGTATAATGATTTAAATCATGTTATTGACTTATTCCAGAATCATATTCATTGTTATTATATCATATATGGTCCACTTATGACTTTATATTACCCGTTCTTTTGTAAATTCAGGTTAAAGTAGCGTTTTGGGTAAAATCGTCTCATTTGTCGTTCGTGTTTTTAACTTGTAATTATTCATATGATTACTTAGATCATGATTACTTAATTCCGGAATATACATATATAATAAATCAGTAAATGGAATGAAATACACCGTTCATGGAGACGGTAGTCCGTACGTACGCGTGAACGATGTTTTCGTTTCCTTATTGAATTGAATGGAATTAAGTAGATTAAATACATATAAATAATTACAGTATCATTATTAGGTCATATATTTCATTAGTACTTATTATATATACTTTATAATCATTCGTGAATGGTTAATCATTGAGAATGAATCTCATCGCGTCGTGGAGACGGTAGTCCGTACGTACGCACGAGCGATGATATCGTTCCCATGGTCATGGAATTGTGTTGATGTGTATGTATACTATTTCAGCATCAATATCACTTTATAATAATCATATATAGTTACTCATTACACAATTATACCCATCCAATTAAGGTGGTGGTGGAAAATAGATTACACCACGGCGTGGAGATGGTATTCCGTACGTACGCACGCGCGGTGATTTCCTTTTTCCATAGGATGGATAGAAGGTTAATTTGAGTTGTTTTATATTTATAATAACATATCAGTATATAAGAAATACTGATGTTATTAATTTATCATGAAAAAACTATAGAAGAAGAAGTTGAAGAAGAAAGAAATTGAAAAAGATCGGTAATGGATATTACCTCTTTTGACGCGCCTTCACTTATCCTCCACTTAAAGAACTAAGGATGGTCATTGAAGAAGACCAGGACCTCTAGGATGATACTAGGGAAGTGGAGAAGGTATTTTGGCAGGGGTGTTCTGAGCTTTAATTCTAAAATTGGTGTGTGGAGGAGAGGGAGGAGGTGCCCTTTTATAATGGAGGAGAGGGGCATCTTAGGAAAATCTCAAAATATTAATTTATATTAAGGTCAAATTCGGTTTATAATGGTTCCAAATGGTCTTATTTCGAAACTAAAGTGGGGATGGGTCGAAATAATCTCATCCAATAGGATTTAGACATGTTTAGGTTATTATTTTAACCTTATGAATTAGATTTAACTCTAAGTTAAATAATTTAACTTTTACCGTGTCTTTTTGTTTTCTTACACTATATGGTTAATAAACTTACTATATCAAGCCAAAAGAACCCCAAGTTGTTTATTATTAATATATCTATCCTTATCTAAGTCATTTGGCCGAACCTTAGATTTTTAGGAATTAAAATAACAATTAATAATATAATATTTTTTTAAAAAACTAATTTATGTCAATTTTGGCACTATTTGGTACATGATTTTTATGAAATTTCTAACAGAATGATAAGTTCGAAACAAGTTACTTATATCAACAATAACATGTCATATTAACCTAGAAAATTAGTTTAAGTCATAAAAAGTCACATATTACATTTATCTGGTCATTTATAACATCAATTATGTTTATATTTTCTTAAAAAGGTAATTACTGCATAATCGTTGTGTCATAAATAAATTAAATTATCTAAAGTATAAAAATTACAAATAAAATACCATTTTGTAGGAAATCTTTTTAGATTTCCAATGAATAATTATAGTCGAAATTATATTATGTATAACCCTATATTAAAAATGTTTTAGTAAATAAACTTTGATTTTAACTCTTTTAACTCTTCTTTGAATTAAATAATAATAAATGTACTAATCTAATCCAAGTGGGCCTAAATGATAATATTTTACACTTAAGGTTGTTTTTGGTCGAGATACACTTGTCCAATAGGATTAGGACATGTGTTAGGGTAATATTAATATCATTTTTACCCTTAATTACCCTATTTACTTTTAACCGTAGTAAATAAAAGTAAAAAGTTACTATTCACCAAAAATTATTTTCATCTCATTGAACCACATTTTACTTACGAAAATCAACCGTGTCTCTCGGATTTTTGAAATTCCATTCACAGAAGTGGTAAAATTAATATTTATAAAAAAATAATTTTTTAAACTACCACTTAGTAGTTTCACTATTCATCAAAAATTGAAGTTTTTCAGAAAAATGCAAAAATTTCACCCTAAGCTATAATTGATATTCCAAGTTAGAAAATGATTTCTATTTTACAAAATTCCCAACATATAAGTTGCATTAATTAATTTTATAATTAATTTCCGCTGTCACAACAAATAACGTGTTTTTAAGAGATAATAACTATCAAAAGATTAACACTTGTTTATGTCTGGTGTAAATGTGAAATTACATCCAATGACCAAAATTGTATTGAATTGTAAAAATATATTCTAAATATACTTTAAAACCACTCAAATTAATAATTTATCACTATTATTTATTTCTATTAAAAAAGATGTTTTTAATTAAAATTTAGTAATATTCACTATTTATCAGAAAATGAAAGTTATCCGAAAAGTACCAAAATTTCACCCTAAGATAATTTCAATATTACGAATCCAAAAATAAAGCCCATTTTGAAAAATAAAATTTACAAAATTTCAAAAAGTGGTTATTACTATTCATAACGGCTAGTTTTAATAATATTTTAATAGCATATTGCTGTTTAGGGAAACTCATTATTGCGTACTACACACGCTATCGAGGAAGGTCGCGATTGCGTGTAATGGAAGGCAAGACAAGGATGCGTGTTGTGAAAGATCCTTTTAGTGTAGCGTACAACACAAGACCTTAGTGAAATTAAAAAGAATATTTTTCATAAAATCTTGGGTTGTTACAGGGCCACAGAGACCTATTCTAGGCCGGTGGAGGGTGGTCCAGGCCACACAACTAGGCCACGGGCTGACGGCTAGAGTCGTGCTTGCCCATTGAGACCAGTCCAACTAGACTAGGCTGGACAAGTTCTTTTTGGGCCTTAAGGATTTAAAAATACATATATTCCTAATGACGTTCATGATTAATGTGACGTCTACAAAAACTAATACATCCATTCATGATGGATTTTTTAGACTTGTTCGGGACTTTTACATCTTGGTTTTGTTACTTGGTTTCATGATACACCTAAGTCTAATAATAATAAAATATTTATTATTATTCAAGGTTCTTGTATCAAACCAATCTTGAAAATGAGGCATTTGATTAATGCACCATTATTGGTGGCATGACCCTATATCTTGTGGAGACCTTTCAAGAATACTTTTGGGTTTTTAAACCAAATACATGGTGCATGCCCCATGATGCCCGATTCACATGTGTTGCGGTGAAATGAAAATTTTTCATCGGGCATCCACTTTGGATGAACTAATATTCAATTCCTTATGTTTATTCATGAGTATCAGAATGGCATGATTCATATAATTTGTTTTGAGATAGAGGCATGGGACCCATGTGACAGATTTCACAAAAAATGAGGCGACTTACTACTTTTCCATGAAATGTCCATTCGTGGAAAATAAATAGTTGATCTTGATTGTTTTTTCAGAAGGATCAAAAAAGTATGATTAATTTGGATTAAAGAAGATTTTTTTGTGATCTAATTAACTATGTTAACATGAAAGGAATGTCGGTGGAAGATATTTTTGATGCGTTTTAAGAGATCCAAAGGCTTGGGTCATCTTATACTCTTGTGAGAGTGGAAATGAATTACGATGAGGTACAATCAACATTTCTTGGCCATTGAGGAGGCGTGTCATCAATGTTATGTTTTTGGCCCCCCAATTCAATGATGATCATCATGTTCACATCCGATTTTTGACTAAACATTCCATGTACTCTCAGAGTACCATGGAATTACTAGGGATACTAGTTCACAATTTATTACCTGAGTATGTCTAGGTACACGACCATGTGATGAGGTGGGGTTACACATTGTGTGGGCTCCACGTGCACAATTTACCACTTTAAGAATCTTCTATCTCTCATAAATCATTATTTGGACATGGATTTTGGCTTCTAAGTAGCCTATATTGAGTGTTTTTTCATGTTGAATGCATATGTGCCTTCTGTAGATCTTTTAAGATATGATGTGAGATGTTCTGGGTGTGATTCCTGTATGTGGCGACACCTGATGACTGCAATAGTGTTTTTATGAGAGTTACAATCTAAAAGGGATGGCTAGTGTTCCTCAGTTCTTCCTGAGAGGTACCATCCAAGAGGGATGGACAAAGTTCCTCAGTGCTTCCTAATAGGTACCATCCAACATGGATGGCTAGTGATCTTGATTCTTTTCTAAGAGGTTCCATCCATCAGGGATGGCTGGTGTTCCTCAATGCTTTTCTGAGAGGTACCATCTAATAGAGATGGATAATGTTTGTTAATGCTTTTCTGAGAGGTTCCATCCAATAGGGATAGGCAGAGTTGTTCTAGTTTTACCTTCTGTGGGGCTGGGATGTGGTCCCCAATGGTAGTTTCAGGTTCACCTCCACCTAGGATGGGATGTGGTCCCTGATAGATTTTTCGCATTTACCTCTAGCTGGGATAGGAATTGGTCACCGATGGAAGTTCTGAGTTTACCTCCTGCTGGGTTGGGAAGTGTTCCCCGATTGTAGTTCCACTCATTCCACCAAAATGGCTGGGTAGTAGGTCTCATCGATGACACTTTCTTGGTATTACCCTCCACCTAGGCTGGGAAGTAGGTCTTCATCAACTTCTGAGTGATGATCCCCCTAATGTACTTGGGAAAAAATACCCGATGAGTAGAGTGGAACCCTCCAGCTTGGTTGGGACTGGGTCCTTGAATTTTTGAGATGATATCTCAATTGTGAGACAATGAAGAGGAGTTATTTGACCTGAATTTATACTGTCAAGAAATAGAGAAACATTTACCACAAAGATATGTCCTTGTGACACAAACAAAAACCATGAGGGTGAGACAGTTCCACCCAAAGTAGATAGTGTTATGGTGCAGTGATTAAATACCTTTAACTTGAAGGTCAAAGGATATTTGTGTGATGCTATGAATCTATGGCAGTTACTTATAGGACTATTGGATACTTACTTTATTTGTATGATCAGTGATATGGAGATCCCCTTACTCTCTCATTTTTTATTCTTTGACTGATCATATATAGGTATCCTATTTCAGTACCCACTCCATGGGTTTTGTTTACTCTCCTTTAAGGAGAGGTGAACATGTGTGGGGTATTCCACATGCTTTATGTGTCCAGATTATCTTGGTTGGATGATTCTTCTCTCCTAACATAAGTAAATAATACTTGAGGAGAAGTTCATCTTATCAACATTTATAGTTCCTTTTGTTTTAGATGAGTTTACTTCACAACATTATTGGGTTGAGATATACTATTTTACTGTATCTTATTCTATCTACTACTCCCCTCTTCAGTAAATCTTTTATACTCCCTTGAGCCTTCGAGGAATCCCACAATGTATTTTATACTCACCCCTACCTGTACCTTTTATATACTTGGTGTTCCCTTGCCGATGATAGAAAGGTGTATCATGATATCAGTGGATCTTATGGATACATTATTCTTGGACCGTGTGAATTAGTTGTAGATTGGGATCTAGGAGAAGATATCTTTTTGTTGTTTTACATTTCCACATGTTGTTGGGTTTTTCACATTTTTGGATGGGTGTCTAATTTTCCCATTTCACTTTGAGTTTAATTTTTTATACTTTTAATGATTAGAGGTTTATTCATGTTTGGTTTCCTTTTATATTAGTTTTGTATCTTGATTAATAGTCGCTCTACACTTTTTTCGTGAGTGGGAAATGTGTGTGTACTGGTTCTTTGTCAAACACCTCCTAGAGTTTTTTGTTCCATCAGGGCTTGTCTCTACCCCCTAGCCTATAGAGGTGTGATTGGGGTAGTTTCGGATTGATCCCCAGCAAGGGTCTGGTCATGAGAAAGTGGTATCAGATGTGGTTCAACCCTTGGGACATTGTTTGGATGTTTCCTTAATAATGTATTGTTTGGGTTTGGGGAAACAGTTTTGATGTTTCTCTAGATCGGATCTCAAGCTAGGGAGTCCTGTGATGGTACCGGCGATCGACGTATCCATTCATGAGGACCCCGATCACCCGATTGTCGACTCAGCACCCTAAGACAAATTTCTAGGAAAAATTAGTACATGCATCATATAGGATTGAGTCTTTGACTATAATTCTTGATTCAAATCCCCATTGTTGTTATTGATATATATATATATATATATTCTCATCTTACCATGATACTCCTTGATAATATTCAGAGTGTATCCACGATGCCATCCATCCAGGATACTAGCCCAGGTTCATGATGATGACCCTATTAGAAATGAGGCCTCAGTTCAGGACCAATCTAGTGATCCCCTTCATCTAGGTGGGATGGTAGTAGTACCTCCACCTATTGAGCAACATGAATCCCCAACAGAGCGAGTTGAGTATGTGCATAGGATGAGCTCACTTCGTGAGTTCTAGCACCAGATACTTCTGATGTTCCTCGGTGAGCTATACCCTCACACAGTTGAGGTTTGGATAGAGTCAATGTTTTTCCTCTTCAGGATGTGTGGACACCTACAAATCATATATTGTCTTTGGAAGTTATCCTTCTACATGAAGAAATTGGGAGTTGATGGATCCTAGTTAGTCAGATACATGATGAGTTGACACTCTCATGGGACGACTTCCTGTAGCTATTTCTTGAGGATTACTACCTTTCATTACTACGCTCTGTTAAGCTTCCAGAGATCCTATAGTTTTATTAGGGATGGATGATGATGGTTGAGTATGCGACTAGGTTCAAAAACCTTGAATACTACTCTATGGACATGATCCATGATGGATACTTCATAGCACAGAAGATTGAGTAGAGACTCTACAGAGAGATATTTGCTATCTTAGGACCCTTGTGCATCCCCACCTATGTCATTGTGCTGGAGTAGGTGTTGGTGATAGATAACTATATATTAGAGGGATTCCATACTTTTGGTTGTGGCAGTGAGTGCAATAATACTGAGACGTCTTCCAAAGCTAGAAAACATCAGTCGATGAGATCTCAAGGTAGGATGCCACCCCATAATCAGTCTGAAGCATAGAGTCTTATTGGGAAAAGAGAATGAAAGGAATTTGGAAATACTAAGGAGGTAAAATGCTTTTATTTTCACAAGAATGGTCACATGGAAAATGAATTCTCAACCATATGTGCTGAGAACACCATGCTGGCAGCATGTGACCCACCATAGAAGAGAAAATAACATGATCAGGGTGGTCCCTAGGGTGGTGGTGCTGATAGAGGAGAAAGAGAAACTAGAGGTGGGGAACGATGTTATGAGGTCATCCCTCCCATGATAGGAATCCCATGTCAGGCTAAGGAAGCTGGTAGGTGGGGCCATAGACAACCACAAGATTTTATTTTTTACTGATCCCATAAAGAAGAAGATGATAAGAGGTATGCCTTGTTCCTTTTTCTACCTTTTCTAGTATAACTTGTTAGAAACTATGCGAATTACTCTTTTATACCCACTCCTTTCTTGAGGTTTTATTAGGGTGATGTGGGGTTTCGGTATAATCTTGTATTGGAGTTACTCAATGTTACATTAAATGCACAAGGAATAGGGGTCCTTCCCCAACTGAGAGGCATTTTTTTATGACACAATAAAAACCGTGAGGGTGATTCAGTGCCACCCAAAGTGGATAGTATCAAGGCATGGTGGACGAGTCCTCAAAAATTTTACATTCATGGAGGAGTTGTGAAGTGAAGTGTTGGATCTATTCCTAACATTATCGTTGATGTTTTCCAACTTGACACCTTTTTTCTCTGGATTTCGCTATGTGAGTATAGTGGAGCATCAAGTTTACTTATTACTCTCTTTCCAAGGGATGAAAAGGAAAACATGGTACCTCATGTGCATTCCATGTCTAAATTCTTGTGGTTGGATGAGTTTTCTCACCTTCCCTATTTATTGGTACATTGTGTGGTCAACGTCAAGCTTGATTAAACCCATATTAAGTACATGATGAGGTGACAAAGACCCCATGAACAGATTTACACAAATCACTACATGGTATTGAAAATTGTAGCCTTCACCCTGAGAATTTAGAGACACTACCTTATGGGAGAGTGCTTTGTGGTTTTTTCAAGCCACAAATGTCTCAGGTACACCTTCACCTAGAGAGACTTGAAATTGAGGTGGCGACACTGGCTGATCTTCTTAAAATACTATGAATTTGAGATATTATACACTCTAGGAAAGGGAAATGTTGTCGAATATCACCTTAGTAGGAAATACTAGGCTCGACTAGTGCATGAAGTTTCAGAGTGGTTAACTTCCCAATAGCTAACCCTGGTGGAGAAGGAGGGTACAATTTTTTTTAGTTAGTGGTAATGACTTCTTCACTTCTTGAGCATGTAAGAGAGTCTCATTTGTGATTCAATGAATATTAAATATTGTATGACCAGGTAACCATGGGTGATTTACCAAATACATAATATAAATGATGGAATCACAAGACCCTATTCTGAGAACAAAAAATGTTTCCAATTTTGAAGCAGGGTGTAGAGGTTCAGTTAGGGAAGTAAACTATCCTTTAGGTTTCTTCAGTCTGTTCGAGACTATGCAAAGGGATGGAGAGGTTACCAACCATCATTACTTACTGCCTCTAGCTGGTGGGGGTGCACGAAATCTCCCATGTGTCATAACTAGGAAGATAAGGGAATGTTTCTACACACTTCATTGACAGGATCAGACCTTATGAGGACAGACCATCCCTTTGGTTCACACGCTGTGCCAGCATGGAGACGTACATGTTTTTTGGGCTCGGGAGATCCAAGTGTGCATTCAGTATCCTAAATTATTTCCCTAAAATTGATTTTCAGGGAAAAAATGAAGGATAGAATGATTTAGAGTCCCGATTTTCACATTTTAAGAAAATAAAATTTATTTATGAAGATTTTACTAGCTAGTAACTTGAATACCATGAAATTACGAGGCCGAGTGTGCCTGAAATAAATTATACAAAAATATATAGTATATTTTATACTATTCATGTGATAGAAATGTGATATCTCTTAAACGGTAACTCATATTAGAAATATGAGTCCACAATTGAGTTTGAAATGTGGATTTTACTATAGGAGGGGTATCACTTTCTTTGGTGTAGGACTTCAGAGAGAAATGCCACATAGGGGAAAAATAATAAAATTAAACAAAATTATTTTATCATGAACATCGAATAAAATAACATTCGAATGAGTACTCGGATTGGAAATCTGCGATTGAGTTTGAATTTGGAATGATGTGTTTTGACTATGTGTAGCATAAAAAGAAGGGGCATAGAAATTTTGGATTTTGCGCTGATAGGGTTTTGTATAAATAGAAATATAAGGTATTAGAATTAGTGTTCTCCATTAATTAACTTATCTGTCTACATGATCTCTATCTCCCCCTATTGATTAGTTATTCATTGAATAAAGGATCTATCTCCACAGAACCAAGGTGGATTGAAGTGAGAGTTTTGTGGATGAGTGACGAACGCTAAAGGATCGAATAGAGGTTGGATTTATATCTCTTTTTCTAAATTCAGATTCAGTTTTCATTTTGGAAATCTTTTTCTTTGATTTTTCTCATTGTTACTTTGTTAAATCATTGATGAATTCACGTACACTGACATAGATCTCTATTTAAACCCTCATTCGTCATCCATCCTTCGTTGATATCCACTATAAACTTTCAGATACATCAATCGACCATTGGATCGTCATTCAAAGGTAGGTGTTGTGAAGTTTGCATCGCATGGGGCATCGATTTGTCCTCAGATCTAGAATTAGGTAATAAGAGGAGTCCCAGTGGTCCTAGGAAGGGTCCACTAGAGTACCATATGTGTGTATGATGGAAGTGGAACACATAGGATGCACGACGGGGGTTTGAGGTGGCTAGTGCAATGGAGCCATAGGGAAGTGTGGCTAGATGCTGGTGGTGCAGAGAACATGGGCGCACTGGTTGGAGCAGGCCTTGGCAGGGAGATAGGGAGCAGGCTAGAGTGGTCAGGTGGCTGGGGGAAGTAGTGTGTTGTGGCTTCAGCAGACTTCATGCCACCGAGGCGGTCAGGTTGGAGAACATGGACGACTAGGATATGGGAAACACAGAGCTGTTTCATTGACGCAACTTGGTTGAGGAAACCGAAATAGTACACTAGCAGAGTGGGCCGTAGAGACTCGATCCTGGTCAGTGGAAGGTTGTCCAGGACACACAGTTGGGTCGCATGCTAACGGTTCGAGCTAGACTGGCCGAGATGTGAAGACCCATGCAGAATGGTTTGACAAGACGAGGCAGAACCGTTTCTTTTAGGTCCATAAGGCTTTAAAATGTCACATCTCCCAAACGGAGCATCTGATTGATGCGCCGTATGTGGACATGCATCCCTCTCTTTTAGAAGGATATTTTTATATTAGTTAGAGAATTTTATATCTTTGTTTCATTGCTCTATTTCACAAAACATCTAAGTCTAATAATAATAAAATATTTATTATTATTTGGAGATCTTTTATCAGACCTATCTTCTAAATGTGATGTCGGATTAACATGTCTTCAGTAGTGGTGTGACACTAGATCTTGTGCAGACACTTCAAAACTAATTTCATGATTTTAAAATAATGACATAGTGAAGGAACCATGAGGCCCAGTTCACATGTGTTGCGGTGAAAGGAAACTTTTTTCACTAGGTATTCATTATAGATGAACTATTAGTCAGTCCCTTTCATTTTTACTTGGGGATCACTAAAGCACAATCCATACAATTTTTTTTGAGACTGAATCATGGGCCCCACATGACTATTTTCAAGAGATATTTGGAAACTTACAAATTTTACATCGAATGTTTATTTGTGGAAATAAATAGTAAATATTCTGTGTTTTTTCCCAAGGATCACAACGGTGTGATATTTTTGGACGTACATAACCTTACTAGTTATCTAATTAAATGTGTAATTATGAATAGAATATTAGTGGAAGATCCTTTTTATGTGTTTTAAGAGAACCCACATCTCACATCATCATCAACTCTTGTGATAGTTGAAATGTTTTATGAAGAGTTACAATAAAATTTTTAGGGCCATAGAAGAGGCTTGTCAGCGAAGATACTTTTTTGGCCCCTGGATCAACAATGAGCATTGTGTGCTCATTATATTTCTGAATACACATGTCATGTACTCTGGGTGTACCTTGGCACACATAGGGGTGCTAATTCACAACTTAGTACTCTAGTATGGCTAGTTACACGACCATGCAATGAGGTGGGTCACATGTGGTGTGGGACACACATGCACCATGTACCACTTTATGAATCTACTATATATCATATCTAATTATTTTTCACTCATATTTGGGATTGAGAGTAGCACATCCTGAGTGTTTTTCCATGTAGAGCACATTGGTGCCGTCTGTAGTGGATTTCGAGATATGGTGTTAGATGTTTTGGGAGTAATGCCTATCCGGTGTACCACCAGATGACTACATCATCTTTTTTTGTGAGTTACCATCCATTAGGGATGGTCAATGTTCCTTTGTACTTCCCGAGAGGAACCATCTACCAGGGATGGATAGTATTCCTTGGTGCTTCCCTAGAGGTACCATACTGTAGGGATAACCATTGTTTAGGATGATTTTATGCGCGGTACCATCCAGCAGGTATGGCCAGTGTTCCTCGATACATTTTCGAGAGGTACCATCCCGCAGGGATGGACAAAGAAGTTCTGGGTTTACCTCTTGTTTGGATGGAAATTTTTCCCCAATGGAAGTTTGGGGTTTACCTCTAGCTTAAATGGTAACTGGCCCACGATGAATGTTTTGGGCTTCCCTCTAGCAGGGCTAGGCTGTGGGTCCAATCGACGACTCTTTCTAGGTAGTACCCTCTAGATGGGCTAGGTAGTGGGTCCTCATCAACTTTTGGGAGATGACCCCCTCCCCCCAGATGTACTAAGGAACAATTACCTAATGAATAGAGTGTAATCCTCAAGCCAAGATGGGCATGGGTCCTCAAATATTTTAGAATACCTCTCGATTGTGCAGTAGTGATGATGCATGCTTTGATATGACTTTGGACTCTCAATAAAGAGGGACACGTTTCCCACCAAGACGGGTCCTTGTAAAACATCCTTAAATTGTTAGGGAAAGATAGTTCCGCCCAAAGAGGATTGTGTCAAGGTGAAATGGTAGAGTTCCTTTTACTTTTGCTTCAGGGAAGATGCGTGGGATGATAAGAATCAATTGTGGTCACTTCTAGGACTATAGGTTACTCACTTCCTTGGGATAAGATGTGAGATGTAGATACCCTTACCCTCACGTTTGGGATTCTATGACATAAAATATATTTTTATTCTATTTATGTACCCACTCCTTGGGTTTTTGTTACTCTCTTTCCAAGAGATATAAAGACACACAAGGTATTAAATACACTTTCCATGTCTTTTTTCCCATGGATAAACGAGTCTACTCTCAAACTGTAGATAGAAAAAACTCAATGAGAAGTTCATATTCTCACCACTTCTAGCTCATTATTTTTTGGATGAGTTTAGTTCACTATCTTGTTGGGCTGAGCTATAATCATTTACTGTATCATTTCTATCTACAATGCTCATATTTAGTACTTTTTTTCAACTCCCTTGTGCCTTTGAGTCATCCTACTAAGTATTTTAATACCCACCCATGATTTTTCATTGCGTGCACTTAGTGTGACCATGAAGATGACATACACGTAGGTCATGAAATCAGAGGAACGTAGGGATATGGGGTGATTGGACTACTTACAGTGGTCATATATTGGGATCTAGGAGTCGGTCACTCTTAGTTATTTTACTTCTCCACTAGTTGGTGTGTTGTGGCACTTTTCTGGTTGGGTGTATATTTTTCCCCTTTCCATTTTAGTTTAATTTTCTATACTTGTACATTTTAGAGGCTGATGCATGTCTTGTTTCCTTTTTATAGTAGTTTTTTATATTGTTTTCCTTTCCCTCTGCACTTTTTCATTGAGTGGGCTATGTGTGTGTACATGTTCTTAGGCAAAGGCCTACCCACGTCTGTTGTGACTATGGTTCTTGTATCCACCCCTAGCCTATAGTGGTGGGCTTGGGGTAGTTGTGGCTCAATCCTCAACATGGGTAAGGTTGTGACACTACCGATGGGGTGTGGGATATATCCATGTATGCATAGTCACAAAAGAATAAATTAATTCAAATAATTCTAGTTGATTATAATTGGTATTGAATTTATTTAATAAAAAATATTAATAAATATTTAATTAAATCAAATGAAAATATTATTCAAACATATATTATTTTAATATTTATGGTTCATTTAATATTGAAGTGAACGTCATGTTTAGTTAACAACTATATTTTTTCACCTAATATATTTTATTCTACTAAAATAAAGTGACAAAAATATAAATGATATTTATGGATCAGTAAATTAGTTAGGTGAAATCATTTATAGATTATTTAGAGGAAAATTAATATATATAAGAAATAAATACTTTTCTAGTTGTCTGTGGGTCTCATTACATAAATAAAGAGACTCCCTCATACATTTACCTCTTCCTAACATAATTTTTGAGAACTTCTCTCTCCTATACCAATTCATAGAGAGAGAAGCTAGCGATCCAAGCAATCAAATCATGCTCAACTTCACACATCGAAGGAACACTGACAAGGTGATCATCGAGACCTCAATTGTATCCTAAGATCATTGTGTTAGCCCCTGAAATTAAATTACCAATTAAGTAATATGATTTCAAATTGTGTTTGGATGATATGGGGGTATTCTAATTTAAATCCTTCCAGAAATAATCATCGCTGAAAAATGGACGACGAATGCATCTTTAGATAAAATTATGTATTTTTCTTAATTTTATTTTGTTCTTAATTAAATAAATAAAATAAAATATAGTTGAAACTAGGAATAAATTCACCAGATATTATATAAATACATAAACCACTAGTGAAAAATTTAAATTCCCCAATTTTTTGGGATTACACTACATGATCAGTACCAAAAATTAGAATCAGTGTGATAGAAAAAAAATTTAAAATATGAAAAAATAAATATAAATTAAATTTTTAAAAGGGTGTCGTTTCGGTCAAGAAACCATAAATAATGATTTAATCTAATCTTAGATGGCCAAGTTGGACCCATTCCAAATTTTTAATAAGGATTTAAATAAACATTGTGTATATAATTTTTAAAGAAGATATATATGTAAATATATGTCAATATACCTAATGATAGTTGATATAAGAAATTACGATGAACCCATTCACTAGTTAAAAATCGTATTCCCATTAGAATAGTAATTTACAATATGATCAATTTCCCCATGTTTTTGGGAATAATAATATAATAATATAAAATAATTTCATATGACCAATTAGTATTCAATATTTGGAATAAATATTTTTAAGAAAAATGTGTGGCTATGGGAACCTTGTATCAAAAAATGGGGTAAAGCCTGTAAAAGATTTTTTAGGGGTGAATCATGGAAAATGTAATGAAAATTAGTGGGACACTATAATAGAGAGTTGATGAAATGAAAACAATATATAAAAATAATTGAAAATAAGAATCATCCTCTTGAATCCTTACACCACCTCTCCCCTTCATAAACGGACAACCAACAATTATTCTCCCCACTGAAAATACCTACCCTTTGGCCCACTCCATCAACCCACTTTTCCTACACCTAATCCCCAATGTCATTGCATAGTCACCAGACACTACCACACCCTATCCCTCAAATCTACCCCCTCACTTCCTTGGTCTAGATCATGGACACCCACTCGATCCCCCTCATGTTCAAGCACCATATGGCCTCCCACATAACCACCATCGCCACCACACAACATCAGTCGAACTTTCCTTAATTGGTACTTCCTCTTGTCTGACCTCCCTATAACCAAATTAGATTTTTTTTACATGTCCCTGATTCATGATGTTCATCCAAGGCTGATCCCCAAATTCCTGACAAGTTCACAAAACACTTAATATCAGCCAAATCCAAGAGATCTTACTTGAAATGAGACAACAGGGTTAGGTCTGACATGAAATGAGTCTAGGTGGGTCATTCATGGTCTAATATTGTTGTTTCAGGTATATTCCCACCTACCTGATGTTATCCATGATACACATGGACTTGAAAATCTATATATATATATATATATTTCAAAATTAATTTATAATTTTTGAATTGTATATTTTAATATTACAACTCTTTGAGGAGGTATATTGTTGATTAAATTTTGATTTCAATACCATTAAATTGGTTAATAAAATTTGTACCAAGAAAATAAAAAATATTAGGGGTGTTCCATGAGTTCAGGGGATAAAAAAAGGGGAAAAGGAGGTCATCCTATGTCAGGATCATTGTTGGTGCATGGTTAATAATAACCATGTGTCCTTGCCCACGAAACAGTGCGAACTAAATCCCATGGATAGTTGTTGGTGCTTGACTGCTGCACATTTTTTCAAACAATGTGGGTGTCCTAGGTAAAATTTATGGATAGTTCGCCATATAGTATAGAGTTTTTTACATGGTTGCAGCATGGTTTGAAAGACCATTCAGCCAAAATATATACCTAATTAAAGTATGGAAAACCAATTTTCTTCCACAATATTTTAGAAAAATTAAAACTTTTATTCCCCTATCCACCTCGAGTAGCTTGTGTAACAAACCATGGAATCCCACAATATCTGAGGTAGATTATACTTTAAAATTATGTTTTTTGAATCATTGTGGGTTGTTAGTTGATGCACTGGGTGAGTCCACCACTCCTCTTTCATTAATTTTATTGAAAAAAATTAGTGTGATGTTTTCATTTCCTATTAATCCCTAATCCCTTGGTCTTATAATAAATTATTTTTCTCATAATTGTTTCTGGTTTGGTATTGAATCAATGGTTGTTGTTAGATGAGTACTGTTCAACAAAATTTAGGTTGGTAATATACAAGTCAAATCCCATATCCTTGATTTTTATTCATGTGTATGTGGTTGTGATTTTGTGACTTTTACCATGAATTTGATTTTATGGTGTTAAATGAAAAATTTGTGATTTAAAATATGTGTTGGAGTGCTCATGATCCCCATTAGATCCATTGAGAATGATTTGACTGGTCCTATAGTCACCCATGGGGTGTGCCACTCACCTTGATATGAAAAAATGTTTTCTGAAATGGAGTTTCAAAGGGTTTATGATATTAAACTGTATAAATCATGTTTTCATTATTATCATATAAAAACATGTTTTTTTGGATTAACTTTTAATAGTTAAATGAGTCTCTACGTGTTATTTTTCTATATGTGATAAATTGTTGGAGAGGAATGTTAATGTTGGTAAATGTTTTGAATGGGGGACTAAGGGTTGTAATTGTGCTTATATGATGAAATGTGATAGATTTTAAATTTATTAAAGTGTTGAATATAATGAACTTTATTGATGTGATAAATGAAAATGTGCAACCATATTTTTATTTTTGGTTAAAAAGTTCACTCACGGTGAAACATGGAATGAAGGATAAATGGTCTAGTTGGGATATTGTAATGAGGATCCTGGGATAGAAAAAATAGATTATATATGACCCATTGATGCAATACATGGTTTATAATATTATAGTGATGCTATAAGACCCTAATATATGGATATGTGATGGACACCTGAAAACATTCTCAATGGTACATTGTTAAATTTATTTGATAAAAGAGTAACCCTATAATAAAATGTAGTTGACTACCATTATATATTATTCAGATGACTAACATGGGCTAAAGCTGGTTTGATGTGTATTGATATCACTATGAGCTATAAATGAAAATTATTATATTATGTAATCTAAAATTTTGAAACATATTTAACATTCTATCTTGTGCATTGTTTATTATACTTCTGTAAACACTATATTAGACTAGATATTTTCTAGATAACATTTGTGTTAGACTATGTTGTTATACTCACACCCTACCCGGGACACCATTTAGAACTTGAGGAAACTTCATGGTTATATGTTGGGTTAAGGGAAAAGGGCTTATGTTAGATGGATGATTCGAGAGTGGGGGGATGTATAGATTAGAGGACCACACATGATGTCGAAACCTACCTCAGGATTGTCTTTAGTTTTCTATTTTAGTATTAGTTTGAAAAATTAAACCATCATGAAATTCCATAACATAATGTAATGGTTTTCTTGTACTTCCTCAGTGGGAAACGTTTTAGGTTATTTTCTGGTATTTTTTATTATTTCATGTCATTATTTTTCTTGATTTCCACTATTGGTTCACTCTAGTAAAGAGGGTATACTCTCCAAACTTGTTCCATTAGAACCTCACTACTAGTCATCACCCTATGGATTATGGGGAGGCACACATGAGTTCATGTAGCACACAAGCTTTGGGATTTGGTTTAGTGGAACCCGATATATGATGTAACGAAGTGGAATTAGAGGGGATTATTTTATTTTTTATTACTATTTTTGAAAGTTATACTAGATATTAATATGTTATAGTAGTTAGTATTAAGTTCATTCATGGAAGTGGCTTACCCATGAGTGAGAGAAAACCCATATAACTAGGGTGGGATTATTCATCTTGGATTTCACTTGTTATAGATTGATTTTATTTCCCTTAGGGTGATGCATATGTAGTGTGATGTTATTATTTTTTATAAGATTTAATCATAGTTGAACATGGAGTGAGGTTCTGATTTTCATGAATCATTTTAGGAACTTAGTATTTAGTAAAAACTCATTAGAACTGGAACTCTCAAAAATGTAGTATTTGGTAGGTTGTGGGTAATGAAAATGATTGTCTTGTTTTCCTATAATTTTAAGAAAATAGTGCCTAATACAAAGTTGATTTTTTTAATATTGAAAGGTGACTAATTACAATGGTTGAAATGGTTCCTAATGTGGATTTGGTCATAGTTTTTTAAGATAAAGGTACTAAAATGGTTTCAATGATGGGGGTTAGTAAATTAAAAGTTGGTTTACCCTAAGATAGCCATGGTCAATGATAGGTACTCCAGTGATAGTGCTCACGTTATGGTTGTGACCATTGAGATAGTGTACATGGAATATCCTATTATGTCTAGTGAGATACATCACTTATAAAATTGTGGAAACAATATGTTATATGCCTTTGAATATATGTTTAGATTTGCAGAGAGATGAAAATTTGAAAACATTTACCAGTTAAGTGACAGGAGGACATCACCGAGAATGATCCTCCAGTAGTAGGAAGAGAACCATAACACACTGCCCCATCCCATTGGCTTGAGGGGTGAAGGAAAGCTACATGGACTTAGGAAACATTACCAAGGTGCCAAAGGATTTCAATAAATGAAACAGGATTCAAGAATTTTTGGGGAATAGTTTTGACATTAGAATCAAACCAATCAACTAAACAATGAATAAACTACCAACACTACATGATGCATGTTAACAATGTTATAACAACTCAACAAGACCAAAAGACCAATAAAAAAACACAATAACTAAAATTAGTGTACCAAGAGGAAGACTCAATAACAAAACCCCAACAAAACCATGACATAATCCATGGCTCCAAACAAAGATCCATGCTCCAAGAACCACCATACTTCCCAAGCATCACAATGAACCACTAGAAAAATGGCATGCTTTACCCATACCTGTGTCCCAGAAAATGACATCTCTAAAAGCACCAAGGTACCAATGGAGGGGGTGAGGACTAATACATAGTAGAATTTTCCCAAATGAATTCCCTACACACACCAATAGGATAAAAAAATTAGAAAATTTAAATAAAATAGTATATATAATCCATTAAATAGTTAAATAACTTACCACAAGCCAAAAAATCAATTATCAAGCCATGTCTACCCAAATACCCTCAACACATAAGAGATCAAAACAATCATTCCATGACCATTTACCATTTCAAATTAGCACAACCATTTCCATATTTTATAACATTACAAAAACAATCATACAATGGGTATGCTCACACCCAAACCAGAAAACAACCATGGTGGAACTTCCGTCTAATCCTATTATCCTTTCCCAATCTAGTTATACTTCCCACCCACTTATCCTTTGATGGTGGCCCTTACATCCACTATTCGTCCCCATTTTATAGTGGTACTCCCCACCCACTTCACACAAACAATTCACATAAGCCATAACACTTAACAAAAAACAAGTATATAACATCAATGTCAACACGTTATGCCAAAAATTTATTTACAACCAAAAAAAATCTTAACCGCATCAACAATTCCCAACACAAGCCAATTCACTTAATTAAATCACCCATTATTGATAATACCCTTCAACCGTTGACCATGCCCGACAAAATTTCAATAAAAAACATAATTTTTTAAAACCATATTTCACAAAACATTTTTATAATAAAGCACTAAATATTTTAAAAGAAACATTTTAAAATCACACAACAAATCCCATTTTTGCAACAATAACCCATTTCCCCAAAATCCACCAAATCATCACCAAATGGGTCTCCAAAGATATTATCACTTCATTATCATAGTTAATTTCAGGAAAACAAATTACTTTCAATCAATGCTTATGGATATAACCAAATGGAGTCGAGAGAGAATCCACCTACCATTAGGGTTTTGGTGAAAACGACCCACAAGCAATTTCACCATAAATCAAGTGAACACACTTCCGAAACCGCTTTAGATCCTATTACCTATCATAAACAGGCCCTAAAAGTATCACTTTTGGAAATAGAAACCTTATATCTACATGAAATGGATGTAGATCTTGAAAACCAAGAAAGTCAGATGGGTATATCTAGAGAGAAAACAAGAAGAAGCCAAGAGGAGAGACTTTCCTAGGAGGAACCACCTCAAACCACCTTGAAATCCCTTCTAATATCTTATAAAATGGGAGGGAGAGGCCCTAAAACCATTGAGGACCAAAAATACCAAGTGAGTATCATGTGGGAGAATGTTTTTAGTGATTTAGGTCAATCCAATGCATTCCCATTTTTTAAAAAATAAACATTAACGGGCCACATGGTTGGCTTGCACAGTTTGGAAAACCATACCCTAATAGTGTGGATAATACTTCCTTGAAGTAATATCGCATATCCTCCCCCATGGTTATAAACACCATGAGTAAACCATGAAAAACCCCACTACCTCGAGTATCATGGTTTTTCTGTGTTTCTTTCATGTTTTCTCTTAACCGTCCTCAAACCATGCAGCCCTAAAAGGCCTCCAAAACCATCCAAAACTATTAAAAACTCTCCCAAAATCTTATAAACTCATACCAAGAAAATTAATCACATAAAAAGGAATAACAAAGTGATATATACCTCAATCTAGGGGTGCTACATTCTCCTCACCATTGGAATTTCTATCCTCAGAAATTAGGGAACCATCTCTTTGACGAAAGAGATCAGGTCATTACTCGACCATCTCTTTCTAAGGCTCCCAAGTCACTGCTTGAATATGACCATGATTCCAGAAAACATGAACTAAACCAATTATTTTACCAAAAAACACCTTTTATTTGATATAAAAAATCCTTACTAGCACGTGAACCATAGAAGATTCTGGTTCTAACTCAACATGATCCCAACAAATCACATGGTAATGATCCGGAAAATAATTTTTCAACTATGACATGTGAAAAAAATTGTTAAACACACTAAACATTGGTGGAAAATCCAATCGATAATCCACCTCTCCAATATGCTTGAGTATCTCAAAAGGCTAAAAAAACCTTGGAGATAACTTACCCATCTTTCCAAACTTATGATTTCCCAACCGAGGATAGATCTTCAAAAAATTCATGATTACACACCTCGAACAATAATGATTGTCAAATAGGGTCTGTGAATTATATTTGTTGAGTTTAAGCCTTATCCATCCTCTTTTTGATCAAATTGATTTTATCCTTAGTCTCATGGGAAAGGGGAAGTCCAATCATTAATGTCTCACAAATTTTCACCCAACATAGTGGAGAATGACACAAACACCCATATAATGCCTCCAATAGAGCTGTATGTATTAAAGCTTGATAACTATTATTATAGGAGTAATCCACTAAGGGTAAGTGATCCTCCCATGAACCCCCAAAATCTATGAAACACTCCATTAGCATAACCTCTAAGGTTTGTATCTTCTTTTCGGATTGGCCATCTATCTAAGGATGATACGCCATGCTCATAGTCAACTATGTCCAAAGGTATTACTGCACGGATTTACAAAAACAAGATGTGAACCTCAGATCTATATCTGATAAAATCAAAACTTGAACATGATTCCCCTTTACCACATATGAGATATATATTTTGTATAGATCCTCCACCGTGTGTGATTCACGAATCAGGATGAAATGGGACAAAATTTTGAGTAGATCCACATTCACCCATATGGAATCATGTTTCTTGAACATTCTCAAGAGACCCATCACAAAACCAATTTCTATATACTCCTATTTCCACATTGGGATAGGTAAGGACTACAAGATGCCTATTGTCTAATAATGCACTACCCTAACCTGTTGACAAGTCAAGCATCTCAAAATGAACTCTGCCACTTTCATTTTCAAACCTACCAACCAAAAGTGGGATTTAAATTCCTTATACATTTTCTTAATTCTAGGATGAACATCCAACATGAAAATATGATAAAACCATTGAATTTCTTCCTCACAATACAATAGTACAACCATCCGATTCTGAAACAAAATACTGACTTCCAATTCAGTTCCCTACCCTGAATGGTCTCCCCAACATTGAGTTTTGACCTCATCTCCATACATTAAAAATAAATTTCATGTGCCTCTTTAACCAAAATAGCCATGTCAGGAATCAAGGAAACTGTAAAGAAGACTGCTCTTTCACCCCAGTCCTCACATTCCAACCGCATTTTGGCTATGACCAATTTCAACTTACACTAATCCTATGCTTGTTTCAACACATTAGAATATGATTTCTGACATAGTTCATCCTCTACCAAGTATCCCTTACCTTGTGTGTACATCATGTCAAAATAAAACATTTAGAGATACTCCATCCATATCCTTTTCCTCTATCTCAAATTTCTTTGTTAGAAAATAAGATTTAAGATCTTATGGTTGGTAAAGATCATGAATTTCTCACTGAAGATATAATGACACCACATTTTCAAGGCATAAACCACTACTAAAAACTACAAATCACGTGTTGTGTAGTTCTTCTCATGAAACCTCAAATATCATGAGACATATGCAACCACATGATCTCCTTGAATGATATCACACCCCAACCCTGATCCCGATGTGTCATAATAAACCACATAACCTTTCCCTGGTTTTGAAAAAACCAAGATTGGTGCTGATGTAAGGAGACTCTTTGGCTCGTCAAAACATTTCTGAAATTACTTATCCCATTGAAATGGGATATTATTCCTTGTCAAATATTTCATGGGGGAGGTCAATGGTGAGAAATTAGGAAAAAAATGTCGATAATACACATCAAGAAAGATGAAAATTTGTATTTAAAAAATTTTCCTTGGCAGTTTCTAGGAGATAAAAACCTCTATCATTCCCGAATCAACTGAAAAAACATTTTCAACAATAACATGGCCAAAAAAAACGAACCTCCTGTATCCAAAAGTCTCACTTTGAGAATTTGGAATACAACTGATGATCCCTCAATATCCCCAACACTATCGCCAAGTTCTTCTCATGCTCTACCCTTGTTCTACAATACACAAGTATATCATCAAAAAATACCACCCCAAAATAATCTATATATCTCTGAAATATCCAATTCATCAATTCCTTTAATACCACTGGTGAATTCATTCGACCAAGAGAAATAACCACATACTCGTAATGGACTTATATACTTCTAAAAGTTGTTTTTGGGATATCCTCCTTCCATACCTACAATTACTGATATCCGGACCTCAAGTCAAGCTAGGAGAACAACTGATACTCCATCAACCGGTCATACAAATAATCCATACATTGAAGGGGATGTTAGTTCTTTATCATAAATTTATTAAGTCTAAGATATTCAACATAGATTCATGGAGTTCTATCCACCTTTTTAACAAAAAAAGTGGCACTTCCCATAGAGACATTGTAGGCCAGATAAACACATTGTTTTCTAGATCCTAAAACTTCACCTTTAATTACCATAATTTTTCTAGTCCCATTCAGTAAGATGGAAGTGATATTGGACTGGTCCTTAGAAGGAGATCAATCGTCAACTCCACTTCTCTCATGGGTGGAAACCCTAAGAATTATTTGGTAAAGACATTCATAAACTAATCAACAACTACTGGAAAAACACTTTTCTCAATTGCTTCTACTTATTCCAACAACAACACCGCTAACTAATATGAGATCGTTCCAAGAGCTGGCGCCAACAAATCTATTTCACCTATCTTTTCCTTCTTCTCCCCTCTAAAGAGTAGTTCAATGCCGTCCTCCATCGTGAAACTAACCGTTTGCACATAGAAATATATATGGGACTTAATCATATCAAACCAATCCATTCCCAAGATTATATCATAAGAATCCATATCAAGCGCTGAGAAATACTACATCAATTCAATTCCATTCACAAATAAGCAACATGATTTACATAGGAAGGCACAACACTCTCTTTGACCCATAGGAGTTCCATGCTTCAAAATAGAAGGAATCATTTCCTCATGTAATCACAAAAAATCAATGATTCATGAAATAAAAGATTGAAAATATCCCATATCAAGCAATACCTTTATCATGGTAGAATTTAAAATAATCATACCTCACACCGTGGATAGTCCAGAATGATCATCCACCACAACCGGTTCAACTATGAACAACTTATTTCTTTGCATACTATTCTCTTTATTTACCGACTGAGGAGTCGTGATGTTCCTAAAATCACCATGACTAACTTTACTCTACTATTTACGGGTATGCTGCTTCCCCATCCCATCGTGGAATAAGACCCCTGCGACCCCTGAGGAGTGTCACAAACACCAAACCTCAGAGCATTCTGAAAATAATGTGGATGATTCCCCATAAGCTTACAATAATGAAATTCTCTAGGTTTCACCACAAAATCCCTCATGATGTGGCCCATGGAACCACACCGAAAACATCCCATCATACTCTCAGGATTCAGAGGAAGATTCACCGATCCTATTGTTGGATTTTGATCCATACTCCCACCCTAGAAATAAGTGTCCCTCTTCTTCTTGAACCTACTGTTCAATTTCCCACTATTCCCTGTGGGTACCAACATACTTCCCACACCTATATCCCCAAAAAGATCCCACCCATCCACCATAGCTCTATTCACCATTTCCGTGTAATCATCTATACACAACACTAATATCTTGGATCGAATGTCCTACCTCCAACCAACTTCCAAGATACGAGCATTCAATGATGTACTACATGAGACCGTGGGTGAAAACCACTCTAAGTTCATAAAATAGCCAATTATTATATTATTTAGTGGATCTCCTTCTTCAATCATAATAAATAAATAGTACCTTGAATTATGAATGTATGAGGGTAGAATTGTTTATTAAACAATTACTCAAAACTCTCCTATGTCTCACCTTGGTCCATCCCAGCTTGGACTGCCAGCTCCCACCACTGAAGGGAATGATATTAAAACATATACATGGTTAGCTTCATATTCATCTATTCCAGTGTCCCTTTAAAGTAAAATATCCAATTAGTTCTGTTCATCCATAGTTATTCCCTTTATGGATCTGAATCACCCCTAAAGATGGTGGGATTATGCTTTTTAAACTAAACCACATAGTCCCCATGCATCTATTCATCCACATTATTTTCAATTTCCATAGCATTGAATTATTTTAATATATATTTCAATAGCTTCTAGTTCACTTAAGGATTAGGTATAACTATATTTTCATCAGCCTCCTCTGGTTGGTATGTATGTCACGTACCCGGTTCCATTCCTATCAACACAAAAACAACCACACGTCCCACACCCGTAGCATGAAAAGGATTATGATTCAAATTCAATTACATAACAACTACAAATACTACAATTTCCACAAGTTCATGTATCCCATTTTGAAATATTCTGAAAAAAATCCAACATGTTTTTGAAATTGACCCATTTTCAAAATACCACTAGTTTCCATTTTTCAAATACTGCAGTTTTGAAACCCAATTCAGATTTTTCAGAATACACAGATTCATATCACCCAATAAATCATTATATACCAATGAAATATGAATCCTAGTGGGAATTAATTTATACCATGAATGTCATGCTCATCTCATTTGTCCCACCCATAACAATGAGATTTCCAATGCCTATAAGTGTCACTAAGAAGTTATGTACCCAAATCATTGGTATATTTAAGTTCAGCATAAAATGGTTAACTATATCATTTTATTCAATACATTCTATGTTATGGAAATACAATGTCTTGATACCATCCCAACTCAAGGAATATGACCTGAAAAAAATGTAATCACTAAGACCAATGATCAACGCCAAAGGACCAAACATCTACACTCACTTGAAAGCCAAGGACTGACCAAACTGATACCACTTGTAACATCCCTCCCCATCCCATTGGCTTGAGGGGCGAAGGAATGCTAGTTTTCCTTAGAAGATGTTACAAAGGTGAAAAAAGATGGAAATAAATACAATTAGCTTCAAGAATGATTGGGGAATAGTTTTTCCCTTATAATCAAACCAATCAACTAAAAAATTCATAAACTAACAACACTACATGATGCATGTCAACAATGTCTTAACAACTCAACAAGTCCAAAAGACCTATACAACAAACAAAATAACCACAATCATAGTACCAAGTGGAACAAAAACTAACAAAACCCCAATGAAACAATGACATACACCATGGCTCCACACCGAGATCCATGCTCCAAGCACCACCATACCACACAAGAATCACAATGAACTGTTAGAAAAATGGGATGCTTTACCCTTACCGGTGTCCTGGAAAACAACCTCTGCAAAAGCACCAAGGTGCCAAAGCAGGGGGTGAGCACTAATACTCAGTTGGATTTCCCCAAATGAATTACCTACACACACCACTTGAATAAAACAATTATCATATTTATATAAAATATTTTATATAAAACATTAAATAGTTCAACAACTTACAATATGATAAAAACTCGTTTATCAATCCATTTCCAACAAAATTACCTCAACACGTAAGAGATCTAAACAACAATTCCAATAAAATTTTCCATTTCACATTAGAACATCCATTTCCATCTTGCATAAAATTACTCAATCAATCATAAAATTTTGACTCTCACACCCAAACTGATATACAACCATAGTGGAACTTCTGTCCAAACTCGTTATCCTTTCCCAATCTATTAGTACTTCCCTCCCACTTATCCTTTGAGGGTGTAACTTATATCTACTATCTACCACATTTTTATAGTGGTAATCCCCACCCACATCACACAAAAAATTGACACAATTCATAATGTAACGTCCCAGACCCAGATGCCACTCGAAACGGTGCCCTGAGCCTGGCCTGTCACAAGGGATCAAGCGCATCTCCCCAAATTCCAGAGGCAAAAAACTGGAATCGAAGTCCTTGGAGAGTCAGTGAAGAGTGTATGCCCTCATTACTAGAGTATCACAACATAATTCAAATATAAACCATAGGGGAAGTGAAATAAATAGCATACAACTGAATGTAATAAAAGAAAATAAGAATAAGTAATAATAAACAAAATTATTGCATATACAAAAATGATGCAGATGGTACAATTATCTATAAAACAGCCAAAAAATACATGGAAATAAAATACAAGTATCCCAAAAAGAATAAAATACCAAAAAGATATCCTCGCAACTGAAGTAACAACTTGGTCCTATTCTCCCCTGCTCCAAACTGAAATCAAAAACCAATACTAGGGATCTTTACCGTCTCATCACATGAAACAATATAATATTATTGGGTCCCCAAGGAGGCATTAATAGGGTGTGAGATAAACATACTTGTAGGAAACAACCCAGGTCTATACAATTCTAACAATAATTCTACAAAGGTGCTATCAGGTGTAAACAACTGGTAAATAAGTGAATATGACCACGTAATAAGTCTACTATAACAAGTGAAACCAATGAACCCTCAAGGCTACCCGAGAAAGAGATTCAGCTCTTAAAAAAGAATCTATAACAATTAAAAAATTCACACGATCAGGATGTACATCCATCTGTACCAAGCAGCCACTTCCACACTATATACAGAAGTCAGGTATCCCAAGACCACACCATATAGTGAAAGTATCATCCCACGACCATAACGTATAGTAAAGTGGGACACCTCAAGGGATGGATCCAAGGTGTCAGCAGACCAGGGATTCAAAGTAATAATACTTAGACCATGGAGGTCCAGATCCAAGGATCATGTCCAAGGCATCCCATTGATTCCCATGGGAATTACTGGTGGATACTCGGTTAGGCACTGGTTGGGGTCCTAGGAGAAAGTAAATGGAAAGTCCTATGCAAGCCCAAGCAAGACAAATCCTATAAGGTAGAATGGCATGAGGAATCCCATGGAATAAATACCCAAGGGGCAGCATCAACCCAAGGCATCCACTACCACATTCTAGATCCATAGAGAGAAGTCTGTGGAATCTACCAAAACAATAATTCAAGCATTCCATTTAACATTAAATTTAAACATTCATAACCATGCGAGTATACCCACTCACATCAAAATGTACAATACACGAGTATACCCACTCATGAAAACCATTCATCACTTACCATGAATATGGGCCAACCCTCCCATGTAATCCCTTTTACATGCCATTAGCAATTTACATATTGGTATACCCACCCATATAAACATATTTTATTAAATCCAAGCTATCATAATTAGTATGAAGTCACATGATATCAATAATAAAGGATTAAATATATCTCCTATGAAATATATTCATGGTCTCAAGGAATCTATGGGCTTCCTATCACTAGGAAAGAAAAAGCACAAACCCCTTGGTCGGTTTTAATAGGCATAATAAGGAATTTCCTTAAGGCTCACAACTCGGGTGACCTCAATTGAGAAACAAGTGCCAACACACCTAAATGGAACCCATGGTTGACCTCATTTGGTACAACTATAGCTACTAAAATCTACTCGCTCCAAAATGAGACCTCGTTGGAATTTCCAACCAAAGGCAAATTGGTCAAATGCCCGAAAACACCATGAAATGTCAAGATTAAGTATAGAACACCTACCTCACCTCAGTAGTAGACATATCATACAGTATCACATATTAATTAATCCTAGTTTGGAAGAAATCTGAAGAACCGATGAAGAGAGAAATATTATGGAATAATAGCCTAAATCCCAATAGTGCAGTCATTATTTCAAAGAATCAAGAGTGACTCAAAAGGAGTCGAGGAATTACCATTTCAGATCTGTAGAGAAGGTCAACGATCAAAAAGGAAGTCAGATGAAAGATTAGGATCAAAGACTATTTTAGGCACCAAAGGTGAGGTCCATGGAAGGGGATGATGTGCATATATGAGAAAAAAACATTGATTTTAAAATAACAAACCATCATTAATTTAAATTTCAAAAAAACACACAGTAGGGGTAACATGGTCTACCTGCACGGTTTCCCAAACCATGCAGAAACCGTGCAAACCTCTCTTCCTAGGATGGGTGCTTCGCATGGATACCCACAATTTTGACTAACTATGCGATAACCATGCAGAATCACTCTGCCAAAAAACATGCAATTTCATACCTTTTGAGCAGTTTAGACTAACTGGGCAGAGGCCATGCACAAACCGTGCACCTGGTCATTTTCTACCCAAAACCTGGTTCCAGCCTCCCAACAATCTCCAAACACCTCCAAAACACCCTTGATCACATAAAGCATTCACATAAGGTTATAATAAGGAATTTAATCTGAAAATTAAAGGAATATTACCACATACAAAAATGCAGGTTCTTACAATCTCCCCCTATATCAATTCACCACCAAATTTCTCCATGAAGGGTGTTCAAGAATCTTCTGAGAACAAATCCTGCCACTGAGCATGTATTTCGGCCTCCCCCTCCCAAGTCTTGTCCAGTTAATGGCTATGTTTCTATAGCACCTGTACAAGAGGAACTGACCAGCCTCGATTAAACTTTGTGCTCCTATAAAAAATATGAATAAGATACTCCTCAAAGGATGCATCAACTTGAAGGTTAACCTCCTCCGGCTGAAAAACGTGAGATGAGTCTGAGCAATAGTAGCACGAAAGAGATATGTGGACGACATTGTGCATGGATCGATAACTCTTAGTTAATTGCAACAGATAGGAAATGGACCTAACTCTACCAGAATCATAAATGACCCGACATATCTCGGTGAAAGTTTAACATGTATCCCAATCTGCTAGTGTCCCAACCTTATTGAAACACATAAAAAACCCAGTCCCAAACCTCAAACTCTATAAGTAGTCTATAGTGATCGGTGTATGATTCAAATGATACTATGTAGTAGCCATCTGTTTCTAAATCAACTGGACCTTCTTTGATGTTCCTGCATGATATGCGGTCCCAGTAAAGTTGCCTCTCCTACCTCTAACCAGCATAGTGGATAACCAAATAGCCTAAAGTTTAACACCTCATAAGGATTCATATAGATTTTTTCCTGATAATTGTTATTATAGGAGAACTCAACCAGGGGAATATTCCTCTCATAAGAGCCCCCAAAATCTAAGATTCCTGATCTAAGCATTTCCTCTAGCACATATATCTTATGCAATGACTGACCATCAATCTAAGGGTGGTATGTAATGCTTTGAAGAACATATGTAACAAACCCCCTCTAAAAACTCTACCATAAATGAGACTTACAATGGGTGTCCCTCTCTAAAATGATAGTTCGTGGGACCCCTTGACGTCGTACCACCTCTCAGATGTACAACATTTAGAAATCATCAACACTGAAGGTCTCCTTGATAGGAAATAAAAGTGCGACCTTCATAAGACTGTCCAAAACAACCCCGAAATCATCATTACCAAAAAAATCCATATTGTCAGAACCCCCCCCCCCCCCCCTCCCCAAATCATTCCCCCAATCATTCCAGTTATGCAATTGGAATGATTTCCTTTAACTAGGAGAAACCGAACTCAATTGAGGTAATATCTGTGGCCTCACAACAATGAACGATGGAATCTCAATCGACCTCATTCAAACAGTTCACACAAAAATCCCTTAAAATACATTTCAGACTTCCACACCACACCCACCATAAACTAGACGAGTGTTCAAAATAACTCAATTGAACCATACTCCAGGAACAAGAAGGAAAATGAGTCAAACCACCACTAGATGATTTATCTCAAAAACGCCCAGCTTAGAAGTCTAACGTGTTGCAATAGAAACACAATGCCTTATCTGAAGTCACCAAACATCCACAATGAGCCAATTAACCGAAGCCCATACTTTTCTCTTGATGAATATCATTTTTCAAACCATCCCAGATCATTTAAAAGGTTATGTCACAACACGGACATAAGAGAAAATCTAGATCCACCCCACTGAAATCATTACCTCTTTTAAGCATCACATACGAGCCTGACTAAAATTCTTCAATAACTTCATATTTATAAAATCGGAGTCCAAGGAACTCACCAATATTTTACATACTCCACATTACAAGTGGGACATTGGTATGAGGCCAAATGTCAACAAAACAACACTGACTGAACCTAGAGCGGCATCAACCTGGTGGTCACGTCAAAGAATGTGGTAGGAATCCAAAGTCCATAAAAGGTGTTCCTACATGGAAACCCATGAATAACATAGGATTAACAAAGCCTCACTTAAAACCACTCATCCAACACACAACATAGAAAGAGATCATGAGCTAGAAAAATTACTTTCAACTACAGTGTGGCCTAAAACTGATGCTATCTTAGTGCATCTAGGAAGATTTTAAGACAGGGGACATGGTCATCCCCCAAAGAAGATCACAGTAAAATGAATTCAAGGATTTCCCGAAAAGCATAGTTGAACCACTATTTTCTGACCTCCTAAAAGAAACTCAACTTCACTAGCCGATGCATTGTCATTTAACCAACCATAATTCCTTCATCCAAAGTAATTTCCATTATAGTTTACTCTTAACCACCGAGGTCTATCCATTATCATCGGTGCATCACAGAGGTTGTGCACATAAGAAACAACAACAACAATGTTGTGCTTCTTAGAAAGCATCAACAAGAAACAAGACTCAAAAGCCTCTAAGGAATGTATGTAGAAACGATCATTTCTGAATGGTCCATAAATGCGATCCTTATATCTGGAAGGAAGTATTTAAACATATGAGCGTCATTCAATGAAACACAATCACCACAAAATATCACTTTTTATGAATGATGAAACTGAACTGAACAGTGTTTCAATATTCACGTGCCCCAGAAATCCCTCTCGAGCAGTGGGGTGAACATAGTTCCATAATGCTCAGGTCACTCTACTCCAGAGATTACCCGAGAACATACAAAAGTACTCAAAGATCAAAGATTTAACCAAATCCAATGGCTCATTTCAACATTTGACACTCAAAGGGTACCACGTATATCAACATATACTACCACATGTTTTCAAGATAAAATGGTACATTTGGGGTACCATTTATTGGATATTATCATGCATGGGTTTAAATTTTCTTTTGGTTATGAGTTGGGTTGGGTTTTTGGGAGAAATATGGTTAAAACTTTGAGTTTTTGGAGAAAATCGCACGTATGTGTGTTTGATGGCATTTAGCCTAGATCAAAACACGGATGAGGGGTCATGCAGTGACACCCTAGTCGCTGTGCTACCCGCCCTGCATGCAGGGGAAACTAAATGTCCTTTAATTAATGAAAATGGTGGTTATATATATATATATATATTATTTTGAATCAATAACCCTAAAATTAATACTATTATTTATTATTAAAATAATTATTTTATCATTATTTCATAATTATTAATGTGATTGTTAGTATTATTAATAACATTTATATTATTATATTTATAATATAACTTTTATTATTTTCATAATTATATGAAATGTTTTAATGAAATTAAGAAGAATAATAAAAAAAGGGTAAAGGAGGGTGAAAGGGGGTGCGCATCGCGCATCCCCGCTAATTGATTTTGATTAAAAAAACAAAAAGAAAATGAAAAACATTAAATGAGTAGGGTTTTGGAAGTAGAGGCAGCATGACCTCGACCTACCTCCCTTCAGCACCCTCAAAACAGCTGCATGCTGCCGCCATCTCCTCCTGCCTACCCCACCTCCCGCCTCCTACTGCCGCTGCTCCGTCCGTCCGGAGACACCCCATTCCCCTTCCCCGTTCATAAGCCAGCCGCCCCCCTTGTCTAGGACATCACCTCCCATCCCCTTTCCATCTCCGGCCTCACACCCACCAGCCACACTGGATCCGGCCTCGCACAACCCGACCTCCGGCCAGCCATCTCGCTGGCACTACCCCCATCGTTCCCTTCAGACATCTGATCTGCAGCCCCCCATGTGGTAGTATTTCATTGTTTTAGGTGTTAAATTTTGTTAGGGTTTTTTGTTCAGGGGTTAATCTTGTTTTAGTTGGTATGATTTTCATTGTGTATGGTGGTTTTGGTTTCCCGCAGGTGCGGTCATGGTGCAAACGAGGTTTCACACCATTTTTGGGTGGTCCAACCACATTTGAGGTAGGCGATTCCACCTATTAAATTTTTTTATTAATTAATTTCCACGCTTAATTAAATTATCATATTATTTAAATTATTTTTTTGGTGAAAAGTTTTTTTTAGCATTTTTTGAGTTTCTTGGCTTACTTTAGTGTATTTTTGTGGTAAAACTTTTTTGCGCACCATGAGAATGTTTTACTAATTGTCTAACTGATTTATTAAATTATTTTTGTGCTGCAAAAATATTTTTTTAGAGATTATTATGTGATTTATTTTTGATGTGGTATTTTTATATGTGTTATGGTGTAGATTTGATGAAATCTACTTTATTCCATCAAATAGTGCTTTATTAAATCATGTAGATGGTTTATTAAAATATACCAGGGTTGAGAATTATATTTTTGAAATGCGTTGGTGTGAATTTGATCATAAAAGTGTTTTTAAGGGGTTTTAGTTGGTTTCATGTGTTTAACGTTGTAGTTTAATTTTCAAAATTGTTTCATAATGTTTTAAATGGTTTATTAAATAATTTTTAGGCTACGAGTTTGGTTTTGAAAATGTGTTTAGGCGCATGCGCTTTAAATGTATATTTTATAGTGTCATGCACTTTTGTCTGGTTTTCACTCTAAGTGTTTTCTTGAAATGGGTTTTTGGATTTGCGTCGTATGGTTTTGTTAATACTTTGTTGATTTTTAAAGTGGTTTAGTAAATTATGTGTTTGGTGCGAGTTGTGTTTTGAAAATATGTCGAGGTGGTTCTTTTCTGTTGTTTATTCAGTTGGGTGGTTTTAAGTTAGTGTTTATGTATTTTGGTTGTTGTGCGCTAGTTGCAGCGCATTGGCGAGGTAATTCTGCAAAATTGTGGTCGTCAGCCTGCATGTTCTTGTGCGCCGGCTCGAGGCATGTCGCGCCATCGTGTTTTGACTGCGAGTCGTGGTAGGTCCCCCACTACAATTACCTTTATATTTAGAATTTATTAATTTCTTGATGTTTTATTAATTTTAATAAATAGGAAAAAATATAAGATAATTAATTTTTATATGATTATTTGGTCTAAAAAGAAGCATTTATTTTATACACGACACTTGGAATATTTTCTTGACGAAGGGACACCCAGTAGTGAAAGAATGCCTGTTTGGATTTTAAACATAATTCACAGAATTTAAAATGTAGTTTTGGTTTAAATGATAAATAATTTTTTTCTGAATAAGTGTTTTGGGTTTTCTTGAGAAATGATGTTTTTCTTTAAGGTTGGTGAAGGCCCGTTTGGCACTTTAATAAAATAAATTATTTTTGGAAAAACTCACTTTGGGGTTACTCAGGGGTGATCCTTTGTGTGAGTTGATTGAGTGATTTGTGTGTGATATTTGTTGATCGTGACTGACTGATTTTCATTATGGATGAACCCCTTTTTATCGTTTGCGTTGACATGAGAACCTGGCATAGTGAGTGAATATTCTGAGAACGATAGCTGCACTAGTTTAGGTTACACACTAGCTAGTGTACCCATAGTAGGGGAATACCGAGTTATTGATGCTATAGGGATTGGGCTCCTCAGTTAGGCCATATAGGGATATGCCAAGCGTTAGGGAATTATGACATCATCGAGTTAGGGCATGCATTCAGGATGAGACACATGTATAGTACTTTTTGGATTGCTCATAATCTTTTAGGTTCGACCGATGTTTCCTTTAGTGTTTATTTGTATGTGGCGGACAAATGAGTTGTTTTGTTTGGTTGCTGGCCCCCACGTGCCACTTTTTCCATTTCCCTTAGTGTGTGTTGTGGGTTATGTGTGGTTTCCCTTTTGGCTAAGAATTGAAATGTGGATTTCGAAATTGTTCGGGAAGGCGTTTTCAAAATGTAATGCACCTTCTCCTTTCAAACATTAAAACTTGTTTTAAAATTAAAAAGATAAATGGACTGATACTTGATTTAGAAATGAAAGTTTATGTGTAAACTAATATTTTATATAATTTAGTTCAATCCTAAAATTGATAAATACTTTATTTAATGTTAGTGCATTGGGAATAGTTTGTTGGGCACACCTACAAAGTTTTAATACTCACGCCTATAGTGTTTTCTTGTTTTTAGTTTTGCTACAGATTTGGCTCGAGCTCGCTCGCCATGGGAGAGAGTTGGTTATGGACTGGTGAGATACTCTCAGAGTCGCGATGATTTTTGGTTGTGGTCAGGTTAGTTGGTTGTTGTTGATCGTTATTTATTTTCATGTTATTTATTTACTTTGTGATATTCTACTTTTTTGCTGTTTTATTTATTTTTATTGGGGAATATTGTTCCCACTTTCTCTCTGTTGATGCCCCGGTTCTTGTTGCTAGCCCAGGAGGATTGGGAATGCCTCTCAGGTCATGTCACAGACCGAATCGGGTGATCGGTTCAGGGTCGGCCCGGGTTCGTTCGTGACAGCTATCCTCCCTCAGTATTTGATTACCAGATGGATCATGCAAAAACTAGGTAAAAATAACATCATCTACCCAACCAATTACCCAGATGATGACATACCGAGTCACCCATCCCTCAAGGGAAGAGAGATCCACATGACCTCCTAAGTAGCTAACCATGCCAAAGGAATTTGTAACCTACTGAACCGAGAATTCCTCAATTCTCATTACTGTAACAAGGGTCAAGATACAATGACCACCCATCCAAAAAAGGGTGTCCTATTATCAAACCAACATTCTACCAGGGAAAATGGCACATGAGTGGTACAAATTTCAGAATGCTGGAAGCGGAAAGCAAGACAACAAGTTCTAAGTGTGCTACCTACCATGGGAAATCCCCTTATGAATAATAAGCATCGACCTCCATCAAATATGTCACCGAAAAACCAATTACACTAGGCTTAAGAGCCATTTTTATTAATCCAAATCTAACATAAGAAACCTACATATGATTGATCACATATCCTTTCTAAGGAATATTTCCAAAATAGTTAAACTACCCTTACATGAGGGTCTCTTGATAAAAACAAATCCCACGAGTCAAAAAAATAGATATCAAAACATGATAGGTCAACACCATCATCTAAGCCCCCACCCATCCGCCGACTCCATGGGTCATGTATAGGTTTCAAATAATGAATGGTACTACCAAAATCCCACTACCATGGTCAGTTCTAGTCAAATAAAATATTGATTGTTATACTACTTGGGATCCTTTCGGTAATCATGAGTGAAGGAATCCTAAAACAGGGATCCTCACAAATAGTACAAAAGAGAGGATTCTATAATGGAATCCCATGATCATCATAGTTAAATAAAGATAGATCATAGATCATCTCATACCAGAAGATTAAAGTGGGTTGGTTTGAACACCCAACCCATATTTTGCAGCCCATCAATTTGGTTCAAAACATCATAGCAACGATTTTCCGCTCCACGTAGCATATAAGTCGCGAGCATGACCCTCTGCTCTAATGGAATCTCCATATGCTCAAATATCACTAATGTGGTCTCTATCCATAGATCTGTAGCATGTGGCCCACAATCCCCTAAAATAGCAGGAGGATGATTCTACTAGAACACCTGTGTAAATTCAACCATAGTCATGGTTGGATGCGGTGTTCCCTAGAAAGTCTTTACATAGTGGAAGAAACCCCCACGGAATTGTGCCTCAACACATGTGTCTGGAACAACATCAAGTTTCATAGCTGGAATTATAGGAGGATCATGCAGTAGCTCGTGGCCCACCATCTCTGAAGTACGGTCACCACCTCCATCGCAGCATACCACTAGAGGTCATCATGGTGGGATGTATCTACAATTCCAAACACACACCTCAAAAAAGAACAACATCAAGTCACAAAGATCAAAAAACGTAAGATAGGTCAAAACCCTCTTAGAAACCAAGTCAAAACCACAACATGCTCCTAAAGCTTGGAATGTATAAAGAATATCCATCCAACCACTAGAAACTATGCCTCCCACTCAGATGTCAGGTCTAAGTCAATTCTCTATCCACCATTGAAGTTTCAATTTTCATTTGACATTAAATTTAGTCAACAAATTCCACCAAGGGTTTGCCAATTCCTAAATCAGTGAGGGACCATAACACCTCATGAACCCAAAACTTGGTTCCCATTCAAACGATAGGTGTAACAAGTTCATTTAGCATTTACATTGCACTAGTGCGTCACTTCCCAATTCATAAGGGCCCATACACTTTATGGATTGAAAGATGAAAAAACAAATTTATCTACTGAACCCAACTAACACAACAGATGGAAAAAATATCACGTCAACTATCACAACAACATGAAATATCTAATGCTTCCTAGATGGAATGGAATAATGCATGGCATGTGATTCTAACAAGTTTGTAAATGATTCTTGAGATGGAACCCCCTAATATGATTGGGTTGTAATGAAAATAGAACCTAAAATCTCATTAAAAATAACAGCAGTAATCAAGTGAATCGCCCAATGGTGAAATAAAATCAACTATAATATCAAAATCCAAGAAATCAAAACCCAATTGGAGGAAAATTGACTTTTCCCGGTACACAAGGTAGCTACTCCCATGCATAGTTTATAACCAAACACTATTTCCATACAATCCTTGTCTAATGTATCCAAACTATAAATCAAAACTGAAAAGAAAACACCTCTGATACCACTTTGAAATGTACCAAACTTGGATGCCACCTAAAATGGTGCCCCGAGGCCGGTTGGTCAAAAGGCGTCAAGTGCATCTATCCAAATGCCTGAGGTTACCGACTAGCAGTGAGGTCCTAGGTGAGTCAGTATGGGAGACTATGACCTCATTACCATAGTATCATAGTATAAGTCAAATATATACAACAGAGGAGGTGAAGTAAATAGCAGACAACTAAAAGTAATACAAGAAGACATGAATACATAACAATAACCAAAACTATTTCATATAAAAAAATGATGTAGATGCTAAAAGTATCTAGAAAATAGCCAAAACAGTACATGGAAATATAATACAAGTATCCCTAAAAGAAAAAAAGATCAAAATGGTATCCCAGAATCGTAAGCCTCAACTTGGTCCTATGCTCCCCTTATCAAAAGTATCAATCAACAACCTGTACTATGGAACTTACCCCTATCATCACCTACAATGATATAATCTATTTGGGTCCCCAAGGAGTCCCAAATAGGGTGTGAGATAAACATCCCATTAGTCAACCCCCCTTGTCTATATAGTTCTAACTACAATTATAGAAAGGTTCTAGAAAGTGTAAACCACAGGTAAATAAGTGCATATGCACATGGAAAAATTCTATTGTGACAAGTGAAACCAAACATCCCTCAAAGATAATTGTAAAAGAGAGTCAGATACTAAGAATGCAGCTATAACAAGTAAACAGGTCACATGGCCACTCCATATATCCATCTGCATCAAGAAACCACATCCATACTATATAGTGAAGTCAAGTATCCCACAACCACATCGTATAGTGAAAGTAGCATCCCATGACCACAATGTATAGTGAAGTATCTGACCTCAAGGGTCAGATCCCAGGTGTCAGCAAACCAAGGAATCCTAGTAATAATATCTAGATCACAGAGGTCCAAATCTAAGGATCATATCCAAGGAATCCCATGAAGTCTCATGGGTATCCCAAGTTGAAACTTAGTTAGGTACTAGTAGGGGTCCTAGGAGAAAGTCAATGGAATGTCCTACAAGATCCCAAGAAAGCCGAATACTACTGGGTAGCAAGGCCTGAGGCATCCCATTTAATCAAGAACCAAGGAGAAGAATCAAACCAAGGATTCCACTACCACATTCCAGATCCATGGAGAACAGTCCATGGCTTCTATCAAACCAATCATTCAAGAATTTAATTCAACATTCAATTTAATCATTCATAACCATGTGAGTATACCCACTCACATCAACAAGAACAAGCCATGAGTATACCCACACATGAATACCATTTATAAATTACCACCAATATGGGTCTACCCTTCCATATAATCTATTTAACCTGCCATTGTCCATTTAAATATTAGTATAACCCACTATATAAATGCATTTCATTTTTGTGAAGATATCACCAATAGGTATGACCTCACATGATATCAATAAGAAAGGAGGTAGTACATCTCCTAAGAATTCTATTCAAGTTCTCAAATCATATAAGGTCTTCCTCTATCTTTTAAAGAATAACCACACACCCCTTGGGTGGTTTTAACATGCATAACAAGGGATTTCCTAAAGTCACACCCCTTAGGTGACCTCGAAACGAGAAACAGACTCCAACTCACCTAAATGGAACCCATAGTCATCCTCACTAGGTCCAACTACAACTACTAAAATCTACTCACTCAAAAAAGATTCCTCTACGGAAATCCCAAAGAAAAGCATATCAACTGAACACATAAAAAACACCATGAATATCCAAAAAAGTATAGACCACCAAAATTGCATCGGTAGTAGGCAGTTCATCCAATATCCTATCCGGATTCATCTCAATTTGGATGAAATCTGATGAACAGACAAAGAACAGAATATTAGGGCATAAGATCCTAAATTCAATTAGCGTAGTCGTTGTTACATAGAATCAAGAAAGACTAGAAATGAGTCGAGGACATACTGGTTCAGATCCATTGAGACAATCAGCAATCAAAATGGATGTCAGATGGAATATCAGGCTCAATGTGTATCGTAGGTGCCAAAGGGGAGAGCCATGAGAGGGGATACTATGCATAGAGAAGAAAACCCACATTGGGTTTTAAAATAATAAAATAACTTTAATTTAAATTAAAAAAACACATAGCAGGGGTCACACAGTTTACCCACACAGTTTCCCAAACCATGTAGAAACCATACTCACCTCCCTACCTAGGAGGGGATCTTCGCATGGTTACCCTACATGGTTTGACTAACCATGCAGAACCACTCTATCCAAAAATCTTCAATTTTAGATATTTTACATAGTTTAGACTAACCATGAGAAGGTCATGCACATACCATGCACCAGGTCATTTTCAATTGAAAACTTGGTTCCAGCCTCGGAACAAGCCCCATAAACCTCCAAAACACAATTTATCAAATTAAGCATTCACATAAGGTGATAACAAGGAATTTAAACCAAAAGGAAAAGGAACAAAACCTCATAAAAAACCTGGGTTCTTACACATAACACTTAGACAAAAACATTTATATCACATCAATGTCACCACATTATGCCAAAAATTTATCTACCACCAGAAAAACTTAAGCGCATCAAAAATTTCCAACACAAGACAATTCACTTCAATAAATCACCAATTATTGAAAACACACTTTAACCATTTTCCATGCCAGACCAGATTTCAATAAACAATATCTTTATTGAAAACTATCTTCCACAAAACATTTTTCATATTCAACCACTAAAAAATTTTAAATCAATATTTTAAAATCAGAAAACAAATCCATTTTTTTCAACAATAACATATTTTCTCAAAATCCGACAAATCATTGGAAAATGGGTATCCAATGAGATTCACACATAATTGTCACAAATAATTTCAATAAAAACCAATTACATTCAAGAAAGGATTTATGTTCTAATAAAATAGGGTTGTGAGAGAATCCACATACCATTATGGTTTCAGAAAAAATGACCCAAAAGAAACCGCACCACAAATCTATCGAACGCATGACCGAATACTCTCTAGATCTTCTTATCTATCATAAAAAGCCTTAAATCATTACTTTTGTATACGAAAACCCTATATCTACATGAAACTGATGTAGATCTAGAAAACTAAAAAATTGAGATGGGTAGATCTAGAGAGAAACCAAGAAGAAGACAAGGGAGAGACTTACCCGGGAGGAACCACCTTCAAAACACCTTGAAACCCCTTATAATTTCTTCCAAAATGAGTGGGATAGCCCCTAAAAAACATGAGAATAAAAAATAATGAACTAGGATCAAGTGGGAGAATGTTTGGGGTGATTTAGGTTAATCCCGAGCATTCTCGTTTAAAAAAACAAATGTTAATGGGTCTCACAATTAGCTCGTATGGTTTGACAAATCATCCTCTAACCATGTAGATGATACAGCCTCAAAAGAATCGTGCACGACCTCCCCACATGGTTATAAAAACCATGCATAAACCATGCAGAACCCCACTACCTCGAGTTGCATGGTTTTCCTAGGATTCTCGCATGATTTCCATTAATCGTGCCCAAACTGTGGAGCCATAAAAAGGTATAAAAAACCTTCCAAAACAATTGAAAACTCTCCTAACCTCCTCTATACTCACCCCAAGAACTTTAATGAAATAAAAATGCATAAAAAAGATACATACCTCAAACCGATGGTGGTATAAGAACATACATTTATACTAGGTAATTGGGGGAAGAGTAATTACTTGTGAACATCAATCATTTTATGATGTTTTCGAAGGATACTTAGGGAAAGAAGTTCCTAGTTGTTTTATTTGATTTGAGAGTTTCAACTGTAGAATCCTTCGATGATTTTCAGGGAGGGCAGACCTGAGGCAGAATAGTTCTGGATAGAATCCATCCAGAAAATTCTTGACCACTTATAGACTCCTATAGAGAAGATAACCAAGTTGGTATCCTAGATGATTCAAGGACCAACGAATAATTGGTGGGACATCTAGGTTTTGACATATAAGGAAGATGGTATTCTATATAAGGATTTCAATTTTTTTTCAAAACTACATATCAAAAGACTCTGAGATATGAGATAGCTATGGAATTTATGAGGCAAAATTAGGGAAATTTTTCCAAGATGAATTATGATGGTTATATCATTCACTTTCAACACTTTGTTCCAACATTTTTAAGGGATTAGGCATCAATGATAATTTTTTTAGGATGGGATTAGATTTGAAATCATGTCACTTGTGAATGTATTAATTTGATAAATGTTTAATGAGGCGGTGGATCAAGCCCTCATTTATAAAGGGAACCTAAAAGAGGAATATAGTGGTGGAACTGTGGTTTCAGCTATGTGGTATAGTGGTATGAAGTTTGATAGTAGGAAACTCCATTTTTGTATTTTTAACTTGGGCTACGGTGGTATATGTATCCTGGGTAGAGGATAATCCTCTCAGGGTAGTGATCAGATGTTCTACTATCAGTGTTTTTTGGAGAGACACATGTGTTGTCAGTGTCCCCATCCACCGATCAAGTATATACAATGTAGTGTGATGTGAATTTTATAATGGTTATATAGGAATCCTCATTTGGTGGGTAGTTATGGAGGATCAAGACAGATTTAGAGTGTATGAAGGGGGTTTATAATCCCATACCAAACTAGTAGTGGGAGTTCTACTAGTCACACTAGTTAGTGTAAAAGATGTTTTAATTCAAGGAAATTGAATCCATATATGTGTAGAAGTTTGGAATAGGGGGCATATACAGGAGTCCAAGATTTTGGGGTCGGTCAAGTTCATGTAGTTCAACCTGCACCTGGAGGTGATGAGGCCAAACCATCGATAGTTCGATGTACGATTACTATATAATATACACTTTATTGTGATTTATTTGATACGTGTGACTCAAAATCATTTATATATTCCCAATTTTCATGTTTTTTGGGTTTGAAAGTGGAGTATATGTTTGGGGTTATATTGATAAACATGCCATTGGGGATGTGTTCAGAGGGTATCTTTCAATATAATGAAAATGTCTTAAATATTGGTGGGTATCGTCAACATTGGGACTTGTATGTGATTGAGATGAAAGGTTTTGACCTAATACTCTAGATGTAATAGTTTGTTACATATCAAGATCACATTGACTATTATTATAGGAGAGTGATTTTGATGTCTCCAGAAGGTGACACTTATGTCCATCATGGGGAATAGAATATCCAGGAAATCCCTGAATGAAAAAAGTTTCTGCAATTTTTTGATCTCACTACTTAGGTGAAACTCAAATTCATGATAATGAGGGATTGGACCATGACATATTCCCTCCAATAGTTGATCACATTGAAGATGTGTTTCCTGGTTATTTTTCAGGGATTCCATCAGAGAGATAGGTTTAGTACATGATTGTTCTCATTCTCGAATCAGAGATGCTTTCTACTAAAACATATAAAATTTCACAAGAAGAACCCTAGGAACATAAAAATCAGTTGACAGAGTTGGAGGATAAATTGTTTATCTGTCTGAGTGTGTCACCTTGGAATTCTATGGTTTTTTTCTAAGAAGGCTAATGGAATGTTTCTGTTATGTAAAAATTACCCTCAGTTGAATCAGATTGAGGTTAAGAACCAATACCCTCTTCAACATTTTAACAACATTTTTGAACTACTAAAATCTGCCAATGAAATATCCAAAATTGATCTGATGTCAATATACCATCAACTAAGGGTGATAAATTCTTATATACAATGGACTAAATTTATAAGAAGGTATGGTTTATATGAGTTCATTATGATTCTTATTGGGTTGACCAACATGCATACTATGGTTATGACTTCAATGAAATTATTCCTTCATCCATTCCTAGATTAGTTTTTAGTTTTTTTTAAAATATATTGTTGTACTGTCAGACTCAAGATGATCAGGCCAAAAATCATTACATCATCATGATTACCCTGAGAGATTGTCAGAATTTCATGAATCTATTGACATTATATTTTTGGATTGAAATGGAACATTTCTTGGGTCACCTCATCTAAAAGGAAGTTGTGTTACAAGATATAGATAAGGATCAAGTAATTGTATCTTGGTAGTAGCCCTTGATTGTTTTTGATAATTGAATCTTATTATGTTTGCAAAGATATTACGTATAGTTCGAAGAAGACTTTTCTCTACTTTAAGAACCACTCTCAAGATTGACCAAGAATAGAGAAATTATTTAGTGGTTAGGAGCATTTGAGAATACTTTTAAGGGGATTAGGAAATATTTAACCATTGATCTAATCTTGGTCTCACTTCAGTTAGGTAAAGATTATGATTATTTTTTGATTCATATGTGATTGGATATGAGAAAATGTTAATGCATGGATCATAATTCATGGTGTATAGATCATGACAGTTGAGGACACATGAAATGATCTATCCTATGCATTATCTTGAGTGATACGTAGTGGTTTATGACTTGAAATGTTGGTGGAACTATCACTTGGGTTAGAATTTTACTATACTAAACATTAGAGCCTTAAGTAAAACATTCCCTTGCATGATTTGAATCATTGATAGTAGAGATGGGTCATGTGCATGAAATATTTTTACATTGAATTACCTAAAACCCTAGGGAAGGGAAGAAATGTTTTATAATCATAAGTTATAATACAATGAATCAGGTCATTCCAGAGTATATTTTTAGTTGAATATGATGGATTTTTTTATTGAGATGCATGTAGTTATTTAGGGGGAACATAAGATGATGACACTCATTTCCTTGTCTTTTGATCCTTCTATTATGAACTTTGTTAAGGGGATGCATTATAAGGATTATAATTTATGTATTTGATAGATTTTTTTATATATGGGGATCCACCTTCTAATTGGACTTTCGATGAGGATGAGATTATTCATGTTTTTGGGCATGCTTTTGTGCCTAATTGTATATAGGAAGAGATGATATGTGAGTTTCATGGATCGATGTGGGTGATGAACCATTGTTTAAAAAATATTTACTGAGTTATTTGAAGATGAAATTTGAATTTGGGAATGAAAAATGATCTTTTAGGTTTGGTGACATGTTGCTACACCTTTCAGCCAATGAAGTATGAGAATTAATGACCTGGTAGCCTTTTACAACCAATTCCCATTCCAAAAGGGGAGTGGGATGATGTTACCATGGATTTTTTAGTAGGTATCCTAAGGAAACCTCAGATAAATAATGGGATTTGTATTATTATGTATTTTTTGACAAAGGCATCTAATTTCATGCAGATTGTTGAGACTTTAACCATTGAAGACATCGATGACTTGAATATTGAGGAGATTGTATGATTTCAAGGGGAACCATAGACGATAGATTCATATTTTGATCAATGTTTTACTTAATTCTTTCTATAATGTTTTGCATAAGGTTCTTGATACCCACCTGTTTTTAGTATATCATTCTTCCCAAAAATAGAAAAGTAATCATAACTCACTGTCCAGTTGCTAAATGATATATTGTGGTCTTTTTTCCTAGATATTGGTGGACCATGGGTGAAATAAAAATTTATTATCGAGTATTACTATAGAAAAACTAATTAGGATACTATTCATATTTCACCATAGGAGGCACTATATAGTAGGAAATTTATATCTCTATTATGTTTGATAGAAGCTGGAGGCACAGAGTTGTTAGCGCCAAGTCTCTTGTAGGAGATCACGGAACAAGTTAAATTGAATTTGGAACATATGAATATGGAACCAAGAAGATATAAATTGTATGATGATTGAAATTTTCAAACTCTTAATTTCATGGTGGGTGATCACATGAAGCTTTAGGTGTATCCAGGTTTGGGTTACTATTATATTCTGAAACGGGTCATGTTAGAGGCTAGATACATGGGAATATTTGAGATTATGGAGAGGATCAGATATGTGGTGTATCAATTGTATCATCTATAGTGTAATTGTGGTTTCTAATAAATTTTCATGTGTCACAACTTCAATAGTGTCACCCAAACCTCTATATTATGATCAAATATTATTATGTGGATATTGAGGCAAATGCATGTTTTGAGGAGCATCTAGATTGTATTTTGGATCATAATGAGAATGTTTTTTTTTGTGTATGACCATGCTATTGGTCCAAGTGTTACGGTAGCATGGTAATTTATAAGAGGAAACCTAGGAGAGTGAGGTACATATATGAGACTGATGGCACGATATTTTTATCTTGGAAGCTCAATGATGCTTTGGAGAAAATCTCAAGGATAAGATGTTATAAGGTGGGTAGGTTGTAAGATCCTAACCATTCAAGGGGGTACACTCTTGTTTAATTTTTTATTTCAATCCCTTTATAATGTATAATTAAATGATTTCCAAAAGTATAATAGGTCTCGAGGGTGTTCTGGGAGTTCAGGGCATAGACAGATGCAGAAAGTAGGCCATTAAATGATGGGAGGATGATTGGTGCACAATTTGTACTATATGAGCACCCTAGGATGGGAAAAAGTAAATATTAAGTCCCTTTTCCAGTTTCTAGTTCTCAAACACATCTCATTTTTTCAAACCATATGGGTGGCCCAGACAAACCATACAGCCTGAGCCCCATCTTCATAAAAGGTATCACACAGTTGCAGCATGATTTGGCTAACCGTGCAACCAATACACTTGACTCGTTAAATAAGGAGAAAATACCCATTATCCCCCTCATGATTTAAGAAAACTTACATGATTTTATTCCCCTACCCACCTTTAGTATCTTTAGTTTCAAACCAAGGCCTCCCTCCTCTTCCAAGGGTGATTCTCTCTCATTACTGGGTCGTTTGAAGTGTCTTTATTTTCAAATCAATGCTTTGGGTGTTTCGATTAGTCAATTTTTTCTATTTTCTAGAAGAACCATAATAAGATATTTTCTATACTACCAAATCAATATAACCATGTTTTTACATTATATTAATATTTTTCATTTGGATGTTGTTTTGGGCATGAATCAATGGGTAGTTTTAGATGAGTAGTTGTCTATAAATTCAAGTTAGGTAGTCAACAAGTTATATACCATAGTCTTGATGTTTATTCATGTGTATGACACAATGATTTTGTAACAATATTATATTCATTTTATTCATTATTGTGAAATAATAAATTTTTTGTTTAAATGTTGGGTTGGCCCACTCATGATCCCCATTATATCTAATGATAATTCTTAGACTGGGCCTATGGTAACCCAAGGGGTGTTCCAGTTACTTTTATTTGATAAAATGGGATGTGAAATGTTTTTAAAGGGTTTATGATATTAAAACATATAAGTTGTGTTTGCGTTATTAAAATGGAACAAGGGGTTTTCTCACTTTACATATTGAAGATTTATGTTTCATGGAGTGTTAATGGGTAAATATGATAAATGGTTAATGATGTATGATTATATGGGTAAATGTTTGGAAATGGAGACCAAGTATTATAATTTTTATGAAATGATGAAATGTACAAGATATGAAATTTAGTGAAGTGAGGAATTTAATGAACCTCCGTAATGTGGTAAATATGAAGGTCTACCATTTTTTATTTTTTTTAAATACCAGTAATAATGAATCGTAGAATAATGGATAAACAGTATGGTTAAGATAAAGGACTGAGGCTCATCTACCTTTGTTCATTCAAGACTTATTAACTAGGCCCCACTTAATTATCACATGGTTTAGGATGTCAAACTAATACTCTGATCTCCTAATGTATGTACATGAGATGGAAACATGGACTGATTCACCAAAGTATATTATTAAATTGATTTGATAAATGAATGCTACTATGATGTAAAGGAATTTAATCCATTTTTATATTGTTTGGATGATCCACATGGGAAAAAGAAGGTTTTATGTTTATGGGTATGACATTAAAATAATAAAAAAGGGGGTTAATTTAAATAATATTAAATAATTTAATCAGTTTAAATATCCATCATCTTTATTGTTTACTGTACTATTTCATACACTTTATTCGACTGCATATTTTTTAAACAACATTGGTGGTGTTATGAAGAGTTGTACCCAAGCCCATATAAGTCTATCATTAGGTACCTTAGAATACTTCATGTTTATATGTCAGGATAAGGGACATGGTCAAATGTTAGATAGATGATATGAGATGCAAGGTTGTTCATGGATGTGGTGACCATACATGAAATTGGAAACCTCTAGGGATTTTCTTTAGTTTTTTATTTTGGTTTTATTTTGGATCATTATACTATCATGACATGTCATAACTCATTGTATTGGTTTTTTAGAACATTTTCATTAGTATATGTGCTATGTGAGATATATGTTTTTAATTTTATTCTGGGCCAATGTTTATCATTATTTCCCATATTTTTTCACTTTGCTTAGGTGGGTATAGTCTCCCCACATTTTCCATTAGACCATCGCTACTAGTTCGCATCCTCTGGCGTATAACGAGACACCCTTGATTTTATGCACCACACTATCTTAGGATACCATTTTAGTGGATCCCAATATGCGACACTTAATATATTTTAAAAAATTAATTAATTTAATAAGTACTATTCCAAAATTATGTTAAATTTTGAAATATAATAAAATTAATTAATTTCAAAGAACAAAATAAATTTTTGAATACAAAATAATCGTTTATAATTTTAATTATTTATAATAACCCTCAACATAAGATATTACAAGTTTAATTCCTTTTATGTGTAAAATAAATATTTGTGAGTCTAATTAATTATGAATGATCATGACTCTTATTATGACCAATTCATATTAGGTATTTATTTTGAATTTAATTATTACAATTCATAGATTATAATTATTAAAAAATTTCAATCTATATATCATTGGTTGTACCATATCATGTATAAGGAAATGTAATGTGAAGATAACTTTTTTATCTATATCCTACATTTTATGTGAGTTGTTGATACAACCTCAAGATAAGGATGATTTATCACGTAATCTTTCCTATGATAAACTAATGAGGAGAGGGTGAAGAATGATATGAATGGGTTAATAATTTCACCAGATATCAATATTTCCACACATAATATTCATAAATTTCGACTAAAATACTCCATTATTATTAATGTTTATAAAAGGAATATTATGGAGAAAACACTTTGTTACATTTTGGGTAATTCACCCAAAGAAAAAAAACATGAATAATTTTTTGTATTTATCTCTTATGGTGAGATAGTTGTAAGAAAAAGAAATATTCCAATGGAAAGTGTGATTGAAAAGGCAACATCATAATGTACTTGAATGAATCGAATTTGGTCATCATAAATGATGTTATTTTATATTCACATTACAGAATATGTCTATGGAATTTTAAATTTTATGAATTGAATTAAAGACACAAGTAATCACTTATTATTCATGTGTATTCATCAAATATAAGTAATTATTCAGTTTCACTACTTATTTATTAAATACAATATTCCTATTACATATGTGTATTTAAATACTATAACCAACTAAAAAATGAAATTTTACAATAAGTATGGTTTGTTTTCTATGTGGCTGAGAATTCATGGTTTCCAAGTCATTAGTGAGAAGTATACAACTACTAGTTTCCATGTGTATAGCTATAGTGGAAAATTAGTTAAGTATAAACAAAAAAATTATTTCATGTGTTCATTGAACACATGGAGACATTATTATAGATATTTGATGAATTTTGTTTTATACTCAACTAATGGTTCAATAATTTTTGAATCATTGGAAATAAATGATGAGTAGAAAATATAAGGATCAATTATACCCAAATGCATCAAGACAATCTATTGTCATTTAAAAATGAAGTAATTTTCAATGATATACTTGGAATGTGGAGAATAAAGGATAATAGTTGTAATAGGATACAAACTAGTATTACATTGATCAAAATGATCTCATTAGAAAGTAAAGATAAAATAATAAGTAAGAAAATATTTTTTATCCTAGTGGTAGACATATCTATAAATACCGAGCTTGTTGTGGATTCTGATATAGTGTTTAAAAAATTATTTTTTCTGGTTTATAGAATCAAAACTTCTATGTAATGTTTTATCATTGTATATATTTTGATAATTATATTATTGTTAATAACCAAGATGTTAATTTTTGGAAGTAAATAAAATTTATACACACAGGTTTATCATCTCTTAAAGAGTCTACCTAATAGCCGTTAAGTCAAAAATAACATATTAGCCAAATAGAAACGACATGGAAGTCCCATAAATATATCCATAACTCATAAGAACCACGATCTTATAATGTGATACATAATATGGTTTGTTATTATGTAAGCCTTAGTGTATGTTGGAGTGTTGTATCAGTGGGTTCCCTAAACCCAAATTGAACAGTACTTTTCAATTACCATATCATGTATACATTGAGTTACGCATGATTTTTTCTTACCATAATTGTATTTATAATTCAATTTCCTCTATTTATATAATAATTTACATAGATTATTTTTCATGTAATTAATTTATATCAGTTCCCAAGAAATAATGAGAACCTCAGGATACTATAACATTCTTTTAAAAAAACGTCATATGGTCTAGATACACAATTCTAACTTGAAATAAATGATGTTCGAATATCAGGCATTGGTGGATCAGAAGCATTGATACTTCTTCTCATTAATTTTTCTCTTGTAAATCCTGAGTAGATGAGATCTAAAGGACTAGTTTTCCAATAGGAACATTAACTGATTCAACTTTTATTTTTATTTCCAATATATGAACATTTCTAATGGTCTCATGATTAGAGATTACTATCAGTGTATATTCTTTTTTACTTTGATGAAATTAAAAATTTATGTCATTGAAGTTGCGTGGAGGTATCTTGTGTTGGGACCATAATTTCTTGTATTAAGTTAATTGAATAATAAAGATAAAATTTATCACTTTTTAAAGTAAGAGATAACATGAGCCCAGTTGTTCTGGATGGCATTACCATCCCTAAATTTATATAAATTGTATAATAATCTATTTATGTCCTTTTAGGTCAATGAGAAACATATCAAGTAAGGATGATTACACAAATTGTGCATCTCTCTTTATGATATATCATAATATAAAGTGATTATATTAAATGATATGTGATCATAGGAAATTTTTTAGTGTATGTAGACATTACTTATAATTTTAGGGGCTTGGATGGTTTTCTAGACTCTTCTATTAGTTTATGAATATTATTCATTTCTATCAGGATAAGGTCCTAGAGGTTCATGTGTGAAGTGTATTCAAAATGTCTTCCCTAATCTGATAAATAGTAAATGATTATATGGTGGGCCCCACCATGGGGTCTAGGATATTTCCAAGTATATATGATCACCATGGAATAAATAAATTCATATTAATCTAGTTTAGAATAGTTTTCATTGAATTTATTTATTTAAAGTATTTAGAAGTATTAAATTAAATAAACGGAAAATATTATCCAAAAAATATTATTTGTTATATTCATGGTTTGTTTAATATTTTTGGGAATTTAGTGTCGACTTAATTGATAACTTTTTTAATAAAATGTATTATAATATATTATAGATAATTTATAAAATATAAATAATATTTTTGACATAGTAAGGTAGATAGGTTATATCATTTATAGATTATTTAATATTAATATTTGAGGGAAATTAATACATTTCTGTGTGTTTTTAATATACTTATATAAATAAATAGAGGATCTCATGTAGGTAACCATTAAATTCACCCCATTTAAGTGATTCTCTATCCCCTCAAAATTCCTCGAGAGGGAATTATATGATCTATGAATTTAGATCAAGATCAACATTCCTGAATAGCCCGAAAGCCTTATTTTTATTGTTTTTTCATATCCCCCATTTCACGAGAAGAGGGGGAAACATTTCAAGGACTATAGGCTTATGTATTACATAACATGTAGGCCATAGAGGAAATATCCAGACATTAAATACATGTAACCAATCCACCCCAAAACTTGCATTAGGATATAATCTCTCCAACTTCGCATGACTATGCGACTAGGCTTCCTGTGCCTGTACAGGCTGGTCCCAATAAAAACACTGTACCCTCTCTTTCTTCCACATCCATTAGCTTATTATCTGGTGAATACTTCGACTTTGAATCTACATCTCATGTAAAATCCTCTGTAGAGTCTTCCTGGTTTTTTCAACATAAGTTCAGGTGGCTCAAAATCCTTGAGGTGGCTTAAAGGCCTTGAGGTGGCCCGAAGTCCTTCAGGTTGCCTAAAATACTTACTGTCCTGGAGGCCTTGGGTGACCCGAAGGCCTTGAAGGTCCCATGGACCAAAATCGTGGCCCTAAAGCCCACAAATTTCAAGGATACATGTACACATAGTATTTTCATGAATATGTGGATGATCTAATGGATTTTTTTTAAAATAATTAAGAAATTATCATTGGCGATGAAGGGATGTTGAATGATAATTTAGATCAAACAAGTTATTTTTAATTTTTTTGTCTTAACTCAATAATGTGAAAGAACTGGGTTGTTACTAAAAATTATTTCACTCATGATGATATACATACATTAATCTCCGGTGAGTAATTATAAATCCTCAATATTTAAGGATTTCTCTTCATGATCGCTACCAACATGTCGATGGTCGCATATGGGGAAAAATGATAGTAGATATTATTTTTCAAAGGAAAATGACATAGATGAAAAATAATAAAAATGTATTTTGGGAAAATAATTGAAAATAAAAAATATCCTTGATCCTATAAAATTTATTAAAAGATATATTTTTTAAATATAACAGAAAAATAATTTTCTTTTAGAAACCAAAATATTTATATAGAAAGTTACAAATATATCATAAATGGTTTCAAAAATATGTGTCCCCACAAAAAAGGTTAAAAGAGATAATTTGAACATATTCATAATATGAAGATGTTTTGGGTCACATTAAAATGTTATTATAAAAAAGGTGGAGTAAAAAAATTTGATAAAATTTATCTTTTAAAAAATTGAGGTCAATAAATTATTCGATGAAAATAATAAATATTATCAAAAAGAAATGTCGGGTGGAAAATATCATGAAATAACTTTGTTTTAAACCCACAATGAAAGATGGTATTAAAATTTCTTAAAGAAATGGTGTAAAAATAATTATGGTAATCATAATAAATAATCTATATTGTATTTTATAAAATTAGAGGACAACATTGGAAGGAATAGAATCATTGAAATAGAAAAAAAATTAATTGGTAATAATAGGAGTTATTTTTACCAATGTTTCACTTTTATTTTAAAAACATTTTATCAATGAAATAGGTACTAATGATGAGAAGTAATTTCCATAATGAAAAAATGAAAGTCCATATAAAATATGGGATTTTAATATCAATGAAACATAGAACTATATGTTCATGTAATAAATATCATAACCTAATGAATTAGAAATTGAGTCGATGAAACTCTTACAAAATTTTTATCGTAATAATCAAAAGACATTGAAAGGAAGATACTAGAATGAATATTAAAATCTCAAAAAATGGAAGTTATTTTCATATATGACTGATATTAGGTAGTGAATAACCATATAAATGAAATCATGGTTCATAATATGGAAAATTTACTAGGTAATTGTAAATGAGATAAAGAAACTATAAAATTTTGAGTAACATAATCATTAAAACCAGATTCGTGTTGGGTATTCTTTGAATATATTAAAATCTAAGGAAAGTAAATGATATGTTTCTCAAAATAATTTGAATATGGTGAATGATATTTACTATATAATAATCACACCACATTAATGGTATTATGGGGAACATTATGAAATAAGTCTCAATAAATTAAATTTTAGACAAAGAACCCCTTAAATAGTTTCCCCTCATAGTCAAATTCCCTCTAAGATCCAATATATAAATATTAAATATATTAATCACCCATTAATAATAATTTTTTACTATATATAAACTTTTATAAAATAAATTTAAATTTATTCAATACATTTATATTTGTTACTTATAAACTATTTTCAATGTCGGGTGTGGGTATTCAATTTCATTTTAAACTGGTTACATAATAGCTCTGTTGTTATTTTTTTCTACAAAAGAAGTTCATCATTACAATTTAATAACTGTAAATATAATGGATAAAATAAAATTATTAATGATGTTTAAATTTACTTTCAGGAGTACTTTATTCTTTATCATAGAGGATGAAATGGATAACGAACTTTTGTAAATGATTTTTAACCATCAAAGGTTTTTTTCATAATTAATTAGTTAATTATTTTTGTATCATTTTTAAAAAAAATTAATCATTATTTAATTATTTATATAATATTAAACTAGTTATGATGATTTCATAATCATATCTGATGTAATTGCATAAACATTTTCAATTGGGTGGTCAAAGAGATCCAAATAATAACATTCAATGATTAATGGGTGATTAGGTGTTGATTAATTGAAAATATCACTATACTCGTAGAATAATGATATAATTTAGTTTTTTAGTGTTATATAATAGAATTAGGAATAATTATTAGACAAACTAATGGATAGGAAATAATTTCATAGTAGGGATAAATTGTTTATCTCTAATCTCTTTCATTTAGAATGATTATCTTTGTAATGATTTTTTTCCATTCATATTATTAATAAGTTATTAATTTTTTAATTGAACCTAATTAATATGATAAAAAAATATGTTTATCATTTAAAAAAATTGTTATAAAAATACCTGATAGTTAGAAATTAAGGAAATAATACATAATTATATGGAGGTGGTAGTCTGCAGGTGCATATGGATAGTGGTATCAATTTCCATAAAATGGGGAATATGTTTAAAATGGTCTATCATTTAATAATCTCAAATATTACATAAATATAATAATTATATGTTAAGATCCCTTTTAGTACCATATATCTTATATGGTTAAGGAAAATGATCATGTTAATTCACGAAGGTGGTAGTCCCCACAATGCATGAGTAACAGTTTAATTTTTCTTAATAGAAAAGGGAAAGTTAGTCAATGTTTGTACCATCATTATAATAACATTACAATATACTAGTGACACACATGTTAAATTTTTAAATTTGTGTAATTTAATTTAGGTATAATAATTTCATATATAGAAATATAAATGATTTGTTAAATAGTGTATTTAGAAGATATTGTTTCTGTAACACCCCGAGCATCCACAATACACTTCTCTTTCAATAATGCAATAGCTTACATTGTACGCAAGTTTGAGATTCTAACACACCGCGACCAATCAAAATGTCCATTATGAATTTTAATACCCACCTTTTGAAATTGTATATATTTTAGATTTCATAATGGAATTCATTTTTGGATTCGGAATATCGAAATTAGCCTATGTTGAATTTTTGGTATTTTTCTGAGAACTTCCAATTTTTTATGAATAGTGAAAAATACTTAAAAACAAAATTTTTAATCAAAATAATTTATAGTGATAAATTATAATATTAGTGGTCTTAATGTGTAATTAGAATATATTTTTACCATTTTATCCAATGGTGGTCATTAGAATTAATTTCACTTTGAAATTGGACATAAACAATTGTCAATCTTTGGATATATATTGTTTCTTAAAAACACGCTGTTTGTTGTGACAACGGGAATTAATTATAAAATTAATTAATGAAACTTATATGTTTGTAATTTTGAAAAATATACATCATTTTTGAATTCGGAATATCAAATATAGCTTAGGGTGAAATTTTGGCATTGTTCTGAAAAACTTCAATTTTTGATGAATAGTGAAACCACTAAGTGGTAGTTAAAAAACTGATTTTTAATTTAAATGAAACATTAACACTTATGTGATTTGATTTTAAAAAATCCGATAAAACATGGTTGTCCTTAGGAAGTAAAATGCGGTTCAATGGGATTAAAATAATTTTTTGGTGAATAGTAACTTTTAAGTTTAATTAATCGCGATTAAAGGTAATTAGTGAAATTTAAGGTAAAAATGATGTTATAAAAATATAAAAATACCTTTAAACTTGTCCTAACCCTATTGTATGAGTCATGGACGACCAATAAAATCCATGGGTCAACTTGGGGACCCCATAGATCCACATTGGTCGGAAAATGACATTACAAACGTTTTATTTAATGTTAAAATAAAAATTTCACAAACATGAGTTGTTTTTCTAATACAATTTTTAAATGGGGTCATACAAGTCACATTTTTGACTATAAATATTCATTAGAAATATAAAAAGATTTCATAAATTATGATAATTTTATTATAATTTTTAGACATTAAATAAATTAAATTATTTATGACACCATGATGACGTAGTGATTACCTCATTAATTAACGATTTAAATAAAAAAATATAATGTAAAATCTAAGACATAAACTTGTCAAAAACCTATTGGATGAGTATATTTCGAACCCTTATCACCTTATCCTCGAAATATATAAGTGTGGGACCTTTAAAATCCGAAACTAATTATATAATAAAGTAACATTTTATGACTTTACAAGAGTGCCCCTCCCCTCCTCTTATAAAAGGCCCCCCCCCCACCACTACCACCTTACTCACACCTTCAATCCTTTTATCTCGGCCAAAATCTGCCCAAATACTCTCTAAAATTCCCTCTCTTACTCCTTAAGCCTCACTTTTGGAATAAGTCATCCCAAGGAAGCCTTTGGCTCAAATCAAAAAAGAGTTACCCGATTTTAAGGTAATGACTTCTCTTTTGTTATTTTGTTTTATTTTGTTTCTCCAACCCCTTAAACTCTTTTTATTCCTTTCTTTTGTAAAAAAAGCAGTATCTTCAATATACTAGGATTTTTTTATGATAATTATTTGATTTAAACTTACACACACCTTCGTCTAATGGTTAAAGAACATATTGTTTCTGTGGTTGGCAAATTTCTGCCTCACAACGATGATTATTCAATCTTCTTTTAAAAACTCTAATGGTGGCCATTATGATGAAACTATTTTTATATATGATATATATTATTATTTTTTTCTTATGATTCTATATTTTTCATTTATGGCATACCATTATGATTTCCATTATGGGTAAACGCTATTATTTCATTTTAGGATGTGTGGACACCACCCCTCAAAGTGATTTGAATCGTTAATGCCATATGTGGGATGTATAAAGGATGGAGTAAATGGTATTATACATTATATTATACTGGAATTATATTATACCTTTATATAATTATAACTTCATTCCATTAAATACTAAATAGGAATGAAAGTAGCGTTCATGCGTACGTACAGCTTACCGTCTCCATGAACGGTGCATTTTATTTATTACCTCGAAATGTTATGTAATATTATAAATGAATTTATATACTGGATATATATGGTATATATGATATCTACATCATGTATATAATTATGGAGATAATATATATTCTATCACATAAACAACTTGTAATTATAAGAAGTTTATTGTTGACTCAAGTACCAAAATCGACAAAACGACCGTTATTAACGTAAAAAAACTACATAATTTTTGTAACATGGTAATAAGTGATATAAAAGAAATAATGAACATGAAAAAGGTTATTAATCAAATATAAATTAACTCTAGTTTATTATTCAGGAGATTAAAGAACGATCAAGTCAAGTCGGGCACGAGGTAAGGGAACTTCTTAACCCAATTTCCATTCTTTGGGTTAATCTCCTACTTTCAAATTATGTAATGATATTATTATGTACTATCTTGTATTTGTACGTTCTTTATGTGTACTTATAGTGAATACACATAATAGATCTATTTTATTTAAAAAAATGATCTTTTTAAGGGACATCGTCTCAATATCCTTTCATTGAGGCATATCTAGTCATATACACAACGTTCCTTTATACGGTGTATAAACCACTTTGACGTTTACTTTTATTCAAAAGGAATCTTTTTATCTGAAGTGTTTGTACTAAAAGACAAAAGTAATGTTTTTTTATTACATATGCGGCGACACCGACTTCTCCGCCACCGTGACTATTATTTGAGTTTTGACTTCCTCTATAAGCCATAACATTTTTTAAATAAATAATAAATACCAAGATTTAATTTTCTTTTATTTTGGTATTGAAAATGTTTTTGAAAGTTTTTTTTATTATATCAATGTTTTGTATTGATATCTTGTGATTGAAATGTGGAAATGTTATGTATTCTTTATGCATGTTTTATGTTATACAATTATGTTATGGTTTATGATATGTTTAAACCTGTTCATATGAGGAATGCATTGGACTTAATAAGTGACGGGTGGAGCCCTCTATAGCTCCTCGATGCATCGGTAGGTCTCATGAGACAAATTAGTTTCTTGGCACGAAGCCTTGACAAAATATTATTTTTATTATTGGCATGAGGCCATGGCTACGTGGTTATGATAGTCTTGCATTATGCATTCCATCATTATGAAAATGGTTATTGATATTGCATGTGATTATTCGACGAGTAGAATTTCCATGTGAAGAAGTAAATGGAATTATCTCATTTTACTTTTGCCATATTATGGTGAATTTCAAGTTTAAAAGGATTTTTTTAGTTATACATTTCCTTAAATGTTTATGTTTATTGATGAAAGCTTCCGTTATATTGTTATCCTTACTGAGAATCTGAGCTCACCCCTTTCAATGTTTTAATATTTTCCAGGATGTGAAGAAGTATTTTATGAATGACCTGTAGGGATAGTCAGCAGAGGATATGAGTGTGGACTATGGAGACTTTTCTGTTGTATTTTTTAACTTTATGATTTAATGTAACATTTATGATTGTATCTAGTGTTTCCAAGGCTACTAAAATAATCGGTCTTTCGAGAATTGATCTTTGTGATCATGCCAATGTTACGCAATAATGCACCGACTCTGGGTAACTGGGGTCGGGGAATTACAGTTGGTATCATAGACATTTTATTACTAACCTTGGAATCTAGATTTAGATAAACTCTGATTAGAGAACATATCCCAAAGATAGACTTTGATGATTAGTATAGAAGAACTTCCTAGAATTTTGGTATTATAGAGATTTTGTGAGTTTTCCGAGCAATACATCCCTGTCTGGATACGAGCAGGTAGAGGCGGCTCTGGCACAGATGTACCTAGGGGTAAAACCCGAAAACACCGCTTTGAGCTAGACTCGAACTGGAACTGGTGCACGACAACGGGCCTTGTTGCACTCTTGGTTACGACACCCCCGAGAGATATGCTTAGAATAATTATCACTTTCTTTACAAACCATTATGAAGGGATTATGAGTACATACTTCCTCAAAGAAAACATTTTTATGATTTTTTATTATATCCATAAATAGTTCAATTTATGTTAAGTGTTTTACAAGAATGGAATTATGTATTTTAATTCATAAACTAATCTAGTTTATGCCATTGTATAAAAATGGAACTTAGTGGGAGGAATGGAAACCGTATTAATGCACGCACTCCATGTAGGCATTTCCCTCCTGCTCAAGATAATTATTGTGGATCTAGAGATACAACTGGTGCTGATCAACTTATTACCATACTGGGACAACTCACTCAGGTTTTGAATAATAACATTACTCATATGGAGCACCCTGATCCGCAACGTGGAGGATCAATGTTAGACCTCTTCATGAGGCAACAAATGCCATCATTTAATGGGGGTAAAAATCCATTAGTAGATGAGAAATTGATAAAATCTTTAGATAAAATATTCCACGCCTTGGGGAGTAGCGAAAGGGAGAAGGTTGTCATGGCAGTTTACCGCCTCACTAGAGATGCCGATCAATGGTGGTCGCTGATTCAAAACACAAAAAATATGATGAAGTATCGAATATGGAATGGATGGAGTTCAAAGATCTTTTCATAGAAAAATACTTCCCTCGTGACCATAGAGAAGATATGGAAAGGCGATTTCTGAGTCTGAGGCAGAAGGAGGATGAGAATGTCACAATTTATGAGGCAAACATTACAAGGTTAGCGAGGCATGCTCCAGATTATATATGTAACCCAAGAAGTAAGATCGATCGTTTCTTGGATGGGTTAAAACCTTTTCTCCGCTGAGCACTAGTATCACAATCTTTCTCAATGTACGAAGATATAGTCGCATGTTCTATCAAGACAGAAAAGGAATTCTTTAAATCTTATGACAATAAAATAAAGCAAGAGAATAAGAGAATGGTGGAACAAGAGACAGATAAAGGGAAAAAGGAAAAGAAGGATTTTCCATTATGTGATAATTGTGGGAAGAATCACCCCGGTACTTGCCTAAAAGGAATGGGAGTTTGTTAAAAATGTGTAGAAAAAGGTCACCAGGCTCGTGATTTCAAGGGAAAGAAAGAGGCTATCAATGTTGAATGCTACAATTGTAGGGAAATGGGGCATTGTGCAAATGAATGTCCTAAGAATTAGGGAATATTACCTCAGAAAAGGTCAAGAGATGAAGGAAAATCTTATGTTGTTACTACAGTTGAAGTGGAATAATTAATGTATTGGTGCTTTTGGAATCAAGGATTATATCTTGGTTATAAGAATAATGCGATATATATAAGGATTGTACTGCAGTACTTATTGTTTTAATTATGGTTTTAATATGATGAAGGTAATCATATTTTTAGTATGTAACAATAAGAGAAACTTTAATTTTTTTGGGGAATCTAATGTTACAATTGATTTTGGAATTTAAGGACCTTTTAGAGAAAGTCTGGATAGAGGTATTTTGGATAACTATAAAGGTTGGAATGGATTAAGTTGAACTTTGGATAGTATTGTTTAAGGTTAAAACATTTATGAATATTATTTTTGGAATACTATAATACTATACTTTAATGAAAAGGACAACCTGCAGGTTGGGGGATAACCCATCACGTCGTACAAAGCTGCAGGAATCGAACCCACAACCATAGTGGGACAGGCCGTTATTACCTACCACTATCCTACAGGAAGTCCCTGGTTATTACAAAATAGTTTTCCTATTCTAAATGGTTTGTGGTAATATTTGGAACCTTCTACAATTAGGATAAATAGAATATTTTTGAGTTCTGTTATCATTTGGAGTGAAAGATGGTTTTGTGGTAAAATTTATTAAAGAATGAAAGTCTACATGACAAGTAAGTATATTTCCTTACGTTCTTAGTAAATCTATTAAATAAATTCCTCAACTTTATGAAAGGTAACTTAAAACAAAAACGTTGTTGGTTAACTTTTCCAACTGAGGATTCAATGACTGTTTAACCAATCACAAGTTTGTGATTTTCTTGTGGTTAACTTTCTCCGAATCCTGTTTTCTACAACTATCCATCAGACCTTGATGGTTTGTTTCTCCTCCATATCCATATTTTCATAGAATCCTAGTATGGGCTATCTCGGGCGACCTTTGTACTTCTCTTTCATTCTTTTAAAGTTATATTTTTATTAACCTTATTTCCGATGTGGGTTTTCAACAAAGGTATTTCCTATATTCAACATTTTATTTTCAAAGAAAAGTTTCAAATTGCGAGGATGCAATTTATTAAAGGAGGGGAGAATGTAACACCCCAAGCTTCCACGATACGCTTCTCTTTCAATAATGCAATAGCTTGCATTGTACGCAAGTTCGAGATTCTAACACACCGCGACCAATAAAAATGGCCATTATGAATATTAATACCCACTTTTTGAAATTATATATATTTTATATTTCAAAATAGACTTCATTTTTGGATTCGGTATATCGAAATTAGCCTATGTTGAATTTTTGGTATTTTTCTGAGAACTTCCAATTTTTTATGAATATTGAAAAATACTTAAAAACAACATTTTTAATCAAAATAATTTATAGTGATAAATTATACTATTAAGTGGTTTTAAAGTGTAATTATAATATATTTTTACCATTTTATCCAATGATGGTCATTATAATTAATTTCACTATGAAATTGGACATAAACAATTGTCAATCTTTTGATATATATTGTTTCTTAAAAACACGCTATTTGTTGTGACAACAAGAATTAATTATAAAATTAATTAATACAACTTATATGTTTGTAGTTTTTTTAAAATATACATCATTTTTGAATTCTGAATATCAATTATAGCTTAGGGTGAAATTTTGGCATTGTTTTGAAAAACTTCAATTTTTGATGAATAGTGAAACCACTAAGTGGTAGTTAAAAAAATGATTTTTCGTTTAAATGAAACATTACCACTTCTGTGATTTTATTTTCAAAAATCCGACATATATGGTTTTCATTAGGAAGTAAAATGTTGTTCAATAGGATTAAAATAATTTTTTTGTGAATAGTAACTTTTATGTTTAATTAATCGCGATTAAAGGTAATTAGTGAAATTTAAGGTAAAAATGATATTATAAAAATATGAAAATATCTTTACACTTGTCCTAACCCTATTGGATGAGTCATGGCCGACCAATAAAATCCATGGGTCAACTTGGGGACCCCATGCAGCCACTTTGGTAGGAAAATGACATTACAAACTTTTTATTTAATGTTAAAATAAAAATGTCACAAACATGAGTTGGTTTACTAAAACAATTTGTAAATAGGGTTATACAAGTCATATTTTTTACTATAAATATTCATTATAAAGATAAAAATATTTCATACCTCATGATAATTTTTTTATAATTTTTAGACATTAATTAATTTAAATTATTTATGACACCATGATGATTTAGCGATTACCTCATTAATAAACGATTTAAATAAAATAAAAATATAATGTACAATATAAGACATAAACTTGTCAAAAACCAATTGGATGAGTATATTTCGAACCCTTATCACCTAATCCTCGAAATATATAGGTGTGTGACATTTAAAATCCGAAACCCATTATATAATAAAGTAACATTTCATGACTTTCCATGAGTGCCTCTCCTCTCCTTTTATAAAAGGCCCCCACCACTACCACCTTACTCACACCTTCAAGCCTTATGGCTCTGCCAAAATATGCCCAAATACTCTCTAACATTCCCTATCTTTCTTCTAGAAGACTCACTTTGGGAATAATTCTTCCCATAGAATCCTTTGGCTCAAATCAAAAAAGAGTTACCCGATTTTAAGGTAATGCCTTCTCTTATGTTATTTTATTTTATTTTGCTTCTCCAACCCCTTAAACTCTTTTTATTCATTTATTTTGTAAAAAACCAGTATCTTAAATATAATAGGATGTTTTTATTAGAAGGATTTGATTTAAACAAACACAATCCTTCTTCTAATGGTTAAAGAACATACTGTTTCCGTGGTTGGCAAATTTCTGCCTCACGAAACGATGATTGTTCAATCTTCGTTTAAAACCTCTAATGGTGTCCATTATGATGAGACTATTTTAATATATGATATATATTATGTATTTGTTTTTCTTGTGATTCTGTATTTTTCATTTATGGAAAAACTTTACGATTTCCATTATGGGTAAACACGATAATTTCATTTTAGGAAGTGCGGACTACCGCCCCCTCAAAGTGATTTGAATCGTTAATGCCATATGTGGGATGTATAAAGGATGGAGTAGATGGTATTATACATTATATTATACTGGAATTATATTATACCTTTATATAATTATAACTTCATTCCATTAAATACGAAATAGTAATGAAAGTAGCGTTCATGCATACGTACGGCTTACCGTCTCAATGAACAGTGCATTTCATTTCTTACCTCTAAATGTTATGTAATATTATAAATGAATGTATATACTCTATATATACGATATATATGACATCTACATCATGGATATAATTATTGAGATAATATATATTCTACCACATAAAAAACTTGTAATTATAAGAAGTTTATTGTTGACTCAAGTACCAAAGATCGACAAAACGACCGTTATTAACTCAAATGACTACATAATTTTCAAAACATGGTAATAAGTGATATAAAACGAATAATGAACATGAAAAAGGTTATTAAGCAAATATAAATTAACTCTAGTTTATTATTCAGGAGATTAAAGAATTATCGAGTCAAGTCGGACACAAGGTAAGGGAACTTCTTAACCCAATTTCCATTCTTTGGGTTAATCTCCTACTTTCAAATTATGTAATGATATTATTATGTCCTATCTTGTATTTGTACATTATTTATGTGTACTTATAGTGAATACAGATAATAGATCTATTTTATTTAAAAAAATGATCTTTGTAAGGGACATCGTCTCAATCTCCTTTCATTGAGGCATATTTGGTCTTATACACAACTTTCCTTTATACAGTGTATAAACCCCTTTGACGTTTACTTTTATTAAAAAGGAATCTTTTTATACAAATCATTTTTACTAAAACACAAAAGGAATGTTTTTTTATTAAGTATGCGGTGACAACGTCTTCTCTGCCACCCTGACTATTATTTGAGTTTCGGCTTCCTCTATAAGCCAAAACTTTTTTTAAATAAAAAAAATACCAAGATTTAATTTTCTTTTATTTTGGTATTGAAAATGGTTTTGAAAGTGTTTTTTTGTTATATCAATGTGTTGTATTTATATCTTGTGATTGAAATGTGAAAATGTTATGATTCCTTTATGCATGTTTTATGTTATACGATTATGTTATGGTTTATGATATGTTTAAACCAGTTCATATGAGGAATGCATTGGACTTAGTAAGTGACGGGTGGAGCCCGCTATAGCTCCTCGATGCATCGGTAGGTCTCATGAGACAAACTATTGTCTTAGCATGAGGCCTTGAAAAAATATTATTTACAGTCTTGGCCCGAGGCCTTGGCTACGTGGTTATGATAGTCTGGCATTATGAATTCCATAATTATGAAAATGGTTATTGATATTGCATGTGATTATTCGACCAGTAGAATATCCATGTGAAGAAGTAAATGTCATTATCTCATTTTACTTTTGCCATATTATGTTGAAGTTCAAGTTTAAAAGTCTTTTGTTTTGGTTATACATTGCCTTAAATGTTTAACTTTATTGATGAAAGCTTCCGCTATATTGTTATCCTTACTGAGCATCTGAGCTCACCCCTTTCAATGTTTTAATATTTTCCAGGATGTGAAGAAGTATTTTATGAATGACCTGTAGGGATAGTCAGAAGAGGATATGAGTGTGGACTGTGGAGACTTTTTTATTGTAGTTTTTCACTTTATGATGTAATGTAACATTTATGAATGTATCTAGTGTTTCCAAGGCTACTAAACTAATCGGTATTTCGAGACTTGATCTTTGTGATCATGCCAATGTTACGCAATAATGCACTGACTCTGGGTAACTGGGGTCGAGGCGTTACAGTGTCTTAAATATGTTTAATTTTTTATCAGGGGTATTAAATAAGGGTGATCCCCCTTTATCAATGAAATAGGATGACATTTTTTTTAAATACCTAAACTTTTAATAATGAGAAGTGAGAGTCAAGGAAGGTGACCCAAAAAATTGATTAATAATTGAGACAAGTGATATGGATACAAATGACTCAAATAAAATTATCATAACTGTTTTGAAATTTTTTGAGGCCTTTTAATCGTAGATTATTTACTCTTACCATTTTAGCTTTTATTTTGGTATCTTGTTTTTACCTAGCATAACTTATCCTTTTTACCCAAAAGGCCCTTATTGCATAATTTACATTAATAATTCAAAATATGAAATCAATTTTACTTCATTTAATTTATAAAACTGGTAATAATTAATTTTATATTGTTAAATATATCACCTCATGATTTTATTATATGTCTCTTTTTAAATACATTTAATCTCTTTGATAGGGTTCGATGAACACAATACCAATGTTAAATGAACCGTAATTTACTTGTAATATTATTATTTTAATATCAACATTCTAAAATAGACATTAAATTGCTGGGAGTGAATTGAAATAACTATATTATGAAAAATATATGAGTTCTAAATTCTATAAAAATTTATTTATTAATTCTCATGATGTAATGATATTTTTTTAGTATAACCTTTTTATTCTTTGAATATATGTTTTATTCAAAAATGATTTTCATTGATTTTTATTAATGAATATAATAATTGATTTATTATATATATAGAATTTTTTTGATAAAATTTAATTTATTTTTTAAATAACAATGAAAAATTATTTTATGGTGAAATTTTGATAATTTTATGAAAAAGTTAGTTTTTTAATTAATAGTAAAAAAATAATTTTTTTTAAAGTACATTATCTTTTGTGATATCTTCAAGTAATAATTATGATATAAAATTTATTAAAATTATGGAATGACTAAATAATGATATTATTATATAAACAGTGTACAAAAATAATTTATAAGTTTCAAATTATAATTCATTTGTTGAAAAATATGGAAATCATTTTTTGTGCTAAAATATTGCTTGAACAGCGTTGGAGAAGTAAAATTTATTGACTTAGAGAAAATAATTGAGATAAAAAATACTTTTAATGATTTATTTATTAAATATACTATATTAATAATGATATTTACCAATATTATCAAATTTCATTCTCATATAAATAGAATATTTTCTGAATTCTTGTACAATGCTTACAGAAGGCTATAAATGTCAAATTAACAAATTAAATAAGTTTTTCTGACAAGGACATGTTTTAATATATATAATTGATTCATAAAAAGGATTATAATATGACTAATAAATTTATATTTATAATAAAAATAATTTTTTAATTTTAATATTTGAAATAAATAACATTAATTCTTATTGAACGCTCAAGACGACAAAAAATAAAAAATATGATTTTAATTAAAATAATTAGAACACATATATGACCCAAAATATTTATTAAATCGTATTTCAATAGTAAATTTTGACCATTATAATACTTGGGTATAATTTTGTTACTTTTGAATCCACTTGGTTGACATTTATCCCCTTATAGTATTTTATTTAAAATAACATCAAACTGGTAACACTATGGTTTCTAATTAGTATAAAATTATAAATATATGGTTTTTTAGATGATATATTAAAAAATAAATATTAATTTGAAACATTAAATGTCGATATTACACATGTAAATTTGTTTTTATTTTTTATAAAAATAATTCTAACAAAGCGTTGCTATAATAATTATTAAATTAATGGAAAAATCAAATAAATGATATTAAAAATAGGAATATATAAATATTTTTGGTAATTAAGATATCCATGAATTCAATATATAATAGTGATATTTAGAGGATATAATAAAATAGTTTTTTTTTGAATTTGACTATTTTTTATGTTTTTAAAGTCCTAGCAATGAATAATATTTAATTTTACTTCAATGATATTTCATTAATATAAATTTTATTGAATTATTAGAAAATCATAAAAAAAAATTCAATAGGGCCTTAATTAATAATATATATCCTATAATCTCAGCACCAGAATAATGAATTTCTATTTAGAATTATTTTTCTCTAGAATAGACATTTTATTTTAATATTTTGGGAAATTCTTAAAATCCCCTCTCCTCAATTATAAAAGGGAACTTCCTCACTCACTTCTCCATACAACTATGTTACTTATAACTCAACAAAACCATGAATCTTTTTTATATAAACATAATAAGTTACATTCGTGAGGTTCTTATTCTTCTAAAAGACCAACATTAGTGTACCTAAGAGGAGATCTATAGGAAGTTCTTCGAAGAAGAGGTAATCAAATTTACCAACTATTTCAAGAATATTTCTTCTTATACTTCCTCTTAATTTTTTTAGATTAAAAATTAAAAATTTTACTTTAATATATATTATGATATTTTATTATGATTATAGGATAAAAATATTATACCTTTTATTCATCCTATGAAAAATGAAAGCACTCCACAAGCGTACATATGAATTACCATCTCTACACTGCGGTGTAATTTGTTTTTCATCACCACAATACATTTTTTGGTATAATTATGGATGTTATGGATATTTATGATAATTATGAAATGATATTTATTCTGAAAAATTTATATAAAATCCACTTTGATACCTTTTCACCATCAAGAGAATGATACCTTCAATTGTGCGTTTGTACAGCTTATAGTATCCAAGACACGATGCGGTTCATTTTCAATGATCACCAATCAAGAATGATTACAGAAATATATATATTGAATAAATATGATAAATAATACCTTAATATAATAATAAATATGATTTAACATTATTTTAAGTACAAGAACTAGGACTTACATGTTAAAACATGCGTAGAAAAATGGATAAGTTAACAACCGAATCTTGGGTAATAACAAAACATTATTAACAAACTAGAGATAATATGATATACGAAGATATTATACGATATCATAAATATAAATATAATTTAAACATGATTTAATAAAATTCATTCAACTATTATATAAGCAGTTAGAGTACACACAATAGAAGGGAAGCATGAGGTAAGGGTTTCTCATATAGCATTTACTTGGTGAGATACATGCCTCATTCACCAATTATTTATTATGTGTGGTGTATATAATACCATTTTATATATCATATAATTAATCTAATTATGTTCATATTATTTTATATTTCATTTGATAATTATTACTTTTATGGGGGAATACTATTAGACTGATTACAAGTGGTAAGGGTATTCTTATCTCAATTTTCATTAATTGTGATGGTCTTTTAATTCATTGGTTATGTCATCATATGTTTACATGGGAAATGAATTATTATTAACTCATGTTTTACTTCAAATTTATTTATGTATATTTACATCATATAAACCTAATTTACTCATTTTATTAATGATATTATATTTTAAGGGACTTCATCTAAATTTTAATTCATTGAGGCATATTTTTACATTATACACATAATTTATTTTCTGTGGTATATATAATGTTGTTCTGATATATTTATGATAACCATTCTTTAAAAATTAAATTTATATTAAATATAAATATTCTTGAATCATGGATGTATTTATAGTCTAAGCCCTATTCTATTTTTACACACATCGATTACTTTATTTGAATTATTTGGGAAATAATGTTAAATTTGTATCTTTTTCTCAGTCCAAATATTTGATTATAAGAGAAACCTTTTTATGAATTAAATAAATTATTCTATATATAATTAATTCTTTGGACATGAAAAAATGGTGGGGACCATATATAAAATGGTCCCTTGATGCATTGATAGTCTGATGAGATGAATTAATTGCACAAATTAAATGGGTTTATTCCCATAATGATTAAAATGTCTCATGAAATGTATTTATGGTAAAGGTATCACATGCCTATGAAATACGACATCCAATAATTAAGCATTTACCTCGTTAACAATTGAATTATTTCTATCCATGATATTTTTTCTTTGATATTATGCATTGATTCATAATTTTCAAAAGTTATTGATTAAATGACATGTATTCTCAATTGTTTTAACAATCCATATTGATTAAGAATTATTGATTCATGATATATTCCATAGTATGTATCTCTTATTAGGAATCATATCTCATCATTTTATTTTTTCTCTTTTTCCCATGTTATGAAGAAAAATGGTTTGAATGATTTCAAGGATGAAAATTTTATTCCATTTTTATATTTTAATTATAATTAACAATTTAATAAGGGTAACATGTATTTATCTAGTTACTGAAGAATCCTAAAATGATCAGCCCATCAAAATGTGCCTCCATGTATATTATGAAAATTTAATAAGTAAACCACCAACTCTATGATACTGGGTTTGGGTTTTTATAGTTGGTATCCAAGAAAGATTAGCAAAAACCTTGAGAACTTTATTTTAAAATATATATAACAAATGTGAGAACATTTATAAATATATATATTATTTAAAAACATTTACCACATGATGATTCTTAATTTTTTAACACATTACTCAAAATGATAATGGGATAACATAGCATATATAATAATTTAGTGATGATACCTAGTATAAGGAAGGGAATAATTCCCCATAGATAATATAGGGATTTTTTCAGTGGAAAACACAACATAGTTGGTGTCAGATCTGAGCAGGTCATGACCATATTAGGACATCTTACTCAGACTATGATGAAAAAACTTTTAGTCCTATATTGGACTGTTTCATGGGCCCTAGAACCCCATATTTTTGTGGGACTACATAAGCAGTGGTATATAATAAATTGATCATGTCCATTTAAAATATATTTCTAGAATTGGGATGAAATGAGAATAATAAGGTAGTACTGGTTGTATTTTTCATAAGGGAAATGTTAATCGATGGTGTACCTTGATCCAAAATACTAGATAGGAATATAAAATAGAACACATGTAATAGAGATATTTTAATGAAACATTCTTAAAAAATATATCTCATGCGTTCAATGAATTGAAATGAAGAGAAAATTACATATCATAAAAAAATTAAGAATAGAGTGTTAAATAAATATTTACCCTTTCATTGATGGTATAAATTGATGTATCTTACTAGAATTGTATTTTAAATCATTTTTATCATATGATGAAAATGTTATATGTTCCATCAAAATGTATAAGGAATTTGATAGATCCCACAACTTAAATAGAAAAATGATAATAAGATTTCACATGAGAAACATGGGAAAGTAAATCACCAATAAATAATAAGGGGATAAATAAATATAAATATTGTGAAAATTGTGGTAATAAACATATATGGAAATTAAAAATGTAAAAAGAAGTGTTATAAGTGTAGAGAGAAGGATTATATATATCATGAATGAAAGGGGAAGAAAAAAACCAATGATATTTAGTGCATCAACAATAAATAAATGGGACATTACTCATATCAATGTCACAAGCTTTAGGGGAATCTACCATAGAAGCGGCCAAGGGGTGATGACCAAGATTATGATATCACTAAAACTGAGGTAGAAGTACCCAATGAAATGGTGGAAGGTACATTAACATAATCCTCAAATTTAGACAATGATTTATTTGATTCTAGATCATCACCTTCTTTTTTATCTACCCATTTTTCAACGAAAATTATACATTTATATTTTGATTTAATAGGGTATTTTTCTATCAAAACTCATAAGGGATGTCTCATTGAAAAAATGATGTGTTGGGAAGTCCCCATCATGAAACCTAAAAATTATTCATTTGATGAAATTAGCATGCTACATATGGTGAGATTTTATATAATCCTAAGTAAAGACTTTATTTCAAAATGTTATGTGATAATTTATTACAATAATAATGAAATTATGATTTTTGAGGAAGATATAGAGTTATTTATCATTAAAGTAGAAAAATTATCATATGATTGAAATCTATATCCACACCAATACCTCTGAATTAAATTCTTTGGGTGAATAGAAAAAATTAAGTGATGAAGAATGTAATATTCAAATTGAGGATGTAACTATTATTTTGGAATACGTCGACTTATTTCCTGAGGAATTACATGAACACCCCCTGGAGCATGAAATTGATTTTATAATTTATTTAATCTTTATCGAAAGACTATTATCAAAGAATCTATATAGACTGGACACTATAGAATAAGTGGATATAATGAAACAACCATAGGAGTTGAGTAATTCTGGATATATTCACCCTAGTGTTTCTCCATGGAGATCCCATATTTTATTTCTTAATAAAAAATATGAATCTATGAGGATGCGAATTGATTATAAGGAAATCGATGTTTTTATGATGGAGAAAAACTATCCACTTCCTTACATTGATGATTTATTGGATAAAATTCATAGAGCACAATAGTTTTTGAAGAATTATGTTCATTATAGGTGTTATAAATTTTGATTAATGAAGGATGAAATTTTGAAGATAGATTTTCAGAAGAGTTATAGACATTATGAGTTTACATAAATTCCTTTTGGTTCGACTAATACACACATGGTTTTATAGATATAATGAATATAGTATTCAAAGAATATCATGATGATTCTTTTTGGTTTTCATTGATTAAATTATGGTTTATAATAAAATATATGAAGACCATGAGAGTAACTTACTGATCATTCTTAATACTATCATAAGGAAATATATATATAGTAAAATAAGCATGTGTTAATTCAAGATTTAGAGAAATTGTTACTTGTCCATATTGTCTCTATGTATGGAATCTCAGTTAATCATGTGATGAAAAATACCATCCATGAATTGACTAAAATAACTGACATAACTAAGGTAAAACGTTTCATTTTTTTAGTAGGTTACTACCATTTTTTTTAATAATTATGACCAATTTTATATCCTATTAACCAAGATCACACATAAAGGTTTTAAATTAATATGGAAAAAATAATGTAAATAATTTTTTTAATAATGTATGATTATATTGTTCAATGATGTAATTTTGACTTTATCATAAAAAACAATGATTCTGTTATATAAAATGATTCTTAGAAGAAAGGATTGGGTTGTTTCCTTATCCAAAATGATATAGATAATGTATATAAATCAAGAAAGATGAAGAAGCATGAAAAATATTATCCAAATTATTGTATTGAGTTAGCAACTATAATAATTTCTCTGAAGATATGGAGATAGTACCTATATGGTGAATGATTTGATATATATACATGGATCAAAAGAGTTTGAAATACATATTTACACATATATAACTAAACATGAAGTAATGACGATGGCTCAAGATAGTCAAATATTATGATTTCTCAGTAGACTACCACCCAAAAAAAGAAAATAAGTTTGCAGATTCATTAAGCCGGAAAGATAATTGATTTATGACCTAAATTAAGATTGGTAGATATCATATATTCCTAGATATAGTAAATATGATTATGAGAATTATTAAATAATGAGAGGAACAACCCCATTTTCAAATGATTGTGAAAACATATTTACTGGAAAAGATAAATAATCTCTCAATAAGATGATTTGGATTTTTTTAATAAAATTTAATCTATGAAAGATGGAAAATTGGAAGGCTTCTTTGTGAGGACGGTGTTACGAAATTTGGAAATATTTTAGGCGTTTCATCAATACTTATGCTAAAAAAGTAATTGTCAAATGATTATCATAGGTCAAATTTAATAATACACTGAGGTAGTACAATGATGTATAAAGATCTGATGGAACATTTTTTGTGAGATAATATGAAGTTGGTAATTTTTGACTATGTACAAATATTACTAGTTTTCCAATAAGATAATTCTTAGAGACATCATCCAAGAGGAGTTATGAAACCTGTACATTTTCCTATATGGATGTGCGGTGACATTATTATTAACATCTTCACAAGTTTACCAAAGAAACCTACAATGAATAATTAGGTATAAGATATTGTTGACTAACTTACCAAATTATAAATTTTATAGGTATAAGATAAGATTTAACTCTTGGGTGAGTATAAAGACTCAATATTAATGATGTATTAAGACATTATGGTGCACCAATATCGATTATTTATGATAGTTATCCTCAATTTACATAAATATTATGGAAGAGTCTTTATAAGTATCTGGATATTGAGCTTCATTTGGGCACCGACTAACATCCTGAAATAGATTGAAAATCTGAAAGTACTATTCTAATATTAGAACACATGTTGTGATAATGATGACTTAACTTTGATGTTAGGTGGGAACTACATTTACCTTTAGTATAATATTTCTAAAATAGTATTTTCTATTCAAGTATTAAAAAGAAACCATATGAAGCAATACATGGAATGAATTTTTTACTCAAAATTGTTGGGATGAAGTCGGTTAAAGGAAAATTATATTCCTAGATCTTTTTGAAGATAGAATGAAAAAGGTAAATATAATTTAGCCTCATATTAAATAACCACAATGTATAAAAACAGTCTTACTGATAATCAGAGAAAGGATTTGGAATTTATAGTAGGATATATTATCTTTCTGAATGTATCTCCACGTAAGGATTTTATAAGGTTTTGTAGATAGGGGAAACTGACCCCTGGGTACATCAGACTATTTAAAATTCCTAAATGAATTAGAGCTATACCATACTAATTTATAATGCCACAGATTCTCTGAGAAGTTTAGGGTGTGTTACACAAGTCATTACTAAGGAAGAACATCCTAGTCCCAACACATTTACTCACCAATGAAGAAATAGAAATGGAATTTGATCTGACTTATATTAAATATCCTATCAAGATTTTTGACACTAGATTGAAAGTGTTTAGGAATTAGAATACTTGATTGGAAAGGGTTATTTGTAGAAACTATAAAATGGAGGAAATAACATGGGAAACATAGTATGTTATGAAGAAGAACAACCATCATATGTTTTGAAGGTAATATTCATGAAAATTTCATGGATTAAAAAATTTAAAATAGGGAAGAATATAAAACCCCACTATTTTGTGGTATATATCTTTTAAAATAAATTTAATCTCATTGATAGCTTATGGTGAACATAACACCAAGAATAAACATACCATAATAAACTAGTAATATTATTACCTTAACATGACCATCATAAACTAGCCATTAAATTTCCATGTGTGTATATGAATATCTATATTATGACAAAATATGCGTTTTATATTCCATACAAATTTATTTGTTAATTATTATGAAATAAAGATTTTTTTTGTATTTAATTTTAATTCTATAAATATAAGTTTTCTTCAAAAATGATTTTCTATTTCTTTTCATGAATTAATATTTTAAATAAATTATGTAAGTTTAAGAAATTCTATCTTATAAAATGAAATTTATTTTCGAAACATGCATTTCAAGTTTACTATATGGTGAAATTGTATGAATTTCAAAAAAAGTTAAATTTTTAAGGAAAAGTAAAAATAAATGTTTTATAAAATATTGTATCTTTTGTGATATCATCAAGAAATAAATATGAAATAAAAATTTAATAATATTATGAAACTAATAAATAATTTTATTATAATATTAATATTTAAACAATAATAATTTACAACTTGTTCAATAATTTATTTCATGAATAATAGGAAAATCATTTTCAGTGCTGATGCAGTGCCTGCGTAACATTAAAAATGAAAAATTTGGTTCCTTATAGATATTAATTTAGATGTAAAACTTATTTTTAATTTTTTAATTTAATATTTTTTATTAATTAATATTATTAATTATAGTTTCTAATTTTAAACATATATTATATGAATCTAATCAGAATTTTTGTTCAATTCTTGTGCACGACTAGAAAAGTCAAATTAACAAATTAAAAAATTTATCTTGACATGGATATGAGTCAATATTCATAGTGAATGAATATTAAGGATTATATTGATCCTATTTAATTTATTTTAATATAATTAATTTATATTTAATTTTAATACATGAAACAATTAACATTAATGATTATTAAATGCTAATGCATTGTTTTTGCAAGCAAAAGAAAAATCAATAAAATGATATTACATAAATTTATAAGAACCATTAAATGAACCAAATTTTTTATTAAATCATATTGTATGATAAATATTAAAATAGAATAATAATTTAGTCAAATTTAGGACCTTTTGGATTCACATGGTCGATATTATGTCTTTTATAGTATTTTATTTAAAATAAAGTCAAACTGTTCACACTGTGGTTTCTAATTTGTATAAAATTTTTAATATATGGTTTTATATTAGCCATAGTGGTCTATAAATAGTAATTTATAAAATAAAATATTTATCATAAACATGCATTTTTTTAGTTTTATGGGATGAAATAAATACCATAAATACTTTCCAAATTAGGATGCATTAATTATTAAATTAATTGATATAATAAAAATAAATGATATAAAAAATATTTAAATAAAAATAATTTTATATACATAATATGATACCTAATTTCAATATATTATTGTGATATTTATATGATATAATAAATTAGTTAGTTCAAACATGACTCTTTGTTTTTTTTAATTCATAGTAACGAATAGAATTAAATTAGACAATAATGATATTTCATCAATATAATATTTTATTAAATTAATGGGAAATTATAAAATTAATAAATATGGGAATATGGGATAAAATATGGCATAGAATATAATAACATATGCATTTAAGGGATATTTGGAATTATTTGGCTCTAAAATAGTCTAATTATATTGTAATTGTTTAATAAATTCCTAAAGTGCCCCTCACCGCAATTATAATAGGGAACCTCAAACCTCACTTATTCTCCCCACCAAGAGCCTTAAAGTATAAGGACCCAGCCTTAAACATTACATAATCTTTAATTAAATGAATAATTCACATTGAGGATCTTTTTAGATATAGAGTTTTGGTGAATTAGGCCACAACTATTACATTACGTCACAAAAATTACAAGGTAGACACTTCTACTCAGTTTCCATTTTTTAATAAAATAAAAACTTTTGAAAAAAAGAGTAATTTCTAGTCCCATGCTTTAGATAGAATGACTTTTCCTTGATCCCGTCCTTGACCCTATTCATCTTTAAGTCCTATGAAAAACATTTCAAAACTTGGTATGAGAATAAAAAGCTTAGTAAGGGTATAAAACAAAGAAAGAAAATATTAGTTCATCATTTAATACATAACATATGATCTTTAAAATACCTCATGAAATCATAAGATTTATGAATAACAGCTAGATAACATAAATCTTAAAGGTAACTTGTGTCATCAATAACATACTTATGTTGTAGCTTTCACAGCTATATAGGGAATTACATTTGGAATACCCATCATAGTAAATTTTTTAAATCTATTAGGAGAAACATTCATGTTTACCACAGTCACATTACCCAATGCATTAGAGTGCTCTCTTGGGCTCACCCACCCTAGGTTTATCAAGAAACCACCCATATACATAATAATTCCCAAGATCCATAACATATTCCTAAGACATAAAACAAACATAAAGGAATGATAAAATTTCATCATTTCAATCACAATATATCATTTAAATATATTGATATAATCAATCCATTATCAAAAAAAATTTCAATACTGGTATGCATAAAAAGAGTAAATGGTATTTACATTCCTTCTAAAAACATTACGTCTTGTTAAGGAAGCCAAAGATCAAATAATACTTGCGGCAGTAGAAAGGTCATTGTCACCGCATACATTAAAAAGAAACATTCTTTTTTATCATTTAGTAAAATTATTCTTAGAAAAATATTCCCTTTTAATGAAATTAAAATTAAAAGTTTTTTTATAAAGAGTATAAAATAAAGTCATTTATTAAAACAAAATATGCCTCAAATAATGGAGATTGAGACAAAGTCTCTTACCTCACGTCTGACTTGAATCGATCATTCTCTAATCTCATGAATAATAAAATAATGTTAATTTATAATTTCTTAAGATACTTTTTCAAGTTTATTATTCTTTTTATATAAATTATTACCATGTTATAAACATTATTTAATTATTTAAGTTAATAATGGTCATTTTGTCGATATTTGGTACATAAGTCAAAAATGGACTTCTTATAATTACAAGTTTTTCACATGGTCAAAAGATCATTATATCCAAAATGATATTAATGATTTAGATATCATATATATCTTATATATCTAGTATATATATGTATTTATAACAGTACATAACATTTGGAGGTAAGAAATGAAATGCACCGTTCATGGAGACGATAAGCCGTACGAACGCATGAACGCTACTTTCATTTCTATTTATTTTTTTAATGGAATTAAAACATAATGATACATAGTTATATTATAATTAAAGTATAATATCATATAATACATCATTAAATCTGTCCTTTATATGTCCCACATACGACATTAATGAGTCATATCACTTTGAGGGGCTGGTAGTCTGCACTTCCTCAAATGAAATTATCGTGTTTACCCATAATAGACACCATAAAGGTATTCTATAAATTGAAATTAAATAATCCTAAAGAAAAAATTAACATTATATATATCATATATAAATACAGTTCAATATTAATGGCCACCATGAGAGGAGGTAGGACATAATTGAACAATCATCGTTTCGTGAGGTGTTAGTTTTCCATCCACAGAAACAATATGTTCTTTACCCACTAGATGGAGGTGTGTCTAAGTGTAGTTAGAATCCTTCTCATAACAACATCCTACTATATTTATGATACTATTTTTTTATTAAATAAAATAATTAAAATATTTTAGGGGGTTGGAGATGAAAAAAAACAAAATAACTTAAGAGAAGACGATACCTTTAAATCGGGTAACTCCCTTTGGTTTGAACCAAAATAACTTATTGAAGTGACTTATGAATAATTTAATTATTCTAGGTAGAATATAGGGATATTTAGAGCATATTTGGGTAGGGGTTAGACGATCCCAAGGGCTTGAGAGGAGTGAGGAATGGGTTAGAGGTGAGAGACTTTTATAAGGGGGAGGAGGGGCTCTTTAGGAAAGGGTGAACGTATTATTTTATTATATAATGATTTTCTGTTTCTAAAAGTCCAAAACATATTAAAGTAGAACATAATATGACTCATAGTCAAAATAAAATCATCCAATAAGAATTTCAGAGGTTTTGAATATTATTTTAATCATTATAATATTATTTATTTAAATCATTTATTAATGAGGTAAACACTGCATCATTATTGTGTTAAAAAGAATTTTTTTTGATATATAAAAATTATAAAACAAATAAATTGATGTAGGAAATTGTTTTATATTTCCAATTAATATTTATAGTTGAAATTATGACTTATATAACCCCTTTTAAGAACCGATTTAATAAAATATATTTTTATGTCATTTTTTTCCTTTACTTTAAGTTAATTAAAATAATGGGTCATTATCACTCCCATGTGGTCCCATGGGGTCCCAAAATAGACCCACGAATGCTCATGATCAGAAGTGTATCAATTAATAGGATTAAGAAACATGTTAGGGTTATTTTATATTATTATAGTAATATTTGTTTCTCCTTATTTACTAGATTTACCCTTTAAACATGGTAAATAAAATATTTATTGAAGTAAATATTCATAATATCTAAAAATAAAAGTTATCTATTTACAGAATTTAGACCTCCTAATTCTAAATATGGAATACGTTTTTCCAAATTCAAAATAAAGAAGTGGCCGAAATTAATTTAAAATTAATTCCCGCTGTTAAAACAAAAAGCATGTTTTTAAGAAAGAACTATCAAAAGATTGACACTTGTTTATGTCCAATTTCAATGTGAAATTACTTCAAATGAACAAAATTAGTTTAAATGGTAAAAATATATTCTAATTAAACTTTAAAACCAATTAAAAAAATAATCTAACCATATAAATAAATTATATTAAAAGACAGTTTTGAGTTAAAATATATTATTTTCAACTATTCATCAAAAATTGAATTTTATTAGAAATATAAAAAAATTACCCAATGTGATTTTTGAGGTCTCGGTTCTGAATAAGAATTTTATTTTGTAAAAAATAACATATAAAAGTGAACAAAATTAGATTTAAAAATGGTTCTCCATTAAAAGGAAGCAAATCTACCTTTTAAAGTAAATTATGCTTAAAATTATATTTTTTTCACATTTTATGACTCTAACTTTCAATGGATAAATGTAAAAACATTTAAAAAAATGTATAATCCTACTGTAGTTTGTTATATTCATTCCTTCATGTACAACGTCTGGGCATTAACAACCATTTAAAATAATAATATTATATTATTATTCTGTGACATAAGATTTCAAAGAAACCAATTGTTGTGTATCAGGTACACCATCAATTAGAGCATCCCCTTTAAAGTAAAATTAATATTTAGTTCACAAATATTAATAAATATGGAGAATGTATTATTATTAATTTACATAGGATGTTACATCCTTCAACCCTTTTGGAAATTTCCTCCTCGCAATTTTATTCACTTTTCAAATCAATGGGGGTATTTATCTCTCATAGCATTTTCAGATCCCCACGTTGCCTCTTTAACCATATGGTTATCCACAAAACCTTTACCTGGTGAATCAACTTATTCTGAAACACATGCTCTCTACTATCAAGAATCTGGATTGGTTGTTTCTTAAAAGAGAGATTCTCTTCCAACTGAACTACCTCAAGACTTAAAATATGAGCTAGATTTGGCATATACATTATCTACATTGAAACATGAAAAAAATTGTGTACCTAGGATAAACATGGAGGAAACTATACTATATAAGAAATTGATCCAACTATCTACAAGATTTCATAGGTTACAATGAACCTTCAACACAACTTTCCCTTCTTACCAAAACGCATCACACTTTTCCATAGAGAAACTTTGAGAAAGACATGATTACCTACCTCAAAAGAAATATCCTTCCTCCGGTTATCCGCATAACTATTGTCCATACTCTAAGTTGTTCTCACGTGCTTCTAAATCAACTGAACCTTTTTTCCATCTCTTCTACCAATTTTGGTCCCATTAACTTTATTTCACCTTCTTTATCCCAAAAAGATGGAGTTCGACATTGCTTTCAATATAATGCCTCAAATGGAGCCGTCTGTATACTGGAATGAAAACTGTTATTATATGATTATTCAACCAATGAAATATGTTAGTCCCAATTTCCCTGGTAATCTAGTGAACAAGAATGTAGCATATCCTCCAAGGTCGGAATTGTTCGTTCTGACTGCCCTTCTTATTGCAGATGAAAAGATGTACAAAAATTTAATTTAGTACCCAACATCTTTTGAAGGCCTTTTCAAAATATAGAAGTAAACCAGGGATCACGATCAGATACAATGGATATGGAAACTCAATGAATTCTAACTATATTTTTAATATACAACTGAGAAAGTTGATCTATAGAAAAAGTATCTTGAATAGGAAGGAAATGAGTAGATTTAGTCAACCGATCAATAATAAACAAAATTGCATTATTACCTCGATATGTCTTCAGTAATACTACAACAAAGTCCATTGATATATTTTCCCATTTCCACTCTGGCATCGGTATAGAATGAAGCATCCCTTTTGGAAACTACCACTCTACTTTAACCTACTGACAAGTCAAACACTTCACAAAAAAATCAGTAATATCTCTTTTCATTATATCCCACCAGTAATACTCTTGAAGATCTCTATACATCTTAGTACTACCAGGATGAACTAAAAAAAGGGAAATATGAGTTTCACATAACAACTCATTCTTTAATTGTGAATCACAAGGCACACATAATCTCTTTCCAAACCTCAAAACAAAATCACTATCAATGTTAAATTTAGGGAACTTACCCTCCAAAACTAACTCTATATTTTTCTGCAACTCACTGTCTTCCTTCTATACATGCATTATTCTATTTAATAGAGGTGATTTCACTGACACCTAAAACGAAACAGAAAAATTTACTACACCAAAAAATTCTCTCCCAAAATTTATAAAATTAAAAACCAAAGCATCACATTCCAAACTTTTCATGGTTAATGAAGCATTATTTTTTCGACTCAAAGCATCATCCACTTTATTTGATTTTCATGGATGATAAAGGATCGTGAAATCCTAATCCTTGATTAATTCCATCCATCTCCTCTATCTCATGTTCAATTATTTTTGAGTGAATATATAATTTAGTCTTTTGTGGTTAGTATATATTTCACATTTTACTCCATACATATGATGCCTCCAAATTTTTAAAGAAAAAAACAAAAGTAGATAACTCTAAATGAAGTGTAGGGTAATTTAACTCATGAGGTTTCCACTGTCATTGGGCATAATAAATTACCTAATCATTATTCATATGGGCACGAAGAAGTCCTTTTAATGAAACATCACTATATATAACAAACACACCATTTCTGGAAGGTAGTGCCAAAACTAGAGCATTTACCAATCCTCTTTTAATTTCCTGAAAACAATCATCACATTCTTTTTTCCAAAAGAACTTTACACATTTTCAAGTTAACTTAGTTATTGGACTAGATAACCGTGAAAAATTTCAACAAACCTCCAATAATAACCTGCCAATCCAAGAAAAATATGAATCTCAGTTATATTTGTGGGTCTTGGACATTTGACAACAACTTCTGTTTTAGCAGGATCAAAAGGTTTTCCATTTTTTGATACAATATGACCAAAAAAAAATTTCTTGTTACCAAAACTCACACTTTCTTAATTTCCCAAATAGTTTATTTTCATTTAGGGTTTTTAAGACAACCGTTAAATGAATTTTATGCTCCTATTTAATTTTAGAATAACCCAAAATATCAACAATGAACACAACCACAAACTTATCCAAGAGCTCAATGAAAATTCTATTAATAAGATCCATGAATACTGCAGATGCATTGGTTAAAACAAAAGGCATATCTAATAATTCATAATGACCATATCTAGTACAAAACACAGTCTTTGTAATGTCTACATTCTTTACTTTCAACTGATGGTACCCCAACCTCAAATCAAACTTCAAAAAATACTAATCTCTTGGGAGATAATCAAACAAATCATCGATATGAGGCAAAGGATACTTGTTCTTAATAGTGATATTAATAAATGCTCTATAATCCATGAAAAGTATCATAAAACATTCTTTATTTTTTACAAACATGATAGGATCACACCATGGGGATATTCTAGGTTGAATAAAACTTTTATCTAATAACTCCTGTAATTGCTTCTTTAACTATAAAAGTTCAATTTGAGCCATTCTATAAGGGGGTTTTGAAATTATCTTAGCATCAAGAACTAAGTCAAGAGTAAATTCAAATTTCTGATCAGGTGTAATACTAGTAAAATAATCAGGAAAAACATCAAGGTACTCATTTACCACTGGCACATCATTAATCTAAATAGTTCCTTTATTTTCACCAATATTTCAAGGTAACATTCCTTTCCATCTTTTACTAGTTTCTCAGCTTCCTGATATGTTATCAAAAGTATGGGTTCATTCCTATACACAAATTGAAAATATTTCTGAAAAGAAATATCTTTAGCTTTGCAATCAATCTTGGCATGATAAATAGAATGCCAATCTATATCCAAAATAACATCAAACTTTACCAGAGGAAAAACAATAAGGTTTTCAGGTAGATACTTTCCACACACAAGGACATGAAGGTTCTTATAATTTCCTTTTGTTTCAACATTTCCTCCAGGTGTTTTTACCATAAGTTCTAGATTTATATCTTGATATGGAATTCCCAATTTACTGGAAAACTTCTTAGAAATAAGTGAATGTGTAGACCATGAATACAACAACTCATTGGAATAATCTGAAAAAAAACAAACAATGTACCTGATACTACTTCATTTTATGGCCCAACATATGATAAAGTAGTTACAAAGGAATTCACCACCAATTTCTCCTTTTAGTATGACCACATTCCCTCGGTTGAGTTCTTCATTGGACACCCATTTGCGTAATGACCCCTTTCATTGAACTTAAAAATTTTACTGATTATAAATTAAATTTTGTCTTACCATTACCCTGCTCTTTTTCAGTGCAATTATGAGCCTTATTTCCCATTTTACCACATTGGTAGCACTTACCAAAATTCAAAAGACATTCCCTAGAATTATTTTTTCCAAAATTTTCACAAAATGAAATGTTCTATTTTTTACCATCAGAATTTTTTTGAAGAGATCTTCCCTTTCACCTTCCACCTTGACCTTTTATTCAGTTGTTTGTCAAAAAACACATGATCATTGGGAAACTCCATTTCCTCCTTCTCCGCATATATAAAAAGTTTTTTATAACTTTTTAACTCACGAGAGGATAAAGCCCTTTGATACTTTGGATTTAATCCATAGTAAAAATGGTTTATTTTACTACCAAGATCTCATATGAAATCTGGAGCATACCTTTCCAGTTGAGTGATTTTTTTTTCATAAGTAGCCACTAAGTCATCCTCCTACCTTAATTCAAGGAATTTTTGTTCCATCCTAAGACGAAAAATCTTAGGAAAATATTTTTGAAGAAACATACCTTTTAATTCATCCCAATCCAGAGAATCAATCTCCTTACTCTCCCTGATATTTTCACCATCGAACACTACTGATCAGCTTTAAATTTAAAATGTAAAACAATGAGACTAACCTTTTGATATTATAAACACACCATGACATAAAAAATCTTTCCCAGTTTTTAATCCACCCTTCTGATAGTAGAGGGTCAAATTATCCTCTAAATGATGGGGATTTTGCCTCAAGAAATTATCCACTACTGACATGTTCTTCTGTGGTTAATCTAGATAATCTCTAGCATAGATACCACCACCATTTATAACCTGAGTCAACTATACCATCCATGTAAAAACTATTAATTTCTGATTCAGATCATCTCAGGTTGCCGATTTGGAAGGTTTTCTTCCTCTTGATGTTGTTCCAACATAGCTGCCCTATTTCCTCGGTGGAAAACCATTCTGAACACATAAATATCTTAGGTGAAGTAACATGGTAATCTCTAAATGATATTTCATTTCAATATTAACATAAATTAATTTATGGATATTAATTTAACAAAACCCTAACTCCTAAAGTTTTCTAAACCACCCTCTATACCAACTATAAGGACCCGACCTTAAACAATACATAATCTTGAATTAAATGAATAATTCACATTGAGGATTTTATCAGGTTTAGAATTTTTGTAAATTAGGACATAACTGTTATATTACATATATAAAATTACAAGTTAAACATTTCTACTCTGTTTCTATTTTCTCATAAAATAAAAACTCTTCGAAAAAGGAGTCATGTCTAGTTCCATGTTTTAGACATCATGACTTTTCCTTCATCCCATCCTTGACCCTATTCATCTTTAGTTTCATTGAAAAACATTTGAAAACTTGGGATGAGCATTAAAAGCTCAATATGAGTATAAAACAAAGAAAAAAACATTATTTCATCATTTCATGAATAACATAATCTCTTTAACATACCTCATGAAATTATAAGATTAATTAATAACACATAGAAAACATAAATCATAAAGGTAACTTGTGATATCCATAACAAACTTACATTGTATCTTTCACAGCTACGTATGGAGTTACATTTGGAATACCCATCACAGTATATTCCCTAAATATCATAGGAGAAATATTCACATTTACCTCTGTCATGTTACCCAATGCATTGGAGATCAATCTCAGGCCCACCCACCTAGGTTTATCATGGAACCACCAGTATACATAACAATGACCAATAACCATAACAAATTCATAACACATAAAACAAACATAATAGAAAGATAAAATTTCCATATTTCAATCATGATTTTTCATTTAAATATATTGAAATAATCAATCCATTATCAAAACCATTTTCAATACCAATATACGTAAAAAGAGTAAGTTTTTTTTACTTTCATTTTAAAAACATTACAACTTGTTAAGGAAGGAAAAGATCAAATAATACTTGCGGCGGCGGAAAGGTCGTTGTCACCGCTTACGTTAAAAAGAAACATTATTTTTTTTCATTTAGTAAAATGCTTCGTAGAAAAATATTCACTTTGAATGAAATGAAAATACAAAGGTTTTTATAAAGCGTATAAAAGAAATTCATGTATTAAAACTAAATATGCGTCAATGAAAGGAGATTGAGACGAAGTCCCTTACCTCATGTCCGATTTGACCCGTTAATTATTTAATCTCTTGAATAATAAACTAAAGTTAATTATACTTGCATAATATCATTTTTCAAGTGTATTATTCCTTTTATATCACTTATTACCAGGTTATGAACATTATGTAATCATTTTAGTTGATAACTATCATTTTGTCGATATTTGGTACTTGAGTCAAAAATGGACTTCTTATAATTACAAGTTGTTCACATGGTCAATAGTTCATTTTATCCAGAATGATATTCATTATTTAGATATCATATATATCTTATATATACAGTATATATATGTATTTATAATAGTATATAACATTTTAAGGTAAGAAATGAAATGCACTGTTCATAGAGACGGTAAGTCGTACATATGCATGAACACGAATTTCATTTCTATTTATTATTTTAATGGAAATAAAACAAAATGATTCATAAGTATATTATCATTCCTCTATAATATCATATATAATATCGTTAGCTCCATCCTTTATACATCCCAAATATGGCATTAATGAGTCATATCATTTTGAGGGGGTGATAGTCCGCACTTCGTCAAATGAAATTATCGCGTTTAGCCATAATGAAAACCGTAAAGGTATGTTATAAATGGAAAATAAACAATCATAAATAAAACATAAACATAATATATATCATATAAAAATACAGTTCCATCTTAATGGCCACTATGAGAGGTTGTATGAGATAATTGAATAGTCATCGTTTTGTGAGGTGTTAGTTTGCCATCCACAAAAATAATAAGTTATTTACCCATTAGATGAAGGTGTGTGTAAGTGTAGTTAGAATCCTTCTGATTAAAACATACTATTATATTTAGTATAATGGTGTTGTTATCAAATAATATAATAAAAAGAGTTTAGGGAGTTGGATAATGAAAATAAAACAAAATAACTTAAGAGAAGACGTTGCCATTAAATCGGGTAACTCCCTTTGGTTTGAACCAAACAGACTTATTGAAGTGCATTATGCCTAAGATAAGGCTTCTAGGTGGAAGAGATTGATCTTGAGAGATTATTTGGGCAGAGTTTGGATGAGCTAATGGGATAGAGAGGAATGAGTAAAGGGTTAGAGGTGAGGGATTTTTATTAGGTCGAGGAGGGGCTCTTTTGGAAAGTGTGAACATATTATTTTATTATATAATGATTTCTGGTTTCTAAAGGTCCAAAACTTAATAAAATGAAATATAATATGAATCATGGTCGAAATAAAATCATCTAATAAGTATTGGATAGATTTTGGATATTATTTTAATCTTTATAATATTATTTATTTTAATCATTTATTAATGAGGTAAAAACTGCATCATTATTATGTCATAAATAATTTAATTTATTTGAGATCTAAAAATTATAAAAAAATAACATGATGTAGGAAATATTTTTAGATTTAAAATTAATATTTATAGTCAAAAATATAACCTATATAAACCCTTTCAATAATGGATTTACTAAAAGATATTTTTTTATGTCATTTTTGTGTTTACTTTATGTTAATTAAAATAAAGTGTCATTATCACTTCCATGTGGCCCCATGGGGTCCCAAAATTGACTCAATAATGTTTATGGTCAGAAGTGTATCAACCAATAGAATTAGGACACATGTTAGTGTAATTTTATATTATTATTGTAATATTTGTTCACCCTTATTTAGTAGATTTTCCCTTTAACCATGGTTAACAAAATATTTACTGAAGTAAATATTCATAATGTCTAAAAATAATAGTTATCAATTTAAACAATTTGTACCTCTTGATTCCAAATATGGAATCCATTTTTCCAAATTCAAAACACAGAAGTGGAAAAAATTAATTTAAAATTAATTCCTGCTGTTAAAATAAAAAACATGTTTTTAAGAAATAACTATTAAAATATTGACACTTGTTTATGTCCAATTTCAATGTGAAATCACTTCAAATAACCAAAATTGGAATAAATGGTAAAAATATATTCCAATTAAACTTAAAAACCAATTAAAAATATGATCTATCCATATAAATAAATTAGATTAAAAGGCAGTTTTCAATTAAAATACATTATTTTGCACTATTCATCAAAAATTAAATTTTATCAGAAAAATACCAAAATTTTACCCAAAGTGAATTTTGATGTCCCGATTCTGAAGAAGAATTATATTTTGTCAAAAATAACATATATAAGTGACCAAAACTAGATTTAAATAGGGGTCTCCATTAAAAGGCATTAAATCAACCTTTTGATGTAAATTATGCTTAAAATTAGATTCATTCACATTTTAAGACTCTATGTTTTATTTGATAAAGGTAATAAAATTTAACAAACATTTATAATCATATTGTAGTTAGTTCTGTTCATTACCGCCAATAAAATGGCTAGGCATTAACAACCATTTAAAATAATAATATTATATTATTATTGTGTGATGTAAGATTTCAAGGAAACCCAATGTTGCGTATTGGGTACAACATCAAACATAGCGTCCCCTTTAAACTTAAATTAATATTTAATTCACAAATATTTAAAAATATAGATAATGTCTTATTCTTTATTTAGCTGGGATGTTACATCAAGAATGAATACACAATAACCATTTCTATTATAAATATATTTAATTTATTTATTTAAATTTTGGTTCTTCTAATAGACCAACCATAGTTTCCCAAATAAGATATCTAACAAAAGTTCTCCAAAGAAGAGTTAATCATATTTACCGAATATTTCTATAATATTACTTCTTATGATTCCTATTCATGTGTTTTTTACATTATAAATAAATAAATCTAGTAAAATATATATACTTAAATGTTATAATGAACATCTTACAAACATATTTATCTTTTTATCTATCCTATTAAAAATAAATACACTGCGCATTCGTATGAGCAACTTATCATCTCCAATATGTGGTGTAATTTGTTTTTCATCACCACTTTACATGGATGAGAATAATTATGGAAATAATGAAATTTTATGATAAATATTATAATGTATTTATTATTTAAAAATTAATACGTCATCCAATTCTGTACCCTTTCACCATTAAGGGAACGATACCATCGCTTGTGCATACGTACGACCTACCCTCTCCATGACGCGATCAGATTAATTTCTTATGTTCACCATTCAATAATGACTATAAAAATTTATATAATTAATAAATATTATATCAATGACCTTAATATTATTATTTATATGATGTTACTATATCCAATTCACAAGAACTATGACCTACACAAGAAAAAATTTATAGGAAAATGAAGTAGTTCACACCCAAAACATAGGTAAGAACGAAATATTATTAACAAATGGATGATATGATGATATAAGAGGATAATACATGATATAATAAATATTAATATGGTTATATTATGAATTAATAAAATTCATTAAACAATTATACATGTGGCTAAAGTACACAATGCCAAAGGGAAGCGTGGGGTAAGAGTTTCTCCTCTCACTTTTACTTATTTGAGATACATGTCATATTATCCACTTATTTATTATCTGTGGTGTATATAACTCCCTTTGATATATAATATCACTATTCATGTTATATTCATTGTATTAAAATTATCATTTGATGATTATTACTTTTATGGGGCATTTAATTTGACTAATTACAAGTGGTAAGGGATTTTGTAACTCAATTTTCATTTTTGGGTTGAACATCTATTTCATTGATTACATATTTCTAATATTATGAGTAAAATGAATTGTTATTATCATTTTTTTTATTTATAAATTTTTATGGGGATTCATATCATATACACATAACATATTTATTTGATAAAAAATATGATATTTTTGTGGGACTTCATTTCAATTTCACTTCATTAACAAATATTTTAATATTATGCAAAAATTTGTTTTATAGGGTTTATATTACACCCATATGATTTATTTATGATCATTATTCATTGAAAATTAACTTAAAATTAAATATACATATTCTCGTATCATGGATATGTTAATTTCCTAAGACATGTTCCATTTTTTACATATGATAATTACTTTATTAGAATTACTAGGGAAAGAATATTAAATCCATATATTTTACCTAATATGGATATTTGATGATAAGAAAAATTGTATAATGAATTAAATAAATTATTCTATATATTAAGAACTATTTTTACATGAAATAATGGGTGAGGGCCATATATATAAAATTTTCTATATGCATTGATAGTCTCATGAGATGAATAAATTATGTAAATTAAATGTGGTTTTTCAGAAATGATTATACTTCCTTGGGAATGCTCTGGATGAAAAAGTTGTCATGTTCCTGGGGAACATGACTTCCAATATTTAATCATTTATTTATTTAGTAATTAAAATATTTTTATTCATGAAACTTTCACTATGATATTATATGTGGTTTCATATTGTAAAAATGCTATTGATTAGATGGTTAGTGTGACTAATTATTTTACCTCTCCATATTGATTATGAATTATTGATTCAAGATAGATTCCACTATATTTAACCCTTACTATGAATCTAATCTCACCCATTTCTATTTATCTTTTTCTTAGTTTAAGAAGATGAAATGTCTGAATGAGTTAAAGGTTGAATATTTGGTTCCTTTGTTATGTTTTATTTTTAATTAGCGATAAATAAGGGTACCATGTATGTATCTAGTTCTTCAGGACTACTAAATTAAACCATCCATCATGATGTGATTCCATGTATATTATGCCAATGTAATAAATAAACCACCAACTATGGGTTACTATGGTTAAAGTGGTCACATTAAGGGTATTATATATTGAAAACCATTATTTGAAAAATATAAATCATGTTATAAATTGTTAAATATAGGTTTGTAAATTTATTTTTTATAAAATTAATAATCCACCAACAAAATAAATATTCTTAATTATAAAAATGTATGAAAAATTTCAAATTTAATGTAATATACTAATAATGACCTAAAATCTAGGTTATTTGAAAAAATGACATTTGGAACTATTCCTCTAAAAATAAATAATTTTAAAAAATACAAAATATTTATATTAATAAAATTTTAAAATTTTAAACAAAAAACAAATTTATTTTTTGTAAAATTAAAATTATAAAATTTACAAGTCATCTCTTCAATGAAAATAGAAGATATTATGAAAAACTACTTTTATTATAAAATGGTCTTTTTAAACTTCATGTTTTATTACTATTATTTAATATATATTTATAAATAATTGAATATTTATTTATTAGTTTACACATATGAATATTACTTATTATGATAAAATTTTCACTATAATAAATTTAATTTATTATGGTATAATATATTAACCTTCTTTAAATGATTATTCAAAAGGAATTTAATATTTTAAAATAAGAGTAAAATAAATTTTTTATATTTAATTAATTTCAATGATACTTTTATCTTTATTAAATAATATATATATTCTTTATGTATTTTTATTATATCATGGTTCATTTTAATCTGGTATTGCATTGGTATGGTGTTGCGTGAGATGAAATCTATCAATGATAGTAAAAATGTTAATGATATAATATAGCATGTCATTACAATACATTTCTATGTTCAATGGTAATTTCAATCCTCATCAATGAGTATTGGTGGAAAAAAACTCCCATGAAATGATTTATTTTCATTATCTTCATCACTGACTTACATATATAGTTAAGAGAATGGGTTTAACGGATAAATATGATATTTATGATGTCATTATAGTCATTGTGTTATAAATTGTGGAAGATATTAATTATATTGTTGATGTTACAACTCAAAATACTAAAATAAGAGATTTTTATTCAAGAGCATATGTGACACTCAACACCAATCTTTAGAAAACCACCAAATACATTTATTTATATTTAATATTTTTGATAGCTTGTAGAACATACAACCTCAAGTATAAAAGAAATATAATATTAAATACTGTTATAACCTAACAGCTAAATTTAAATTTATTAATATTAATAACTAAATTATAAAAATAATGGTCATATATTTTTCATATATAAATTAATAATCATTTAATATAAAAAAGGTTTTAGAAAAACCATTAATTTTTTCTAAAAGAATGTTTGTCTCCTTCTGTGAACATAAATTAAAATTAATTTTTACAACTTGTAGAAAATTTATTTGATAAAATGAAATTAATTTTTGAAATCATAATGTAAAAAATATCTTTGGTTTATTTTTTTAATTTTCTCTAATTTTTAATGTTTTAATGAATGGTGAAAATACTAAATTTTAATCGGAAATTACCATTTAATTTAATTTGTTTATAAAGTTAAACTATATTTAAAACTGGTTTTAATGTAAAATTAGTTTAATTATAAATATATATATATATATATATTCATGATATTTACGTAATTGGAATCATTTTCATATTAATTTTCAATATAAAAACGTTGTAAACTTTTTGATATTCTCTCTTTAAAAACTCACTTTCTCATTATTTATACTTGAATAATTTTAAATTAAAATTTTCCACTTATTTGAATGTAATAATTAAAAATGTAATCCATATTTAAAATAAGATAAAATCATATTTTCTATTATCGTGAACTGATTTTTTTATCAAAAATAATAATTAAAACATTAAAAAATATTGATCACGATTATGTTAAAAATAGAGTTAGTTGGGAGGCTAACATAAAATATATGGGTTAAGATGTCCTAAAATATAGTTTAAAAGATATTTTATGTCCATATTCCCTCCTTATAATTTATAATATTTAATAATAATTTATTTTTTATTTTTTTTCTTGTGAAAAACATGTGTACACATTTTTTAGTTGAATAATTACAAGTGTGCCACTCAACTCACTTATAAAAGGCCACCCCCTAATCTCTCTTATTCACAACTTAAAACCATTTTGGTTTGGCCAATAACTGCCCAAATCACTTCCCAAATTCTAGATCCTCATCCTACAAGCCTAAAGTTTTATATAAATTCCTCCTAGGTAGGATTTTGGTGCAACCCAAAGGAGGTTACCTAAATAAGAGATTACAATTTTCCACAAGCGTTTTTATTTTATATCTTCCTCTACCTCCCTCAATTATTATTAAAACATGATGATATAATAACCTTAGTGTCATAAATATGAAAATAGGTTATTATTTAATGTTAATTACCTACAACCATACCCACTTCCATTAAATTGTTTACAAAATTTCTATTCAAGTTTATGGTGGACAACCGCCTCATTTACTGATGTGATTCATTTTTCCATTATGACCTCCCAAGATTGTGTATGGTGATGGATATAATCTATACATATATATATAATATTTATAACATAATTATTATTCCAGATTCATCATATCATATATAACTTTTTTACTTTATAATCCTCATGGGATTCTATAACATCGCTCATTTGTATGGTGGACTACTACCTCACAAAGTGATGTGATTCGTCTTTCAATAACGATTTACATGGATGGTGATAAGGATAAATATAATGAATATATGTTATAAAAATAGTATTATTATGTTATTAATTACATATTTATCATTATTAAAATAATATATATCATTTTCATTCTTTCCTTTTCACACATATGATGACGATAACATCCTTCGTGTATGTGTCAATTATCGCTTTCACGAAGAGATGTTCCTCTTTTTTCATCACTGAATCACATGGATGAAATGTATAAGTATATTTAATGAAATAAACTATTTTTTATTATATCATTAGAATTCTATAAAAATAATATATCTCTAACATAATTTCCAAAATAATCATTGAAAAATGAAAATGTTTACCATGTACACATATGGCATACTATCAGAATGATTATAATGTACTTCATTTCTCAAAACATCCTTATATTAAGAGGAATATGGATATAATATTATTTTTCATGAGAAAATTATATTTTTATGATTCTTTTTCTTGTTTTCATTACAATGAATCAATTTACATTTCACATATTGGTTATCGATCTAAATGTGTATCATACATAGAGGATCACACATAGTTTTGATAAGAAAGACCATCAGTATTGATTTTTTTATATGAAGAATATTTATATTTGAAGTGATTTTTATATTCAATTTGTTTTTGGAAATAAGTTATTGATTTGTATTTAAATTTTTATTAGAGTATAAATTTATTTCAAGACATTCGATAAAAAATCTGGTGATGCTTTGATAATTTTTAAGTCATCAATATCATACGTTTTCAAATAAGCATGTGATCCATGATTTTTAAAATAGAGGAAGAGAAAAAATTTTATCAGTAAGATTATGCTATTCTGATATTAATGTTCTAAAATTCACGATTTCATCATGATACGATAATTATTTTTTGGAAGGAGAATCTTATTATGTGAAAGTCTTTCAATTAAAGTTCATCAATGTGAGAATCACTAGACCTAGAAATTTTTTGAAGGAGAGAATTTTTGATGTTTTGGTGAAGTGATGACTGACCAATTCATAGGACTTTACAAATAACTAAATGAAACCACTCATATAATCTATATTCAGTTGCAATAATTCATGAAGAAATAAGTACCTACTGACAATAATCAATAAATGGAATTATAACACCAATCCATCTGAAAATATCTTGATAACAAAATGGAATCAGATGAAAAGTTTTATCCGAGGTTGATAGAGTCATTTGGATACATAATACAAGTGTAATTATAGAGTTGTCAATCAGATTATGTTCAATACTTTAGTAAATGATTTTCAAAGTCTTGAACTTGTTTAAAAGTAAAAGAGTCATTAGACGAGAAGTGACTCCTAATTATCAAAATTAATTAGAGACAAATCCATCAAATACATGATGAAAATATTGAATCATTAGACACTGGATGTCATTAGATACAAAATCATCATTTATAGAAATTTGTAAACAGTTGAAGAAAAGGTGTTTTATTTTAAAAGATTCGATCAAGTGTTTTCAAAAATATTACGAGAATCCATATAAGTTTTTATGATGGTTATGGAAATACAGTGTAACAACATGATCATAATGATAGGAAGATGATAAAGGGACTGAACTATAATCATGTTAGATCAATGTTAAAGGTATAATAGTATCATAGATTCATATTGTATAGAGAATTATAATGGTATGTCTTCAATTCTAATGTTTTCTTAATTAGGTCAAGAAAATTAGGGTGGTATATATTTCAAAGTAATTAGAAACAATATTAGAATGACCATGTTTATAGAACTAAATTTTTTTTTGTAAGTTTGAATAAGGATTAATTTGGGAGAATATTTGAGAAGTTTTGATAAAAATAAAGAAGATTACAGTAGATATGAAATAGTCAAATATAAATTCCAAATAAATGTGAAATTTGAGTATCTATAAATTTTGTTGAGAAAGAAAAGTAAAATTGGATTCCCACCCATACCACTATTGAATATCCTATAAAAATACGGAGGTAAAATATAGATTCTGATGATAAAATTAGTGTTCATATATGGGAGAGATTGGTAGTACTGAATATCTTGTGGATAAGGACGTTTTTGAACTGATTTTTCTTGATCAACATATCTATTTTATGGGATGATGTATCAAACAGAGCAATTAGACTGATCCATTAGACTTAGGTATTTTACTATTTCTAAAAGGTTGTTTTTAACAACTACTGGTTAAGAAAGTGAATTTTTTTGAAGACTCTAAAAATTGGAAGTTATTAATGCAACAAAGGAATTGTTTTGAACCAACTTGGAAGTATTATTAACTTGTTACAAAACATATTTTACATCATTAATGATAGAATAATAACATTCACTATTGTATATATCATAGTTCTACAAAAGATTTAGGGTATTTCATACTTGTTGTTTCCACACAAAAGGATTTTATTTCTAGTGGACAATGTGGGGTTAGTTTATTTAAAAACCATTATAAAGGAATATATTCTCTTATTATGTAGGAACCTTGTAAATACTTGTTTTCCTAGGGAAGTGTGAATGTTTAGTTTTTTTAAAAGTGATAATTCCTTAATAAGAGGTGAACACTATTACCCAAGAATATTAACATAAAAGAAAAATTCATCACTAATTCACCAATCCACCTATTAGTTATTAAATGATCATTTTTGGTCCTTTTCAAGTGGTATCAAGGAAAAGGGTCCCTTTGTTTACACATTGCTGATGTTTTTGAAGAGAAGATGTTACAGAAAATATGTATTTTATGAATAGTAAAGGGATTTCAGTCTTTGATGTAAAGAACTATCATATCTGAAAAGATATAATATTTCTATATCACATGCCTCTTTGGTATGATGATTTGGAATGCACTACAGATGGATTTACTCCTCTTGATCAAAAGGAGCTTCTATCCTATATGGAAAATATAGATCTAGAAAATGATGGAAGTTTCAATAATGCATTACCCTTATTACTTTATGGGAGTGAGTTTATAATAGTTATGGGAGTTTTTAGAGCTATAGATATCATAGAAAAGTAGTAAAATAGAAATGAATGTATAATAAAGGTGAGGAAATCCATGTTACAAATATTGAGGATGAAGTATGAATATCTCAACATAGGGTTATAATAAATCTATTGGTGACTTCTTTACATGGTTGAGGGATATTATTCACACCATAATATGTATTGGTGAGAAGATAGAAGATTCAAATGTTATATAAATGATCTTTATAATTATTCTTGATAAGTTCGGTGCCAATGTTTCATCTTTGGAAAATACATTTCCTTAAACTCTATCACTATATGAACTTCATATTACTATCATTATATAATAAATGTGATGTGAGATACTTATTAAAGGAAAAGAGAAACCTGATCGATAATAGTTTTTTCAAAGATGGGATGTAAGGGATGTGTAAGATGATTCTTGACGATGATGATGTTGGTGATTTTGAATCCAGAAATTACTTTACTATCAATCTTGCTGAATTTTTATCCTTGTTTTCTAAAAAAGGAAAAATGTGTAAGGGAAATAATAATTGTTGTCTTTCATAAATGTTTTTGAAAGGGGATCCATTGAGAGAGTTTCTACAAATTTTCCTCAAAAAATGGATCATGAAGATAATGATGAAGAAGAAAAAATTCCAGTATTATATTTATGGAAACATCATGATAAATTAATATCTTATTCCCATGGAATGATAAAAAGATATTTAAATAACAAAGGATAGTCAATCTGTTTAAAAATAACAAAGAGGAAGACAAAGAAATTGATGCAGAAATATTTAGTAATGTTTCTATAAAAAATATTTTCAGTTCAATATTCAATGATAAAGTGTTTGGAAGTAATAGTTCTAAATAATATGGGACCGAGTTGAAATTTAATATAAAAATGTATTTGAAAGAATGTATCATAAATAATGTAACACATGAAAGAGAAATAAAGAAGTTGAAGAAGGAATTTCCTACAAAAACAATCAATAATTTCTTTTCATATGAGAATGAAATTTTTCAGAAGATATTGATTATATGAACAAGTAAATTGAAAAATAAATGAACTAGAATGAACATATTGGAGTAATGTTGAGGGAAAAATAGGATGAGTTGGAATTTGTTCAATAAATTATTTCAATATTTGAGTATTGAGTTACAAGTTTCAAGAACTATATCTCTAAATTTGGTGAAAGAAATGTAAGCGGAGAACCTAATAAGGATCCAAAAATGTTACCTTTAATGTTTGGAAAAAATGTTGAAAATGTTCTTCTGAAGGTGAATGATAAGAAAATAATGTATGTTGTCAAAAACAAAAAAGTTAGATGTTCAATTTGTAAAAAAAATCTATTTCTGAAACCATAATTTATATGAATTATAATTCAAATAATTTTGGAAAGAAATATTAATTTAATAAGGTTCTATGATATAATAGAATGTATGGGGATCAAAAAATTACAATGTGAAAGATAAGAATGTTTTTGGAAAACAAGTTTATAATTCTGGGTAGTATGAAATTTATATAGGTATTTATTCTATGGCTATTGCTTGTATTATGGTTGATTTGGATATACAACAAGTATTTGTTAATTTAACCAAAAGCATTAAAATTACCCCATGAGTTATTAAATGAAATGATTGAGGGTAATTAGATCCTCCTAAAGAATGAATTATAAGAAAGTTTTTCTTGAATGATTATAATATGTCCCTGAATTTGGACATTCTTTATGAAATAGGTGAAAACCCTATAAATATTGTTAAAGGATGTATTGTTTTGTTACAGTCACAACAACTTTATTATAACAATTCTTCGAATCTGGATGTAGAGAAAGATAAATGGAATGAAAAAACCCTTCTTGTAGAAACTTCTATAAAATCTAAAAATGTAGAAAGACCCTATATTGTAAATAGTGGGTGTTCTTCTCATACGACATGATATATAAATTTGTTTAAGAATATGAATTTTTTCAATGAAGGAATATTGACATTTGGAAATGATGAATCCGTCAAAATCAACGGTGTTGGATCTACTATTGGTGGGGAAGATAAATTAAGAACCAATCAATATATGATTGTCGATAGGATGCAATTTTTTTAGAGATTTTCTCAATAGTTTGATGATGGAAATATTTTTTTTGAAAAAATATGGTTTTTATTTGAAAATATTGAAGGATGGAAATGTTGTTAGAAAAAGACAAAAAATAAAAGGAAACTAGATTCCAGTTGGTGAAGAACATAATTCATGTTACTTAAGTATGATGGAATAAAATCAACTGTAGCATAAAAGGATGAAACATATGTGTTATATAAACTTGAGAACGTTATAAAAGTGAGATATTTTCAGTGATATTCTTGATATTTCAAGAATAATAGACTAGTGTTGATCAATTTTTCAAAAAGGGAAGACTAAAAACATTGTGCATAATAGTTTTGATATCCATTCAAATCGACCACTAGAGCATATTCATTATGATATTTGTGGGGCAACGAAAAAACAACCAATTTTCAACGATAAGTACTTAATAAATTTCATTTATGATTTTACTAGCATTAATTTTGTTATGTATTCGAAACATAATTTAGAAACTCTAAATAGGATTCATTTTTTTTCATATAAGTGAAGAGAATGAATGTGCATATTCTATGAATAATTTGAGAACTCATAATGGTGGTGAATATAAGAATGAATATTTCAAAATTCATATACAAAAAAAGGAATTTGATAAGTGTTTAGTACACTAGACACACCATAAGAAAGTAGTGTCACTAAAAAGAAGAATAGAATTTTGGGTGATGTGGGGATACTATGTTACTTGAAAATGGTTTTTCTGATTACATATGGAATCATGTTTTGAGAAAAACTGATTATATTCATAATTGATGTTTCTAAAGGAACTTTTTTGATATGATTCTCCAAGAAATTTATTATGATAAAACTCTGAGTTTGAAACACTTAAGAGTTTTTGGATGCCCCTGCATCAAAAATAATAAAGGTGGACTCCTTGTGAAGTTTGATTAGAGAGGTAAATAAGAAATATTTTATTGCTATGATTTGAATGAAATAGGATATATTTGATTTAATAATGATAAATAAATAATTTTTACTTTGTTGATGTAAATTTTCATGAAATAACTAAGTAATATGTTCTACAATCTCATGGAGATGAGGAAAACAAATAAGTTTAATTAATTTTTATTACATAAAATAAGAATGATTAAATTTTTTGGACACCAATAAGATGGAATAATCAGACTCAACTATTTCTATTGATGATGAATATATATTTACATCTCATCCGTATATGGGAAAACATTTCAAATCTTGAAACCTTATTGGTGATCAGTGTCAAAAAGTTCAAAAAAGAAGAAAATTAAATGTAGTTTCTCATACTTCATTGTATTAAAAAGTGTAACTGAAATTTGTGAATGTATATATTGAGAATCCAAAATCAATTAAAACTATTAAATAATAGATGTAGCATATTGAAAAGAATGATACTTGGGAAACACACCAATACCGTATACTATACATGTTATTATTATAGAGTAGGTGTTTCAAATCAATTTTAATGAATATAGTGAAGTGATAAGAAAAATTTGGATTGGTGTACATGGGTTATTCAAAAATTTAATGCATTGATTTTATGAATATGTTTCTCTATTGTAAATATTAAAAACTATTAGAATATATCTTGACATGTCTAAAAAATTATGTAAATTTTTTTTTCATATAGATGTGAATTCAATATTTCTGAATGGATAACTTGATTAATAATTTTATATTTAACAAACATGTGATTTTATTATTGTAATGGAAAAATTTTATGTGTACAAGTTGAATAAATCCATGTATGGGGTAGAGCAATCTACAACGGCACGGTTTTCTATATTAGATACCTACTTATTAATGTTTATCTTTAAGAAATGATGAGTTGATAATAATCTATTGATCAATTTATTTCATGAAAATTTCCAAATTTTCCCTGTATATGTTGATGAAATTATCTTTCCTAATATCTATGAAAGACCATGTGATGGATTTTTTGAAAAAATGAAGAATATATAAGAAATTTCAATGCTTGGTGAAATAAAATACTTTTTTTGGATTAAAAATATCACAAAAAGAGAAATATTTTTTATCTCTCAAGAAAAATATTCTAAAGAAATTTTTGATAATTTTTTTATGAAAATTAGAAACCTATTTACACACCAATTTTAGTGGGAAGTAAGTTATCTAAAGATATATAAGCTACGGAAGTTGAATCAAATTAGTTTTAGAAGATTATTGGGAGTTTATTGCATATGACTACCTCATTAAAAAACATTTTTTGTTGTTTTTACCTTTTGCTAATAGTTAAAAAGTTCTCCAAAAGAATCACATATAATGGAGGAAAAAATAATTTTTAAATATATTAAAGGAATAATATATTTTGAAATGATGAATGATATATTTGAATGAATTTTTTGTTTGGTAACAAAAAAATTGATTTTGCAAGATGTGTTGATGATAGTAGATCGACATACGGTAGAGATTTCATTCAGCGGGAATGTTTTATTGGATTGAATACTAGGAAACAAATTCTTTTAAATATTATCATCGATGAACCTTAGTATTTCACTACCACACAAGATGCAATAAAACATATATAGATGAATTCTTGGTTTTACGATTTACTTATTGAATTACTATTACCTATAATCAAGGGTTGTGATAATACAAGTTCTCTAAAACTTACAAGAAAAATAGAACAACATTCCCATTCAAAACATATTGATATAAAATATAATTTAATTAAAGTTTATAAGGATAATAATGAACAGAAGATAGAGTATATTGCTACATCAGAACAAGTTTTGGACATTTTTCATAAAACCTTTAATAAGGGAATAATTTTTCAAATTGAGGTTGAAAATGGGTGTACAACCTCATTCCTTATATGGTTTAAATACAAATGTATCCCTTATCTTATCATGTATTTGGATAGTGATTTAAAAAGTGGAGAAAAATTAGTTCTCATAAATATTTCCATTGATATGTGCTATAGTATTGGATGAATCATGTATTTCGGTTGAGTTATTGGTATGTTGTGAATTCAAAATGAAATTTTGTGGACTTTTCTATATGTTTTTTAAATGTTTGTAGGAAACTATTTTTTTATAGGATGAAATAATTTCCAAATAGATTATAGTTTGAATGGTTTTGAATTTTCAAGAATAATTTTCTTAATTAACTAATTTATGGTAGCATGGTTTTAATGAAAATGATTATTCATTCATACAAGGAGTTTTACCATGTAGGATTATAAATTTTTATTGGTGATTGTTTTATTGAGGTTACAATGTTCAATAATTTATGAACCATTGTTAAAAAAATGCAAAGAGAGAGATAGTTGGGATCAAGTTTAAATAGAGTTTTTTTGGTTGTTCAAAGAAAATTTTACTGATTTTCTTTGTGATTAATAATAATAAATTAAATTTTTGTGTTTGGTGATCATATGAAATATGTATTGTACATAGATGAAAAAGAATTGTTTTGATAATAAAATCCATTAGTCTTGGTTTTCTGTCCTAGAGATGTTTTTTGTGAAAACGTTTTTAGACTAAAATTGTGCCCAGAATAAAGTTGTTGATATGTATATGAAGTTTTATCAGTGATTGAATGCCTTTAAATATATTTGGTACTATATACAATGATGATTTTTGGATTTTTATTTCTACAATATAATAATTTATATGATTCAAAATTGATCCATGTTTTGTACAATAAATGAGGAGGAAAAGTTATAAGGTTAGACAATCCTATGTAGATCACAATGTTCATAAAGTCATGAATTCATCATGTTACAAGAAGTATTTTTGGAAATATGAAAGTTTATTAAGTCAAATTCGTATGGTCAGAATACATTGGGATGAGAATCACTAGACACAAAAATTGTTTGAAAGTTGGGAATTTTGATGGTTCACTAAAGTACTGATCGAAAAATTCATCAGACTGTAAAATTCAACAAATGAAACAATGAAGAAGACAACTCACCAGTTATAGAAATTCTAGATGAATTACGTCCGTAATAACACTTATACATTAAAGGAATTATGGAATTTATCCTTCACACATAGTGTTGATTAAAAAAGGGCCTCAAATATAGAGTTGTATCAGAGGAATAATAGAGTAGTTGGGATCAATAATCCAAATGGAATCAGAGACTAATCAGTGGGATAATGTTCAACAATATATTAAATCATTTTTAAGAGTTTATTTTTTTATGGCAATGGATCATTGAACCAAAAGTGACATCAATTTTGCCGATGGAATCAGAGACATATGCTTCTAACATATACTAACATTGATGAATTATCAAAAGCTGGTTTTCATCGGACACTGAATCATCACTCTAGGAATTTTTTGAACAATTGAATAAAAGGATAATCTTTTTAATGACTTATTCCAAATTTTATTAAGGGGGTTAACGTAATAATTATAATTTTCAAATATTTTTAATGAAATTTAGATTAAAAAATTGATTAGAATGAGAGGAATATGATAAAGAGATTTAATTAAAACAATTTTACAAAAATGTTAAAAGAAACATTGTTTTAAAGTTTCTACTGGTACCGAGAACCTAAATGAGAAGTCTTTAGTTATTTTTTGTTTTAAAATTTTTTGAGAAAATTATAGTGTTAATATATTCCATAATAATGAGAAAAATATCATAATGGAAATTTTAATTTGATTGAAATATAATTTGTATGTTCAAAAAATGATGAAGTTGTGAGATGATTTGACAAGTTTCAAGAAGAATAAATAATATTTTAAAAGTGATGAAATAGTTAAATATGAAGTCAAAATAAATGTGATGTTTAGGTTTTTAGAAATTTGGTTCATAGGTAAAGTGAAATTGGTTCCCCGCTCAAACTACTTTTAGATCTACAATAAGGATAATAAAGTACAATGTAATTCTTAATGAAAAATAACTATTCACATGTGGGAGAGTGGGAGAGTGATATAAGTTTTATGGATAATTATGTTTCAATACATTGTTTTCTTGATCAATATCTTTGATAGAAGAAGCATAAGAATGATATTATTGTCAATGTTCTTTATGTATCAGACCGAGCCCTTAGCCTAATATTTCTGGGAACGAAAGAATTTCTTTAAAATTGTTACAAGGGAATCTTTTCTTATCTATTTTCAAGAGTGAATAATAATATAGTGTAATCATATAGATTTTTTATAATAATATTTTTTACGATTTCTATAGAGGTTTTTCTACCTACTATTTTGTAGGAATTTGTAGGATTACAATTTAAAGATTCTACTAAAGTGGTATTTTTTGAAGCAGCACATTGACTTATTTTTTTAAAAAATTGGTGATAGTTTAGTAACATGTTAAAAAAATATTTTTCATCATTCATGCTAGAACAATCAAATTCAAAGTTGTATTTATCATAGTGCTACACAAGTGTATGGGTATTTTTTTCTTTATTGTTTCCACACAAAATGATTGTTTTCTAGTGGAATGTGTGGTATTGGATTCTACCCAAATGAGGTTAAGGACTATATAATCTTATTGTGTAGTGAAGCTTATAAATACATTTGTTCCCATGGATTTTTGAATTTTTTTTCAAAAATAGTGATAATTTATTAATAGTAGGTAAATGTTGTTACAAAATAATGTTTACACATAAAAAAAGTTATCATTGATTCGCCCCTCCCCCTCTTAGTGATACATTGATCCTAGTTTGGACTCTACAATTACATGATTGGTTGTAAAATATTAATTTATATATAAAAATTAATTTATTATTATCATAATCGATACTATGAAACTATATAATATTCACAAGAATAATAACATTTGTGACAAAATATGAATGGAAAACATTGAAATTAACAGCCAAAACAATGAAAATAATGTATGATTATTATTAAAAGGATGATAAGAAGTTATAAAAAGATTTTCTACAATATTATAAATATTAATAAAGTTGTTTTATAAGTTGATAAAATTTTAAAACAACTATATATGAGGTCAAATCATGTTATACTAAAATGAAACATGAGGTAGTGGACTTCATCTCAATTTCCCACCCCTAAGGAATATTGTAATGTTATGAATCTAATTTATTTTATAAGGTGTATATACTACCCATTTTATATATAATATAATTATTCCCTAATAATTATTGTTATTTTTTTCTTAAATTTGATTTAATTCACCCAAAGGTATTTTGACTTAACAGATACCAAGTGATAAATAATTGTATAGCACAATCCATTTTCATTTCGTTATTTTACTTATTTGTTATATTTGACATTATAATATTATGTGTGTAACTTATTTTTAATATCTTATGCTATATTTTTTCTTGTTTTATATGGATTTACATTTGAGACACACAATTTATTAATTGACTAATACCCACATCAATGTTATTATCTCTGTATGTTTCTAATGTTATTTTCAATGAAAAGTATTTTCAAAATGTTTTGTCAAATTTTAGTTTTTAAAGGTTATAATTAGAATAAAATGGTTATTTACATCAATTATGTTCATTAATATATGTTAATGTAATTTATATTCATCAATGATAATGAACCTTTATTTTTAAAATACTCTATTGGGGATTTGTTGTATTAATATATTACTTATTATTCCACTGGATGGTTTATGATATTTTTGAGTAAGGAACGTATTGAAATTCACTTTCATAACTCAATTTTGTATTCAATAACTTTCCCATGAAATATTCACTCTATTTTGTTCATTGTACATTAAACATCCACAATATATATATATTATTTATCAAGGATATTATTATTTGTTAAACTATATGTCATTTCTATATATAATTTTTAACAATTAAAGTTATTTGATTGAGTAGTAAAATATTGATAGTACCTTTTAATTATTTAAGAAATATTTTATGATAAGGCAATTATTCCTGAATCAATTTGATTATTCAATATAGGAGGAATGATTTGGAAATAAATATTTGGGTGGGACACTATTTTAGAAATCCCCTCGATGTATCTGTATTCTGATGAGATGAATCAACTGTATAACCTTTTCTAAATGGGTTTTTGGTGCATACATACCCATAAATATTAAAATTTATTAATTAAAGATCTTGAAATTAGATGTATCATGATAACTGAGATCATAATGAACAATAAATAACCATTACCTTCATTGAAAATTCAAAAAAATTATCCATTATATATTGACAATTATATTATCTATAGTTACATTTAATTATTATTTTATTGAATAAATGGATTGTTTTTTTTAGTAATTTACCTTTCCATGTTGATTAATCCTTATCCCGTTATGACAGTCATGTTATAGATAAAATGAAATAAGTTCTTAGTTATCTATCATTTCATATTGATTTTTATCAATTTAACTTTTAGATTTATATTATCTCAGGATATACTCCCATATTTGTTTATTAATTAAATTTTGTGTGTGTTCATATATTTATCTTTCCATAATGTTTATTATTTTTGATTCATGATAAATTTTTTTTTGTACTTAACCCTTACTGATTATTTGTGTTCACCCTTATTTTTATCCTTTAGCCATTATTCGATGAATCGGACAATGATTTACGTTCAAGAATATTCTATAGGTAGTATTGATATACTAAAAAAATATGTTATATTTTTTTTAAATACAATTATTTTCTCATGTATATATCTATTCTACAAAGACTAATCAATTATTCAGTGGTTCAGGATACAATTCCTTGTAACTTATGCTACTGTAATAAAGCATACACTGGCTTTTGGATAATGGAGTTAGGGTTTCTATAATTTTTATCATATGATGTTTAGTAGAATCTTTCAAAACTATATTTAAGAAAACATAGATTAGGAATCATAACACTATGAAGGACTTTTAGGATAAGTATAAAATAACATCTTAAATATTTTTTATGGTTGATTCAATGTGGTTTTACTTTTAATACATCACTATATGGACTCACCAAAGAAGAGAAGGATGGAGTTCACTAAGAGATTGATTGATGGACACCATGTTAAAAATAAGGATCAATTTCATTATATGGGAAATATGGACGGATAAAACCAAGAATGCTTCACAACAGAATAGGAAAATGATATATGTGTGGAAAATAAGGGTATAAAACAATGTATTTATGAGGAATAATTAAGAGTATAATATAAAAAAATAAATCTCATCCAAGGGATCTATTTATTATTTTTTGTATTAAATGTGGATAACCTAGGAATTATTGAGTCAGTTCCCACTTTTAAAGGATATCCCTTATACCAAGGAAGGAACAATGTCTAAATAAATTAGTAAATGTTTTTATATATACGGAATCACTAATTATATTTTAGAAGTATTTTTACTAATAGTACATTGGTTATAAAAATAATGAAACATATGATGATTTTTTAATAAAATTTTATAATTATACTTGTTTTCATTAAAAAATTATTTATCGATACCAATAAAGGAATTATGAGAGTAAAGTAGATCATATTTTCAAATTCATAAACCAAATTTTTTATAATTTGTGTATTTGAAATGTTATACGATTAAGTACATTTTTGGAAAAAATTTACTATAAATAAACCATTGGTTTAGTATATGAAAGAGTTATTTGAGGCATAATGTTGTTTTAATTTATAAAAATATGTTTAATGTTATTGATAAACTTTTGGATTAACATGATCAATAATAGAATTGTAATAATATTCAAATAAGATTATTATACATTGTGGAAAAAAGTAATTTGTATTGAAAAAATTATTTACAAGGTTTTTAATGATTAATTTAATTTTAAGGATATCTATCATATATTTTTGGGGAAATTATTGGAATTATATTAATATAGTTTTTCAGAAAGGAGAAAAAACATATTGGGTGACAACTCATCATGTCCGACAAGGTTGTGGTGTTTGAACCTATGACTGAAGGATGATATGGGTTTATCACATACCATTAGACTACATGATTTATTGGTTAATATCTGATTATTATTTAATTTAACTATTTGGATAATAAATATTAACAGTGAACCAATGTCGTTACTATAGATATTTAACGATTATTTTATTATTACTATTGTAATTTGGGCCTTTAACAATGCAAGTAATAGTTCTTTATTAGTGATATAAAAGTGTTGATAATGTATGAAATTTTAAAGGGTAATATTTAACTATACTCATTAAAATCATTGCTAAATGAAACATTTATCATTGTTATTCTATTGATGTTAATTTTCCCCTTTAATAGTGCTAAAAGTCCTTGATAAAGGCACCACTAAGAAAGGGTATAATATTTTTTTTACACCCCAACTTTATAAACGTTTCCCACCCCCATCCCCCTTTATCAAAGATTCCTCTACGCCCTTATTAATTATTTAGCATGATCACTTTCCTCTAGCTATTTTTGAACCTAGGACCCTTATCTTATAAATTAGAGCCTTTTTCACACCCTAATACTATTTAGTTTTACATTTTATAATATATCTATATATTTTGTTTCATTTTATTATATTTTTTATCCATATATTTATATATATGTTCATATAATTATATATATATTAAATAAATAAATATTTATATTTATATATTAAAATAGATATTAACTCTTAAAACCTTTAAAACACATTAAAACATTAAGAAACTCTGAAAACCCTAAAACCCATAAAACCCATAAAATGATGATGACTTCTGATCTAGAAGTGTGTTACAGATTATAAACAAGTTAAATATAAGATCACGAAATTAAATTTGATATGATATGTGGTATAGTCTGAAAATACACCTAGATTGGATGTTATAGGCATTTTAATTTTAAGAAATTTTGGTACCCCGACTAAAAAATCTATTTTGCAGGACTTTAGGGACTTTTGGGGGATCAAAAAAAGGAGAGATCTCATAGACCGTAGTAGTATCCAATTTTTCTCATAGATAACATTTAATGGTTCTATTTGATATGTTGTAGAGCCCAAATGGACTCCTAACTCAAATGTTATGACCGTTTGAATTTCATTTTCGATTTATTCCTTTTTTGAAAAGGTAATTTATTTTATTCTTTTCATTATCAAAGGATTGAAATCTGATGTGATTTGTATCATTTTATATGCTTTAATTTAACTGGTTATGGGGCTAAAATAACACCTAGATCTAATGTTATGATCCTTTCATATTTTTTAGGTTTTTAGGGTTTTTATGGGTTTAAAGGGGGTTTCAAATTCGACGGCCTTTTAAATGGACATAATATCTGATCTGGGTGTTCGTTTTTTCCCAAAAGCATATAAAATTGAATCTTACAATATGATTTACACCTAGGTGACCTTCCGAAACCCTAGATCTACTCCATTGAGGCCAAAACTTCCCATAAGGCCTCAAAATGGACATAAAATCTTCTACAAGTGTCTGTTAATGATTTTTTGAAATATAGACTTTATCAGCACTTGTAAAAAAGCACTAATTAAGGGGGGGGGGGGTCTTTATTTTTTTCTCTTAAAAAGCACTGAAATAGACCAATATTTTATTAGTAGTTTTTATGAGAATTGGTAAAGACCCCCCTTTATCAGCACATTTATAGAATATCGAATAAATTTTGTTTTTATCATCACATTTTTACTATTGCTGATTAGGGATTTATCAAGGATTTTTTACATGTTCTAATAAAGCCCCCCTTTAACAATGATTTTTTAGGGATGTGAAAAACCCCCTATAATAAAAATAAAAGAAATAATTTTTAAATACCACCTTTAACAATAATATTTATTGCACTGAGAAAGGGGAGTTTTAACAGTGATTTTAGCTAGTTCGGTTAAAACCCTTGCACAGGATAAACCCAATTTTGTAGTAGTGTATATTGGATAACTTTTTCTAACCATGTTAGTTTTGTAAAATAGTTAGATATAGATGAAAAACCTATCACTCTTTTATGGATCGTATGATCTGTAAAATATGTATTTTATTGTATCAAGCATAAAAATTTATTTTTAGATTTCATGGAGTAAGCAATTAATTGAAAAATTATCGATGCATAACTAAATCATGAAATTATTATTATAAAATATAAATGGATCATGTAAGTATATTTACTAATATTCTTAGTCAGTAAAAGGATTACAGAACATTGGAAAATTGATCTTAAACATAAATTTCATCCTATATCATTCATATCTGATTAATCATATGGTCTTTTAAATCATCACAGATTTATGGTTTTTAGGTCCTTAACTTTCCAAAAAAAAATACTTTATTGGGATCAATAACCTCTTTCATTCTCTATAATTATTTATGATTTTATTCTATGTCCATATCATTAATTTCCACTAATGTTATCTTAAAAAGACACATAGTTCTCTATTATTCTATATAACCATTGTACTTCCATAACAATATTATTAATATTATCTTTTATTAAACATTTTTAGGATTTTATTTTCCAATAAAAACATTCAAATATAAAACCCTTGATTAGTAAGATCATGTCTAAATTTTAAGGATGTCATTTATTTATGGTGTGGAAAATGTAACACCCTATGAATTAGAAAATAATAAAATTTTATTTTATCATAGGTATGATATGTAAAACAAATCTTAAACAACCCATGAAATATATTTCATGGTATTTTATCTCTTTAATAACTTGAAGAACCCGAAACCAAGTGATTTAATAAACCATAATATAATATTCCATCATAAACTAACTATCATATTATTATGTGTGAATATTATGAACTAAATGTGGAAAATTATTGTTATCTATTGATTATAGATAAAATAAATATAATTCAAAGAAAAAAATGTTTTCTAAAAAGCTACATTTTTTTCAAAAATACGATTGGCTTGCAAGTTGTTTGGAAATGTTAACATTACTTTTTACCATTAATATAAATTATATTTTTTAAAAATAAATTAATATTTTAAATCATCATAACAAAATAATCATAGAATTAATTTTTTTATTTTTCTAATATGTTTCATTTTTGGATGAATAGTGAAAAATACAAAATTTTATTTCAAAACTAGATTTCAATATAAATTATCTATAAAGATAAATTGGATATTTAATTACTTTTAAATTAATATTAGATCAATAATATAATAGTTAATATAATATAGTAATTATAATAATTTTCATACTCAATTTTGATATAAATACATTGTAAACTTTTAAACATTTTATCTTTAACAACCTACATTCTTTTCCCATCTGTGAGATTAATCATAAATTTAAATTTTCCACTTTTGAGAATATAATTTGAAAAATTAATTGAAAATTTTTAATCAGAATAAATTATATTATCTAATAATTTAAATAAAATATATGACTATAATGAATAATAAAAACAGTTAAAAATATTTACAGTGTTTAAGGTAAAAATGAAGTTACCATTGGGTTAAACTAAAATGATAAGGTTTAAAATGACCTATAAATGTATAAAACATATTTTCTAGACATTGGAAGACCTTATAATGTTTAATGATATTGAATAATTTCATTTGGATACTTTTTATCTGTCAAAAATGTTGGCAAACCATTTTCTTTTTAAACATTATCATTATGACACTCGACTCACTTATGAAAGGACACATTCTATTCTCTCTTACCAACACCATAAAAAATTATACATGTTTTTTTCCTGAATATTATAAAAACATACATATAATCATTCAATGATCATTTTTCTCATAGGAAACTAACCTAGTAAGGATTTTCATGCAAACATTAGGAGGTAACTCGATGAATATGTAACATTATTCAATGACCGTTTTTATTTTATAACTTCCCCCACCATCCTAAATTATTATTAAACCATTATTATATAGTAACATAAATATATTTTATAAAATGACACATTTTTGTGCTATGGTTGTTACTTATAACCAACCCAACTTCTATAAAATGTGTCATGAAGTCATCTTTTGTGTGTACGGAAGATAACCACCTCACGAACCGCTATCATTCATTTTTCTATTACCACCTCTCACGGTTGGGAATGATGATGGATATAAAGTATATATATATATATATATATATATTAAATTTAAAGCATAATTATTCCTATGGATTAATTATATACTATATCACTTTTTAACTTCTGATCTGTAGCGAATATGATATTGTCGCTCATGTGTACTGAGCAATAGCGCCTCACATTGCGGTGTGATTCATATTTCACTAGATATTTACATGGAATGGGATAAAGATAAAGGTAATAAATATATGTGATATAAATGAAATAATTATTATATTAATGAAATATTTTGTTTTTGAAATGATAATATATCAATTTATATTTCATATTTTCACTCATTTAATGAGGATAACATCATTGATGTATATATGGGATATTGCCTTCATAATGCTTGGTGATAGTCTTTTCAAAACCACACCACATGGAAGATATATATAATAATATTTAAGGAAATAATATTTCATTTATGATATTATTATGATTATTTAAATATAAAATATTAATTACTTCATTTCCAAAATGATTGTTGAAAAATGGAAATGATACCCATGCCTACCTACTACCTAACGTATTGATGATCGTTCGATACTTAATTTATAAAAATTTTATTTCATGATTGGTATTATAAGTAAAATTGATGTATAAATCTGATAATTATTTCATTATTATTATTCTAATCATTATGTTACTATATAATATGCACATGAACCATAACATTCATGACAACATACGAATGGGATAATAAGGAAATTAATACCCAAAACAGTAAAAATAATGAATGATTATTAATGAAAGAATGATAATATGTTATATAAGGATCATATATGATATTATAAATATTAATATGAATATTTAATAAGTTAATTACTTTCATAATACTACTATAAAATAAGTTAAATAATGTTCAATCAAAAGGAAGTGTGAGGTAAGGGACTTCATCTCAATTCCCCTCCATTGAGATATATAGTAAATTTTATAAACATTATTTACTTTATATGGTTTATATATTTCATCTTTAAGATATAATATCATATTTAGAAAACAATTATAAAATTTTGAATTTTAATTTGAATTATTTAAACCTAAGTGATTTTGAATGAAATGTTACCAAGTGGTAAATATTTTCATAACTAAATTTATTTTTATTGGGATATATTTCATTTTTATTATCTTCAAAATTATAATATAATTTTTGAAACAAATTATTAATCACTCATGATGTATTTAAAATTGTATTATGTGGATTTAAATTTTATACACATAGTCGATGCATTGAATAATCCTAATTTCCAAGTTACAATTTTTTTAATGGTTTATTTCACAATCATAATTAACAATGATTGTTTATAGATGAGTTTCCATAGAAGTAAATTATTTGATCATTGTCTCAAAAAAATTAATTTTATAATCCTATGATTATTTATTATTATTTCACTAAATAGTTCTATTTTCCCACACATTGGTACATACAATGATTGAGATTTTTTTCAAGAAAATCAGACTTCATTTTTCAGTTATATCGAAAATAAATTTTCATCAAAAACCATGATTTATGAATTTTTTCCATGAAATATTTGTTACATATTACAAATGATTTAATAAATAAATTTTAAACCAATTTTATTTTTTTGAAAAATTTATTATATTAATTTTCATGTCATTTGAAAAATGTAAGAACCCAGGATTTCGTATCAGGTAATGATCCTTTATTTTTAGTTTTAATGATTAAATAGGGCCTTCTATGTGTACCAAACTTGTCCAAAAATATTTTAGTGGTGTTTAGGTCCTATTTGGACCATGGAACCATGATTTTGGAGGAAAATGTCTGGGAACAGGGTTAGGGAAAACCGTACAAGGTAAGCCATAAGGTTTGAGTATAGAGTGTGAGGCTGGAAAGAGGGGTTGTATATACCAGAAGATTATGCCAAACTATATGGAATGGGATGCATGGATGTGCATCCATGTCTACAATTTTTAATACTTTTAAAGAGTCTTAGAACATGTTTTTTACATGGTTAGTGAAATTGTTCAGGTTCTCCTTGGCCTAGAGGAAACCTTGAGAGTAAATTGTGAAACACCTATATTTTTTTGAATTTTATAATACTTAAACAAATTAAAAAATATTTTAAAACCAAATTTTGGTTTTATTTCAATAGACATTCGAGGTGTGTTTTATAAGCTCTCAAATGAGACTAACATAGGATTTAAGTTGTTCCTTAATCCAATGTCCTTTTTGAGCATGTTTTATCTAATCAGATCCACAATGGAATGATCTAATTTCCTTTTTAGCCATCCTCAATTATTTTGGATATCGATTTAACTATTTGGATTTAGGCCCTTAAGAAAAAATTCCCAATTCATCATCTTCTATTCATATTTCTCCTAAAATGAGATGAATCAGGACTTGATTATGGTAGATCACTCCACTACCGAGCTAAGGTAGGTTGTATATACATTTCATTCGGCTTTTGTTGATTTTTTGAGCTATCATTCATTACACTGCACACTAGACATTCAACTATAGACTAGATATTGAATGTGTTAATTATAATGGATCTAATGAGACCTATTAGGGACTCCCATAGAATCCATTGTGATTTGTTGATACTTATTTCTCGAACCAAGGTCACCCATGTGGAACACGTTATGAAAATGACATGTTTATGACATATTAGATCCCACAAGGGGGTGTTTTGGGTTTACCTAGTTATAGGAATCCCATTATATATATAATTGGTTAAATGAGAAGGTTAGGATATGGTTTTTCTCTTCTATATAGATTTATTATTTTGAATTTGAATTGGTTAATTATTGAATTGATCAAATTAGTAATGTTAGATGTGATGTGTTAAATGGAATAAATGGATTCTGTTGAATGGGAGTGTATACCCATGTAATATATTAAACTATTATTGGTGATAAATTGCTGGGTATACCCATGTGACAGGTTTAATTGAAATTGATGATACATTGGTGGGTATATCCATGTCACTTGATTAAATGGAAATGGAAAACATGAGCGGGTATACTCATGTATAGTTTTTGGTATATGGTGTTAAATTTGTGGGTATAATCATTAAACAAAATTGAATGAATGTGATTATAGGAGTGGGTAGAATCATATAGAACTAAATTTATGAATGGTATGAATGAATTCATATTTGGTATAGATTCCATGGATGGATCTCCATGGATCTAGAATGCGGTAGTGGACGCCTTGGGTAGAGTATGCCCCTTGGGTCCCGATTCCATGGGATGCGTTGAGATTTTCTAATCAGTGGATCTAGATTTCTTGGAATCGCATAGTACAAGCATGTATACATGTACATAGAAATACAACTATTTCATATATCATGTTTCCACTAAGATTATCTTGGGACTCGATGTGGGTGATTTTTTTCTCGAGACCGTAGATCTTACCCTTTGACCATGGTATATATGACATGATTTTTTATATGGAAATGTTGTGGGTTATATGATTTAGTTTCTTTATATGGAAATTATATGTGGAAAATAGATGGATGGTTTTATATAGAGGCCATGTTTCATATTTATATTTTTGATAGATGACTTTCTAGAAGCTAACAATTGTTCAAGGGATCCTTGGGAGGTTGTTTGATATTAATTTTTTTTGAAGTAGTTATATTCCCTCTGCATTCACACTGACATTACTGCTTACATAAACATGTTTTGAATATTCCATGGTGATTCTTAGATTTTATAGACTTCTGGTCGGTTTACTATTGTGATTTTATCTCACACCCTATTTGGGCCTCATTGGGGACTGAAACAGATTATCTAATTATAGGTGACAATAGGGGAATGCACCCAAAAAAGAATGATTACTATTTCTTTGGAGAAGGGTGGCATGAGACAATGATGAGGCTTGAGATACTAGGACACTTTTTATCCTTTTTTTCTTTTGTATACTTACACAATACTGTATTTCCACTAATCAATTTTTCTTATTTTAATTATACACGTATCATATTAATCATTGTATCTGGGACATCTTTTGAGATTTTTTATGTTCTTCCTATGTATATACTATCTTCATATTTTATTGCTTCTGTTATCTATATGTTATTGAATTCAAATGAGATATACTATGGTAATGAGGGAAAGTCTCCCCACTAATACACTTAGGCATGTGCGGCTAGCCAACACCCTCTAGAATTTAGGGAGATGCGCCTGAGTCCATATAGAAAACTGGGCTCGAGGCACTATTGATTTGAATCTAGGTTTGGGATGTTTTGAAGTGGTATTAGAGGGAGGTAATTTTTTTAGTTTGACGTAACATATAAAGATAATATATACCTATAAGAAGAAAATTAAATTTGGTACTGATCTATACTCGAGAGTAGTTAACTTATGTATAGGGAAATGTCCAATTGCCTTGAATGTAATTGTTATTTTTAGGATTTTGATTATTTTAGTTGATTTGATTTCACTATTGGGTGACACACTTGCTTTATGAAATTACTATTAATGAAATTATGGGTTTTATTTCAATTTCAACTAGATTATATTTGGGTATGACATCTCATGATTCATATAGGAACTTTTTAGAAATAACATTCCATGAATTATTACATTCCTTTTAGAGTGCATTATATATTAGATGTTAATTTTGATAAGTGTTTTGATATCTGTATATACTGTAGATATAGATTTTGTGCAGTTGATAGAGGAGTGACACCATTTTATGTTCATAAGGTGTATGGGACCTTATGAATTGGGAAATGAGGAACTAGTGTAAATTAAATTGTTTATGTGATTTTGATATGTATATATTGAATGAGAACCATGTTTTGGGTTCATAAGGTGTTATGGGACCTCAGGGATTTGAAATTGGTAAACTAGTGGTTAAACCCCATGAACAATTGAATTATGGAAATAAAATGTAAAATTAATATGGAGTCATGTGAAAATGAATGAGAAACATGAAGTGATGAATATAAACATGACATAGAACTGACTTTTGAGTGCAAAAGAGGTAGTGTTTCTATTTTTTGTGACAATTTCATACTATAGTCTTAGATTTTGGAGAGAGCTAGGGGTTTGACTTATTTTAAAGGGGTTTTAATTGTCCCATGCTTTTGAGATGTGAGATTTGAACTCATTATTTTCTTTGTAATGTTTTTGGCATTGTAGAGGCATGTCTCAATGAGGACCTCAAGTCATACTCTAGGAGGGATGAGGTGACCACGCTGCGGAGGTGGTGGGACATGGGCAACCTGAAGATCCTCCTTTGGTAACATCTGCATAACTATATGATGTTCTGTAAAAAAGTGTTGACGAATATTTATGTGAGGTATTTTTTCACTATATAAATACATTACAGGGAGCACCAAATCCTACCTTGTCCATGAATAAGTTGGCACGAGTGTTCTGACAACACTATCCTCCCATATTTTTTGTGGATAGTTGACCACAGGTTGTTGAGTTGTGGTATAGAAGATGTTGTTGATATTCAAGAATCTTGATATTCCTCCTGAGATGAGTGTAGATATCATTATATATATCCTCTATGGAGAAGAATAGAACTGGCAGGATGTATTGAACTAGGATAACAGTCTGTGAGATATGGTTTGGGCTGATTTCCAAACCCTCTTTTATGACTACTTTTACCCAAGACTTTGTGGGATGAGAGGCCTAGTGTGTTCATGTGTCTAGAGGAGGGCGTGATGGCAGTAATGGAATACTTATCATGATTCACAAAGTTGTAGTGTGTTGTGTCGATGTATATTATGGATGAGCTATATAGATATAAATCCTTCAATTAAGGTCAATGACATTATATAAAATATCGGTTCAATGTTTTTAGAGTGAACTATATAACTGTGATTTTGAATCACGAGTTGAATATATAGTGAAACCTGAGGGAATATAGGGTTATATAGTAGGGAAGTGATGTATCTCAACCCAATGGATCTAGGAATTTATGAAGGAAGTACTATTTTTTGGATTCCCATAAGAAGACTTCCTCTCAACCTGTGAGTAATGATAGCTCAGTGTTCTTCTATTAGTTGTTTAGGTGAGTCCACAAAAAGAATTAGTGAAACCTCAACCTAGTAGAGTGATGTGTTTTGTGTAATATGGGGAACATGGAGTGTTATTTCATGAACTTACCTCCAGATGTGAGTGGTAGGGGGTCAGCGCCAACACCAGGTTAAATAGAATGTTCCACATCTTCATGCTAGGCAGAGAGCGGGAACATTGCTGGCCAATTAGGCTGAGGTAGTAGTGGTCATGAAGAGGTATCCAGACACTATTTACACTAAGACATTAGAGTGGTCCTACTTCCAGAAAGTGGGGTTGTGTCAAAAATCATTGTGTTTTCATGTTCTATTCTATAGAGCCTACCCCCAAGTACCATGGTGTCAGACCATCTTTGGTGAGATGTACAGTCCTAGTGTCCTTTACTATAGTATTTTATCTTTTTTGATCAATGTGCATCACATAGCGTTATAACTACACTAGTGGTCAAAATCATTGGGCTTTTTGTTTTTCCTTCTAAGAGCATTATGACACAAGACACACCATTGGTAAATAACACATAATATGTACATCAGTGTATGGGTCCCCCATTGGGGTTGGATGGTGTCACTTCATCAGGATTCTATATATCCTTTAGATGAAAGGTTTTTACATCATACTAAGGATGGATTGGAAATTATCTTATTGAGGTTACATTGACTGATATCGCTGGAGGGTTACTTTTACATAGCTAGTGGGTGGAGTGTATACTAACAATAGTGAATGGGATGTACATGGGATCTAACCTAGACCTGAGTATTGTGGGGTGGGTGGAATGAATTTCCAGATAGCTAGTTTGTATTTATATGGTTAGAGAATGATCTAGGCTAATTTACACTAGTGGTTTAGTGCATCATGGTTGTATTTCTAGGGTTATTATCTAGCTCAAATCATAATATATTGTTAGAGTTCTCTATTGAGCTAGTTCCAAGAGCCACACCAGTATCCATTCATCCTTATAGAATAGTTATGATGAAGTTTCCATACCTTAAGAGGCAGGTATTGGATTCATAGGCGAAGGGGTTTATTTAACCCATTATATCATCAAGGGGTTCACCGGTACATTTTATGAAAAAGGTGGATAATACCCATATGTTATTCAGGGATTATTGGATATTTAAATAACTGATGGTAAAAAATAGATATCACTTTCCATGGATAGATGACCTATTTTTATTAGATTTTAGGAGACCGAGAGTTCTCAAAAATTGATTTGAGGTCAAGATATCACCATGTGTGTGTTTGACCTATAATATTCCTCATACAAACTTTAGTATTAGGTTTTGTCTATATGAGTATCTTGTAATGTCATTCAGTCTCAAAAACATGGTACTAGTGTTCAAGGACTTGATGAACCGAGTGTTCCATCATTGCATGGATTCTTTTGTGGTGGTTTTCATGGAATATATCTTAGTGTATTATCACAATAAACACAAGGATTCCATCCATATTGAGTTCGTTTTTAATATAATGAGAGACAATAATTTATATGTTATGATAAAAAAATTCCACTTTTGGATGAATCATATACAGTTCATGGGTCACATCATCTCAAATACAAGACTTTCAGTGGACCTAGAGAAGGTGAGAGATGAAGTTTTATAGAAAAAATCTATGAATATTTTTAACATATGGGATTTCTTGGGGATATCTAGCAAGTAAAGGTGTTTTATAAAGGACTTATCATGCTTATTATTTCACAATATAGGATTGAATATGAAGGTCATGAAGTTTGTATGGGGAAATTGTTGAGTGATATACTTTCAAGAGTGCAATTGAAGGCTAGAATATACATTACTCCTGATACTCTTAGAGTAGGCAAATCGATAAATTATTTATTATGATGGACAAGGTATTAGGTTGGGAGTAGTGTTGATACAGGGAGATAGAGTCATGGAGTATGGGTCTCGTTAGTTAAGGACACATGAGAGGAACTAGAAGGCACACAATCTCAAGTTGGATGTGGTTGTCCATGCTTTACGCCGTTGAAGAAATTACATAATATGAGATAATGTTTTGGTGTACACAGGCCAAAAGATCCTGAAGTTTATATTTACAAAACATTATATGAATATGAGGACTTGATGGTGGGTTGAATAACATCAGTATTTAGACTTTGTGCATCCCTACATGCCTAGTAAAGATAATATAGTAGATGATGCACTGAGCAAGAGGACTTAGATACAGGTAGTGTACCAGGCCCATAGTGAGTGGAAACTTATAGATCTATTCTCTAATATGCACCTACAAGTGTACAAAAATAGTGAAGTCTTATCTATAACCCTTATCTTTGAACTCTAACATACTAGATAGAGTAAGGATGAGGCAGGTATTAGATTCAGAGGGCCTAGTCCTATGAGAGAGTGTGGTTGGTGAGGATCCACCTCCTAGATGGAATGTAGGGGAGGTTGAGATCTTGTATTTCTATGGACTCATTTAGGATCAAGTCCATATACATGAGGAGGTGATGTGGGAATTTCCTACAATATCTTAGGAAGTGGACCGTGGAGACCCAAAAATGTATCATGACTTTTATAGTCAGTACCGATGGATGAGTATGAAACTTGAGGTAACTATTTTTGTTATGAGGTGTTCCACCTATCAGTAGGTGAAAGTAGAACTCCAGTGAATAGACAAGCTTTTAAAAAAGTTGCATATTCCAAATTTGAAATGGAATGATGTTTAAATTTATTTTATGACATGATTAATGAGGCCACCTTTAGGTAACGATCATTTGTGGGTTCTAATTGATAGGCTCATGAAGGTTTCACATTTCTTTCCTATCAAAGAGAAATTTAGTGTTGATGAGATATGAAGGTTGTACATTTTTGAGATAGAAGGAATTAATGGGGTCCCTCAAACTATCAATTTTGATTGGGTTTCCCACTTTACATTTCATTTATTGTATATCTTTTAGAGGAAACTAAGTACATAGGTGATTCTGAGCACTGCAGACCACACTCCTATTACTGGCCAGTCATAGCATACGATTCAAGTTCTAGAGGACATGTTACAAGTATGAATCCAAGATTTTTGGGGATCTTAGGAGAGATACATTCCCTTGGTTAATTTTTGCTTCAATTTAATTTATCATGAGACTATAAAAATTTCACATTACGATGATTTATAAGGCAGGCTTGGTCAATCACCCCTATGCTGGTTAGAGGTAGGTGATGTGTCATTACTAGGACCATGTCTCATGTAAGAGAATTATCAGAAATTTCTGTTGATTCAGAAATTGATGGCTACTACATATTCTCAATAGAATTCAGATACAAATAGATGAAAATTTCCTACAAAGATTGAGTTTGGGGATCCAGTTTCTTTTTTGTTTTATAGGGACATGGACATAACAGTATTAGGATACAGGGTAAGATTTAACAAAAAAAAGTTGGGTAGTTGGGTATTCTAAAGACAGAAATATCATTAGCCTATCAGTTTTAGTTACCTTAATGGTACCAAGACATGCATAGAATCTTCCATGTATCTCATGTGAACACTTTCCATTCAAACCCATCATATTTTTTTAGCCTAAGGAGGTTGAGCTTATGGTTTTTGCCTATATCGAGGAGAATCCAATTCGTATAGTTGAAAGGAGTATAATGGTTCTCAGATGTCAGTAATTTTTTCTAGTATATGTGTTATTGAATCAAGACCATTTACTCGATGAGACTTGGGAGTGAGAGGCCAAGGAAAATGCTCAGGGGCCAAATTTTTTCCCATACCTTTCATCACTACCTGATAGAGATAAATTCGGGGAAAAATTTATATAATGGGGGAATATTGTATGAAATTAATTTTTCTTATTTTGTATAGATCAATTTTTTTTAGTTTTAATGTTTAAATGTGGGGTTTTTCAAGTACCTAACTTGTTCAAGGGTGTTTTGGAGGTGTCAGGGGCTTGTTTGTATCCCAACTCATGGTTTTGTGCTACAAATAGTCTCGTTCATGGTTAGTCAAAACCATGTAGGGTAGTCCACTTGGTTTGACTAAACCATGTATGGATAGAAAATGGGTGTTATTGGCTGCATTATTATGCCAAACCGTAAATAATGGGATGCACAACCACACATCATTGTCTGTAGTTTTTGTAGAATTTGAATGAGGTTTAGCGCTCCATTTTTGCACGTCTTGTGAAACTGTGCAAGGAAACCAGGATAATTCCCCTTAACCTACTGGAAACCATGCACGATTTCCATAGTGTTTGAAAAAGTGTGTGAGTAAACATTGCAGCCCCTGTATTTTTTGAAATTTATAATTTATAATTAAATTGATATTTCTTTTAAAACCAAATTTAGTTTTTGTTTCAACGGATAGAAGAGGAGTGTTTAAGAAGCACTTGAGGGAGAATAACTAAGGAATTGAGATTTTTCGTTTGTCTAATATCTTATTCGTGTGTGGTTTGTCTCATCAGATCCACATCAATAAGATCTAAATTGATTTTTATCCTTTATCAATTTTTCTATATATCAAATACACTATTGGAATTTAGGATCATATTCCATAATTTCCCATTCACCATCTGTTATTTGGATTTCTCATAATCTAGGATGAATCAATACTAGATACTGGATAAGAACTCAACTATCAAGTTAAGGAAGTTGGTCTATGCTTTTATTTTATATTTTTGTACTTTTTAAAGTAATCAGCTATTACACCATCTTCCATAGTTTCCAGTGTGACACCAATTTGGAATAGTTTACCAAAAATGGACATTATAAGACTTATTAGGGATTCCCATAAGATCCGTTGTGATGGTTTGATACCCATATCCCAGCCAAAGGTCATCCATTGCGTGAACCTTATGAAAAGGAAATTTTTATTCCATGTTAGACAACCCAAGTGGTGTCTTTTGGGGTTTCATTTTTATAAGAATCCAATTATAAGTGGTATGGATTAAATGGGATGGTTAGGATATGGTTTTCCTACTTATATTTAATATATGAAATTTGATTTGGTTAATTGTTGAATTGATCAATAGAGTTATGTTAAATTTGCAATGTTTAATGGCATAAACATATTCAATTGAATGGGTTGGTATACCCATGACATATGTTAAAATGCGAATAGTGATAAATGGATGGGTATAATCACATAACAAGCCTAATTTAAATTAATTATAAAGTGGTGGGTATACCCTTGTGACATGATTAAATGGAAATTGAACACATGAGTGGTTATACTCCTGTGTTTTTTTGGTGTGGAAGTAATTCAATGAGTGGGTATACTCAATAAAAAAATGAACGAATATGATTATATAAATGGGTAGACTAATAAAGAATTGAATTTTTGAATGGTATGAATGAATAAATGTTTTGTATAGATTCCATGGATGACTCTCCATATATATGGAACGTAGTATTGGATGCCTTGGGTAGAGTATGTCCCTTAAGTCTTGATTCCATGGGACTCCTCGGGCTTTGTTAACCCTGGGATCTTGCTTGCTTGGAAACACATTGAACATGTAAGTATACATATTCCTAGGACTCCAACAATTTTTTTACCTTGTTTCCACCGATATTATCCTCTAAATAAATGAGGATACCTTGGTACTTGACACCTTGGATGAAGCCCTTCATGGTCTGAAACATGAAACACTACATGACCATGGAATATATGACATGATTCGTTATATGAAAAGGATGTGAGATATATGATATGGTTTCTTTATAAAAAATGGTTGGGTGGAAAGGATATAAATCGTTGTATAGTGAGGTCGTGATTCTTGTTTATATTTCTTATAGATTCTTTGTTAGGATATTTCACTTGTTACAGGGAGCCTTGAGAGTCTGTTTGGTATTACTTGTTTGTAGTTGTGATATGAATGGGGAATTACAACTGAAATTACTACATAATCACTCTTTTTTAGCATATTCCTTTGTGATTCATAGAACCGTATAGACTTCTGGGTGGTTAACTACATGGATGTCAACTCACACCCTATTTGGGCCTACTTTTGGATGCAAATATATTATATGGTTTTAGGTCATAATAGGGTAAAGTTCCATAACCTAGGTTACTGACTATTACTTTGGAGTAGGGGAGCATGGGACCAGAATGGGGATTGCGATTTTGGAACACTTTTTTAGAAATATTTTCTTTTGTAGACTTTTACTACAATGTATTTCCATGTACATGTTTTGGCTATTTTCAAAATTCATGTATCATCTTCATCATTTTATATGAGCCATATATTGAGATTTTTTTTACCGCAATATATCTACTATCTAATGGTTCCACCACTTACCCTATTTTTATGTTATTGAATTCTAATATGATATACTGTGGTAATGAGGGAATGTTCTTCCCACTAACACAACCATGCCCATGATACTAGTCAAAAACCTCTAGCATTTGGGGAGATGTTCTTGAGGCCATGTATCCCACTTGGATCAGGGTACTGATGAGTAGAATACCGTTCTAGGATGTTACACAAAACAATTATTATTTGAATTTAATTTAATGTTTGAGAGGAATATTTATTTTAACTTGTATAATATGTACACAATTTCTAGCCCTCATGAACACCAAATATTTTAATGATTCATTTATATATTTAAAATGTTATTATCTTGGGAATGTAATTTCAAAATATTTTGTGAACATGTAGTTTTAAAAGGAGATTTAAAAAATGAAAAGAATATTTTACCCAATAAGATTTTCAAATATATTTTTATGATATTTCTATTCATTAATGAAAATTCCTTTATTTTACATATAATCCATTAGGTTTATATTGATAATCCATATAGCTTCATCAATATAGATATTTGCTGATAAGGTATATTGTTCATGACTTAAATAGATTATTCAATATATGTGGGATATATTGGACATGATGATATTAGTGGGGCCCAGTATAGATAACCACTTGATGAATTAGTACTTTCATGAGATGAATATGTTTTCTATCCATGGTTAAATGGATTTATAGTGTATACATAACAATCTGTTTTAAAATATCTTGAGGGAAGATCTTATCGGTAGAGGTATCATGAGGCATGAGGTCATAAAATTCAATAATTAAGATTTTCATTCATTGATAATTTAGTTATCTTTATCTGTGATGTTTTTCAATGATATTTCTTCTGGAAGCATTTCTATATTAGTTTATTTATTAAATAGCATGTGTTTTCACATGTTTACAGTAATATTTGATTATTCCTTATCCTGATAGGAGAGTCATGTTATTGAATAAATGAAACGTGTTTTTAGTTATTTACCAATCGATAATTATTTTTATCCATTGTATTATTAAATTAATATTGTCTTGGGGAGAACATTCTTCTTAGTCTACTGATTACATGAAATGTGTGTTCACTTATTTACCTTTCCATTTCATTTATTTATATTTAATCATGATAGATTCCATTGTATTGAACCCTTACCGACCTTTCATCCCACCATTATTTTGTTTTATTTCCCCAAGATTCAATGAAGTGTACTATTATTGATGTTGAGGTATATTCTAGAGGGAATAATGATATTATCTAGAAAACATTATGTTGTAATATGTTCATTATAATGTAATTAAAGACTCTAGTATGTGTATAATTTACCAATACAAAAAAAAATATTGGGTACTATATGATATGACTCCATGTATCATATTTCTATGTAATATAGAATTAAACAGCTCTAGGATACTAGGGTATGGGTATCTATAATCAAAAAATGATTATCATTAATTTAAATGTCTAAATTAAGAATACTAAGAGGAAAATGTTGTAGTGATTATATAATTTATGAATAAAATTCCCTTTATCTTAATGTATTATGGATATAGACAATACATGCACTCTTTTTTTATTATTTGGTTTAAATGATGGTAAATTATCATTACTGTTGATAATATAGTCGCTGAATAATGATAACACAATTGATATAAATATATGGTTTAAAAAATCCTTTCCACACAGACAAAAAAGAGGATGGAGTCATAAATTAAACTCTGTCCATATGAAGCTCATTTTTTAGAGCATTAAATGGAGGTAGCATCACTAGGATTCGATCAAGACAAAGCCCAATATGAGCTTCCACATGTTAATCTTGAACGGAATAGCCAACAGGAGAAGTTCAAGTTAATAGATACTATCACCTAAGCAAAGTTATCCGAGCCACCCAAGAGTTTCTCACCATCACACACCTTAGCCTTAGGTATTACGTGGATTTTATAAGGGGTTATGTAACAATATATTGGTTACTTTTTTATTAATTCCTTTTTATAAATAAAAGTCGCATTCCATCAATTAATTATTTAGAATAGTAATTTAAAAATAATAATGAATTTGATAGATTTATTTTTGGGAAAAAATGATACTTTTGATAAATATATAGAATATAATATTACACTATGGACTTTATAAAAAATTTTATAAAAAAATTCTTATTAATTATGATTATATTAGTTCCTTATCAATAAATGATTAGGTAATCAGTTTGATAAGAGTAATATTTCTTATACGATAAAACAGAAAATGTAATTTTAGTGAATTTATTTTAAGGAATTAATAAATCATTAAAATAATTAATATTTTAATAAAATATTATTTTCATATTAGTTTTATTAATAATAAATGATTATATATTTTTTATGAAGATTAATGTAATTTTTATTATAGTATAGAAATTGTTTTTGTTAAAATCCATCAATTTTAAAAAATGATCGGTTCTCATTTTAAAAGTGAAAATTCACATATTTAGAAAATTATTTATGTAAAATTAAAAATATTTTTTTGAATCAGGATGTCCAAATTATCTTACGGTGATTTTTTCCAAATTATCCAAGATAGTTAAATTTGTGGGTAAAAATTAAAAAATATTAAAATATATAGTGTGTTTTAAAATAATATGATTTTATATTTATTTGACATTTTTTATAATGCTTTAGTGAATAATTTATAATGTATAATATATTTTATGATTTTAAATACATTTCCTATAGAGTGTGACTCACCTCCACATAAGAAAGAGAAATATTTTAATATCTTCAGAACTTTTACAAATAAAATAATATTTTACACCCCCCTTGGCCAGAAAGCATGGGTAAAAACCATGGGTTGGTTCATGGTTTTGAATATTTCAGTGTATAGTGTCCAAAACATAAATAATAAAAAATTTCACATCATTTACAATATAAATCTATCCACAAACCCATTACACTTCACTAAAAATCCTTTAGGATCATCCTCACTCTACTATAAACTCCCTAGATTTCTCCCAAGTCACCCAAAAGATCCCAAGAATCCTTTACCAAGCCTTTGGTATCACACATCCAAGTAAGGGTTCCTTCTTTTCTTATTTTTTTCCATGTTTCCTTATACTATTATACCCTAATATTTTTCAATTACATACAATGGGTAATGTTTTCTCACCTACCCCATACAGACCTTATTATGTTTTTATAATGATATACCTCTTTCTATCTCATTAATCTCTCTTATATACACCTGTTTCCATGATTAAATTTTGTGAGAGTTACTTCATTTCTCCCCTTTCTTCATGTTTCTTTAATATGATACACCTTCTATTTAAAAATTCCTTATATTGGAAAAAATATATTTACATAACCCCCATACCTTCTATTTCATGTATATATTATTAGAGCCCCCTTTTTCTCTTATCATCCATTTTTATGATTTTTTTGTCACACTGTTAAACTGCTAAAATTGCACCACAATTTTTCTAGACAAATTAATCATGTAGTCAATACCATGCCCATTTGTTTATCAAGTGTATTCACCTTTATCCACATATACTTATTGATTATTGAATTTAATTTATGTATTCAACATTTATTTATCATGTAATAAATTATGATGTTGAATGAATCCAGGATTTATGATCAATATGGCACACTAAAGAATGATATTGAAATGATTATGAAGGGGGAACCATTATAGTTATCTAATTCATTGGAAAATGTTTTCTATCATGTTCCATCATGTTGGGATAGGGGTTTACCAAATTCCTTTAGACCAAATTTCCACCATTTTGGGATAGGGGTTACCTGATTCATTTATGTTTTTGATGTTGGGTTTAAAGTTTTTTTCCACATTTCCATGTTATGATAATCATGATATATAATTAATTTAGGTTAATGTTTCTCATAGGATCCATTGATATGTCAATTACCTAACATATACTGTATTTTTCATGTTATTCCCTATTCAATCCCTTATTGGTCTTTATAGATCACCCTTTTCTTATGTATTTCCTCATGTTATCCCATGAAATGATATGTACAAAAGAATGTAGTGTTCATGTAAAATAATTTTTCAATAAATGTGTTATATTTTATATCTTATGTGGTAATTTAATGTTCTTAATATCCAAATACACTATAACTATCAATATTTGGATTTTTATTAAGTGCATGTTTATGTAATAAATCATGTTTATGTGTGTTATAAAGACCAGAGTTGTTATAGATGGTATTAGAGGATAGGTTTAATTATTTTTGGGATTAGGATTAGAAAAACCTAGTGAAATACTTGGGGGATAAGACTGAGTATATGAAAATAATTTCATAATATTTGTGAGTATAGATGAAGTGGTTTATCAAAAAAATACATCCCTATATGGATATGAACATGTAGAGGTTGATCGGGAACATATGTATCTAGTGGTAAAACCAGAAAACACTGCTTTGATGTAAAATAAAATGGGAATGGGTGCATGAAAACAGGTTTTGATGCACTCTTAGTTCAACACTCCCTAGGGATATGTTTTCATAAATTCATAAGATTGGTATGAACCATTATTAAGGGATAAGGAAAAAAAATATCATAAGAATATATGTTATGAAATAGATCATGGATATATTATATTGAAGCATAGAAATTAATATGTTAAGAAAATAAATGTAATTTATAAGTTATATATTTATTTCCTTGGATTCCCCTTTATGTGTTTAATATTTAAAAATACATACCCCTGATTTACCTTTTTTTCTAGACAATTGCGAGTTGTAGGAGACTCGGGCTAATAACCAATGTGAAGATCAATGTGATGAATGTTCTAATGAGAAACCCAATCCAATGGGATTAGGAATACCAAAATTTGTCACAATACACTCTCATTAAACTCAAATTTTGAATAATAACATGGGTGAGGAGGAATATCGAACCCACCCACCCATATTAAAGAAGAAGTATCAATTGAATGATTAATGAGACAAATTCCTCAAACATTCAATGGATCATTTGATCCCTCAATATCCAAAGAATGGATTAAATCCATTGACAAGATCTTGTCCATCCATCAATGTACTGAACAAGATAAGGTTCTTCTAGATTCTTATTATATAGATGTTGAAGCTTATAAATAGTGAAAATTGATCAGAAATACAATGCCTGAGGATGAGATCAATGAAATGGGATGAAAGTATTTCTCAAAAAATGTTTTTTGATAAATATTTTCCCTCACACCATATGTCTTAAGATGGAAAGATATTTCCTTGTTCTCATGAAAATTATAATGAAACTATAGCGATGTATGAAGAAAAAATCACTATATATTCATTATAAACCCCTCATTTTTTCATTACCCCCTAATGGAATGTTGACCACTACTTTGGATGTCTAAAAACAATCCTACAGAAAGCCCTGGAGATCTGTGAATTTGAGAACTATGTAGATATTTTTTGATGTTCCCTTAAAATCGAGATGGAGATCAGAGAGTCGCAGGGGTATCATGGGGATAAGAAGTGGAAAGTGGACTATAATTCTGGAGGTTTGATGAAAAAATAGAATGTTTCTATGAAATTATAGCATCCCACTTCCCAAAGGTAAATAAAGAAGAACCCCTAAAATTATATAATGGGGATGAGGAAATTCTTTATGTGTAGGAAGGAGGGGCCCCAAGACTGCAATTGCTGAAAAGAAAAAGCCACTACTGTGATAGAGGAAAGGAACACTCCATTTGATCCTTAATAAACTATTCATTGATAAAACTGCAATGAACTAGTGAACATTGCAAACCAGTTCCCTAATCCAGGGGTTCTCAGAAGTAAACAAAAACCTACAAGGCAACAAGGGATATATTTTTCCATCACTGCTTTTGAAGAAAATCCAAAAAATCATTTGGTGATAGTTATGCCCGTTATTCATTTCAAAATAGTGAATTTACTTTTTGGTTTTGGTTCTACGCATTCTTTTATATCCCAAATGTTTAGTAGAACAATCCAAACAACACCACAGATCATGGAAGTAGAGATGTTAGTGAGAATGTAAAATGGGTAAATTATTACCTCCCATAAATATTACACCTCTCCTTTCAAAATTTATGGATTTAATATCCCACAGAACCTATTCAAACATACCTTAGTAGAATTTTATGAAATTCATTCCATGGATTGGATTTCCTTATTCAGGGACTATATAAATTGTCATGAGAGGGAAATCACTCTCCTTATAGTGAATCAAACCCCAATTCTATACATGTAAAAAGAGGTAGATGAATCTTCTTTATAACCATCCTATGAATTAGGGATATAATTATCTATGAGAACACATATATTTTTCTGATGATTGACTCTAAAGAAGGAACCATACTCTAAGACATGCCTATTGTGAGGGAATTCACTGATGTGTTTCTCGAGGAATTATCGTGTCTTCATCCTAGAAGAGATGTTGAATCTCGATTGATCATATAACTAGGGATTTTACAATATAAAAGACTATGTATAGAATGGATGTTGTGGAGCATGAAGGATAAAGAAACAACTACATGAGAATCCAGATAGATGTTTTATATACCCAAGTTCTTTACGATGGGGTGCACTAGTCCTCTTAATCATGGATAAGGATGGGTCAAGGCCCCTTTACATTGATTATTGTGAACCAAAAAAAATCACAATAAAAAAAATATCCTTTTTCTACCAATAGAGGAATTGTTCAATTTGTTATGTGGACCACAATACATGCACAGTGGATATGCGGTTAGGATATTACCAAGTAAAGGTGAATGAGGGTATTCCCAATTATAATTTTTGTACAAGGTACGTGAACTATGAATTCAGATCAATGGCTTTCAAACTCACTAATTCTCTATCAATCTTCATGGACATGATGAATATATTCTTTAGAGATTACCTCAACAAATTTCTATTAGTGTTTATATACGATTTTATAATATACTACAAAACCAAGGGGGAGTATGTTGATCATCTAATCACTATACTAGAGACCTTATGAAAGGACACTATCTATGAAATGTACAGAAATTGTGAGTTATAGATGATGGAAGTCTCACTCTTAAGGTATATCACAACAAGCATTGGGATACATGTAGATTATTCAAAAAACCTAATTTAGGGATGGATTATGCCAAAATATCTGATGGATATCCATAGATTCCTAGGGTTATCTAGTTATTATCACCTATTTTTTAGAATATTCTCACAATTTTAAAACTCTCTTACCAAGAAAACTTAGAAGGGATTCAATTTTTCCTAGAATGATGAATGTGAAGAAAGCTTCATGGAGTTGAATATGTCACTTATCACTGACCATGTGCTCACACTCCCCATTAGTGGGCGGATATTTTTTAATCTTTACTAATAATTCGAAGAATGGACTGAGTTATGTGTATATATAGAGTGAAAAATTCATTGCCTCTGCGTCAAGATAGTAGGAAATTAATGAGAAAAATTATCCCCCGCATGATTTGGAGTTGGAAGCTATGATCTATGTATTGAAAATATGGCAGCATTATGTCTTTGGGGAAAAGTGTAAAATATTTACAGAACAAAACATCATCAAGTATATATTCACATACAAAGATATGAACATGCACCAAAGAATATGGTTACAACTCATCATGGATTTGAGATTCTCAATCCATTACTACCCTAGGGAAGATAACAAGGTCACAAATTCTCTATGTATAACGGAAAAATTTATTCTATCATTGATGAGAATTGAAAAGGATCCATTATTAATATATTTGATGAATATGGACAAGGGAATCCTAATGATAAGAATATCATAAATCCTTTCAACAGTTATTACTTATCTGTCTCTTTTTAAAATGTTAAGATATTATTAAAAAGATGATTTGGGAATTTAGAAGAATGTGTAAAGTATTAGAAAATTAAAATATGTGGAGTTCAATGTTAATGAAGAAGGAATTGTGAGATTTATGTCAATACCATGTGTTCCCAAATATCCTATGTTAAAGAAAGATCAATTTTTTGATGCACTTAGTTTGAATTTATCCATTCACTTAGGGAAAAAAGATGTATCAAGATCTCCGAGAGCAATATTGGTGGGATAAAATGAAGAAGGAGATCACTATGTTTACATTTATGTTAATGTTATGTCATCAAGTGAAGGATAAAAGGAAGAATTATATGGGGATGATGCAACCATTACCCATACCAACATGGAAATGGGAAAAAATCACCATGGACTATTTCACCAGTCATCTAAAGAATTAAGAGGAAATAATGCTATCTAGGATATTTTGGATCATCTTACAATCTATTCAAACTTTATTGAAATTTGAGAGGATTTCACATTGGATAAACTAGCAAAGATATATATTAGATAATTGGTAAGGCTTCCTGGTATACCACTATTGATTGTATCTGATCGAGATCCAAGATTCACCTCTAAGATCTTGAAGAGTATCGAACATTCTTTTCATACTGAGATAAACGTTAGTACAACTTATCATCCTCAAACTGATGTCAAATCTATGAGTATTATCCAAAAATTTTAGAAAATGTTGATAGGATGATTAATTGACTTCAAATGAACATGGGATCAAAACATTACTCATGTTGACTTTTCTTAAAAGAGAGGTTCCATTCAAGAATCCAAATAGATACTTATGAATCCCTTTATGGGAAGTGGTACAGAACCTCTACATGTTGGGATGATGTTGGGAAGAGAAAAATTATACATTCAAAAATGGTTGAAGAAATGGTAGAGAATGTTAAGACCATCAAGTAAAACATAAAAAATTCTGAGAGTCAAAAAAAGAGCTATGATGACAATTGTCGATGAGACCTAGAGTTTGATATTGGAGATGTGGTTTTCCTCTGCATGTCTCTATGTAAGAGAGTGATGACATTTGGGATGAATGGAAAGCCTATTCTGTGGTACATTATACATTTTTAGATCCTTGATCACATTAGAGTAGTGGCCTATCGACTAACACTCCCACCAAAACTATCTCATATACACGATATATTTTTTGTATCACTCTTGAAGAAGTACATACCTAATCCACAACATGTACTCAATCCAGAAGTGGTATAATTAGAGAATAACATATCCTATAAAGAGAAACTATTGAAGATCATAGATAATAGGGGAAAATTTCTACGAAATAAGATAATTCCCCTCATCAATGTGTTGTGGAGAAACCAAAAGTATGAAGACGAAATATGGGAACTGGAGGAAGTGATGAGGCAGAGTTACCCTCATCTGTTTTAGTGTCAGAAAATGAAATTTTGGGGATGAAATTCCTTAAGGGGAGAAGGTTTTAATGACTAGTTCATTTATGAATAAAATTACCTTTTATTTTAATGTCTTATGGATATAGAAAACTCATGCACTCATTTTTATTATTATTATTGGGTTTAAATGACTATTAAGTATCATTACAATTGATAATATTGTTGTTGAACAATGATCACACAACTTATATAAGTATAAGGTTTAAAAAAACCTTTCAACAGTGACAATGGATATGATGACCTCATCTACCAGACTTGGGCCATACGAAGCTCATTTACCAGAGCTCATAAAGGAGTAAGTGTCACTGGGATTCTCTCTTAACCAAGACCAAGTTTATCTTCAACACATTAAGCTTGAACATAATCAAATATGGTTTAAAATCAAGTTAATAGAGATTAACACCCGAGCAATGTTCTTCGAGCTACACCAAGAGTCTTTCACCAACACACAACTTACCCTTAGGTCTTCTATGAGTGTTATAAGTGGTTATGTAACAAGGTATTAGTTACTTATTGTGTAATCCCTTTCTATAAGTAAAATTATTATTCTATAAATTCATTTATGGGAATAGTCATTCTTAAAAAATGACGAATTCAATAAATTTATTTTTCAGGTAAAAATGGATCTTTTGAGAAATACTTACATTATTATATTAAACTATGGTTATTATAAATAATATAATATTTTTTATAAATGATGATTATATTTGTTCCTTATCTATAAATGATTAGATAATTAGTTTGATAAAAATTATATTTTTATACGATAAAATAGAAAGTGTAATTTAAAATAATTTATTTTAAGGAATTAATGAATTTTTGAAATAGTTAATATTTTAATAAAATATTTTTATCAAATTAATTTTATTAACAATAAATTGGTATATAATTTTTATTAAGTCAAATGTCTTTTTTATTAAGTTGTAAAAACTAATTTTGTCAAAACCCTTCAATTTTCAATAAATATTTGAATGTCATTTTAAAAGTGAAAATTCACATTTTAAGTAAATAATTTATATAAAATTAATATCATTTTTGGAATCAATGTTTCAAAATTATCCAATAGATACATTTTCATAATTTTCTGAGATAGTAGAATTTTTGGGTAAAAATTAAATAATATATAGATATATAGTGTGTTTATGACATCATAGTGTCCCAATAGTGATGTAATAAATACCCTAAAAAGGATATTATACCAAATACATTTTTTAAATTTAAAATAATATGATCTTACATTTATTTTACTTATTCTATAATACCTTAGTGAATCCTCCAAAATGTATAATATATTTTCTGATTTTAAATACATTTCCTAGAGAGTGTGACTCACCTCCACATAAGAAAGGGTAATATTTTAACATCTCTGGCACTTTTCCTAATAAAAAAATATTTATACTCCCATTGGAAAAAAAACCATGGGAAGAAACATTGGGTTGGTTTGTGGTTTGAATACTTTAGTGTGTAGTGTCTAAAACCAAAATAATATAGAATTTCCCTTCCTTTCATACGTAAACCGACCCAATAACACACTTATCTTCACTAAAACTACTTGAAGATATTCCTCACACTTCTCTCCACCCCATATAGGCCTCTCAAGTCACACCCATGGTCTAAATAATCACCTCTCAAGCCTTTGAGGTCACACATCAATGTATGGGTTCCTTTCTTTCTCATTTTTGTCTAAGTTTCCTTTTATTATTATACCTTTTTAATTTCCAATTAAAATGATGGGGTATATTTTTGAACATCCACCATACTTACCTTATTATTTTTTAATGACTTAATACCTCTTTATCTCTCATTAATACCTCCCATGTACACCCATTACCATGCATATATTTCGTAAGATATATTCAATTTCTCCTCTTTCTTCAAGTTTCTTTATTATGTTACACTTTATATTTCAAAATTAAATGGTCTGGGACATGTAATTATATGACCCTAGTACTATAAATTTCTTTTATTTATTAATATTGACCCCTTTATCACCAATCAAAAATTTTATGAATTTTTGTGTCACGCCGTTAGGCGGCTGAAATTTCACTGTGATTTTCCATGCCAAAATAATTGTGTAGTGAATACTATACCCATTACTCTATAAAGGGTATTGAAATTTATGAAAATATACTTATTTATTTTATAAATGAATGTATGCATTACACATTCCTTTATCATTTAATAAATTAATTTGTTGAATGAATTTATGTTATATGATATACATAGAACACTTTAGCAAGAGAATGAAATTATAATGAATGGCGCACACAGATAGTCCTCAAATTAATTAGGTAATGTTTTGTATCATGATACGTCATGTGGGTATAGGGTTTTATTTGATTCCTTTTAGGATATTTTCCCTCCCTATTGGTACAGGGTTTAACTGAATCCTATATGTTTATGATTCAAGGTTTTAAGTTGTTATCACATTTCCATGTTATGATAATGTGGCTATATCATGCCTTCATGTTCATGTTTCTCTTGTTCTCCATTGATAAATATATATCTCACCATGTATTGTATTGTTCATTTTATTCCATGTTTACTCCATCACTAGGATTTTTTAGCTCACCTTTTTCTTATGTATGTCTACAGGTTATCCCACACAATGCTAAGAATGATGAAATGTTGCAGTCATGTAAAATAAATTTTCAATAAATATATAGTATTTTATGTCTTAATTTTTTATTCAATGTTACAAAGATCCAAATACACTATAACTATAAATATTCTAGGTTGTATTCAGGGAATTTTAATGTAATAAATCACATTTATGTGTGTTATAAAGACCAGGGTTGTTATAGATGTTCTCTTCGTTCTATGTAAATATTTTATATAAATTATATCATATTTATAATTAATTAAAATGATTTATATCACACTAATAATCACCAAGTAACTCCATTATTAATTTTTTATAATGATTTTACACCTAAAACACATTATAATCATCCATTAATCAAGGTATGTTTATGTATAGGTCAATTTAACTACCCACTTGAACAAAAATATGAATTTTTAACATTGATGACTATGAGAAGTTATTTATTGGTATAAGTTTATATAAAAATTTTAGTAATTTTTTTGGGTTATGGTTTTTTATATCATCAGTTAACACATGTATTAAGACATCACCATTTATTCATTAAGAAACAGTACAACATACTCATGGTTGATTTCAACATCATGGATCATTAAAAAACATCCATAAATGAGATTATATATTTATAAAATATATTAGAAAATATATTCATGTACCACGTATGATCTAATTATGATAAATTTTTTGATAATAAAATTCACAAACACCACATTTATGAAACTAGTCTAATGATATAAGGATTACTTACACCCCATGTTGAAAATATTAAAAAAATACTAATATATATATAGGATTACTATAAATTATTTTTATAAATGGTTAAAAGTTTGAATAAAGATCATCAGTATTCATTTAATGAACATAATTTAATAATTTATGACATTTTTACATATCCATAATGAATCAGGATTGAGGAAAAGGGTTTAGTCTCAACTTACCCTCTTTGAGACATGTTTTGTATTATTAACCTAATATAATTAATGTGGTGTATATAATTCTAAATTTATATATCATATATTGAATTATCTTTTAATAATTATATAAAATGTACATTTATACTCTTTAGATTACAAGGGGTGTTGATTTAAATTTTACTCAATCTGTATTGGTTTTTCTCTCTCAATTCTAGCTCATTATGACATAATACATGTTTTCAACCATGATTCCATAGTATGATGTAATTACATACCATTGGTGAATTTAAATGTAATATTCATATTTAATGGGTTATAAAAGAAAATTCATGATCCCTTTTTCCTGTGGCTACTGATTCAGTTATTTTCCTTAAGAGTCTAGATTTTTCAACACTATACTTCTAATAATTGAGATATGATCATTCTACTATACTTATTATATATAAGATAGAAAAAATACTTCCCTCATATTGAATTAAGTTATATTTTCTCATCTTGCTCTAGTAATATAAATTCCTATCACTTAAAACCATTGAAAATATTCCTCTATTCCTGGAACATATTTCTTCTAATAGATATTGATAAATCAAATCTCTTTATTTGAGTTAAGGATTTTTATCCTGAACACTATTCTAACATTCATGGGTTCTCCCAATGTAAAATTTTATTATATGGTATTTTATAATACATTTTTTTAAAAATATATGTCAATAAAAATAAGTTTATATTACTTTTTTCATAATTATGGTTTTCAACAAATGTAATTTAAATATATTTAATATGTTCTTTTCCTTTCATTATTAAATGATTTATCATTGGATCTACATTTTTTATATAAAACAACATGTCATTTTCTAGGATCCATAATAAGATATTATTTTCAAATATAAAATTTACCAATATCTTTGACCCCACTATTTCAATTTTTTAATGCGACAAGTATGTTTTTGTTTTAGGAAAATGTTTACAATACTTTTAAAAACCTATTTTATGTTTTCCCCAGAATTTCTATTTTCATATTAAAAAGTATTTAAACATGTGATAATTTTGATAAATGATTCATTATTTAATATATATATATACTATTCAGGGGATGAACTTTTAGTATCAAACAATTTGATTCATGATCTATAAAACTGCAAGATTTTAAAATAACACCATGTTCGATAGTGCATAAAACATGAAAATCCAAACATATAAAACCGCAAAATAATATTTATAAGAACATGGAGTTTATCTCAGGTATATATCATTTTAAAATTGGAATAATTATTTTTATTAGGACTAATATATATTCCTCTTGAGGTTAGAATGATTTTAGGGGGTGTCTGAAGCTTGTTCGGAGCTCAGAATCCCAACTGGTGGAGAAAAACACTGGGTCACACAGTTAGTATAAAATGTAAAAAAACCCACATGGTCTCCGTTATCAGTGTATGGAAGGAAATTGGGGTGATTTATTGATAACTATTTTCCCTAACTATTTTCTAGGGTCCGTATAGTCATGGAGAAACTGAAAACATTATTATGAAGGATTTTTTCATGGTTGCACATGATTTCTCTAACTGTGCATCCCAACCATGAAAGGTTCCCCTTTAAGAAGTAAAGGGGTGCACAGTTGTTTCATGGTTTGGCCAACTATGTATCAAATCATTATAACCCAGGATTTTTGGTAAAGTGATAAAATTAACCTTAATGAACTGATTTACATCACCCTCTCATCTCAATTATTATCCAGTGGACAGTTGGAGCTCCATTTTCCCATTTGAGCACTTATTTTACCTCTTTGGCAGAATTTTATATCTTTCATCTTTATGAAGTCTAATAGAAGCATCATTCATCTCATTGGATCTACATGGTAAGATCTAAATTACTTTTTAACCATTCATCGTTCTTGTTTCTATCGATGACACAATTTATATGCAAGATCATATACCATATCATTAGGTAAATGAACTATTTTTCATATTTATTATACAAATATAAAAAATAGAGGATGATATAGTATTAGGAGAGACATATGAGTATTAGGTCGGTAGTCTATAACTCATTCTTTAATTTTCACCATTTTATATATTTTTTTAATTATGTGCACAATGATTTCATTAGGTGTGGACTAGTAAATTGTCATGACTTGATTATATATTTATAATCATGTTCCTAGACTCTTATTAAATATTTTATTCATATTTGGTGGTTATGAACTTATTTTCAACAACCTCAAATATGTTATTTCCCTTGATCATTCATGTTGAGGTTTTTTGGGTGCATCCATGCCACCATTCAGGTGTGCATTGTATTGACCCTGCTAATGTATACCTTCTTAAATTAAATTACTTGCAAATTGTTTTTCGACCAGACCTTGAATATGTTAGTATCACATGGCCCTTCTAAGTCATGTTCATGAAATTAATAAACGAATATTTAAATCATTAAATTGGAATGTAAACTTTGTATATGACTTTTCCTAATAACATTTGACATAATGACTTTGTTTCACATTTTAAGGACACCATACCATAATTTATGGATGGTAGTGGAGTGAAAATAATGTATTGAGTAATTATTATTGGAATTTTGAAATGATTTCATACCCTTTAACCTTATCACACTAATGGAAGGTATCATATGAACCCCTTTGAATTATTTAATTTCATGACTATTATATAGAATTTTTTATTAAATAAACTAATTATATGTTGCTTATTTAATATGGAATTAATCATTACAATATGAGTGTTCATACTCGACCTTTCATTGGATTCCCAAGAGAATTCATTAAGCTCCTGTAGAATCCATTCCGATTCAAGTATAGAGGTTTGAAAGGGTGAGACCCCCCCTAAGAACCTAATATTTTTCTTTCAGAGGATTCCTGGTATAACAACATATGATCCCTCAATTATTATTATAAGATTCCTTGGATATACACATTGTATCCAGTATGACATCTATGGACACGTTTCGCCTTTGATCCACCCTTGGTCCTAGACCTTTTTTATCCCATTTTACAATTGATGTATTCCTTGTACATATTTATAATTATTATTTCGGAATTCCATGGACTATGCCTCTTGGATTACACTATTTTCCCTTAATATATGATACAAATTATTATTGAGTGGGATTTATCACTAAGGTCAATGATTCAAAAATTATTACCTTGTATCCTCTTAAAACAAATGGGTTGTTACATATTGAGTCATTTAATTTTATTATCATGTAAGTATGTCAGTGCTGGTAATAATTCACGTGAAAAATTATATAAAATAGAACATAGTTAATTAATGATGTGTTTACTTTTTCAGACACTAGCTGATGCTAAAGTAGGTACCTGGGTATTTATATTACTAGACTTCTTTACTTTTTTATATGAATTCTTGCACACTATTTCAGTTTATATTAAGTGGACTTCATGTTCTAAGCACCATTTTTGGTGGCCTACAGAGATTTATCTCGCATCCTATCCAAACATACATTGTTAACTTGGAAGATTACTTGTATGTGGGTTTTTACAAAGGGAAGAATCCTTCCTTTGAAACCTGATATTTCTTGCTAGAATTATGATGGAGTTTGGTAGAGGATGATAGAGATAGAGCACAACATTCATAGATACTATTTTTTATAGATATTTTTTTCTTACTTACTTGAATCCATTAATTCCATTTTTATAGGGAAATTAAATGAATCATCATCTTTTTATATGAATATCTGTTCCTTCTGTTGTACATTATCAATGGATACTTTTGTTGTACAATCTCTTAACTTATTTTTATTATGCTATTCACCAAATCATTAATGTATTTGAGATGATACACTCTGGTAATTAGGGATTATTCTCATCATAGGAAAATCCTAGGTTATGGATAATAGTCGGCATCCATTGGTGTTTGAGGAGACATTCTTGAGGCCATGTGGACCACCGGGCTCAGGGCACCTTTGAGTGTCACCCAAGTTTGAGATTTCATAAAGTAGTATCAAATTTTTATTGTATTTATTTACTATTTTTAGATAAAAAAAATTATTTTAGGAACACCTAGGAACATTGTTATAATCCATGATAGGGTATAGTTAAACCATGTTTAGGGTATATTGTGTGTTTCATGAATATGATTGATGTTCTTCATTTGCCTATTATAGTTGATATCACATCACCATTGGATGACTCACATGATGTGTTATGGTTATTATTATTATTATTATTTTGATTGAGGATTTAATTTTTACCTTGGATCGATGATATGTGGGATTGGATTACAATTAATGCCTCATCATAGGAACTTATAATTCACATGCCATGCATATTGCAATGTCATGTAGGTTCATTTCACCACTTTTATTTTCCTATATTTCTTGTGATTATTGAGTGATAATTATATAAATATATCTGTGTGTCTATGTGTGATTATCTTTGGATATGATTGAGAAATTTAAAAATTCAATTCATGAGGTGTATGATACCTCATGAGAATGTGTAGTTCACAGAGTCAATCCATCTTATATAACCTGTTGCATTATGAGATCGAATGTAGTGTATCTCAATTCAAATTTAAATTGGTGTTGATCTCATTAATAAGGTGTATAGGACCTAATTCACTAGGACTAAAAAATATTTTTAATCCATCTATGATAAATGTATATTATAAAATGATCCATAAATGAAAAATATTTCTTTATAAAACAAAAAGTTTTCCAGTAAATTATGGGGAAAGGTGTTGTTGCCCTTTAATCTACTGAAACCCCTATAATTTTACTTGAATGCATACCAATATCAAGAATTCTAAGTGGGTAGTTGGGATATTATTCAATTTCTAGTTATAATTATCCTTTTATTAAGATTTTATGATTGTTATCTATCTGCTTAGTCTTGTTATGAGGTGTGTTCTTGGTAGTTATAGACCAATATAGCCCCGATGTCCTCATCTCTTGCATTAGGAGGGTGGGGGAATCTATACTACACGTGAGGTAGGCCATGTTCTTACATTATTATCGACATGAAATACACTTGTGGAATAAATTTCTATACCAAATTTGGAAACTGACTCTTATCTTCGTGATAGTTTTTTGTGTTTGATAAATTCCACGCAAGGAGCTTCATGACCAGTACCTAAGAAGGCATATCTGACCCATGCGTTGCAGCAGAAACATCCTCCCACCTTCACAGGGTATGATAGTCTATAGGATTATGATTCTTGACTAATGTACACCCTATCTATCTATGAGAATCTAGAGATGCCACTATAGAAGATGTTCAATATTTCTACATACATGCTGCATGATTTGGCCAAGTGTTTGTGGGATATAATTACCCAGGATGCTCACCCTCAGTTCATGACATGGGATGACCTTCAGAACGATTTCTTTGATCAAATCCTTCATTAGACACTATAATATGACCCAAACATTAAAATTTTATGCATATAGGGAGGTGTGTTATGTCAATAATAGACTATTCAACGTATTTTAGAGTGTTACAACGCTTTTCACCGCTTATAAATAGGGATGAGGTTTCTTGTGCTAGATGCTTCAAGGATGGGCTCCAATATTACATTCATACTTAGTAGACTATTTTCTAGTTCTATTGATACATGAAAAATATCATCATATTTTATATATGATTATTTGTTTTGTTATTTTTTTTTATTATTGTCTACTTCTTAGGTGGAATTTTTTTACTTAAATTACTTCTGATATTTACTATCTATTTCATTTATCCACTGTGGTACACTCTAGTAAAGAGGTAATAGTCTCCCAAAAGAGTCACACTAGGATCATACTACTAGTCAATATCCTATAGCATTCGAGGAGATGTGTTCGAGGTCATATGGAAAACCAAGCTTGGGGCACATTTGAGTGGCCCTCGGGTTTGGGTCGTCACACTCTTATTAAAAATTAAGCATCATGACCTATATGTTTAATTAAAATGTATTAATAGGTTTAACCCCATATTAAATTATATATAATTTTTTATATAATTTTTTTATTAATATTAAATAAGCACTTATGTTTTAGTAATATCATTTTATACTTTAAGAATAGATTTTTTCCAAAATCAGTTTTATTCATCAATTTTTCAATGGGAATTATAATTAATTTTGAACACTTTTAGAAAATTTATTTTATAAAAATTATAAAAATTTTTATATCAACATATAAATATTAACATATGGTAAAATTTTTATACATTTATAAAAAGTTATATTTTCAAGAGAATACTAAAAAATACAAATTTTTCAGATATAATAATATAATTTTATTTTAAAATCCCCATAATAATTTTAATTTGATTAGAAATTAATATAATACCCCTTTATATATTAATAATTTAATTAATTAAATACATTATAACATTGTACTTTATCATAGTTAAAAAAAATTAATCATAAATGGATTTTTTTTAGAGAAACATTTATTTTATGCTTTGAGGTATAATTATAAAATAAATTTATTCTAATTATTGATATTGAATTTGGTAAAGTTAATAAAGTATTTTTATTCATAATAATTAGTAATGTTTAATATGATAAAATTTATTTTTCATCCTATTGAATTATAACAATATTAAGAATTAATCACCACAATTAAAGGGTAAATCAGGTAATTAAATTTTAAATAATATGACATTGTTGAAAAATTGTACTTAAAACATGAATTTGTCCTATTAGATAATTGTATCTTGGATAATTACATTTTATTATTGAATATATGGACAATTGGTTCTATATTTATTTTTTTTGTAACGTTGTAATATTTAAACAATAGATTAACACAAAAATATCACCTTATTAACATTGATAACAACCATATTTTATGACTGGGTTAAAAAAGATATGCCAGATTATAAATAGTGATTATAAAGAAAAATTAATTTTTTATCATGCATATTTATTTATATTTTTTGGTAATGAAATAATTAACATTTATTCTTATGTAATCGTGACAAAATATTTATTAAATTATGGGAAATATAAAATAAATCATAATATAATATTAAAAGTAATATAAATTGAATAAAGTATTATGTTACTCATAATTTTTAGATAAATATTAAATATTAGTGATATGTGAAAGGATAATATTTTAATTCCATTTATCTCATGTAGGTTTTGAAGTCAAATAAAATGAAAATTTCAAAAAATAATATTAATGATATTCAATAATAATTAGTATTAGAATTAAACGAATTAAAATTCCTCAAAATACAATCACTAGAAAATTTATTTAGATATTGTGGAAAATATCAACCATGGTCCATTTATTATAAAATTTTCCTTTTATAGTAACTATAATGACCTCTAAAGAGTAAGAACATTGTTATCATGGTAATTTTCAAAAGGGGCTAACATAGGTTTAAATAGAGAGAAAATGGTAGAAACCTCATTTAAAACTATAAAGTTTTTATAAGATTATATTATTTCAACCCTTAATCATGATTTATTAGATTTTTATTAGTTTTTATCCATGTTACCATAAAAACATGTGTATATTAATTTAATATTTTCATAAATTTCAATAAAACTCCCCTTCCATCACATATAAAAGTGAACCTCTTATAATCATTCATTCATAATTAAAAAACAAGTATGTTTAACCAATAAATATTTAAATACATTTATGTAATCCTTTTCCATTTCCAATATTGATTTTTTAAATATAAAACACTTAAAGGAACGTATTTGGTGTAAAACTAATGAGGTTGTCCAAAGAAGAGGTATTGTTCTAAACATAGCAGTTTATTATTTTTTCTTATACCTAATTTTAATATTATTGAAACATGATTACTTAAAAACATCATTATATCACATATTTTTATTATTTATTTTATTAATGGAATAACTTAAATCCGTCTCCTTTTTCATCAAATGGGATACAAAACCAATGTTCATGTGTACGACAGACTATCGCCTAATTAACAAATGTAAATATTTTTCAAACATCTCCTCTTAAATGTATTTATGATGAAATATTTAGTGTGCATATATGATACTAATAAAATATTCATAATTATATAAAATTAATATATCTTATAATTTATTACATTTCCATTAATTAAATGTTGATAATGTCACTTGTACATACTTATTGATTACCACCTCCACAAAGTGATGTGATTCATTGTTCATTACCAAATCAAATATATGTTATATATAATTATTTTTAATGAAATAAAATTAAATTTATGTTAAAATAATTTTTTATTAAATATAAAACATCAGTTAACTTCTTTTCATTATGATCCTTAAAAAATTGAAATGTTTCACATGTATATGTATTGCATACCATCTCCATGATAATCACATTAATTTTTTATTAACCACACTTCAATGATGGTTTAAAAATATAATTTTAAGTAAAAATTTATAATTATTTTATTATTGTTATTCTATATATTATGTAGTATTGTCTACTATTACTGTAGTTAACCTACTGATGCCATTTTTGAATATGATGTAAATATAATCAAAATGATATATGTTAAATTAATTTACAATTTAGTTAAATATAACATTGTAATAAATAAAATAAATTGAATAATAAACATAAAAATGGTTATTTAGAAAATAAGTAATTAACATATGGTTATTATTTTGGAAAATAATGAATGTACATGATGATTCATACTTGACGTAAAGGAATTCATCTAAATTTTCCTTAATTGTGGAATATTTTATTATTAGGAACGTTATTTCGTTTATATGACGTATATAATACATGATTTAGAAGTGATATCATTAATAATTTTTAAATCAATGTATTTTAAGATTCATTTTGAATTATTTTATCAAAGTGGGACATACTATAATGTTACTATGTGGTAAGGGGTTTCATAACTCGTTTTCTTTTCATTGGGTTACATTACTTCGTCATTTTGTTTAATAATCTAAGATTATTTTTGATTTTTATTCTATGTTTAATATATAATTTTATATGAATATAAATTTGATACACATGATAAAATCATTTGCTAACTCTTAATTCAATTTTATAATCATTTTAAAATATTTCAATTGAATTTCCTCTCCATTGATACATATTTAATATTATACATAAATTTATTATTATAGGGTGTATCAAATTCCCAATTTTTAGGATTTATCATGAATCTTTTAATATTCACTATATTTAATGTTTCATTTAATGTTATTTATTTCATGGGTTTTATGGTACAAAAATTACCAAAGGGGTTGGGGTTTATTCCATATTCTCATAATTATTTGGGATTGTTTTTGTTTATGTATATAAAGATGTAATTATTTTATTTTTATATATAAAACACTAACTAATTTCATATACTATGTTCTTTACTAGAAATTATACATTTCAGTTCCCATTTTGACAATTTAATTAGTGATGGTACTGAAATCATATTTTTAAGGAAATCGGACTAGTTATTCTAATCATTTGGGAATATGTTTCTTCTATAATAATATTTACAATAAAATATTTTAATGAACATTTTTGATATTTTAAAATTTTAAATTAAATAAATTTTTACCCTTTTATTTAAATATTAAAAAATGTGTTGAAAGGAACTTTTTTTCATTTTCTGAAAAAGTTTCTTTTTTATTTTTCACCGAAAATGTGAAATAAATATTTTCATTATTTATAATCGGAACGAACATAATTTTCCTACCATTTTTAATGATAATTTAATTAATTATTCCTTGAAAATTTTCCATGAATCATACAAATAATTATTTTTTCTAATCTTCAATAATTTTTTAATTTTTAAAATGGGATGTAAAAATAGAAAGGTTAATTTCTTCAAGAATGTTTTTAATAATATTTTGATGTTATATTTATTGATAAATAATAGCCATTTTATTCTCCATTTGGTATAGGTGGTAATGATACGATATATATTATTAATATGAATGGCTGGTGATAAGTTTTACATTAAAAATTATTCACATTATGTATGTTACTTCTTTCTATATAGGTAATTTTTTATTAAGTCATGCTGATTAAGTTGTATTTTTTATTCATACTCTAAATGCATTGGAATTATTAGGTGAGATGTGGGGATTTCAATTACATATAACCTCTATGAATTAGTATTTATCTTGAGACAAAATAGTTTTAGTATATTATTGAGTTCTTATCACTTTATGTATGATATCATTGAATGAGATCTTGATGGTATGTTTATGATGTCCAAAAAAATACAGTTTTCATTACAAAATTAGATATTAATGACCATGTGCTTTTTTGGGGTGCTATGTTATCCATGGAAAAGTCTCAAGATCATGTGAATATTTATATAGAATTATTTGATCATAATTTATTCTAACATATTATTATTAATCCTAATGTTATGTTTTTAAATTGGGTGTGATTCTAGTAATTTACCATTCCATATTTTTTATGCCTTATTTACAAAGTATAGCTTACACTATTTACATACCCTTAATGGGCAATTGATATCACCTCCATTTTTCGCATTCACAATGATATAAAGACGAATCATTTAATTAGTTTAAGGATGGAAAATATTTACATTAAAAATGTTTTTTATTTTTTTGTTTCAAATGTAATGTGAGATTCACTTATGTATCTATTTTACTAATACTACTAATATTTTCAGTATATTGGGATACATTCTTTTCAATATTGCAAAGATGTATTAAATTAATCACCATATCTAGTTTACTAAAGTTGATGTATTTATTGTTTTTATCAAATAATTTTTAGTAAAAACATGTGAACAAGATTTAAGAAGACATAGTTCCGAGAACACAGCCCTTTGACTGAATTTAAGGTTAATTCTATGTATCGGATAACATCCGAACATTTTGTTAAGTGAGATATTTTATGGGTTTCCCAGAAATATATAAATGTCTATATACAATAAGTGTAAATGGTTATTAAATAGAAATTTATAGAAATAATAACCATAAAAATAGTTATTTGTGTATTTACCATCTATCATTCTGGTATAGAGCGAGTGTTCCCTTTCTTCACACCTAGTTTGATGTTCGCTGGGGATATGATTGGGTTAATTCACATTTTATTTATTAACTATTATAATGGATTTAAATAGATGATGAATATTAATAACCTCAGTTAAAACTAAACTATCTTGGGTATATAAGACTAAGGATTTCCATAAGTTTAATGCAATATATACCCATATTGTTGTTTTATGTGATAGAAGTTCAATATTATTATTGATATTTTGGGAGAATTTTTTTTAATAAAATCCATTACTTTATTATATTTTATAGTGGGAAGGGTATTTTAATAATAATATATGAATATTTTTTGGGCATAAGTTTAATGTTATTGACAAACATTATGGTTAATATGATCATTAATTTTAAGGAAATAATAGTATAATTAATATTATAATTATTTTACAAAAAATAATATTTATAGAAAAAAAGAGTTTTTAAAAATTGATTTTTTGATTAATATTATTTTTTATGACTCAATAGTAATTATAATATTTTTGTTTTAAAAAAATGGAAAACGTTATTCTAGTTGATAACCTATCACATTCGACTAGACTTTAGGGATTCAACCCATATCTAGAGGGAGATATTGGTGAAGCAACTAATAATGGACTATGTGATATCCTAGTTAGTATAATGTTTTTGTACATAAATTATTTGAAAAACAAATTTTATGTTGATTTTGGGAATCATATTATAGGAAATTTTTTTGATATTTTGAGTTAATTAATGATATTTTGGGAGAAGTTTTATTGGGTTGAAGTATATATTAAATTTTTATTTAACATAAATTATTATTTGGGGATAATTCTATTATGTTTCTCAATAAATTATCAGATTTGGTATGAGATAACCATTGAGGTTAAATGATTATTTAATGCTGAGTTTACTGAGGTTATTTATGATAGAAAGGTTATTTATTTTTGGAATGATATACGTAAATCATCAAGTTTTTTTAATGAATAATAGACATTAAAGTATTATTTAATAATATAATGGTTTATTAATTTTGGATATTATCATAATATATTATTATCATTTAAGTTTGAATAAATTTTTTATGAATATATTGTTAATATTTTTTGGATTATATGATCCATTGAAGTTAATTTTAGTTCATTGACATAAAAATTAAATCTTGAATACTCATCCTTTAGAGAAAAAGATTAGAATGTGGTGGAAATTGATTAAAGGATGAAATTATAAATATAAATTAATAATATTTGCTTTTTTTGTTATTCTATATGGTAATGGGATCCATGAACTATTGGGAAAGGATCATGAAATAAAATGACAACAATTTACTATCATTTTCAATGAAATGATTGTCTTTTACTCCTAATGGGTTTATAGATTTCTGGTTATTGACTTTTTGCCGAACACATTCTATATCACTCTATAGTATCTATTGGGTGATATTTTTCTCTTATATTACAATATTTTTACTATTAAATAATGCCAAACTTTTTTGGAAGAAAAATTTGGTTTTATTCTAAATGACCTTCATATTTACATTTCCTTTTTTATAACAAACTTTTATTAGAAAATTTTGTTATGTGGGGTTTCCATAATAGAATTTTTAAATTTAAATCTCTTCAATAATAAGAACATGTTCAAATTATGTGGTTTAAATTTATTGAAGGGGTAAATTTTAAACCTAGATATTTTAAAATAACACTATGTTCGTTAGTGTATACAATAGAAATCACTGATCTTAAACAAAACAAGAAATTTTTATATTTAAATTTGACCATTAAAAATTAGAAATTGAATTGGTTGGTATGAATTAGTTTATACACACAATGATAAGACCTATGAAAAGTTTATATAATTTATTAATTGATAATAAATTAGAACATATTCTTCAGTAAAATCAATTTATAATTTTGAAAAGAGTTTCATCAAAAATAGTTTTATTTTTCTTTTATTTTTTAGGAATTATAATTAATTTCTGAGAGTTTCAAAAAATTTATTTTAGTTAATAATTAAATCAATGTTAACTTAGGGATAATCTTTGAGATATTTTTGAAAATATTTGTTTTTATAATAATTTTAAATAAATAACCACTTTAAAATACTATATTTTTTTCATTGAAAAAGCCACATAATATGTTTATGTTGATCCTATATTATTTTAAATCTAATTTATTAGTAAATAATATATTTAATTACATATTAATTAACAACATACATCATCTTAGAATATAAATACTTATAGACATAAAATACATTATTCAAAAAAACCTTTTTTAGCGATCTTTAGAGGATACTTATAAAATGAATTTCTTCCAATTATAGAGAATTAATTTGTTAAAATTGATTCCATACTTTTTAATAATATTTAATAATATATAATATTTTAAAAATATTTTTTGGTCATAATTAATTATAAAAAAAGAAAAAATTTTTATCTTCATAGTAAAAGCGTAAATTGAATAATTATGGTTAAAAATAATACATAAATTACAAAAACAATTGAGTGAAAAACAATATATTATCCTATTTTATGAGTTTTGTTTGTAAAATTATATCCACCTCTAAAATATATGGGCACTTATTTACTTAATTGTTATATTTGGACCTTTAAAATAATTAGTTAAAAAAATGAAAAAAATGACACTTTATATCTATTAATGATTATAATATTTTAAGGATATGAAAAAAATTATCCTTATTTATAAATATTAATATGAAAGATATATAATTTTTTATTGTGTAAATTTATTTATAATATTCAGTAAATACCTAATTATATTAAATTCTTATCCAATGATGACATAGTATTTATACAATTAAAAAATTAAAATCAATGATTTTTCAAATATTAAATTGTATTTATATTGATTGGATTATTGTTATCTATTAATTTTTGTAGATAAATATTAAATTTTATTGATTTTATAAATAATTATATTCAAATTACATTTCTTTCGTGTGGTTTCAAATTCAAATTAAATGAATAGTTCCAAAAATGAAATTAATGGTATTTTAAAATAAATAATATTTTATGAAATGATTTAAATTTAGTATAAATGTAATAGTGATATGGTTTAAAATATCAAACATGGTGCAAATATTGTGTAATAGTCTTTTTATAGTAACTATCACGACCCTTAAGTGTAAAAAACTTTCATCATAGTAATTATCGAAAAGTGTTATCCTAGGTTAAAATAAATAGATAAGGTTAAAAAATTAATAAAAAAAACATAAAATTTTTTGTTTATAAAATTATTTCAACCCATCATCATCCAATATTAAAATTAAATTAATTTTGAGCCTTTTTTATCTGATAATTAATTTATATTAATTTTACATTTTCATAAATTCCAAAGGTACCCCTATCCAAACTTATAAAGGGAACCCCAAAATCCCCATTCCTTAGAAATCAAAATCATTTTTGTTCTGAATATTACTACCCAAATCACATAATTACATCCCTTACAATTTACAATATTCTATAGTTTGATTTGAAAACCCTCATATGAAGAATTTTATTGTTAACCTAAAGAGGTTGTTTAAAGAAGATGTATCATTATTAACCAAGAATATTTTTATTTTTTTCTTCCACCTCCTATAAATATTATACAACCATGATTATATAATATCCTCAATATCTAAAACATATAATGATGTTTTTATTATATTGTAATAAAAAATCTATCACCTCTTCCATCAAATTGGAAATGAATCTATCGTTCATGTGAATGGAAAACTATAATATTGCGGATTGATGTAATTCATTTTCCAACATTACCTCCCATTAATGTTTATGATGATGGGTTAAATTTATATATATATGGTATTTATTAAATATTTAAAATTATATAAAAGTAATAAATAATATATTTTATTACCTTTCCATTCATTGAAAGATGATAACATTTCTCATCTGTACGTGCAGATTAAAACCTCCACAAAGCGATGTGAATCATTTATCATTACTAAATTACTTGGATTATATATATAATTATATTTAAATATGTCATATTATATTTATGATATAATTTTCATTATATAATGATAAAATAAAACTTATCTAATTTCGATCATTATTCTTGAAAATTAGAAATGTTACTCTTGCATACGTATAACCTACAATCTCAATTGTTGGAGCATAATTAATTTTTCAGAACAATATTTAATGGTTGGTTTTAAAATAATAATATATGTATGAATATTATAATAATTTCATTATTTTTTTCAAGATGATGGAATAATTACCAATTTTACCATAGTCAACCTATCGATGCAGTTGTTTCACTTATGAACTGAATATCATCAAAATGTACGATGTGAACATGAAAATTATATAATAAAATATAAAATGGTAAAAAATAAAAATAATGGAATAATAATCATTAAAAATGTTCATAATAAATTCATTAAATTAAATAAATTTATTATTCAGGAACATAAAGAGCACACTGAATGAGTCACTCCTTAGGTAAGGCATTTCATCTCCAATTTTCATCATTGAGGCATATTTTATATATATGCACCTAATTTATTTTATATGGTGTATATAATCACAATTTTACATGTTATATGATAAATCATTCATAATTATATTTTAAATTGGAATTTTAATTATTTCATATAAGGGGATTTGACTTTAAATGTACCATGTGGTAAGGGGTTTCATAAAATAATATCATTTCATTAGGTTTTAATAATTCTTCATTGTATTTGAAATTATATGATATTTTGAATTTTGAATTTTGATAATATTATGTTTTATTTCCATGTGATGTAAGTGTATTTTAATTTTATAATAATAATAATAATATCATTTAATAGTTCTCACTTCAACTATATACCATTTGATGAAATCTCATGTCAATTTCCACTTTATTGAGACATATTTGGTATTTTCCACGTATTTATTTTTATGAGGTGTGTTTGAAACCTTATTAATATGTTATATCATGAATATATTTATATTCCTCATATTTGTTGTTTAATTTGATGTTATATCATTCATGGGGGTTATATTTTAAAATTTACCAAAGTAGTAAGGTTTTATTTCACAATCTTATAATTATATGATATTATTTTTGTTTAAGTATATCATGAGAAATTATATGACCATTCATTCTTAAGAAAAATTTAATTTATTCTCCTATGGTTATTTCTAAATATTATATGTTTTCCTTTTATTTCTCTATCTATAAGAAGTCAAGATGCAAAAAACATGTTTTTAAGGAAAACTGAGTTGTTTTTATACTCAGTCAGGAATATTTTTCATCCTTATCCATAAGTTACATAAATTATTATGAATAATATTTTAAATATTCTTGAATTATATGTTAAAATAATTTGTTTCCCTTATTTGGAATTAAAAGAACATTTTAAAATGAATATTCTATTCATTTTTCCAAAAAGGCAGTTTTTGACTTTTCATACAAAATTTGAAGGGATTATTTTGTTTAATGTACTCAGAATGAATAGTATTTTACAAGCATCATGGACACTCATTAATTTGATTAATTATTTAAAACTTTCCATTATTCCAATCAATGAATTATTTTCCTAATATTCTTAATTTTTTTGTCTAAAACTATATTTTAAAAAGGATAGGGTTTTTCATCAATAATTTTTCAGTAACCCTTTTATTTTATTTATATTCACCATAAAAAACAACCCTTTAATTATTCATTGGTAAAATATTGTGATTATAATATCCTTATTATTATTTTGGATGGTTTGTAATCAGTTTGACCAGTGAAAATATTGACACTTTGTTAGGGCCAATAGGGGCCTATGTACCCTGAGAGGGGGGGTGAATCAGGGTATGGATATTCTTTTCAAAATACTTCCTGCCCCACTGGATCTTGACCTCTTTGTTACAAGGGTCACTTTGTTTGCTCTTGTGTGTATACTATGCTCAGTTATTTTCAAGTTTATCTGATGATAATGCTTTGAGTGCAATGCAGAGAAGCGACCAGGCAGACACAGCGATTTTTACTTGGTTCACCACTAAGGGCTACGTCCAAGGAGCATACGCCGACAAGTTGCCGGTCGTACCAAGTCCACTAACTTCACTAGCTGTGGTTTACAATGTTCGGGCTAGATCACTTCTATGCCCAGGCTCACTGCCTATACAATGTTTAGGGTCAGCTCACTGCTTTCCCAAGGGTCACTCCCTGTTTCTCTCTCTCTGGCTCACTGCCGGTGGAGAGGATCACCTTTTTCCTCTTCCTAAGCTCACTGCTCTTGGAAGGGATTAACTCACAGTTTATAGACCTGTAGGTCTCTTCATTTTCATGAAGGAATGCATCTTCCTCTGTATGTAGATGCTCTGTTGAAGTCCAAATTTCATCTGTAGATGAATACCCCTTTGCCACTATCCACTGGGCAACCAACCTTTGGAAAGACCTTCGCAAAGCACCCTACAATGCGAGGCTCCCAATTTCGCGAAGCTCAAACAAGCCTTCGCGAAGCTCCTGACTTTTCGCGAAGCTCACTCGCGAAGCTCCTTCGCGAAGCACTCTCGCGATGCTCAAGCCGTCGCAAAGCAACAACCCTCGCGAAGCTAAGTAAGCCAACGCGGAGCTCGCAGGTTTCGCGGAGCTACAATAGCCGCCGCGAAGCACCTCTTTCGCGAAGCACACTGGCTCCGCGAACCACCTTCGCAAATCGAGAGCAAAGTATTTTCTCTGAAAATTCTCTCTACTTCGCCTGAAGGGGTCGGCCTCTATTTATAGGCGATTCCACCGACCCTCGTCCCTTCCGCGCGAAGTCAACGCCACGTCATCTCAAATCGCGAAGCTCCAAAGTGTCTGTCGGAATTCTGTCCAAATCGCGAAGCTCTACGGCCATCTTCCGTTCGCGGAGCTTGACGTAGTCGCGATGAATCACCGTCAACTTACCTTCGCGGCTCGCGCCTTCGCCGCGAAGCTCCCTCGCAAAGCCCAACATTCCTTCGCGCCTTCGCCGCGATGTTCTCTCGCAAAGCCCTTCTCCGCCGCGATGCGCTTCAGCCTCTGCAGTTCGCGAAGCTTGACGTAATCGCGAAGCATCACCGCCTCAATTCTTCTGGTCTTCGCGATTTCCAAACCATGCATCCTATCTTCGCGAAATTCATGCCTTTGCCATATTAAATTGTGCTCTTCATTGAAATCCTCTTTTCGCGATGCTCACCAAACTCCAAATTTTGGACCCCAAAAATTTGGCAAACACTGGAAAACGGCGCCACCTTGTACTGCTCTTTTGTACCGCCTCCAGATTGTCCTTTCCTTTGTCATAGTTCTTTGTCAACATATAATGTCAACAACTTCTCGGGAATTCGACAAATATCCATGAAAACCTGCTTTGTCAACAAACACAATCAACCCAAAAATACTTCAATGTTACCTTGAGGGATTTTTGCCCAACACACTTCATATGCTAGTTTTTCCCATACAGACTATTTTTTAGTACAATATATTTATTATGTTGTATTTATTATTTATATGATGAATAAATTGAACATATAAAGTGATGGGTGGAGTCCATAATTTCATATATTCTTGATGTATCAATAGGTATAATGAGACAAACTATTTTAAGTATTTGGTTATGGCCCTACCCTTTTATTTAATATGTCCTTGCATGATACCTCGATGGGAATTTTATGATATCTGAAATTGTGAATTCTATAATTATGAAACTATTTATCAATGTCGATGTGATTAATTACATAGTTATTATATCCATGGATATGTTTAAAAATCATGTTAATATTTATATATAATTATTTTATTATAAATTAATAATTTTATATTATTATTCATGCTTGAGTCATTGATTAAATGAAATGTGTTTTTAGTTATTTACCTTTACATATTGATTATTACATATTTACTATAGATAGATTATATTTTATTCATAATCATACTGAGCATATGAAGTCACTATTATTTTCATTCCTTTTCTTGGGAAATGAAGAAAGAGTCATTGAATGAGTTCATGAATATAGAATATTTTCATTCAATATGTTTTGAATTTAATTTATTCAGATGTATTGTGGGAATTATGTATGTATCTAGTTTATCGATACTACTGACCAATTATTTTCATTAGGACATGATCACTTGTATATATAAAATTTTTAATAAATTAACCTCCAAATACAGGTCATTACAGTAGGGGTTTTTACATGATCTTTTTTTGTGACATTGTTCGAAGAATTCCTTTGAATGGGTGTTTTCCATTTAAGGAAACACCATTTAATATTGACCTTTTTTACATTGAGTTGATATTATTTTGTAACTATCCAAATTATTTATTCATTTGGGTAATGATAATGTTATATATTGTAGTGATATGGGTTATTGTTCTAGTGTTTGATTTGTTATTATTCTAATTAGAAATGTTATTGGCAAGTTGATTAGGTATTTATTTACCATTTGGATTATTTATCCAGATGAGTTATGATCATGTCTTCTATTTTATTAACATGGGGTAATGTATTGGAATTAATTACATTATTATTAAAAAATAAATTATTATTGAAAAAAGTGATTATGAAGTTTCATTAATTTCTAATAAAATGAAGGCTATAATAATTAAATAAGTGATAGTTGGTTCTAGAAATTATATAGAACCTAGACACTTTGATAGGTCTCATGAGACAAACAATCTTGAATTGTAGTGTAAACTTCTCTTCTTATCAGTATAGTTTTTTGGAATAATGAAAGGACATCATGTTTTTTAGTTTAAAATTATGCATTGCATCAGTATGAAGTAAATATTATTGATATCCTTATTGAAAATTATAATCATAGATATTGAAAGATATTAGTTTTAGTTTATTATTGAATTACACTGATTATTTATTGAAACCATATTATTTATAACATGGTTATGTTTTTGACTGCATTAGTTATACAGTTCCCTTAATATTCATTTATGATCACCCATTTATTATTTATCAATTCCATCGTTTATAAAGAAAATTAGTACACATGACATGTTCCAAATAATATCACGTGTGAAATAAATTTTTGGATATGTTAAATACTCATTATAAAATAAGTATTTTCATATACATTGGAAAAATGTTTGTTGGATACAACGAACATGGTATTTGTTTGTTTTTTACTTTTCATAGTTCTCTAAAGATCTAAATATAAAATTTAGTGGGAATATAAGTAATTGAATATTTTCTTTATGTCATGTAATTATCAGATAGTTGTGTCTAGAAATCATCAGTTGGTTTCAAAGCTAGTATGTAATGTATGTGTTTATAAAACATGATCATGTAGCACGTGTCTAGGGTCTCATAGTTTGTATCTAAGGAGTGATTATATTACTTTAGAGATTAAGATATATGTTGATGATAAATTAGAGTTGATTTATTATGGTTTATGATAATTTTAAATGTACAGATAACCCCATGGGATAGTATATGATTTAATTATAATGCAATAATGATATTTTGTAACAACTAGGCCCCAGTGACAGCACAAACACCCCACCTTAACATGGATTTCGGGTCCTGGCCTACCAGGTACCACCAGTTTCCATGAAGACATGTGGGGCCCACCCTAGGGCCTACCCACGTGACCGAACGGGTCATCAGGCTAATGACATTCCTCACAGGACAAATTTTTTCCTTTCTAGTGTGATTTTTCCTCACTCACACACACCCTGGGAATCTTCCCAGAAGGTGACTCATCCTGATCACTACTCCTGCCAAGCTCCATTAACTGTGGAGTTCTAATTATAAATGCTCCCGGAAACGAAGGTGCATCTTGTTGACATGAGTCCTATCATTTAGCAATTTAACCCTTTTTCATTTGGGGGTGTTACTATGACCCCCCATTTAGAGCACAATATACTTGTTGTGGGCCATAAATCTCATCCCAGGAAGTGCACGACACTTATGGATGGGTTCCACATGTGATACTAATTTTTCACGACCCATCCCCCGGGGCCGGTATCGTGACTACCCTAAGCCTGCCTTCCATAGGCCAGGGATGGAGACTAGAACCCAAGGAGTAAATCCAAAAACTAGGAAGGCATCGCCGTTATAATTGTAAACAAACACACAAGAGTACACCACTAGAAGCAAACCACTAAGTAAAACCAGTATTTAAAAGAAGTGATGGAATGAAAAAGGGGCCGGAAATACATGCCCAACAGGGAAGTACAAGTACAACTGAAAATAAAGTACAAATGAAGTAAAGTAAAGAAGCTACTACGTCATCCTATGGGGTTCCTACTTGAAGGGTAGGTATAGATGGCCTCCTCAGCACTCCACATCCATCCATCTGCTCCATGTACCATCACTCTGAGTGGTCCACCACCAGGTACTATCCAGTCCTGCTACTCTCTGCCTTAGTCAGTGTTGTCCATCATCTGCATCCAACACAACGAGGTGCATGAATAGCCAGTGTAGGGGTGAGTATAACGATACTCAGTAGGGACCCAGAGACCCTCATGGTCACACAAAATCCAACAAGGATAAACCAAAATTTACAAAATAAACAGATAATACCACTTAGGTATATTCCCATACATATATATCTAATTTACCAAGTAATCCATCTCAATCCCGAGGAAATCACAAAGTTATTAACTCAGCACAAACCAGGATTTTATTCTAGGGGTAGTATCAAGTAACAACCCCAGTCACACAATCATAACCTTGGCTAATGGTATACTCACCATCTATCGAGTAGAGTGGGCCTGCCGTGTCATACAGACACACTTCACACTATCCTGGACTACTGTGGTACTCCTCCTGTCGAGTACTGTGGGTCTCCTGTGTCACCCAGAGGTGCTCCCTACTGTGGGTCTACCGCGTCACACAGAGGGGCTCCCCTTCATAGCCTGCTTAGGTACTCCTCCTATCAAGTATCGTGGGTATTCTGTGTCACACAGAGGCACTTCCCACTGTGGGTCTGCAGCGTCACACAAAGATGCTTCCCAATGGGCTAGTCGAAACACTCTGAGTCGATCGTTCAGTAGTCTTCAGCTCTCATCCAGCTACTAGGTCTTTGTACTACGCTTGCTCGAATCCAGGAGGATCTGCTCCAAAATCTACTGGTCGATGCTTCAACTACCATGAAGTAACACGAAGAAGTATCTAAAGTCCCGCTTCGTCATAGTGATCTCAACGCAACTGACGACGCGTTAATCGGATGCCTGGTCTGTGAGTTATTAGCATTTTCGTCCCGAGGGCCCGGTTGGATTTTATGTTCAAACCAACCCGACTGTACCCCATCTATGTCCAAACCACAATTTCTATATTCCAAATGAACCGTCTTGCTTCAATATTTCCAACACCGCAGACAGTTCATCAATCGGACACCCGTAGCCCAAGTTATGAAAGAAAAGGTGTATTCAGGTCAATGGGTCTAGACTGGGGCCCGACCCAGTCCGCATGTACAACCTAGTCCACAGGTCTGATCTGGCCCGCAGGTCTGACCTGGCTTGCGGGTCTGGCCCGAACCGAGGGGGCGGCCTGGCCCGCACTATGTCTGGCCCGCGTTGGGTCCGGCTCGGTGGACCGCATGGCCTAGCGAGCCAGCGGCTGGCGGCGCCCTGCGGCGCCCACCCTAGCCACATCCAGGGGGGAGGCGCACACCCCATGGATTCATGAATGGATTAACTATTCAGGTGGGGACTAAACTAGTGCTAGGTAGCGCCGGTCTGAGACATGTTGGACCCAGCGGGGTCCCGCTACTCCCGGCTGGCCGAGCGGCCAGCCGCTCCGCACCACCAGCGGCCGGGCTGACACTGGCCGCCTCTATTCCTCCCCTACGACCCTCCCTGGACACGACTCTCCTCATCCGCGTGGTGTGACGGTGCCACGCACTTCTGCTGTGGCCCAGCCTGGACGCAGCCCTCTTCTCCTCTGCACGGATCGGCAGCACTGCACCCTTCCACCGCGGCCCAGCCTAGCCGCGACGCCTTTATTTCACACTTCACAATTGTGCCACACCATTCCAGCGACCCAGCGACCTTGCGTCTCTGGTTTCTTCGTGGCCGGCCCATCACCGGCTGCCATTTTCCCGCCACTGTTCACTCTTTTGTGGGCGCCATTGTGCCACCGTCATCGTAAAAAAATGGGGGGAAATAGAGGGGGAGTTGGGCCATGTTCGTGCAACCCACACCCTCCGCCTTTGGTGATAAAAATTGGAAAAACACAAACCAAGTTTTTTGCATTGAAGGAATGAAACAAATTCAAACGTAAAATCCCTTACCTAGTATTGTTTTTTGATGACATTGATGCGGAAAGGCGGAAGTCATTCCGTTGACATCGGAAAGAAGATGAAGAAGTCGAGGATGACATCATCAGCATTCTTCAAGGACGAAGATTCCCTTTCTTCCCATGGTTGTAGATCGTTCTTCATTGGTGGAAGATGCTTTCTTCGTTGGGAGAATTAGTTCTTCCATGCTCTTCCAACGCCTCTCCCAATGCTCCACCAAATTATTATTCCAAACAAATATGATAGGTTAACCTAACCCATTATTTAATTGTTAGCCAAAATATTCAATATATTTCAAAATAATTAATTAATGTTCCATTAATTAATTTCAGTGGATTGGCACATTTATGAGGGATTTTCAAGGGTTTCCCCCCACTTATGGATAGTTCAAGGGGGGTTTAATGCTCGTGTGGTCCCCACATTTTTAATTGACAAGTGGTGTTTAGACCTCAGGTTGGCACCACCACCATAACCTCTCATGGGAGGTTATGGTGTGGTGGCCCCCACCTATAACCTCCACTTGTAGGATTTAACCACTAAATACAAATATGCTACACACTTATTTTTATTTAATTTTATTCTTCAAAACTCTAAAAACTAACATTCATTCTCGACCAACTCCCATCGAGGTGAAAGTCGTCTTAAGAGAATACTAGTGCTACGAGTTCAACAGTTACCTCTGATTTCAATTCCGAGCACCTGTTCAAATGTTATAAAAACCCACTCGTACGTTTATTGAACGTACCAGAACAAAACTTCAAAAATTAATTTCGGGCACACAGGGCCTCGAAATCAAGCATCGTAAATTTTCACGGACTCGTAAAATTCCCATGTATTTATGAAAAAAATTTCCATGGATCTTCCAAGTCTTTACATTCTTCCCACCTCAGAGATTTATGTCCCCGTTAGCTACAACTTGAACTAAGGGAACGAAAGGGGGTACTGAGCATGAATATAAGCCTCCCTCTCCCATGTTCTCTCATGGAGGTTCCCATGCTACCAGTGAAAGTTTAACAGAGGTATCGACTATCCATATAGGACACACTATTGTCGATCCTCAATCTCTACTGAAACCTCAGTGAATGTTGCCCCATAATCGATGTCTAGCTCTCCATGGACGATGATGTGTTAAGGGTCATGCGCGTATCTCCTCAGCTGAGATACTTGGAAGACGTTGTGCACCCTATGGAACTGAGGTGGAAGAGCCAAGCGGTAAGCGACCTCGCCTACTCTGCCGAGGTCCTCGAAAGGTCCAATGAACTACAGAGATAACTTGCCACATCGGCCAAATCTCCATATACCTCATCAAGGTGAGACCCGTAGAAAGATGTGGTCACCATCCTCGAACTCCAAAGGTCTCTATATCCAATCATCATATGACTTCTGCCTACTCTGGGTAGTCTTCATCCTCTACTAGATGATATTCACCTTCTCCATGATAGCCCGTACCATCTCTAGTCCCACTAGTGCCGACTCCCCTAGGTCTTTCCAGTATAGTGGTGATCTGCAAGGTCAACCATACAAGGAATCAATATATTCCATACCAATGGTGGAGTGATAGCTGTTGTTGTAGGAAAACTCTACCAATGGTAAGTGATCCACCCAACTAAGAACGAAGTCGAGGACACATGCACGTAGAATGTCCTCGAGGGTCTGAATGGTCCTCTCAGTCTGACTATCAGTATGCGGATGGATGGTGGTGCTCATGCGAATCTGTGTCTCAAAAGCTTCCTACAACCCCTTCCATAGTCGAGAATTAAATCGTGCATCATAGTCAGAGACAATAGAGTTTGGTACTCCATGTAGTCGTACAATCTCTTGCACATAGAGTTATCCCAATATCTCTACTAAACCCTTCTCTCTAATCAGTAGGAAGTGGGCCGGCTTGGTGAGTCAGTCGACGATCACCCAAATCAAGTCGTGACCCCTGGATGTACGTGGAAGACCCGTCATGATGTCCATGGATATCCCATACCACTTCCATTCTGGGACCTCTAAGGGATGAACCAATCCTGCTGGTACATGGTGCACTTCCTTCACTTGCTGACATGTGAGGCACTGAGAGACAAAGTCCACTTCTTCCTTCTTCATACCTGGCCACCAGTGCTGTCTTCAGAGGTCCTGGTACATCTTCACCACTCCTAGAAGTACATCCTCTTAAAAGGATGCTGTGGCCCCCACCTTCTGAAAATCCATCTGGTGCTTGCCCTGTGGATATCTGAGCACGTCGCGTCTCGTAGTCAGTGTCTCCACACTTCACCTCTTTGAATCGCTGAAGAAGTGGAGGAGTGACTATAAGTGACTGTAGGAAAGAGACTCCATCTCTATACACAAAGGATATCTTCAAGGAAACCAACTGCTCTATCGCCTATCCTAGAACCTGAATACCAGATCTCTTACCGAGTGCATCCGCAACAACACTCCCCTTCCCAGGAGTATAGACTATCTCTATGTCATAGTCCTGGATGAACTCAAGCCAACATCACTATCTCAGGTTCAGGTCCTTCAGAGAGAATATATACCTTAGACTCTTATGATTAGAGTACACGGTAAAATTCTCACCCATCAGATAGTGCCGCCACACTTTTAAGGCGAAGACCACATCTGCTAACTCCAGGTGATGGGTAGAATAGTTCTGCTCATGCTATCTCAGCTGCTGAGAACCATAAGAAATCACTACTCTCTCCTGCATCAGAACACACCCTTGTCCTATTCCTGATGCATCACAGATAATTACATACCCTACGCCCTGCTCTGGATGCCTCAAGATGTGGGCACTAGTCAGGCTCTACCTTAGATCCTGAAAGCTCTTCTTTCATCTCTCCGACCACTCGAAGGGTTTCCCCTTCTTTGTTAAGGCTAATAGTGGTGATTCAACTCTGGATAAGTGTAGAATGAATATCCATTAGTATCTAGCCAAGCCTCGGAAACTCCATACCTTCTTCACACTATTGGGTGGCTCCCAAGAAAGTACATCCTCAATCTTCACTAGATCCACTGCAACTCTAGCCTCTGAGATGATGTGTACCAAGAAGTGAACCTCTCGAATCCAAAACTGGCACTTTGAGAGCTTACCAAAAATCTGGTGCTCTCGGAGTGTGTCCAGTACAACCTGCAAATGGTAGGCATGCTCCTCCTCAGTAGTTGAGTAGATCAAAATGTCATTGATGAACACTATGACAAAGCGATTGAGGTAAGGCTGAAGGATCCTATTCATTAGTCCCATGATCACTTTTGGAGCACTGGTTATGCCGAAGGGCATAACCAAAAACTCTTAGTGGCCATAATCACACCTGATTTTCATCTTCTGCACATCCTTGTCTCGAACTCTAAGAAATTGATATCCTGACATGAGGCCTATCTACGAGAACCACCGTTCTCCCTTCAGCTGGTCAAATAGGTCGTTAATCCTCTGGAATGGGTACTTATTCTTTACAATCACCTGGTTCAGGAAATGGTAGTAGACACAAAGCCTCAAGCTCCCATATTCCTTCATGGAAAATAAAATTGGTGCTTCCCAGGGAGAAACACTGGTTCAAATGAATCCCTTCCCCTATAAGTAAACTAGTGTACCCGCAGCTCCTGAAGCTCAGCGGGAGCCATCCTTTATGTTGGAGTAGATATTAGGGTCATTTTGGGGTACAAGTCAATGTAGAAGTCAACCTCTCTGTGAGGAGGTTGTCTTGGAAAATCGTTAGGGAAAATATCCGCGTACAAGTCCACCACTGCAAGATAAGTCGGACTATTCACATCAACTGATGTGAGGGTAAGGTAAGCCAACTAGTGAGTGATCGGCTACACCCTCCTCCAAGTAAGTTTTTCATGTGTTGGAAAGGTTCCCTATAGGACCCAAGACACCCTAAGAGGGGAGGGATGAATCACGGTGAAAACTTTTTCTTTTAATGAGATGGATCTTGTTCCCACATTGGTAGGAACTTGGTAAACCTGTTTGATGAATATAATCAGAAAGAAAACATTCACATGCAGAGAGATGACACAGAAATTTTTACTTGGTTCACCAAAAAGGGCTACATCCAAGGAACATACGCCGATAGGTTTTCAGTCGTACCAAATTACACTATTCTTCACTAGTTGTGGATTACAGTGGTTTGGGCACAATCACTCTGTCCCAGACTCACTACCTTTACAAAGGCCCAGGGATATCTCACTAAGTCCCTCAGGTCACTCTGGTCGACTCCCCCTGGATCACTGCCTTTGGTGATGTCCCACTGAGATTATAGACATGAAGGTCTCTTCATAATTACAAAAGAATACATCCTCTGTTTGTATGTAGATGCTCGAATGAAGTCCAACTCTCACTAGTAGACAAAACTCATGTTCCACCGAAGGTATCGGGAAATCATCGATCTTTCATGAAACTCCAAAAAGACTGGCGTACTTCAACCACTCCTGGTGCGCTTCTCCAAAACTGGCGCACAATTCATTTGCGCAGCAAAAATTCGGCACGCAAGTATCACCAAACCACTTGTGCGACACCTCCTTCTTCAGATCCAAACTTGGGCGACTCACCATCTTTTATGCCCAAACCATCTTGGACATGAAACCAAAAACCGACACACAACTTCTACCTGTGCGACCAAACTACAACATGTGTGAATTCAACTCTTGCGTGATGGGAGCTCAGAAAATCTCTAAATCTGGAACTTCATTCCCAATGAGGAGGGGTGGTCCTCTATTTATAGGCAAAATGGACACCTTGCGCGGTGGCGTGCAAGCCACCTCTCAGCGCGCAAGTTTCCTCACGCAACTCCAACCGCCCAATCCTCTGTAGCGCTACTCACTTGTGCGACCAAACCAATTCTTGTGATACCCTCTTTACTTGGATATATTTTGAGGTTATGATCTTCAAAAAATGGCGTGCAAGTTTCCAATCTCCCTAGGCACCGACGCACAAGTCCTTTCTCGGTGTGCAAGTCACTTGTGTGACACATATCCGGCACCCAAGTCCCTTTCCCAAAAACATTGTTTTCCACTTTGGTCAATTTTGAGGTCTAGAAATTTGGAAAACACTGGAAAATGGTTCCACCTTCAATATTGTTATCTACGTGACCTGTATGAGCACATTACTGGGACACATTCTGAATTTCCTCTGAATATTGACAAGAAACACAAACCATAATCAAATTCATGCATAGATGACCATGGTTCCAACAATCTCCCCCTTTGGGTTTGTTGAAAATCAGTAAATAAATTCAATAGATCACCATCCACATGCAAACCAAAAATGCAAGAATCAACTCAACCAACACTCTATGTCTACATGTGCAGCGCTCGGTGTAGAAAACAAGAGAGAAAGCATGAATTGGGTTCCCATCCAATAAATTCCTTCCCATCCTATCACCGACACTAAATTCTCAATGTGTCACAAAATAATTACATGCCTACATTTATTCCTTTCTCCCCCATTTACAATAAACCCAAAGATCGGTAAATGTTAATTTTTCAGCTCAACCCTCACTCCCCCTGGATTGTATCTCCCACAAAAACCTACATTGCATCCATTATCAGATTAAAAACAATTAACATAAATGGGTAGAGGGGATTTTCGTAACTTCCTTATGCACTGGGAGGTGGATGAAATCCAAGGTTCAACCGATGCATCTCAAACACAACTATTGACAGTGGCTTGGTTAGAATATCAGCCACTTTCTCATCAGTTCCCACATGATCCATTCTGATCACGCCTTGTTAAACATTCTCTTTGATAAAGTGATACCTAATTTCAATATGTTTTGAACGAGAATGCTGAACCAGATTCTTCGTAAGATCAATTGCACTCTTGTTATCACAGTAAATCACTATTGGTTGCTTTACCTTATCACCAATATCTGTTAAATATCTCTTCATCCATATTAGTTGAGTGCATTCCTTTGTGGCAGAGATATACTCAGCTTCAGCAGTACTAAGAGAAGTACTTTCTTGTTTTTTTCTCAACCAGCCAACACATTTATTTCTAATGTAGAATGCTCCACCACTGGTGGACTTTCTGTCCACAACATCACCAGCCCATTCAGCGTCAGAAAATGATGACAATTCACTGTTCCTTCCTGCAGAAAAGTATAAGCCACAATTGTGAGTACCTTGAATATACCTCATGTTTCTTTTTACTGGTGTCATATGTTCTTCCTTTAGATTACTCTAAAAGCGTGATGTAAGAAATGTGGTAAAGACAATATCTAGCCGTGTCGCTGTCAGGTACAGTAGATTTCCAATGATCCTCCTATACATGGTGGGATCTTCATAGGTTCCATCCTCATGCTTTCCATGTTTAGTTCTAACCGCAATAGGAGTTGACATTGGTTAGGAGTATTTTATATTAAACTTCTTTAGAAACTCTCTTGCATACATTTCCTGAGATATGAAAGTGAAATCCTTCTTTTGAATCACCTACTGACCTATAAAATATGTGACCTCCCCAATCATAGACATTTCACATTCTGATTTCATATGATTGGAAAATTAATCCACTGATTTCTGAATGTTGCCACAAAAAATAACATCATCAACGTAGACTATAACCATGAACTGATCTTTTTGAGAATTCTTCATATATAGATTGTGGGATACTCCTCTTCTTTTGAATTCCAGCCTTTTGAGATATGAGGCTATCCAGGAATACCATGCTCGTGGTTCCTACTTCAAACCATATAGAGATTTCTTCAGTTTACAGATCTTTGTTTCATTAGTACCAAGAACAAACCCCACTGGTTGTTCGATGTAGACTTATTCTTCAAGTATACCATTCATGAATGTTGTCTTTACATCCATTTGATATACTTTATATCCTATTTGGAGTGCGATGTCAAGGAAAATCATGATTGACTCTAGTATTGCCACTAGAGAAAAGTTTTCTTCACCATCAATGCCTTCAATCTGGGAGTATCATTTACATACCAGTCATGCCTTATTTCTAATAACAATTCCATGCTCATCAAACTTGTTCTTGAAGATCCATTTTGTACCAATCACATTGTGACCTTCGGGTCTCAAGACGAGTTCCCATGTCTGATTCCTGTCAATCTGATCTAACTCTTCATTCATGGCTTTCACCCATGATTCATCATTTACAGCTTCTTCAAATGAGGATAGATACACAACTGATAGAAATGCAGATTTCGTGTTATTCCTCATCCTCCCTGTTTGAGTGGGTGCACTCCTATCCCCAATTATGTTTGACGGATCAATCTCAGCTCTTCGATTTCTCCTTTGAGGTTCAGTTGCATTCTCTCCAGCCATAGTTTCTTCTTTAGATTCTTCTTCTGAGTCAACATAATGATTTGACTAATGAGTGTTTTATAAAACTTAGTCTATTTCTGTATTTGTATTTTCTCCATGTTAACTTTCTTCCTCACTTTCTATCAAATCAGCATATGACTTCCTTGAATCATTTGTGGTTTTATCTTCAACTTTCTTAACATCACTGATTTCCAAAATTATTCCTAATCCCTTGTTGAAACACTTATAGGCTTTGCTGTTCATTTGATACCCAAAAAAATTCCTTCATCAGCATTGTCACCAAACTTCCCTTGATTTCCTTCTTTATTATGGATGAAACATTTCCTTCCGAAAACACAAAAGTATTTCAACGAATGATTCCTTCCATGCAACAATTCATATGGGGTCTTTGTTTCTCCCATATAAAGCACTGTTTGATTCTGAATGTGCACTACAACTTCGACAACTTCCTTCCAGTATTGGTGAGAGATACCACTTTCAATCAGCAAAGTCCTTTCCATATTATTGACCAGTCGATTCTAGTGCTCAACAACTCCATTTTGTTGTGGGATTCTCACAGCATCAACCTCATGCTATTTTCCATGTTTTTTCTAGGTAATTCTCATACTCAATGGAAGTGTATTACCCTCCATTTTCAGATCGCATGACTTTTATTTTCCATCCAGTATCATTCTCGGCAATCCGGCGATAAGTTTTCATGTAATCAAGTACATGTCACTTACTATGAATCACTATTACACAAGCCATTCTACTATAATCATTACTGAAAAGAACAAAGTACCTTTCTCCATGATTTCATACAACATTTATCGGCCCGCATACATCTGTATGAATTAGATAAAGAAGATGGGATGACCTTTGCTTCTTTGGCTAATATGAACTGCAGACCAGCTTCCCACGAATGTAAGCATCACAAGACATTTCATGCTCACTCTTCAGAATGGGGTTATCCATGACTATCATCAGCTTAGATATCTTTTCCATGTCTTGTTGGTTAATGTGCCCCAGCCTTCGATGCCACAAATTGTTTTCTTCTTCAACAGACAAATAGTAGAAGTTCACTATGCTGTAAATTTGATATAAGTTTCCATCTGTTCTATAGCCTTTCATAAGAGAATTCACTGTTTTTCCCATTATAGTGTAGCCTTTTTGATTGAAAGTTACTATGAGCCCTGAGTAATAGAGTTGACACACACTGAGGAGATTGTGATGTAGACTGTCCACATAAAGATCTTCGGTCTTCTCTATCTCTCCACTGGTGAGACCAGTATTCCAACTTCCTTTAATCTTCTAAGTACCATCATTACCAAACCTCACTTTTCCATAAACCTTCTTTTTAATGTTCTTCAAAAGTTCTGCATTTCCCGTCATATGGGAAGAGCATCCACTATCAAGAATCGAGGTGCTTCTGCTCTCTGTGGCTTTGAGGGATACTTCTGCAAGATTGGATTTCTCAATCTTCTTCTTTTCATTCAATGAGATATTGGATTGAGTATAGGATACTGATGGCCTTTTAATAATTTCCCTCGCATAATCTTATTCTTCATACCCATAATCTTCTTCTAGAGGATAAAAACTGTTTGTGAGAATAACACTATCAGGAGGGTGAAAATTGGCTCGTCTCTAAGAGTTATATGAGTTTCTCCTATCATACCTCTATATGCAATTCATAGCTTTATGGCCAAATTTAGAATAATGAAAACAGTAACCATATAAGATATTTCTTCTATAAGATAGAGGATATGAAATTGGTCTCCTTTGTTGACTTCCCAGATCTTACCCATTTAAGTAGCTCCTTGCCTCTTCGCAATATGACATGGTATGAACCAGATAGCCACAGAACTGATACTTCATGAGGGGAAACGTCTTCTCAGTTAAATTTCTTCTCATGCCTTCTTCATTGGGAGAATGGTTGGATTGCCTATCATTTCTGAATTTTTTAGGATAATCTTCAGTTCTTCGTTTAGTTTGGATTGAGGGTTTCTTTTTCAGCACTACATGCAATATTTCAACATGTACAACTTTAATCTTGTCTTTCTTTTTTCTCTCTTCACTTCCAGCAGTTGACGGCCTAGCTCCACAGCCAATTACACTCCTTCCCATGAAATCGGGTCTATGATCACTCATGATTTTTCCAACCCCATCTGAACCACACTTGGCTCTTTCTAGTAACTCTGCATCTGAGAATATTCCAAAATGAATTTTCTTCATACGCTCATTTCTAGTTGATTCACACTCAAGTTTACTCTTAAGAGTAGCAACTTCTTCATCAATACCCTCAATAGTCATGGACTTCTCTTCCAGTCTAGATGCAAGGTCATTTATAACCTTTTTTTATTCTTCAATTCTAAGATTCAATTCCACAATGTCATCTGTGCTTTCAAGGATTGAAGATTGAACTCTCACTAGTTCTTCTAGTCATTCAATTTCAGAAACAAGCTCATCCACATATTCTGATGACTCTTTATCCATTTCTTTCCACATACTGCATCTCTTGCATTTTTTCTCAATATTTGAAAAGTCATCCTTAATTTGAATCTTTGGATCACCATTAGTAGTAATCTGATTATCTCTGCCTTTTTTGATCGATGGTTTTGACTATTCAATGGTACCCATCATGGAAGCATGGTTTCTTGTTTTAAATTCTAGTACTTCTTCTTCACAAAATTCAATAACATTATTTTCCTCTTCATAGAAAAAAATCTTCCTCTATCTCTTCTTCCAAGATTTGAAGTCTCCCTTTTTGAAAAACCTTTTCCGAGGATTATCGATATCTTATGCTTCTCTTTCATCATCATCAAACATTCTTTGGAACTGAGAGGCAATGTACCCAACTCTTCCATAATGAAAACATACCATAGGTAGCTTACCTTTGAATTTTCCTTTTCCCTACTTTAGCTTCATGGAGATAAGAGAAATAATTTCATTTTCCCCTTCATCTTCACCACAACTATCTTCTGAAATTTCCAGTTTTTCCATGGATTTGAAAGCCATTTTCTTTCTTACACAAGTCGTGGAATCTTCATGTTTGACTCACATCTCATATGCCACTAGACTACTTGAATGATCGTCCAGAGATTGTTTAGATAGATCTCTTTCTTCAAGGGTTGACACCATTTCATTGTACATAAGAGGAAGTCTTCTCAACATTTTATTTTCGATATTAGTGTCTTTGATTTCTTCTCCAAGTCCTCTAATTTCTCCCACAACATCAGTAATTCGATTGAAGAATGAATTTTAATTCTCATTAGGATGCATCATTAGATCGTCAAACTTGTTGTGTAGGACTTATAGTTTTTCCTCCTTTACATTGATATCTCCTTCATAAATATTTTCAATTTTACCCCATATGGACTTTTCTGAGGTGAAACTCATTTCCTTTAGATAGATCTGATCAGAAAGGGCTATGGTGAGAGCATTCAATGATTTAGCAGTAGCATCAAGAATTTTCCTATCAGCATCCATCATAGCCAGCCCTGTTGGATCAGTAACATGTATACAATGGACAGTGGAAAAAGGACATCCATTCCAAGGGATCTTATATGAGATCTCATTATATTCTTCCAGATATTTAAATGACTTCCATCGAAGAGAGGGACTCCCCTGACATTGATTTCATTCTCCATGATGACAAAGGACATATTCAACACCAGCAACCTCCCTCTGATACCACTTGTAGGACCCTAAGACACCATGAAAGGGGAGGGGTGAATCTGGGTGAATTTTTTTCTTTTAATGAGATAGATCTTGTTCCAAAGTTGGTAGGAAATTGTTAAACCCTTATGATAAATATGATCAGAAAGAAAACATTCACATGGAGAGAGATGACAGAACACTTTTTACTTGGTTCAACACTAAGGGCTACGTCCATGGAGCATACACCGAGAGGTTTTCGGTTGTACCAAACTCCACTATTCTTCACTAGTTGTGGATTACAATGGTTCGGGCATAGTCACTCTGTCCCGGTCTCACTGGCTTTTCAAAGGCTTAGGGATAGCTCACTGCATCCCTCGGGTCACTCCCGTCCACTCCCCCTGGCTCACTGCCTTTGGTGAAGTCCCACTGAGTTTATAGACGTGAAGGTCTCTACATCATTGCAAAGGAATGAATCCTCTGTTTGTATGTATATGCTCTATTAAATTCCAACTCTCACCAGTGGACAAAACTCATGTTGCACCAAAGGTATCGGGAAATCTTCCATCTTTCATGCAGCTCCAAAAAGACCGGCGTACTTCAACCACTCCTGGCGTGCTTCTCCAAGACTGGCACACAAGTCACTTGCGCGACACAAATTCGTTGCGCAAGAATCACCACACCACTTGCGTGACACCTCCTTTTCTAGATCCAAACTTGCGCGACTCACCATCTTTTACGACCAAACCAACATGGAAGCGCAACCAAAAACCGTCACACAACTTCTACCTACGCGACCAAACTACCTCTTGCGCGACTTCAACACTTGCGTGATGGGAGATTGGAAAATCTATAAGTCTTGATTTTCATTCCCAATGAGGAGGGGTGGTCCTCTATTTATAGGCAAACTGGACACCCTGCATGGTGGCGCACAAGCCTCCTTTCGGCGTGAATGTTCCGGCGTGCAACTCCAACCGCCCGAGCCTCTTTCACGCTACTCACTTGCACGACCAAACCAATAATTGTGTGACCCTATTTCCTTTTCCATATTTTTATGTTCTGATCTTGAAAAAAATGGTGCACACCTTTCCAATATTCCTAGGCACTGGTGTGCAAGTCTTTCCTCGGTGCGCAAGTCACTTGTGTGACACGTATCTGGTGCGCAAGTCCTTTTCCCAAAGAAATTGTTTTCCCATTTTGTCAATTTTATGGTCCAGAAATTTTACAACCACGGGAAAATGGTGCCACCTTCAATACTGTTATCTTCTTGACCTGTATGAGCACTTTGTTGGGACACATTATGAACTTCCTCTGAATATTGACATAAAAAACAATCCATACTCCAATTCATGCATAGATGTCCATGGTTCCAACATTCCATTATCGCCAATGAAGTTGAACCTGGTCCCATCCATGCAGACACATCACAATTTGCACCTCATATAGTCAATCTGGACATGGACTGTAGATAACCAGTCCATACCCAAGATAACGTCGTAAGGCCTCAACGCCTCTATGAGGAGATCCCAGCCAAAGCTCTCACCTCCTAGTGTAAGCTAACATTGTCGATACCAGTGCATAATCATCGAGTCTTCTCATGTATGAGTCTCTATCTGTAAGGATCGAGCCAACGACTCTGTTGGAATCTCCGAGCTCCGAACGAGGGCAGTGGAAATGTAAGTGTGACTGACACCTGTGTCTATAGGAACTGCAACTAAGGTGGAGTAGGCATAGATCGTACCTCGAAACATTTTCGGAGCGCCGTGGTTGTATGCCTCAGTTGCCTCAAGATGAGCTTTCCCCTGTCCACATGTTCTCTACGGTTGAGGTGGACCTCCTGGTGGTGGTGGCGGTAAAACCTCGAATCGCCACCCACCACTTGCAGCTCAACCAACTCATCTTTCATGTCCGCCTGCTCCCTACGGACCACCTCGATCAAATATCTGCCTCTACCTGGGAGGTCCCTCAACTCTCTGCTGATTATCAGCACGACGGGTCGGATAGTCACAGGTCATGTGACCCTTCCTACCACTTGAGTAGAAATGTCTTCTCCTTGCATGTATGTCACTACGCCGGGTGCCCTGAACAATTGATTCTGAGTCATGCGATCGTCCACCAGTGGGTCTGGTCCTCTTGAACCTCTGCGTCATCTGTCTACTGCCAGCTACAGAAGACTCCGCTGCATGTTGACCAGTGGTGGGTCTTGCTGTCAGTGACTGCTCAGTAAAGAAACTCTCCACTAGGAGGGCTCTCTCTAACACCCTCTCCTGTGTCAGGATGGTGAGGGAGATCATCGATTCCTTGATCTCTTCACCCGAGCCCCGGCTCGGAGGTTCGGGACATGAATAATGGGTCTCACATCATATCTGTGGAGTAACATGAGTGATCAGTGATCCTCACAGAGTATTGACCTACATTCATGCTACCTTGCTGTAGATGTAGTAGCTCCTATATTCACACCGCTCAAAGGGTGGCTAGTAAAAACTCCGCTCATAATAGGATCTCAAACTTTTCCTAGAGAAGTGTTTCCTCATTGTGGACCTAGAGCATCATGCTCCACCATCTTCCTGATTCTTCCTGAAGGAGACTCATGGAAAGGATCACCATGTTGTCTACTGGTGTCCCTACTAGCTTGACGACTCTCACCACAACTGTAACACCCCGAGATTTTATGAGAATTATTTTTTTTAATTTTATTGATGTCTTGGGTTGTACGTCACAAAAAAAGGAATCTTGCACAACATGCAACCCTAAATTGGCTGCATTACATGAAATCACGACCTTCCTTGATAGCGTATGTAGTACGCAACACCGAGTTTCACTAAACGAGATATTATTATAATATTATTATGAACTAGCCGTTTTGAATAGTAATACCCACTTTTTGAAATTTTATAAATTTTATCTTTCAAAATAGACCTCATTTTTGGATTCGGAATATCAAAATTAGCTTAGGGTGAAATTTCGGTACTTTTCGGATAACTTTCATATTCTAATGAATAGTGGAAATTACTAAATTTTAATTAAAAACAACTTTTTTAATCGAAATAATTAATAGTGATAAATTATTAATTTGAGTGGTTTAAAAGTATATTTAGAATATATTTTTAAAATTTAATACAATTTTGGTCATTGGATGTAATTTCACATTTAAACCAGACTTAAACAAGTGTCAATATTTTGATAGTTATTATCTCTTAAGAAAACGCTATTTGTTTTGACGACGGGAACTAATTTTTAAATTAATTAATGAAACTGATATGTTTTGAATTTGGTAAAATAGACATCATTTTTGAATTAATAATATCACATATAGCTTAGGCCTAATTTTTGGTATTTTTCTGGAAACTTTCATTTTTTGATGAATAGTGAAACCACTAAGTGGAAGTTAAAAAACTGAATTTTTCATAAAACATAATTTTACCGATTCTGTGAGTGGAATTTAGAAACTCCGAGAGACACGGTTAATAACAAGGACTAAAATGTGGTTCAATGAGATGAAAATAATTTTTGGTGAATAGTAACTTTTTACTTTTTTTTACCACGGTTAAAAGTAAATAGGGTAATTAAGGGTAAAAATGATATTATTAGTACCCTAACACATGTCCTAATTCTATTGGATATGTGTAGTTCGGCCAAAACAACCTTAGGAAAACATATGACCATTTAGGACCACTTGGATTAGATGAGGACATTTATTATTAATTTATTTAAAGAAGGGTTAAAATAGTTAAAATCAAAGTTTAATAACTAAATCATTTTTAATATATGGTTATACATAAGATAAATTCGACTATAAATATTAATTAGAAAGATAAAAAGAATTCCTACATAATGGTATTTTATTTGTAATTTTTAGACTTAAAATAATTTAATTTATTTATGACACAATGATGATGCAGTAATTATCTTATTAATGAAATATTGACATAATTGATGTTATAAATACCCAAATAAATTTAATTTGAGTCTTTTTATGAATTCCAATAATTTTATATGTTAATATGACATGTTAGTAGTGATTTAATTAACTTTTTTCGAACTAATCATTCAGTTATAATTTTCACAAAAATCAATTACCAAATAATGTCAAAATTGACATAAAATAGTTTTTAAAACAATATTATATTATTAATTGTTATTATATTCCTAAAAATATAAGGTTCGTCCAATATACTTATATCATGATAGGTGTATCATTAATGGACCACTTGGGGGTCTCTTGGATGTATATGGTATGTTTATTAACTATATAATATAAAAATACAAAGTGACATGGTAAATGGCCATCTAATTAACTAAGAGTTAAAACTAAAAGTTAAGGTTAATATAATGACCTAAACTTTTCCAAATTATATTTTATGAGAGGATTTAGACCCATACCCACATTTTCTTCCAAATAAATCAATTTGGAGCTATTAAAAACCGAATATGACTTTATAATAAAATAATATTTTTAGTTATTCCAAAGGTGCCCCTCTCCTCCCTTATAAAAGGGCACCTCCTCCCTCTCTTACTCACACCACTTTTAGCCTTCAAGCTCGGCAAAAACCTAACAAATTATCTTCTCCACTTCCATAGAAACATCCTAGAGGTTCTGGTATTTTTCAAAGACCAATTTTAGTGCCCTAAGAGGAGGTCTCAAAGAGGCGCTTCAAAGAAGAGGTAATGTCCATTACCGATTCTTTCAACTCTATTTCTTCTTCCACTTCTTCTTATTTAGTTGTTTCATTATGAAGTAATAACATAAGTATAACTCATATAATGATATGTTATTATAATTATGATAAAACCATATTTCACCATCTATCCATCCTACGGAAAACAAAATCACCACGCGTGCGTACGTATGGAATACCGTCTCCACACCGTGGTGAAATCTGTTTTTCCACCAACACCTTACATGGATGGGTATAATGGTGTAAAGAATAACTATATATGGTTATTATAAATCATACTGATTCTGATATATTATACCATCCACCCCAATTGTATTCAATAATTATTGGAATGATAGCATCGCTCGTGCGTACGTACGGACTACCATCTCCACGACGCGATGTGAGGATTCTCCCTGTTAACCATACATGAATGATCATAAAGTTTATATAATGAATAATAATGAAATATATGAAATAATAATGCTACTGGATTTATGTATATATATATCTATGTCATCTATTTAGTTTCATTCAATTCAATAAGGAAACGAAAACAACATTCTTGCGTACGTACGACCTACCGTCTCCATGAATGGTGTATTTCATTCCTTTTATTGATATATAATATATATATTTATATGATGAATATATATTATATATAAATCATGTTTTACATTCTGTAATTATGTAAATTAGGATATATGTAATAATATCAAGAATGAAAAGTCGAAACATATACGTTAAATGAAATGATTTTACCCAAAACGCTACGTTAACATGGAATTTACAAAAGAACCGGTAATATAAAGTCATAATTGAACCATATATGATATCATAATAATAAATATGATTCTGTAATATGTCAATGACATTATTTAAATCATTATATAAGAGGTTCAGATACATGCAAAGCATATCAGACATAAGTTAAGGGATAATGTTGCAATCTCAATTGTTTTCTATCTGATATTGCTTATATGTTAGTATTTACTGGGGTTGTATTTATCATCCATGTGAATGTTTTATAAAAATGGTTTCATGTATGTTTAAATTCCTGTTTACCCATTTTTTACTTTTACTACATGGTATGTAAGGAATATTTCTTTTGTTTACGTTACGTGGTACTTTTTTGACTTTTCCGGCAAAAGTACGAGAAGAATGTTTTTTTAACTTATACGACATGAAGGGATTTTTACGGTTCTATAAAGCCTTATTTTCATGAAACTTCCTTAAAAATATTTCATGACTATTTTCAAAAAAATCATTTTCTTTTAAAACCTCATGATTTTTTGTGAAAATAAATTCATTTTGAAGAAGAAATGATATTTTCCTCAAGAATTCATTTCAAGTGTTTTATCAAAATCATTTTCCATCTAAGATAACATTATTTCATATGTGTATGTTTCAAGTATAATGTCTCTATGATTTACATGGTTTCACTATTCTTATGATGAAATGATAACCACTTTTTTATATGGATTATGTTATGATGGGATGATGTTTATGATACCCATTTTATTCTTTAGGTTATGATGAATGATTTTTGTTTATGTTGTGGCACAAGTAAGAATGGTTTCATTATGAGATGGGTGGGACCTATATCTCCCTCCAATGCATTGGGTAAATATTTATATCTCATGAGATAGACATGGCTGGAACGGTAAGTTAATACGGTTCAATATTACAGGACTAGAACGAGGAGTGAACTCGATTCAGAAAGGGACTTTTTCCACTAAGATGGTCTTGGCAGCAATGCCTTGGCTACTATAGAAATCATTACATGTGATTAATGGATGCCACAATTACATGTTTTATTCCCATGCTATTTTATCTTTATTTATGTTCCATTATGATCTATGCCTTATGTACTTCCATGTTTTAGGTCATTGCTCAAGATTTTGATGTTTAAACATTATGTTCCTGTTTTTAAGTTCAAATGTATATGTTATGTTTTATTTTATCCATGCTTACCCTTACTGAGAATTTGAGCTCATCCTTTTTATGTTTTATTTTCCCCTTGGATTAAAAGAAAGGTTTTAGGTAAGGAAACAAAAAGTGGAATATCTTTGTGGGAGATGTTGAAGATCTTTCACCACGATTAGAAGATTAGGTTCCAAGTTTCCAAAGACACTAAACTATTACAGTCCTTGTGTGTCTGTTTTTGTTATGTATTTTGTATTCCGAAAAAGTAATGTAATATCTATGTACGTCAAGATTCGGGTTTATACAGTTTGTATCAGAGGAAAGGTTTAGTCAACCTTTGGAAACTAGGATTCAAAAAAGTTAGTGAGATCCCTAGAGATATTTCTAAGGTTTGTCTAGGGATGTCCCTAAGGATAAGTATACGTATAGGATATAGTCCTAGAACTACGGTAATGATCTTAGAATTTAACCTAAGATGTTAGATATTGAGGGAACTCCCCCTTTACTATGTTGTTTTCCCTAGAATGATTTTTTCCTCTCACACTATTCTTTTTGTGTTATAGAAAATGGATGGAAACAGGAAGATTCACGATAATGGAGGATATGACAGACAATGGAATGATATTCTTCATGAGAAACCAAATGAAACGGGATCTGGAAGTCCAAACATCGTTATTATTCCTAATCAGCAATCTCATAATATGATCGATAATCTCAACTTTGGTAAGTTTCCCGACTCAGATAATAAGAGAAAGATGGAGTTTCATGATGATCATAGAGGAAAAAAAGTTCAATTTCCCTTATGTAAATCATGTGGGAAGAGGCATCAGGGAGATTGTTTCAAAAGAACAGGAAGATGATTTGGGTGTGGAAAAGAAGGACACAAAGCCAGTATGTGCAAAGGAAAAGGTTCAGTTAATACCATGGACAAGGATAATGGTATTGCTATGACATCAACAATGATTAGATGTTTTAAATGTGGAATGTACGTGCATTATGAAAACCAATTCCCTAATGGAAAATCTCAAGAAGAGAATTAGCATGGTCATATGGGTAGTATTTATGTGGATGATGATGAGGAGACTACAAATGATATATGAGCTGAAAGAAGTGTTGAAGCTCAGTCAGTTGTTTTAGAAGGTAGTGGAATGATTGTATGTTTATCGAGAGTTATGTTGTATAGTTAATGGTACTATGGAATAAAGAATCATCTAAGGATTATTACACTATTGTTTTTCCTAAAATTATTTGAAAGTATATGTTGAATGGTACCAGTAACCATGGAAGGTTATTCAGATATTTTTATAAATTCGATGATATGCACATAATGAAGGAATAAGAAGATAATGAGATGTTTGATTGTATTCATGAGCTCATGATTGATATAAGGACTAAGTGATATCATTGCATGAGTATATAGAATTTTGAGGATTTTGGTATATGTAAAGTGTTAACTTTTAACTGCATTCATGTTTTCACTAAGGTTCAATGGGTATTCATTTTTTAAGAGAATACATGATTAACGCCTTCGAATGTTTGGAATGTGACCAACAAGACATATCTTATGATATATGGGGATCATCGATGGTATTAAATCTCTGGTAATCGTTTTCACTATACTATGAGAGTGGACTGCAGTATTATGGATAAGCCTAAAGATTGGAATGGATTATGTTGGACATAAGTTAGTATTGTTTAAGGATAGAAGTTTTTTAGATATTATTGATGGGATGTTATAGTAATATAGTGTTAGAAAAAGGACAACCTACAGGACATGCGACATCCCATCGCGTCGGACAAGGCTGTGGGAATTGAACCCACAACCGAAGTGCGACATGCCTTTATCGCCTACCATTGGTCTACAAGAAGTCCCTGGTTAGTAGAAACTAGTTTTATTTTATTAAGCGGTATGATATATGAAGTATAAGTTCATTTTTGGAACCATATACGATTAATCTAACCATGACATGGACTTATAACTTTTTCCAACCTTTTGTTTGAAACAGATGGAATGACTCATCATTCTATCGCATGATCTGCTAACACACCACGAATAAAAAATTCAACTTCATTTCTTTAAGGGATGAAGTGGAAATTGTTCAATTCATGAACAACAGTGAGATTGTACCAAAATCGTGTAAGTATTTCTTTTAATTCATCAACTTTAGGGAAATGATCTTGAAAACCAAAAATACTGTCATTGTTCCCTTGTATCCGATGAATCAGATGGTACATTAGATAATCAAAAATCTATAGCTTTGTGATTGATGGATTTTTCATATCCATGTTCTCTACCACTCTCCATCAGAACATGATCGTTAGGTTTCTCTTTCATATCCATAATTTCACCTATGTTCTCTTATGTGGAATACCAGTGATTAGTTAATTTGGGTAATCGTTATGTTTCATACTTTAGTTTTTAAAGATTGGTTTTGGTATTCCTTTTTACGATGTGGGATTCTATTAAAGAAACTTTCGAGTAGTAAACCATTTATAACCCCGACGAATTTTGAGGGAGAAATTCATTTTAAGGGGGGTAGAATGTAACACCCCGAGATTTTATGAGAAATATTCTTTTTAATTTTATTGATGTCTTGTGTTGTACATCACAACAATGGAGTCTTTCACAACACGAAACCCTAACTTGGCTGTATTACACGCAATCACGAACTTCCTCGATAGCGTGTGTCATACGCAATACCGAGTTTCACTAAACGAGATATTATTATAATATTATTATGAACTAGCCGTTATGAATAGTAATAACCACTTTTTTAAATTTTATAAATTTTATCGTTCAAAATAGACTTCATTTTTGGATTCAGAATATCGAAATTATCTTAGGGTGAAATTTTGGTACTTTTCGGATAACTTTCATATTCTGATGAATTATAGAAATTACTAAATTTTAATTAAAAACAACTTTTTTAGTCGAAATAATTAATAGTGATAAATTATTAATTTGAGTGGTTTTAAAATATATTTAGAATATATTTTTACAATTTAATACAATGTTGGTAATTGGATGTAACTTCAAATTTAAACCAGACATAAACAAGTGTCAATCTTTTGATAGTTATTATCTATTAAGAACACGCTATTTGTTTTGACGACGAGAACTAATTTTTAAATTAATTAATGCAACTGATATGTTTTGAATTTGGTAAAATAGAAATCATTTTTGAATTCATAATATCAAATATATCTTAGGCCTAATTTTTGGTATTTTTCTGGAAACTTTCATTTTTTGATGAATAGTGAAACCACTAAGTGGTAGTTAAAAAACCGAATTTTTCATAAAACTTAATTTTACCACCTCTGTGAGTGGAATTTCGAAAATCCGAGAGACACGGTTAATATCAAGGACTAAAATGTGGTTCAATGAGATGAAAATAATTTTTGGTGAATAGTTATTTTTTACTTTTTTTACCACGGTTAAAAGTAAATAGGGTAATTAAGGGTAAAAATGATATTATTATTATTAACCTAAAAAATGTCATAATTCTATTGGATAAGTGTAATTCATCCAAAAACAACTTTAGGAAAAAATATGACCATTTAGGCCCACTTGGATTAGATTAGGACATTTATTAATAATTTATTTAAAGAAGGGTTAAAATAGTTAAAATCAATGTTTAATAACTAAATCATTTTGAATATAAGGTTATACATAAGATAAATTCAGCTATAAATATTCATTAGAATCTAAAAATATTTCCTACATAATGATATTTTTTTTGTAATTTTTAGACTTAAAATAATTTAATTTATTTATGACACAATGATGATGTAGTAATTATCTTATTAATGATATATTGATATAATTGATGTTATAAATACCCAAATAAATGTAATTTGAGACTTTTTATAAATTTAAATAATTTTATATGTTAATATGACATGTTATTAGTTATTTAATTAACAGTTTTCGAACTAATCATTCTTTTATGATTTTCACAAAAATCCATTACCAAATAGTGTCAAAATTGACATAATGTAGTTTTTAAAACAAATATTATATTATTAATTGTTATTATATTCCTAAAAATCTAAGGTTCGGGCACGATACTTATATCATGATAGGTGTATCAATAAAGGACCTCTTGGGTGTCTCGTGGCTGTATATGGTATGTTTATTAACTATATAATATAAAAATACAAAGTGACATGGTAAATGTCAATCTAATTAACTAAGAGTTAAAACTAAAAGTTAAGGTTAATATAATGAACTAAAATTGTCCAAATTCTATTGTATGAGAGGATTTAGACCCCTCCGCACCTTAGCTTAGAAATAAATCAATTTGGAGCTATTAAAAACTGAATATGACTTTATAATAAAATAATATGTTTAGTTATTCCAAAGGTTCTCCTCTCCTCCCTTATAAAAGGGCACCTCCTCCCTCTCTTCCTCACACCACATTGAGCCTTAAATCTCGTCCAACCCCTGCCAAATTCTCTTCTCCACTTCCATAGAAACATCCTAGAGGTTCTGGTCTTCTTCAGTGACCAACTTTAGTGCCCTAAGAGGAGGTCTCAAAGAGACGCTTCAAATAAGAGGTAATGTCCGTTACCGATTCTTTCAACTCTATTTCTTCTTCCACTTATTCTTCTTTAGTTGTTTCATTATGAAGTAATAACATCAGTATAAATTATATACTTATATGTTATTATAAGTATGAAACAACCATATTTCCCCATCTATCCATCCTACGGAAAACAAAATCACCACGCGTGCGAACGTACGGAATACCATCTCCACACCGTGGTGAAATCTGTTTTTCCACCAACACCTTACATGGATGGGTATAATGGTGTAAAGAATAACTATATATGGTTATTATAACATCATAATGATTCTGATATAGTATACCATCCACTCCAATTCTATTCAATAATTATGGGAATGATATCATCAAGCGTGCGTACGTATGAACTACCGTCTCCACGACGCGATGAGATTGATTTTCCATGTTAACCATACATGAATGATCATAAAGTTTATATAATGAATAATAATGAAATATATGAAATAATAATACTACTGGATTTATGTATATATATGTATATGTCATTAATTTAGTTTCATTCAATTCAATAAGGAAACAAAAACAACGTTCATTTGTACGTACGGCCTACCGTCTCCATGAACGGTGTATTTCATTACTTTTATCGTTCTATAAAATATATATGTATATGATGAATATATATTATATATAATTCATGTTTTAAATTCTGTAATTATGTAAATTAGGATATAAGTAATAATATCAATAATGAAAAGTTGAAACACATACGATAAATGAAATGATTTTACCCAAAACGCCGCTTTAACATGGAATTTACAAAAGAACGGGTAATATAAAGTCATAAGTGAACCATATATGATATAATAACAATGAATATGATTCTGTAATAAGTCAATGATATTATTTAAATCATTATACAGGAGGTTCGAATACATACAAAGCATATCGGACATAAGGTAAGGGATAATGTTGCAATCTCAATTGTTTTCTATCTGAGATTGCTTATACATTAGTATTTACTGGGGTTGTATTTATCATCCATGTTCATGTTTTATAAAAATAGTTTGATGTATGTTTAAATAAATTTTTACCCATTTTTGAATTTTACTACATGGTATGTAAGGAATCATTCTTTTGGTTACGTTACGAGGTACTTTTTTGACTTTTCTGGAAAAAGTACGAGAAAAATGTCTTTTTAACATATATGGCATGAAGGGATTTTTACGGTTTTATAAAGCCTTATTTTCATAAAGAATCCTTCAAAATATTTCATGACTATTTTCAACAAAATCATTTTCTTTTAAAATTGTATGATGTTTTGTGAAAAGTAATTGATTTTGAAGAAGAAAGGATATTTTCCTCAAGAATTCATTTCAAGTTTTTTTTAAATCATTTTCCATCTAAGGTGACATTATTTCAATGTGTATGTTTCAAATATAATGTTTCTATGATTTACATGGTTTCAATATTCTTATTATGAAATGATATCCATTTTTTATATGGATTATGTTATGATGGGATGATGTTTATGATACACATTTTATTCTTTAGGTTATGATGAATGATTTATGTTTATGTTGTGGCACAAGTAAGAATGATTTCATTATGAGATGGGTGGGACCTATATCTCCCTCCAATGCATTGGGTAAAGATTTATATCTCATGAGATAGACATGGCTGGAATGTAAGTTAATCTGGTTCAGTATTATAGGACTGGAACGAGGAGTGAACTCAATTCAGAAAGGGACTTTGTCCACTAAGATGATCTTGGCAGCAATGCCTTGGATACTATGGAAATAATTACATGTTCTTAATGAATGGAACAATTAAATGTTTTATTCCCATGCTATTTTATCATGATTTATGTTCCATTATGATCTATGCCTTATGTACTTCCATGTTTTAAGTCGTTCCTCAAGATTTTGATGTTTAAACATTATGTTCATGTTTTTAAGTTCAAATGTATATGGTATGTTTTATTTCATCCATGCTTACCCTTACTGAGCATTTGAGCTCACACTTTTTATTTTTTATTTTCCCCCAGGATTAAAATAAAGGTTTTAGGTAAGGAAACAGAAAGTGGATGATCTTTATGGGAGATGTTGAAGATCTTTCACCACGATTAGAAGATTACGTTCCAAGATTCCAAAGACACTAAACTATTATGGTCCTTTTGTGTCTGTTTTTGTTATGTATAATATATTCCGCAAAAGTAATGTAATATCAATGTACGTCAAGCTTCGGGTCTCTACAACAACCTCCGGCCAATCCTTAGCCGCATGTGGGTATGTCTCTCCCTGGAACTTGGGTGGCCTCAGGCGCAGGAACTCATGAAATGTGCTCAAATGGCGTGCATCGTGTGCTTCTAGGGCTGGTGGCATCGGTGGACCAATCGGGTGTAGTAATGATGGTGTCTCCACTATTAAAAGGCCCTGCACCGAGGCCTCGTCGCTCGGTGGGCTGTCTGAGTGTTAGAATCTCGGGGCTCTAACTGTTCATCCGTGGGTTGGAATCCTGATGGAAACCGATATGACACGGTCAAAAGATTTATACATGGTGAGCTGACCTCGTTGAGATGAAATAAAGAAAAACTTTTTAAAACACACACACAATCAGTGTTTTCATTCACTGAGTCCGAATTCAGATGTTAGGGTCCTAGTGTATGGATATGTCGGCCACCCACACCAACATTGGACTCCCTAAAATGAAAACCACGCTTAGTACCCTTAACACAATTTCTTCACATAAAAGAAATATCAGAGTCCTAATTTCTGCGGTTGAAACGACTCCTCTAATACCAATTGTAACAACCAGGCACTTGTGACAGCACAAACACCCTTCCTTAACATGGCCTTCGTGTCCTGGCCTACCAGGTACCACCAGTTTCCACGAAGACACGTGAGGCCCACCCTAGGGCCTACCCACGTGACATAATGGGTCATCAGAATAATGATAGTCCCAAAAGGCCAACACTTTTCCTTTACAGCGTTCTTTTTACTCACTCACACACACCCTGGGAATATTTCCAGAAGGTCACCCATCCTGATAACTACTCTTGGCCAAGCACGCTTAACTATGGTGTTCTAATCAGACAGGCTCCCGACAAGGATGGTGCATCTTTTTGACATGAGTCATATCATTTAGTAATTTAACCCTTAATCATTTGGGGGTGTTACAATCACCCCCCCTTTAGAGCACAACGTCCTCATTGTGGGACCTAAATCTCATCCCAGGAAGTGCACCGCTACATCTCATCCCAGGCATTGCACCACATCTAGCGCTGGAACTCATGCAATGTGATTAAATGACGTGCATCGTCTGCTACTGGGGCTGGTGGCATCGGTGGCCCAATGGGGTGTAGTACTGATGGTTCCTCCACTTGTAAAAGGCCCTGAACCGAGGCCTCGTCGCTTGGTGGGATGTCTAAGTATATGAATCTCAGGGCTCTAACTGTTCATCCACGGGGAGGAATCCTGATGGAAACCGATATGACATGGTCAAAAGATTTATACCTGGTGACCTAACCAGGTTGAGATGACATAAAGAAAACCTTTTGAAAACACAAATGCAATCTGTGTTTTCATTCACTGAGTCGAAAATCAGAGTTCAAAGTCCTGGTGTATGGATACGTCGGCCGCCCGCACCAATACTGGACTCCCTTAACTATGGTGTTCTAATCAGATAGGCTCCCGACAAGGATGGTTCACCTTTTTGACATGAGTCATATCATTTAGTAATTTAACCCTTAATCATTTGGGGGTGTTACAATCACCCCCCCCCCCTTAGAGCACAACGTCCTCATTGTGGGCCCTACATATCATCCCAGGTAGTGCACCGCTATATCTCACCCAGGCATTGCACCACCTCTAGCGCTGGAACTCATGCAATGTGATCAAATGACTTGCATCGTCTGCTGCTGGGGCTGGTGGCATCAGTGGCCCAATGGGGTGTAGTACTGATGGTGCCTCCACTTGTAAAAGGCCCTGCACCAAGGCCACATCGCTCGGTGGGCTGTCTAAGTATATGAATCACAGGGCTCTAACTGTTCATCCATGGGGAGACTTCCTGATGGAAACCGATATGACATGGTCAAAAGATTTATACCTGGTGACCTGAACTGGTTGAGATGACATAAAGAAAAACTTTTGAAAACACAAATTCATTCTGTGTTTTCGTTCACTGAGTCAAAAATCAGAGGTCAGAGTCCTGGTGTATGGATACGTCGGCCGCCCGCACCAATACTGGACTCCCTAAACTGAAAACCACAATTAGTACCCATAACAAAATTTCTTCACAAAAAACAAATTTCAGAGTCCTAAGTTATGTGGTTGAACCGACTCATTTAATACCAATTGTAACAACCAGGCCCTAGTGACAGCACAAACACGCCGCCTTAACATGGCCTTCGGGTCCTGGCCTACCAGGTACCACTAGTTTCCATGAAGACACGTGAGGCCCACCCTAGGGCCTACCCACGTGAACTAATGGGTCATCAGACTAATGACAGTCCCCAAAGGCCAAAACTTGTCCTTTCTAGTGTGCTTTTTCCTCCCTCACACACACCCTGGGAATCATTCCAGATGGTCACCCATCCTGATCCCTACTCTTGGCCATGCACGCTTAACTATGGTGTTCTAATCAGACAGGTTCCCGACAAGGAAGGAGCACCTTGTTGACATGAGTCATATCATTTAGTAATTTATCCCTTATTCATTTGAGGGTGTTACAATCACCCCCCTTTAGAGCACAACATCCTCATTGTGGGCCCTACATCTCATCCCAGGTAGTGCACCGCCACATCTCATCCCAGGCAGTGCACCACACTTAAGACTGGGTTCCTCATCTGATACCAAATGTAACAACCGGGCCCCAGTGACAGTACAAACACCCCGCCTTAACATGGACTTTGGGTCCTGGCCTACCAGGAACCACCAATTTCCACGAAGACACATGGGGCCCACCCTAGGGCCTACCCATGTGACCGAACAGGTCATTAGACTAATGAAAGTCCCCACAGGCCACCACCTGTCCTTCCCAGTGTGCTTTGTTCTCACTCACACACACCCTGGGAATCGTACCAGAAGGACACTAATGACAGTCCCCACAGGCCACCACATGTCCTTCCCCGTGTTCTTTGTTCTCACTCACACACACCCTGGGAATCTTCCCAGAAGGTCACCCATCCTGATCAGTACTCATGACCAAGCACGCTTAACTATGGAGTTCTAGTCATATAGGCTCCCGAAAAGGAAGGTGCACCATATTGACATGATTTATATCATTTAGTAATTTAACCCTTTATCATTTGGGGGTGTTACATATTTTAATTTGGGTATTAGAATAAGTGGAGTTCCTTAAAATAATTAGTGCTATCTTTAAGCAAGAATTATAAGTATAGTATAACATCCTAAAGTATTTCTAATATCGATATTGTGTAATTCTCTTATAAATTACATCCCATTATGGATATTAGAGGGGGATGAAGGATCTAGAAAAAATGTTATAGTGACCCATACTTCCCTTACATTTATATTACATATTAATAAATTAATATTTATTAAATGACATAATAATCCATGTTATAATCATATAGGTCCATTTATTTTGGAAACATTGATAAATAATACACCATTTTTTCATTATTAGAAATATTTTTATACATAACATTCAGAATAACTTTCTCCATAACCTAGGGAAAGGAAATACATGATAGAGAGATTTCATATTCTTAGTAACGGTAAACCAGGGTGATATCAACATAAATGAGAATAAGGGTATAAGAACATGATAATAATAGATTATAATAATACCATGCATATCATAGATTAAAAATTTTATGAGTAGATAAATATTAGTAGTTTATAATACATTAGTCATAAAGAAACCAAAGGATATATGATGTGACTTCATAAAATTGGTATGAGATATAGATTTGTGAAATACACACAATCATCAACAATCCTATATCAAGGTTACCCACCAAGACAATCATATCATATTAGGCTTTGAATAATCACCCATGTACCTAATTTTATCTTGGGATAACCTCTCAAGTACCCTCTTTTGGGATTTGGATAAACTCCCATATACCCTCTTTTGGGATTGGGATAACCTCCAGTTCACCTTGTTTTGGGAATGGGATAACCTCCCTTGTACCATTTGAGCTCATAGAAGATTACTTATTACCCAATTTATAGGATTCATATATACTACTTATCCAACCCATAAAAAATTAAAAATCATAAATATGTGTGCCATAAAATCATTCATCCTATTATATCCCATTAAAAGGAAACTAGTTTCACAAGCACATCATTTTAATACTCCCAGTGGAAAAGAAATGATTTTTAATTTTTTAATAATAATAATAAAACATATATATAAATAATAGGGATTGAATAATTGGATAATATACTAATTATTTAATAATAATAATCAAGGTTTTTTCATTTATCAATAGAAACACCATAAAAATATTATTAAAAAATTTACTGTGGAAAATAACCTTTCGATTTTGGAAATAACTTTTTAAAATTTAAAAATTTAATAAATATTTATTGAAATATTTTATTTGAAACCAACCTCTATATTTTTTAAATTAAAATTTAAATAAATGAGAGATTAATTTATTGGGAAATACCGTTAATGCTTTACATGTTAAAAAATATTACATAATATTTGTAGTGTAATTTCAAAACTACCTCATCTAGAAAATGAAATTAAGAATAATTATTTAATATTTTTTTAAATGTTAACCATGGTAAAAAAATTATGTTATTCAATCATATATAAATAATAAATACATTTTTGAACATTATTTTCTAAAATCATTGATATGGGGAAGCATATTTGTTTATTGAATAGAGAAATTAAGTGTATTTACCTTAAAAATAATATTTGGTTCTCTTGAGTACTTCAAGAGAGGAAAATGAAAGGAAAAAAGGTAACTGATAGAATAAACAGATTATAAGAATTTTTTTGTGATTATTTGAATGTATAATAAGAAGTTTCATCATTTTGAGTATAATAATAAACAATCTATATAAACAATGAGATTGTAACATACACCCTATTTCAATTTTTCTACCTTTGAATCGTAATACCCATCAATGAAATAAAATTATATATATATTTATATACTATAATTTTTATGAGACTAGTAATAAAATAAATTAATGCTAAGTATATACACTTCATAAATGAATCAAGTGGTTAATATTGAAAGTGACCAACTTAAATGAAAGTGAGTTAAAAATCAGTTAGTAATTCGGAAAAATTTGAATCGAAACCCCCATGAATGAATAAATTAAAATAATATTATAGTGAATAAAAAATTCATGATATAAATTTTTAATGGGAATTATTCACACATCATAAAATAATATAGGTGTATAAAAAACAAAATTTCCCAAAGACGAAAATTTGATATGATAAACCCTTACCTTAAGTATTGACTTTCATCAAACACGTTCAAACCTCATTTATAAAAAATATAGGTTTTTATACATATATTAAAAACCATAATATTATATATAATATAATATAAGATTACTTATAACTCATTTATCACAGTTTATTAACTATTTCTTATTTTAAAGCATTGTTCTACATTATAAGTACAACGTATTACATGTGTATTTTGGTTTTATAATATTTAGTCATTATACATTGATAATGCTCAATTAAAATCATGAATAAAAATCATTATATACATAAATATTTATTATATATATATATATTCTTCCATAAAATTTATAGATATAGATAATAATTACCCCATTCATGGAGATGGTAGACAATACATACACATTAACTTAGTTTCAATTTTTTGAATGATGGAATGACAGAACAGTAAATAATACTTCACCATTAAAGAATCATTTTTTTTCATAAATATAATCTATATGCATTAAATATATCCATATAACCTTGCATTTCAACATAAATTAATAAACAAATTACATCACTTTGTGGATGTGGTAGTCTGCATGTATGAATGGGTGACATTATAATTTTCCAATGGATTGAAAGGTAAGAAGGTAGATATGATATTAAAATTATATAATAATAATTATATTATAAGTATCAAATATTTATATGAAATCCATCATTATATCAATATGTGATCATTGGTGATAAAAATTAAATTACATCACTTCGTGAGGTGGAAGTTCACCACACACACGATCGATAGTTTAATTTCCCATTTGATGGAAGTGAATATTAATATCGGTTATGCCATTAACAAAATAAAATCTTATTATATGTTATAAAATGGGTATTTTATATTAAAATTGTTAACACATGAATGATTTTGGTAAGAGAATATGTAATAAATGAAGAATCTTGGAATAGATAGTTGCATTATCTTAGAAAAACATTCATTGGATCGCTTGTTATGGACCATAAGGGTGGAATTTTGGGAATATAATTACTGGATAAGGATATTAGGGAGAGATTTTGGATGTTTTTGTTGATGTAAATTGATAAATTTGTGTGAATAATATATGGGATGAAGTTAGTTTTCATAATTGAATAGGATTAACATTTTCGTAAATAAAAAAACTATTCAATAATGGGAAGTCACTCTCAACCAAATTATTGAAAATATGTAGAGATAATTGATTTCATGGATTTTTATAAAAGTCCACAACTACTCTATAACAAAAGAAACATGTTATCAACATTTGATTCCCTTATCCTCTATGTTTACTTTTTCAATTTTAGTTTTCACCATGGTAACTGTTTTATATTTACCAAGATAATTTATCATTTAGGCATAAATATAAATGAAACATATTATAAAATTTTTCCCAATTATTTAAAAATTTTAATATAAATTATCAAATTAAATTCTTATGTGTGTCGAAAATTAAATTTTACAGAGGCACATGTAATGTGAAATACACTATTTTAACTTTAACTGTGATAATTAATGTTTACATTTTTCACTTGTAATTATAAAAAAATATATTATCCTCATTAAATAATGTTAATTATTTTGGTTCCAAATATGGACCTGAACATACCAAATTCAATTCATAAAATTGGAATAATTTAATTTAAAATTTAACCTACAAGTACAATGAAAAAAATGCTTTCCAAAGAAAATGTTTTCTTATGTTTAAAAAGTATTTATATAAAAATTGAAAAAGAAATTAATTCAAATTATATAAATTGAATTTCTAGAATTATAATTGAACTAATTTTAATTTAAAACCATTTAAAACAAAATATAACTTTTTAAATGACTTTAATTAATTTTTTTATTAAAAAACAACATTTCCACTATTCATCAAAAAAATATTCTTTTCCTGAAATTTTAAAAAATTTATATAATGATAATTTCAAATTTTCAATTTAAAAAATTACATTAAATATTTTTCATTTACATTTCTTAAAATTGGAAAAACTAATTTTGAAATGTGTGGGAAAAACAGGAAAAAAATGTTATTTAGAAAAATAAGGTTATAAGAATAAAAATGAACTTAATCTTATCACAAAATAATAAAAAATAATCGATGAATGTTAAAACACAATATGTAATATATAATATTAAAATCTCATTACATGTATTCACTAATAATTAGTATGTTTAATTATTATGATAAAAATACATCATGTGTGTAAAACATGATTTCAAAAAACCGTTTCTTTCAAACTAAAAAGATTTTTTAAATTTAAAATATGTTTATAATAAAGAAAAATAATTATACATGTTTACACCATATTATTTTATTAATTCAATTAATCCTATACATAATCACAAATTTAATGTCTATTTTTTAATTGTATACCATATTACAGTTCAATGTGACTGAAGGCTACCTATCTAACAAGATATTGAAGTGATTAAATTAAAACAAATAAATTATAAAATTTTGGGGTGGGACATTCTTCCCAGATTAAATAAATTTCTTTTTTGAAATTTTGACTTAGGATCACTAATCATTGGTTTGAAATTTGAAAATTTATTATTACAAAACCATATCATAAAAAGTTTTAATGACACTTCTTCTTGAAAAGAGGGAGTGTAAAATAATAAGGTCCTATAGAATAAGAAATGACTAAGTTTACAAATTGAATATCATTAGTCATAACTGAAAATATATATATGGAAAAAAATTAATATACAAATTTCATCTATCACATATAACAGGAGGAAATTGAATTATTATTTCCTTACGAGTCTAATCATTTTTTATAAAAACCCAAACTATGCAACTCAATTAATAAAAATTTAGTATTAGGAATGTTAAAGGTCCAACCAATAATGATGCCGAATTATTTTTGTTATGTTTTCAAAATATTTGATTTTAAATTCATTATAGAAATTGCTGAATATTTATTTGGGGTTTTTTAAATTGTTTAAATAAATAATGAATCAAAAAGAGAAATGGATTTCTTTCATTAAAATATATGATTTGAAATAAAACATGTATTTTGTTGTTTTAGGGATAACATGCAACTATATTTTACAAAAAATTGATTAATCCTTATCCAAGTTTCATATTAAAAATTAGGGTGATCCAATGTTTATAGTATCTCATACAGAAAGTAATAATCCCATATTTTCCTTGGTCTAAAAATTAGGGTTTCACCAAATCATGTTTTTCTCAACACCATATTTAAGCTCGACTCTCCTAAACTTTACAGTGGTAATTCCTATTTTAGGGTAATTATTAGAGAAATTTTAATAAAGATTAAATTTCTAAATACAAAGGATATTGATTAAATTAATAGAAAAGGATGGGGAATTGATTAAAAAATCTATAACAATCCAAAAATACATAAATAATGAAAAAGAAATAATTCCAATTGAACCTTTCACCTTTGACAACTTAACCCTAGAACATGGTAGGTTTAACCCCCAATACTACTAATTATATAATATAGGGGATGAAATAAATAAAAATAATGAATAATGAAAAAATGATATGGAACTAGTGAGAACCCTACACAATGTATATTATCTCTCCAAGATTTACCCCACCCCGAACATTACACGCCATGTAGTATTTTCAAGAAATGTAAATCTTACACCATGTGTATCAAATTCAAAACATGTGAGATTTATTAGAACACATCACAAGTGGAATATCTAGTATTACATGAAATAATATCACCAATTCATGATGTGTATTGATTACATGAGGTGTATAGTCAATTTTCTACTTCATAATACTTTTTTTCCTCTATTCTTTAGTTATGTGACCTATAAGTTCTCCACAATTACCTTCTTTGTAGAAATCCATATTTGATATGGTAATGGGGATATTTTTTACACCCTTTTCTCATATCCTTCAATCTATATCATCCTGAAAACAATGAAGAAAACATCAGGTCTACATGCATGCATTAAGAATAAAAAACATTAGAATCTATGAATTTTATTTTAAAAAATGTATACAATAAATGAACATATCAAAACCCCCACACTTGAATTTATACTTATCCTAAAGGATGGAATCTCAAAATACTCCAACATCTTCTTACTCTAACATGCTTTAAATTCAAATCCAACAAAAATAATAGATTAAATGAGAAATTAAATGTTTGAGGATTATAGGTAGAAATTTTATCAAAACATCATTTTTTAATGAATACAAATCAACCATGTATTTTATTTTTCTTTTTTTACAAATAAATAAGACTTTTAATTCATCTATTTTTAGTTATAAATTCATTACTAAAATGGATACCTTTTTAAATTTACCTCGTGTGAATTTTTATTCTCATCATCAAGATACAAATGAAAAGATCTATATACATACCTCAAGAACAAGAAAATTACCATAAGATTTTAGAGATTCTCACATCCCCACCAAATAAATATAGAATAAAAAATAATCATGATGGATTCACCATTTATGATTAAATGACTCAGATTATTAGTAAGGATGCGTAAATGATGTTAATCAAGTAAGTCTTAAAAAAGTGGTTATTATCTAATGTAAATTGAATTATAATTAAAAACAACTCAATGAAAGTCTCCACTTCCTCCAATATCTCAGATCAGGCTTCAAAATATTTGAAATGTTAAAAATGAAACACCCTTTTATATTATTTTCTATTTTTTTAAATTTTGTTCTGAGGGTAAGTCTCAAATCCCCCACCCAACCCCAGATTATCTTCCATAGAAACTAATTGTTATAGTTAATACAATATAACCAGTAGTGTAATAGTGATTTGATAATTTCCTTACACATAACCCATTTTTCATTTTAATTTTCTTATTTTAAAAAAAATTTATGGTGTGAAATAAAAACAATGAATGTGACTTCCCCAAATCTCATGATATTTACCCACACACTTATTTTTGATAATCATGAAAAATATTTTGGTAATTGAAGGAATGGGTACAATGGGATTGCAGCATAGATCCTCCATGGAATGACTATTTATGGATTATATAGGATTTAAAAAGGATTAATGTATGGTGGATCCTAGGATGGGGTCAAACATTATATTCCCACATCCTATTAAATATGATTCTATTTAGACATAGAATTGATAAAATGAAAATAAGGTTCTATGAAAGAATATTTCATAGTTTCAAAAGAAATATACTATAAATATAATGGGAAATATTTTCTTAGAGGATGTATCTAGGAAAAGATGAATGATTGGGAAAATCACTTAGGGAAATGAATACAAATAATTAAATAAATTAATGAAAATATAAAAAATTCAAACCCTATAAAGATCTCAAAAAAATCAATTACAATAATCAATATTCTCCACAAAAATCAATAATTTTCAAATCCAAATTCACATTCTTGTCTTTATTAATTATTTTACACATTATTCCCTTTCAAAATTATTATAAAATATATAAAAATTAATGGAATGATAATTCTCCCAGGTAGTATATGTCTCATATTTTTGATAAAAATGCAAGAATCAAATGCAGGTAATGAAATTGGATGTTAAAAATTCAAATTAAATGAGTTTATTTGAGTAGAAAAATTATGAATTGAAAAACGTACACTCCTTTTGATTTTATCATTAAATTTGGGTGTCCGTATTTTTCTTGCTGTTAATTCATGATGTATAATTAATGTAGCCTCTTATTATGCTTCCTATTTCTTGCTTCCATCCTGGGCCTTAATGGTCGTATATATTAAAAGTAAGTAGTTGAAAAATTAGTAAATTATCAATTAAATTCTAAATATTTGATTCGAGAAAATGCTTTCCTAAAAACCAAATAATAAAAAATACAGAAAAATCAGGTTTCCTCCCAAAGGTTTCTGTATTTTTGTAGATGTTTAGATTGAATATACCGAGGTCAGATGATTGGAATGTGATAGAGAGATAATTGTATCGTGTTTACACAATTATAATGAGAAACCCTCCTAGGTCAGATTATTTTCTACTTATATAAAATAGGATGGAACATGGAGGTTTTGATTAGAGTCTGAAAACAGTCATCTGGATCATTACATCTATTAAGAATCAGTAAAATTATTCTTTTTCAATTATTGTATAGATGTTTTTAGTTTATCAAATGATAATATTTGTTTCCATTTCTGTCTCCTAAACATGTTATGTTGGTTCTTAATCTTTTGTTCATCTATATAGTTATTAGATGGTCCAGCTAGTTCTTCCACCCCCTCTTTTCATCTTCCTTTAGTCGCAATCTTAGTATAGAAAGGAAGATTTATAATATATCAGTAGTTGAGGACTATTATTCTTTATTTTTTTATTTTTATTCATCACTTTTTCATAATTTTTATTTTTTAATGAGTGATTAAACCCAATCATGTTATACAGAATGGTTACCCTTTTCATCATCTTCTAAACCTATAGAATCAAGGTTGTCGATATTAGTATAAATTTTAACATCATATGTGGTATATAACTCTATTCTATTATCCATTCTTCTTTTCACATGGTGAAACTTGTTGAAAAATGGTTAGAGGATATGGGGTTATGTGTATTCAATTCCTGGGTATGCTTTTGGGAACACATTGGATTGATTTTTCATCATTTTAACTTTACTATTTAGAATATCCATATTTTTATGTAGGAAGGAAAACTTATCATTTGTAGTCACTATAACTTGTATCCCTTCTATCATAAAAAAACCTAATGCATTAAGAATAGTAATTGAATGAAATAATGAACGTTAAAATTAAAATTAAAAACCTAAAAACTAACTTGTAACTATCCTTGGAAATGACACAAATTTTTACAGTCCTAAAGGGAATTTTTTTTCCTTTTGGTTCTAATCAATTTTTTTTTAAAAAAACTCAAACCATACAAATATTTTTATTTAAATATAGTATTAAGAAAATTATACATTAAACCCACATTGATGGTGAATTATTTTTATTATGTTTTCCTAATATATGACTTAATTTTAATTGATGAAATTATTGAATATTGAATTGGGATTTTTGAAACTATTTAATGATAGAATGAATCAGAAGGGAAGCATATTGTTTATTTTAAAATATTATTTGAAATAATGCCATGTTTCATTTAGTTTTAGTGTTTAGGTGTAATTATATTTTAGAGAAAAATAATCTCATGTTTAGGTGATGGTGTTGGGATGAGGGATATCCAATCTACATGGTGTCAAATCCTTGACATAGAAATCCCATATTTCCATTGGCGCTATAATTTAGGGTTTCAATGCATAAAGTTTGTCTCAATTCCATATTCAAACTCAATTCCCCTAAATCAAAAAAATTTCAACCCTTCTTTATGGAAATTAATTTCACAAATTTAATCTTCCATTCATGTTCAAATACCAATGGTCATTATAAAAGTAAAATAATGTGGTAGTGAATTGACTGAAAAAATAACAATAATAAATAATACATGAATAAAGAAATATGAATAAATACAATGAAACATTCCCCCTTTATGCTGCATAAGAATTTATTAATAATATTTTACCTACCCATTATATTAATTAAGTAATAACAGGGAAGAAAATAGAATCATAATGAAAATCAAAAGATAGAACTAGTGAGGAACTTGCACAGCACTGCTTCTTGCTCAAATATTTGGTCTTTATGAACTCCATGATAGATGAAGCCTAAATAGCTATTTATATACTACATATGGTCTCATTCATCAACCAATGGCATTAAATAGGCGTCAAAAGGTGGTCATAAGTGGTTCTTGGTCCATAAAACATGTCAATACTTCATGATACACCAAATCTGGTCGTTTTTCCCATCCAAAACATTACACAATGCGTAGTAATTACACGACATGTAAATATTTCACCTTGTGTATCAAACACTTGATAAGTGATATTTCTAAGTATACTTCACATGATTCATAGGGTGTGTTACTTTAATGACTTTTACCAGTTCATCACGGATACTTATTATACGATGTGTAAAATTAATTTTATTCTCTAGAAGCCTTATTTTTCCTCAGTTATTCATTTATATTCCCTATAAGTTATGTATAATCATGCTCATTTTTAAAATAATTTTTCTATTGTATTATAATGATCGTCTCCACATATTTTTCTCATCTCCCATACCTAAAAACATCCTGAAAATAATGATGAAAAAATACAGTGTACAATAATTCATTGACAATAAAAATAATTAGAATTTTTCCATTTTATTATCAAAAATGTACAAAATAAATGACCATATCAAAATCATTTCAAAGGATCATAATAATTTTAATTAACACATAACTATTAGAAAAATTTTCTTGAAAAAATACTATCAATTCATCCCGAATGAATGTAATTGCATAAAATTTTAATTTCAATATCCTTTTCCTAAAGTTGAGGGATTATTTTAAAATATAATATTGAACACGAGAAAATATACTTATATGATGTATTTTTTATTTTATTTTTTTCAATTTTATATTTGGGTGTGATTTAATCAATTCCCACCTCATTTATTACTACATGAAATGAATATCCGAGGTGATTTTTTATTTATTTTTTAACAAATAAAATTAACATGTAATAGATCACATAATCTAGAAAAAGGATAAAAATATATTCCTTATATATTTAAACATTAAACTAAAAAAATATGGTATGTATAGAATAATTCTGAATATGAATAGTCCATCACATGATTAAATATAACAATAATTAACAAATCCTCGATAACAACACTGAAAGATCAACATAGATAATTCGTTAAATGAATCTCATTTAAATTCTAAAAAAAATGTGAGACTAATATTAAAACAAAATTATTAAATTAATTTGATCACATATCCTTCCAGGAAAAATTTAAAATTTATCTCCAAATAACATCAATCACTCTTAATGTGTCATAACAAGAATGTATTTTCCCTAATAATATAATCTCCAAGATATAATAATAGTTTTCACAAATAACCCGCCTCATCATAAAGACATATAAAAATCATATATTCTTACAAAATTAAAATTTACCCTTTTTCCTAAAATAAAATCACATAATTTTATAGTAATCTTCACTTTATATGGTTTCTAACAAAAAGAACTTATTCTAAAATAAAATCAATCACCAAGTCTCTTTTCAATCCCAGTGTTATCTATTTTACAACTTGAGTGTTCCTAAAGGATAATTTATATTTATTTATCAAATAATTTTTTAAAAAATATCATAATAAAAAAAATCATGTTAGCCAATGGTTGTAATTTAAACCTTATATCCATTCAGTTGTGGCTTCAAGTCCTAAATACTTTATGAATGTGACGGATTTTCCTTTTTACCAAAAATATATTAATATAATAAATATAAAATCCCAAGAAATATAATGAACATCCTAAAAAACTATAATAATAAATAATTATATGAACCCTAAAATTTATCAATATGATTAAACATATGAAAAGGGAATTCATGTCAAATTGTACACCATGTTGATCCTAAGAGTAACATATACCAAATCCCAATAGAAATTCCCCACAAATTCCATTAATATCATTAAAATACCATCTATTAAAACCTCATTAGTGGTGTTTAAGATCATGAACTTATGATCATCATTAAAGTCATAAAACCATGATATCTGTAACAATAAATTAATCTAACATGAATACATTTATACATTCTAAATTAAAAAAAATAAATAGATGCTTCATTTTTTATAACCTAAATACCATTGGGAAAATTAATCATACAAAAATATTCTTGAATCCAAATACATAAATACATAAATCCTTCCACTTGAATGAATGTTGTGACATATGTATTTCCTTGTTATAGGATTTAACACATAGATTAGAACATTGTATCAGGTAATTCCCATTTCCCCCAAACATATGATATTGCACCCCTCAAAAATTTATTCCTCTATATCCTTATTTTCTACAACCAAACCATTATCTCATTCCTTTTAGAAATTATCTTGCTTGTATCATTCCACATTTATTACATGATGTAAATTGAGACTTCTTTCTACTTTGGTAACCACCATCTGATATCTTTTCAAACACTATCATTCTCGTTATTAGTGAATCTAAGAGTTGGTTAATGTAAAAATTTTTAATCATATATCATGAAAAATAATTGTTCATAATCAAAATATCTTTCTCTATAATCATCATCTAAATTGTATTATAATAATCACCACATGATCTATCACTTTTATTGTTATCATTATTCATCCTGCTTATTGAAATTGACTGAATCCAAAAAGCATAGTATGAGAAATAATTATCATAGTGGGAAACAACATAGTACTTTATAGGATTTATAAATCAAAACACCTTATTTTAATCGTTTGAAACCTTAGTTTTGAACTAATTCATTTGTGATCATCAACTATTTACATACATCATAATGGATTAGAATGACTTTGTGAATTTCTGAAACAACTCCCCTTAGAGTTTCAAACGATATGTATAATATGAATCATTATCATAAACTAAGTGAAACTATATTAAAACCATAATTCTTCTATTTTAGACTTTTTATAGCTAGGTACAAGTATCCCAGTCCCCATCTATCAGTAGCATCTAGATAGGGATTTAATTGTTTTGAATCCACTCTCTATATATTTCACTATAATTCTAACACATTTTACTATACTTTGATTTCTCCCCAGGTCCTCACTAATGTTTTCTCATCCTTGTTTCCAAGGATTACTAATATTTCTCTTATACCAACTATAGAAACCTATAATTTATATATATAGATATGAAATATTAATAGAAAAATGTTCATTATAGAACACATCGATCTATCATTAAATCATATAGTTCTAGTTACATTGATAAAATGGATACATAAACCATTGGTTTATCATTACTTGCACCCATCACTAAAATATCATATATAATACCACTCTTCATATCCTTGGTAATGGAAACATAATATTAGGTGATTTCAAATAATTAGTATTGGTAAACAAGTTAAATATCAATAGAAAAAGTGCTTAATTTTACAATAACATTAGAATAAAATTTTAAAACCATACCATGTATGTCATAGATCCTACAATTGAGTCATCACATAAAATCATGACTGTTCATATGAAATTAACCATAAATTAAAAAAACATCATAATCCATGAAAGCATAACATTAGCATAAGACAATTATTTGTTGACTGCACATTTTCATAGAAAATATTATGTGAAGGATACCCACCAATACATTCACATTATGTTAGTCGTAGGCTAACCACCCTTGTATCTTCTTTAATAATGGGATAACCTCCCATGTTACCACTTTTATAATTAGGATAACCTCTTATATACCCTCTTTTTTAATGGGATAACCTCATGTGTTCCCTCTTTCGTCCGTGGGAAAACATCCATTAAACCCATTGAGATCATATAACCTTAATAATTACCTAATGAGTTAAAGGGACATATAATTTTGTGTACACACATCATAAAATTAAAATAACTCATAAAAGTGCTGAAAAATCATTCATCGTATCATAACCCTTGAAAAGGAAACATGTTTAATAAAAAATTCATCAAATAAAACCAATTGTAAAAGAAATGGGTTTGATAAAATTATATCATTTTAATCATAAAATATTAATAGAATGAATGTTGATGAAATAATTAGACCATATCCATATAATAGAATAAGTATAATAAAGGGTTTTTGACATTTATGAATAGAAATACTATAAAATTATTATTATAAAAATTATTTAAGAAAATACCCATTCCACATTGAAAATCATTTTTCAAAATATAATTTTTTTTATAAATATTAATAGAAATATGTTCTTGTAATATAAATTTTTAAAATAGTAATGGATTATTTAAATAATTTACCATTCACGATGGAAGGAAATATAGTTCATGACGTATATGTTAAAATAAATATTCCTTTCACATTTTCTCTAAAAATTCAAAATTAAATCATTCAAAAAATGAAAATAATATTCCTTTTAAATAATTTTTGACAAATTAAAACATGGGTAAAAATGACATTTGAAAATAAAATTTGAATACTAAAAACATTATTGAATTTTTTTTAAGAAAACATGGATATGTAAGAAAATGTTTTTTCAATAGAAGACGAAAATAAATTTGATTTTCCTTAAAAACATTTTTGTATCTTGAGTACCATAAGAGTGGGAAACAAATGGAAAACATGTAATTTCAGGAATAACTATAGGGTATGAAAAATCTCTATATTTTTGAGCATTTGACCAAAAAATTAATCATTATAATAATAATAATAAACAATCCTAATAAACTATGATATTAAAACATGAAACCCTTACCACATTGGTAAATTTTGAATCATAAGCCCCATAACGGAAAGAAAAATAGATAAATATTTATATCCCATATTTTCCATTATAAAAATAATAAGTATAATTATTTTCAAGTATATGGAAAAAAAGAAAAAAGTGGTAAATATTGAATATATCTTACGGATATAAAAGTGTGATGAAAAAACTAGAAAAACAGTAATATTTGGATCATAAACCCCAAAAAAGAATTAATTCAAATGAAATTGTATATATCATTAAAATATTCATGACATAAAATTTCAAAGGTAAGTACTTAATCCTTATTAAAGAATATTGATTTGTAAATCAATATATCCCATAGAACACGATTTGAGATGATAAACCCATACCTAAAGTCTCCAATTTGTTTATACGTGTCCAAACCTCATGTATAAAAAATATAGATTTTCTATAAAACTATTCTAGTACCATAATAAAATATATCTGAACATATATTGTAAGGTCCTGATTTTATTAAAGTATGTTATTGTTTATGTACTATCTTGGACCTCTCCCTTGTGGATAGATCAGTATTTTTCCAAGTTCTTGAGAAGGATCAATGGTGTTACAGAGGTTTGGGACATAAAAAAGGGGGAAAGGGGGGATCTCTGGTTAATCTTCATGGTTTTCACATTGCTTAGAAAACTGTGCCATGAAAGACGGTGCAGGTAGTATAAATCTACATGTTTTTTTCATTGTCAGGAAAATAGTGCGAAATTCATCTGAAATCATGTGAAGGGGGAGATTTTTGTGCATTGGATTCTCCACATTTTGAGAAAGGTTTGGAAAACTGTGTGGGTAAACTTTGCAGCTGATTCACCCAATTTGTGTATGAATTTTTATACACTTTATTAACAAATTAAAACAAGTTTTCACCAAGTACCTACTTCTTAGGGAAAAAAATACTTTGATTTTGGTGACCTTGTCTATTTTCAAGAGTTTTATATCCAAATACACAAATCAAGGGGGGTCTGTGAAAATTTTGCAACTAAATGGCGTGTACTTTAATACACGCTATGTACATTCAGACAGAGACACCGATCAAAAGGGGGAGTATACGCCCAATTCACCAGCCAGACAATACACGCCGTGTGGGGTGGCGTTACACACCGTGTATGAAATTCTAGAAGTAGTTGTTGGCCGGGAATAGTCTACACGCCCATGTGGCTGTTGAAGGAGACATGTCGTGTTCCATTTCTACATGCCATGTATGCTATTATAGAAGGGGATTGTGGAAAGATTTTTATATACATGCCGTGTATGGCGGGGATACATGTCGTGTACACTCACCTACCAGGCGGCGTTGTGTTCAATGTCAAAGACTGCGTCTTAGGCCGCCTACCAGCGAAGAAAAGGAAGCCAAAATCACGTCGACGAAAGTACATGGCATGTACATTCTATACATGATGTGTACATTACTTTTCTATAAATAGAGGCCTTCTTCTCTAGACCCAAGGAGAGCCAGAACACTTGAAGAGGGGGGAACTTCTACTGCTATACTCTTGAGCCACCGTTGTACCACTACTCCTCCATTCCACCTTCCAACACCTCTCCTCGTAGCCTACTCAATAATATCATCAGGTATCGAAGGTGTTATTTTCATTATTTCATATATGCGTAACTGAACACCCGTTATGTTAGGGTTGTGGAGAATGATGAGTTGTAATTTGAATTATGTTGTGGTGAATGTGTTTGTTTTAATAATCTCTTTTTATTCTTCTTAAATCACTACATATTAGCACTGAAAATTCTCTACTGGACCAAGGGCAGAATCATCATAGATTTAAAAGAAGAATAATGACGAATAATTTCATGACCATTGAAAGGATTCGTCGGCTCAAAATGGACTAAGCCAAATAAATATCTATTAAAAACTAACTACCAGACCAAGGAGTTGGTTACTTCAGCTCTTAATTTTAAGTGATCAGGACCAAGGAGAATTAATTACAAATTTTAATCCAGAGAGTTGGATTATCATGAACAACACAACCTCATAAGCAATTTAATTTAATAATAAACTTATCAAAAATCCATAACCCCAACGAATTCTTATTATTATTTCCATCAAAACCAATTTTCCATTCTTTTCATTCATTCTAGAAACTACTTTGTTAAAAGAAACATCAAAACCAATTGTTATTTTTATATCTAAAAACAACCAAACAAAAATCGACTCACAATTCAGCAGCCTTCACTAAAAGAAATATATTAACAAAGTTGAAAAAGATAAGAGTAACCTCTTAATGTTCCATATGGATCGACCCCTACTGGTGCTATACTTGTTAGGGTAATTATAATTTGAGACACCGATAACATAACTTCGGTGGAATGACTCGTCAAATTTTGGTGCTATTGCTGGGGAACTCTAAAGTTATTTTATTCTTGTTTTAATTCAATTTGTATTTAATTTTAGTGAAAATATAAATAAAAAATTCACAAAAATCTCTTTTCTAATCATATTTCGTTTTATCCTTCTTTTTCATCATTTATGCTTGGTAGTTTGTTTTGTTTTGTACATGTCCTTATGTGTATGAGTGGCCACCTCACGCGTTCCAAGAACACGGAGTCATCAGGGTTATTCCCAACTGACTCGGAGATTGAACGAACGTTCTTGAGGAGACAATGGTCACTCATGGCTGAACAAAATCAAAACAACCCCACGACACAGAACGAAGAATGAAATCCAGCTGCTGTCTAAGGAGCTGGACATAAGTTAGGTCCAGATGACAACCGGAACCAGCAAGCTCCTCTTGCACCACCATATGGCCCACCACAGCTCCAACAATTCCAACCAGAGCGGATGCCATATTTCAACCAAGGTCTGGGGCCATAATACTCCCTTAGGGAAAAGAGTACATGCCGATTCTCCCTCCTCAAGAGCCACCTCCACGTCATACTCTCATGGAGTATATCCTGCCATCGTTCCAAGGAGCTGATATGGGCATTGTTCATCCTCCGGTATAGGCCCAACACTTTGAGATCAACCCTACTATCATACAGCTGATCCAAAACACTGTACAATTCGGCGGCCTGCCCTGTGAAGACCCAAACGCCCGTCTCTCTATTTTATTGGTGATCTGTGATACATTCAGGTACCATGGAATTTCGGAGGACACCATCCATCTTCGCATGTTCCCTTTCTCTCTGTGGGACAAGGCAAAAGACTGGATCAAAGGGTCGGCACAAATATCCATCCTCACCTAGGAGGATCTAGCCCAGTCATTCATGTCCAAATATTTTCCACCTTCGAAGATAGTAACCCTAAAGAATGAGATCCAGAACTTCCAACAACACAACTTTGAGTCGTTGTACGAATCCTGGGAATGTTTCAAAGAGATGTTATGTAAATTCCCACACCACAGACTTCCACTCTGGATGCAAGTCCAAACCTTCTATGGAGGACTAACAACAGATACAAAGTCCATGGTAGATGCAGCTGCTGGAGGTACGGTAATGCGAAAGTCCATCGAAAAACTGTTTAAACTACTGGAAGATATATCTGCCAACAACTTCTAGTGGAATTCAGAGCAGGGAACCCAAATACGAGGTATGCATAGTATTGATGCTACTACCATTCTTGCTAACCAGTTGGATGCAGTATCTAAAAAGACGACGCATTGAATCTCAAGGGTACATCCCAAATTCATGCGACGAACCATCCAGCATGCGGCGACTGTGGTAACAACCACATCCTGGAGAATGCCCGAGACCTTCAATGGACCCTTAAACAAGGGAAGTGAGCTATGTTGCTCAAAACAGAGGGTTGAACCAGTATCCATAGTACCAGAACCCGACATGGTGAGATAATCAGAACACAGGCTGGGGCCAACAGCAGCAGAACCCTCCACCCCAGCGACCGCCCAGCTACAGTCAGCCACCATATCAGAACTAGTACCAGCAGCAGCAACAGCCCCAACAGGGCCCTTACCAGTAGCAAGGGTATCAAAACCCTCACCCACATCAGCCAAGGTAGCAACGAACTCCACCAGCTGTACAACCACCTCAACAAGAGAATCCCTCCAGGTTAGAGGATCTTTTGAAGAAATTTATCTCTACTGCTGAGACTAGATTCCAGAATGAGGAGGATTCTATTCGAGGCCTCTAGAACCAAATCATCCAATTAGCAGTCCAGCTCTCAGGGTGGTAGCCTGGTACACTACCAGGCAACATCGAGAAAAACCTGAGGGAGGAGGCCCATGCTAGAACACTATGAAGCGGAAAGAATAAACACCAGAAGTAACCAGCACAGTCAACTGCACCTATACTCCCTGCTGACAACAAAGACCCCTCTTCATCTGAAAATCCATGACTGGAGGCTCCACCAAGAAAAGGAAAGGGGATCGTCAAACCATTCGATCCTGCATTGATATTTCCAGAGATAATGAAGCAAAGGAATCTGGATCACCTTTTTGGAAAATTCATTGAGGTATTCAGAGAGCTACACATCAACATCCCATTCACAGAGGATCTAACTCAAATGACCACATATGAAAAATTCAGGAAGGAAATACTCTCGAATAATAGGCAGATGGAGGATTTGGGTACCATAGAACTAAAAAAGGAGTGCCCCATAGTCGTACAACATTCTTTTCCTATGAAGCTACAGGATCCCGGTAGCTTTACTGTCCCTTGTATAATTGGACCCTGTGAATTTGGAAATGCTCTATGTGACTTAGGAGCAAGTGTCAACCTCATGCCATTCGTAGTTTTCCAAAAGCTCGGACTCCACAATCTAAAGCCTGTCCGAGTCACCCTTCACCATGCTGATAGATCCATTAAATATCCAAAAGGGAAACTGGAGGATGTCCTCGTGAAGGTGGGATGATTGATCCTGCCATTAGATTTAATTATCTTATAAATGGAGGAGGATCAGGAGGCACATATTATATTGGGGAGACCTTTCTTATAAATAGGGAAAGTCTTGATCGACATGCCCCACAGAGAATTGATTTTTTGTGTTGGGGACAAAAGAGTCTCCTACAATGTTCTAAAGGCTATCAAGAAGGCGTCATCGCCTGATTATGAGAACTATTCTGCGATAACAACCGTGGACGATCGCTTGGTGGATGAACTGGTATGTTCCTTTAATTCTAAAAACTTTATCATTCCAGACAGTCCTGTTGAAGAGGAGCCAGAGAAATTTCACTTCCTAAAAGGCCAGGGTAGATACTTTTGGAGTAGTCTCCACCCCACCTCTCAGGTAAGTAATGGTAAGAAGGTCGAGCCAATGACCTAAAACAAAGGCGCTTCCTGGGAGGCAACCCAGAGGTTACATGCCCTATCCCCCATATATAACAGACATGTAATTATTTTTTTCATTTATAATCTTAATAGTATAAATATATATAATAACTAATAAGTAACCAGGGATGATGCCGATGCCGATGGTTAAGTCACTGGAGTTTATCCGAGCCATCCCCGGTTCGAATCCTCCCGACCTACCTTTGGCATGGGGTTCCTTCTTTTCTTACATGACATGTGTAGTAATTTATATATATATATATATATTCTTATAAGAATACCCATGGTGGGGATGGATCGGTTGGCCATGATCATAACCCGGTTCCAAAAGACCCGGGTTCGAATCCTGCCAACCGCCCCATTTCCATCATTTACCCTTTTAATAAAACCACACGGCGTGTCTTTCAATATACGTCATGTGTGACATCCTTTTCCTTACTAATTTAAAAACGTTTTCTTGTAAAATAAATTCATGCGGATGAAGTTGGTATATTGGTAAAGTCTCGGCCCAGGATCCAAAAGACCTGGGTTCGAACTCGGCTAATCTTTCCACTTCATCCCCTTCTTATATAATTAAAAACCACACGCCATGCTTTTATTTATTCCCGTGTGTATAGGCCCTATATAATAAATATATATATAATAAATATGGGAAACAGTAAAACCTTGGCTCCAGTGGTTGAGGGCTTCCATTCGGAACGGCCGATCGCCGGTTCAAACGTCACCCCGAGCACCATACCAAAAGTTTTACTTCTCTTTTTACAATATTTAAACACACAACCTGTATTTTCCTAATAAATTCTGTGTATAGTTTTATTTTCTTTTAATTATGTATATATATATATACCTATTTTACATTCATTTTGATTAATTAGTATTAATTATTATATAGTATATTTTATTCTTCTTAAAAAAATTTGGGGATACAAGGCGTGTAATCTAGACGTACACACAGTGTTCCATGGCTATATATTCCCCAGGCCACCTAGCTTGAGCCCGTGTCACACGAGTCCCCATTTCTTCCCCTTCTTCCCGTTTCTTCTCCCGAACGCCACCCAGACCCCTGTTGATCATATCCATCGATTTTGTTCATTTAGAGCTCTGATTTCTCTTGCATTGAATTCCTTGATCAAGGTACGCCATTATACACCCTCTATTTCAAGTTTTTAGACTCGTTTAGGGTGATTTTTGGATCTACCGATCATTCAGATTCCATGGTACACGACCACAAAAAGAAGAACACACACCGTGTACTTCTTTACATGACCACACACAAAATACTTTGAAATTTAAATATACTCAGTGTGTATGTTCGGTACACACCGTGTACTATTCCCCATCATGCCCAAGAACCCCTTTGCACATGACCTAACACACCATTTTCTTACATGAAATGTGTGTTTAATTACACGTAGGGTATATCATTTCCTTTGGCCCCTCCGTTTTTAGCACATAACACATCTTCTCACCCCATGTTCCCATACACAGAATTTATGTTCAGTCCACACCATGTAAATTATTTCTTTCGGTCGGACCGTGTCTCGCCCCCACACAACCATGTTCTTCGAGTAAAGAAAACACTGTGTTTGTTCGATACACTGTGTGTCCTTCATTCTTTGAACTAATAAAAAAAATGGTCGTGTTGTTTGTAATACACGACCACATGAACTTTTTATACACACGGCATGTATGTTTGGTGCATGTCGTGTACCTTTACATGGTCTCCTTCTCCTCAATGGGCGTGTTTATCCAGAGAACACGAGATCCTCTACATTTTTCACAACACGTCGTGTACTCTAGATGTACACGCTGTGCACTTTTATTTTCATGTTTTCTCACATATTCATGGTTTTCATTCATTTCTTTTTCTTTTGTTTGGGTTTTCTTTCTTTTTCATTTTTTGGAAGATCGCGATCCATCTTGGGAAAAGCGGTCGGCCTCCGCCACTGAGGGCGAGGGGCCCATATTTCGGCGGATTCGACTCCATACTTCGACGCAGCCAGACCCAGGCACACCGTTCTATGAGCTCCCTTAATTGGCCATTCTTCCTCCACCGATTACCCTAGTAAATGCTGGGCCTAGCACGGTTGTACCTCTTCCTACCAGCACAGCGCTTCCGAGAACCTCCATTTCTGCTCCACCAGTTTCCACTCTACCTGCGCCATCTTCATAAGTAGCTGGTCCAACATCTACCACTTCATCTACAGAGCCTTAACCTCCTGTAGCTGATACACCCACCGATCTAGCTCTTGCTGCTGCACCTACACCTGGTCCGGGACCTGTAGGTGTTCCCTATCCCTGCATGGTGTTCCCAGTCCCTAATTTGGCACATGACAGTGTCCGATGCTTCTCTCACCGGCCGTTACCATTGAGTGTCTGATACCTTCATAGCATCATTCCACAATAACTTGGTATTTGGGAGGACATGGAGGAGCTCCTTGGACACACTACACTGCTCTCTATTTTCCAGTTTAGCACTCCTGTCTTCTGTGATTTATTTTTGGAGTTCGCGGCCTCTTTCACGTTTGATGGAGCTCAGTACCAGGAGACACCTGGTGATGCGGTGCCCGTGGTTCGATTCCAGCTAGGCGGCCGACGATTCTCCCTCACCACGACCGAGTTTGGATGAGGCTGCAGCTTCTACCCCCATCCTATCAGCCCACCCCCCGTTTCTACCTTTACCCATCCCGAGATCTTTTAGCTTGTTGCCATGTGGCGGGAGATCATTGCACCTGACCACTGGTATTCCCCCACTTACCAGAAGAGAACCCTCATCACTGACCCCATCCTTCGCTTCTCCCATCGGTGCTTCAGCGCCATCCTTTTTCTCGGCCATCAGGATATGGGGGTGGTGACAGGCTATGACATGGAGCTCCTTACCTGTGTTATCTAGCTTGACATCCCAAACCTCCTCTATCTAGCTTCCTCCTATTTCCACTCTATGTTTATCGGCCATCAGGGAAACAAGAATGGCCGGTTTTATGCCACTTGCCTCACCCACCACCTTGGGGGTTTCGAGCCTTCCTTACCCTAGGACCTGTTAGGTTCTCCACATCAGATGGACTATCACATGCTTATTTTCATGAGATTGGTCCGGAAGAAGGGGTGCCTACTTCCTTGCCTAGGCTCACCTCCTCCCACCTACTGACCCTCCTACCCCAGCTGATGCACCAGATCCTCCTTCACCACCCCCTCCAGCTTCTCCACCTCACCCACCTCCTACTGACCCCACTTTTTCTAGCCTTCATTCTTCTGTCCCACCACCATCCCCACCTACCCCCGCACCCTCGGTCGATCTTGCCTTTTACATCTACCTAGCCATGATGGAGTAGCAGTTGGTTCATATCGTCGGGTGCCAGGATAGTATTAGGGAGCATTTTGTTCATTTAGACAGCCGACAGGATAGCATGGAGCAGTTGTTGGGCCTTATTGGTCAGAATTTGGGTATTCATTTACCCATGCTGCCAACCTCAGTTCCTGGCCCTTCTGTAGCTTCTCCACCGCCATTCAGCACACTGACCACGGATTCTGTTTTACTTTCTACTGGGGGACCTACTGCCACTTCTCTTTCCACCACCATTGCTGCCAGTTTAGGGGGGGGGGCTACTGAGCTTACTTTAGTGAGTCTGATTCCTGCCGCTCCTGCTTCTCCAGCTTCTCATCCTGCCACCGAGTCTGCGCCTCCAGCCTCCACAGCTTCTGAGCCATCTCTTCCAGCCGATTCTATACTGGATGATGCTTCTTCAGAGGCGATCCCATGACTAGTTTTGGGACATATTATTTTCATTGTATATATATTTCTGTTCTCTCTCATCCTTGTGTATGCTTTCTATGCTTGCTTTGTTGTCTTTCTCTCACCATCACAGGAACACTTACACATTTTGGGACACTCTTTTCCACCACCTACCGTTTCACTTCTCCTAGACACGAGGGGAGTATTATTTTTCTAATGTTTTATTTTCTTTCTTCATATTACTACTTTCGTTCCTTCCCCTTGGACTGGTCCACTATTGTGTCCCCACCTTACCTTGTTCCTTATTTTGGGCACATGGTGGACCACGTGCTCTCTTATGTATGGGGGGTCATATCTCTCACCTGCTTTAGTCTTCGACCTTATCATCAATCTAGGAGACATCATTATTAGATGATATATTTTTAAAATGTGAAGATATTTTGGTTAATTATATTTCTAAATAATAAAACTAAAAGTGAAAAATTTTCAAATATTTTCATGTTTATTTTGATTCTTAAGTGTTTTAAAATGATTGCTGATATAATTTAATTTACGACTTGTAATCTTACATCGATTAGACTAATCAATTATTTTCAACTCATGACCTGATTGTATTTTATTTATTCCCACTCCTGAGAGGTATTCTAAACCCTTTTGTCATATTCTTTCTAATACCATCTTTCTTGAGAGATTATTGGAATATACATAACTACCATAATTTTCAAGTTGTCTTTTCGAAACATGAGGATTTTTTGAATTATATTAAATTTATTGAGGCATCAGATTATTAACCCCTTTATCTTGAACCTACCCTACATCTGATCTTGGTAAAGCCCATAGAAGCCATAAATAGCCTTAATAAGAAGCCATATTACAATCTTATTTCCCTCCCTACCCTAATTATTTTATGATTTTTCACGATTATTTATTTTAGCTCAAAAGAAGGGATTGGTAACCCATGGCATAAATTCGTGAATTGTCAAGAAATGAAGTATGGTGGAGTGCCTCTTGATCATTTGGGGTGAAAAAGTGTTCCAAAACTCTATTTGGGAAATTCAGAAAGGTTCCCTTTGTGAAATAAATGGTACAAACAAAAAGAACCACATACACACTTGCTGGTTTGTTACTCCCTCTCTGCTAAAAGAGATGGTGCTGATGAGATCATTTCATTAAGATTATTGAAGACATTTTTACATTGAGTTTAATTTGGAATATCATGGATTTTTATTTATGAATTTAGCCAACTTTTTGAAGCCTCAGAATTTATTTAACATCTTTACCTACCAATCTTTAGCCACAGAAACATCTGATCCTATTCGGAAAGCCCTCAAGATTTTTTTATGTTAAATTTTCTAAAGTGAAGAACTATGATTTATTGCAAATCTATGTATAGAGTGTATATGTCTTTGATTGAGCATAACCTTGTTTAAAAACATATTGAGTGTTGAGTGTATTTTTGGTAAGGTAAATCATCAAGTGGATTGGTTGTTTTTTTCATGTTGAAACATGTGTTAGAAGAGGATGACAATAATTAATTGAATTATATATGAGGCATGATTAGAGAATCTTCAGAATTAAAACTGTTGTGTATTATTTTTGGAATTTTCTCCTGTAACTTATCATTTAAAATTATGATTAACCGAATTCCTTCATATTAGGGTATATAATTTGATAATTAGATGTTGATATTTTCTTGAGGGCAAGCAAAGGACTAAGTATGGGCAAGTTCGATGCACCCAATTTGTGTACGCATTTTCATACACTTTATTAACAAATTAAAACTACTTTCCACAAAAGACCTACTTATTAGAGGAAAAATACATTGATTTTGGTGACCTTTCCTATTTTATGGAGTTTTATATCCAAATACACATATCAAGGTAAGTTTGTGAAAATTTTGCAACTCCAGGGTGTGTAATTTTATACCCGCTGTGTAGATTTAGATAGAGACACAAATCAAAGGGGGGAGTATATGCCCAAGTCATTAGCCAGACACTGCACGATGTGTGGGGTGGAGTTACATGCCGTGTACGACATTCTAGAAGCAGTTGGTGGCTGGGAAGATTCTACACACCCATGTGGCTGCTGAAGGAGAAGCGTTGTGTTCCATTTCTACACGTCGTGTCTGCTATTCTAGAAGGGGTTGGTGGAAACATTTTCATACTACACGCCATTTATGGCGGCGCTACACACCATGTACACTCACCTACTAGGCGATGCCATGTTCAAAGTCAAAGACAGTGTGTTAGGCCACCTACCAGCAGAGAAAAAGAATCCAAAATCTCTTTGACGAAAGTACACGACATGTACTTTCAATACACGCCATGTACTTTATTTTTATATAAATAGAGGCCTTGGACTCCGGAGAAAAGGAGAGCCGGAACACTTTAAGAGGGGGGAACTTTTGCGTCCATACTCTTGAGCCACTAATTTTCCATTCCACCTTCCAACACCTCTGCACGTTGCTTACTCAATGATATCATCAGGTATCGAAGGTGTTATTTTCATTATTCCATATATGCGTAACTAAACATCCACTGTGTTGGGGTTGTGGAGAATGATGATTTGTAATTTGAATTAAGTTGTTGTGAATGTTTTTGTTTTAATAATCTATTCATATTATTTTTAAATCACTTCATATTATCACTAAACATTCTATACCTGACCAAGGGAAAAATCAACATGGATTCAAAAGAAGAATAACGAAGAATAATTTCATGACCATTGAAAGGATTCGTCGGCTCAAAATGGACTAATCCAAATAAAGATATGTTAAAAACTAACTACCAGACCAAGGAGTTGGTTACTTTAGCTCTTAATATTAAGGGATCCGGACCAAGGAGACTTAATTACAAATTGTAATACAGAGTGTTGGATTATCATGAACAACAAAACCTCATAATCAATTTAATTTAATAATCAACTTATCACAAATCCATAACCCCAACACATTCTTATTCTTATTTGCATCAAATCACATTTTCCCATTTTTTCTTTCATTCAAGAAATTACTTTGTTAAAATAAACATAAAAACAATTGTTCTTTTTGTATCTAAAAACAACAATACAAAAATCCACTCTAGATTCAGCAGCTTTCACTAAAATAAATATACAAACAATTTCAAAACAAGAAAAGAGTAACCTCTTAATCTTCCCTGTGGATCGACCCCTACTTGTGAAATACTTGTTAGGGTAATTATAATTTGAGACACTAATAATATATCTTCAGTGGAACGACTTGTCAGTAGCCCAGAAAAGTTGATAAAATTTACAAAATTGCCACTCTCATATTTTAAACCCCAACTCAGGTTTCTCCCCCATTTCACACCTTGCAACCCTAGTGACAAAATTGGACAAGCCAAGCTACCAAGGGGTGGTTCTCCTTTAATTCTTGGATGTTTGGATCCCCATAGGTTATGGATCGAAGCCCCAGATATGTATAATATCCTCGATTCATTTTTTGATTAGTTTAACACCCCAAGCATCCATAATACTCTTCTCTTTGAATTGTACAATAGTGTGTGTTGTACGCAACTTCGAGTTCTAACACACCACAACCAATGAAACTAGTAGTTATGAATAGTAATACCCATATTAAAAAATTTTATAAAATTTTTCATTAAAAATGGACTTCATTTATGGATTCAGATTATCGAAATTAGCTTAGGGTAAATTTTTGGAATTTTCCTGAAAACATTCAATTTTTGATGAATAGTGAAAACACTGAGTTATAGTTTAAATCTGATTTTTATTTAAATAATTATTTACTTTATTTAAATTTGTTTTAGGTCAAAATAGATAAATAATACTACATATGTTCAATGTAATTTATTGGAGTCAGTTTATAATAATTTTAGACATATAAAAATTTTATTGAACTTTTTACCGTCTTTTACCCACCTTCTTGGAGCATTTGAAAATTTAGATAAAACATAATTTTACCGCTTCTGTGAGTTGAATTTCAAAAATCTGAGAGACATGGTTGATATCATTAGGTAAAATTTGGTTCAATAATATGAAAATAATTTTTGTTAAATAGTAACTTTTTTACTTTTATTTACCACGGCTAAAAGTAAATTGGGTAATTAAGGGTAAAAATGATATTATTATTACCCTAAAACGTGTCCTAATTCTATTGGATATGTGTAATTTGACCAAAAAAATTTAGGAATAAAATATGATCCTCTTGGTCCACTTGGATTAGATTATTACATTTATTATTATTTAATTCAACGAAGAGTTTAAAGTGTTAAATTCAATGTTTAATAAGTAAACCATTTTTAATATAAGGTTACACATAATATAAATACGACAACAAATATTCATTAGAAATATAAAATGATTTCCTACATAATTTTATTTTATTAATATTTTTACACATTAAATAATTTAATTTATTTATGACACAATGATGATGCAGTAATTACCTAATTAATGAAATATTAAAATAAATGTTATTATAAATATTAAAATAAATGTAATTTTAGAATTTTTATGAATTCAACTAATTTTATAGGGAAATATGACATGTTATAGTTGGTTAGATGAGATTTTTTCGATGTTATATTGTTGTTATGAGTTTAGAAAAAACAAAATACCAAATAGTGTCAAAATTGAAAAAAAAAGTTTTTGAAACAAATATTATATTATTAATTGATAATCTATTCCTGAAAATCCAAAGATCGGAAAAAAGTATTATATAATGATAGGTGTATCAATAATTAACCACTTTGGGTTCTCTTGGAAGTATATATTATGTTTATTAACCATATAATATAAAAATAAAAAGAGACATTGTAAATGTTGAACTATTTAACAAAGTGTTTAATCTAAACGATAAGGTTAATATATTGACCCAAACCTGTATAAAACCTATTGGTTGAGTGGTTTTTGACCCATGACCACCTTATTATAGAAATAAATCATTTTGGAGACATTAGAAACCGAAAAGTATTTTATTATAAAATAATATTTCATTCTTTTCCTAAGGTACCCCCAACCATCTTATAAAAGGGAACTCACCATTCTCTCTAATTCACACCTTCAAATCCATTTTTCTAGGCCAAAACCTGAAAAAACACCCTCTCAACTGTCCTCCATTAATCCTAGAGGATTTAATTTATTCATAAATCCATCATAAGGATCCCTTTTGATAAAATCAAAAGGAAGAACCTAAAGAAGAGGAAAATATTGCATCACCTCATTCAAGTTCATTTCTTCTTCCACTTCCTCTTTCTTTGTTGTTTCCATTATAAAATAATTAATCCAGTATCTTCTATATACTGTGATGTTATTATAAATATGGTTCAACCATATTAATTATTCTATCCATCCTTTGAATGACATGTCACCTTATATGCGTACGTACATCTTACTGTCTCCACGTCGTGGTGTAATTGTTATTCAATACATTATTATTTGGATGGGTATAATAATGATGTTTAATTGATCTAAATAATTAATATAACATGATAATAATTCTATATATATGATATAACATCCAATTATAAGTCATTTAAATATCAAAAGAATGATATTGTCGCTCGTACATACGTACGGATCACCGTCTCCACGAACGCGATGAGATTCATTTCCCATCATATCCATTCAAAAATAATTCTCATTAGATTATTAAAAAAATGTTTAAATACTTAATATCATTATGAATATGAATATGATACATCCTATCCATAAAAAAAATTACTTACATAACAAATCATATAAAGTAAAACGAATCAGTTAACATCTGAAACGGCGATAATACTAAGATATTATGAACAAAGAAATGTTAAAATAACACATATGATATCATATTAATGTATATAATTATTTTATAATTTAATAACAATTATTTCACCATTATACAGGTGGTTAACCAACCGTAAACCAAGGAAATGTACATGGTAGGGGTTAATTTCACAATCTCTTCATTATCCGAGGTTATTTATATGTAATTATCTATTGGGATCTCTTTATCATCCACATAAATGTTTCTTAAAAATGTATTCAAAAACATTTTTACTATTTACTAGACTGTGGGTTAAATCCATTTATTACCTTTTTTGACTTTTTATTAAATGGTTTGAAAGAAATCTTTCTGTTGATTTCCAAACAAGGTACTTTATGATCTTTTCGACAAAATTAAGGTAAGAATGTTTTTTAACTTATACGGTGGGTGCTGCTATTTTCCACCTTTATGACATCATCAAATATTTTCTAAAATATTATACGAATATTTCAAAAATAAATGTTTTCTTTTATAATTATATGAATTTTAACTTATTTTAAAATAGAAATATATATATCCCTAAAAAAGGTTTTAATTTCGTCTATGTCAACATCTTTGATGGATTTTAAGCTTATTTGAAGTTGATTTATTATGATACAAAACTTCCATATTGTATTGAAGGTTTTGTGATATGATTGACTATGGATGTGTTATTTTTTCACCATTCAAGGTTTATGGACAAAGTATTGACATTTTGTATTCTAGTTTTAATACGAATGTTTATGTTATATCTAAAGCTTTTCATATGAGGAATGCATTGGACTTAGTATGTGACGGGTGCAGTCCGCTATAGATCCTCGATGCATCGGTAGGTCTAATGGCACAAACTAGTGTCTAGCAGAAGCCCTTCAAAAAACCTTATTTGTAGTCTTGGCACATGGCTTTGACTATGTGGTTATGAAGTCTGGCATTATGCATTCCATCATCATGAAATTGGATATTGATATTCATGTGATTATTCGACTAGTAGATTATCCTAGTGAGTAAGTAAATGGAATTATTTTGATTTATATTTTCCATATTATGGTGATTTTTATGGTGAAAATTTTGTTGTTTTAGTTTTATACATTTCCTTAAATTTTTATTATTATTTATTAAAGTTTTCGCTATATTTTCATCCTTACTGAGCGTCTGAGCTCACCCCTTTCTATGTTTTATTTTTTCCAGGATGTGAAGATGTATATTATGATTGAACTATAGGGATAGTATATGGGATCTCAGTGTTGTATATGGAAACAATGTTGGTGTACTTTTCCATTTTATGATGTAACGTAAACCTTATGAATGTATCATGTACTTCCAAGGCTACTAAACTAATCGGTCTTTCGAGACATGATCTTTTGTGATCATGCCAATGACATATAATAATGCACTGACTATGGGTAACTAGGGTCGGGTCATAACAGTTGGTATCATAGGAAGTTCAGTACAAACCTTGGAAACATGATTTAGATTAACTCTGATTAGTGCACATAACCTTAAGACAGACTTTTAAGATTATAATAGAATAACTTCCTAGAATTTTGGTACTGTATAGATTTTGTGAGTTTTCCAAGAAATACATCCATATCTGGATACGAGCAGGTAGAGGCGGCTCTGGAACAGATTTTCCTAGTGGTAAACCCGATAACACCACTTTGAGCTAGACTCGAATGAGAACTGGTGAACGACAACGGGCCTTACTGCACTCTTAGTTATGAAACTCCCAGGGGATATGGTTAGTATAATTATTATTTTCTTTAAAAACCATTATAAAGGGTTTATGAGTATATATTTCCTTACAGAAATTTTTTTTTATGATTATGGATTATATCCATAAACTGTTCAATTTATGTTAAGTGTTTTACAATGTTTAGATTTATGTATTTAAATTCATAAACTAATCTAGTTTATGACATTGTTTATAAATGGAGGTTAGTGGAAAGAATGTAAACTGTATCAATGCACACACTCCATGTAGGGATTTCCCTCCTGCTCATGATAATTATAGTGGAGCTAGTGATACAACTAGTGCTAATCAGCTTATCACTATATTGGTACAACTCACTCAGGTTATGAATAATTACCTTACCCCTACGAAACACCCTAATCCGCATCGTGGAGGAACATTGTTAGATTTCCTCATGAGGAAAAAACCACCAACATTCAATGGCGGTATAAATCCACTAGAAGGTGAGTAATGGATAAATTCATTAGATATAATATTCCACGCCTTGGGGAGAAGTGAAAGGGAAACAGTTTGCATGGTTGTTTACCACCTCACTGGAGATGCTGATCAATGCTGGTCATTGATTCAAAACACAAAGGAATATGATGAAGTAACAAATATGGGATGGAGGGAGTTTAAAGAAATTTTCTTAAAAAAATTACTTTCCTCATGACCATCATGGATATGGAAATACAATTTCTGAGTCTGATGTAAAAGGAGGATGAGAATGTCACAAAGTATGAAGCTATCATTACAAGGTTTGTGAGGCGTGATGCAGATTATATACATAACCCAATAAGTAATATTGATCATTTCTTTTATTGGTTAAAACCATATCCCCTTCAAGAATTAGTCTTGAAATCCTTCTCATCATATGAAGATATTGTCTCATGTGCTTTCATGATAGGTAAAAAGTTCTCTAAGCCTTACGCCTTTAAATAAAAGTAAAGGAGAAGAGATCTGATGAATGATCTGGAAACAGAAATAAGGGGAAGAAGGGAAAAGTTGAATATCCATCTTACAGAAAAAATGGGAAGAAACACCCTAGTAATTGACTGAAGGGAATGGGAGTCTGTTACAAGTGTGGTGAAAAAGGCCACCAAGCTCTTGATTTCAAGGTGAATAAAGAGGTTGTAGATGTTGAATGCTACAATTGTAAAGAAAGGAGGCATTATGAGAATGAATGTCTTAAGAGTTAGGGTAACTTACCTCATAAAAGGATAATGTATCAAGGCCAAGCTTATGCTATCACTACAGCTAATGTTGAAGCTCCAAAAGACATGGTGGCAGGTAATTTAATGGTTTCCTCATGTTTATAAAATGCTTTATTTGATTCTGAATCATCGTATTGTATCATATCTTCCCACTTTGCAACGAAAATCATATATTTCCAATTTTATTTACCAAGGGAGCTATCAGTCAAAACTTCTAAGAGAATTATGACTGCAATAATGTTTTTTGAATCAGTCCCCATTAGGGAAAATCATGTTTATTATCTGCTGATCTCATCGTCATACTCATGATTTAATTTGATATAATCCTTGGTTTGTATTGGATTTTGGACCCTAATGATAAATTTATTTTAATAATAAGGAGGTTGCAATTTTTAAGGATGATAAAGAGTACCTTATCTTTAGAGTTGAAACGTCACCACCTTATTCTTATCTAGATACACCCCCATTAGCTAAACTAAATTCAATTACTGGGGATTAAGTGAATGAAATAACTATGGGTGAGGAATGGAATGTTCAAATAGAGGATGTACCTATTGTGCCAGAATATTTTGATGTGTTTCTAGAGGATTTACCTGGTCATCCTCAAGAATGAGAAATTTAGTTTTCCATTGATTTAATTCCTGGTTCATGGCCCATATCAAAGACCCCATATAGAATGGCCACGATGGAATTAGTGGAACTAAATAAACAACTAGAGGAATTGAGTAATAAGGGATTTATTATCCCTAGTGTTTCTATATAGGGATCCCCTATCATTTTTGTTAAGAAGAAAGATGGATCTATGAGGTTGTGCATTGACTACAGGGAGATCAATGCTATAACAATAAATAACAAGTATCCCCTACCTCACATTGATGATTGATTTGACTAACTTCATGGAGCTCAATAATTATCAAAGAATGAACTTCGATCTGGATACCATCATTTGTGTGTGAAGAAGGAAGACATTCTGAAAACATCATTTCGAACCAGGTACAGGCATTACGAGTTTATAGTAATGCCTTTTGGGCTGACTAATGCACCCTATGTTTTCATGGATCTAATGAACAATGTTTTCAAGGAATATCTTCATGACTTTGTAGTGGTATTTATTGATGATATATTGATATACTACAAAAGCTACGAAGATCATGAAAATCACTTGTGAATTATCTTGAAGACTCTTAGAAGACATGAATTATATGAGATGTTTAACAAGTGTGAAATATAGCTTCAGGGGATTTCTTTTCTTGTCCATATCATCTCTAATGATGGAATCTGCATTGATCCTTCTAAGGCAAGAGCAATCAAATAATGGCCAGCACCGACAAATATACCTGAGGTACATAGTATTATTGGTTTAGTAGGTTATTATCTGCGTTTCTTCTAGAATTTTGCCCGATTGGCTTACCCAATAACCATGATCACATATAAAGGGGTGAAACTTCTTTGGACAAAAGAATGTGAAGAATTTTTTGAATAATTGAAGATAATATTAGTCAATTGTCTTATATTGAATCTATCATCAGGGAATGATGAGTCTGTTATTTATATTGATGATTTAATGAAAGGACTTGGTTGTGTCCTTATGCAGAATGATAGGGTTACTTTTTATGCATCAAGAAAACTAAAAATTCATGAGAAGCACTATTCTACTCATGATATTGAGTTAGAAGCTATAATCATTGCTTTGAAGATTTGGAGACACTATCACTATGGTGAAAAATGTGAGATTTATACTGATCACAAGATTTTGAAGTACATTTTATCATAGAAGTAACTCAACTTGAGGCAAAGGAGATGGCTTGAACTATTCAAGGATTATGATTGCACTATACAATACCACTCAGGGAAGGCACATAAAGTGTCAGATGCTTTGAGAAAAAAATATCATGGAGTTTTGAACTAGATGAGAGTTGAAAGGGATCCTATTATCATGGATCTAGTAAAGATTGATATGGGAATAACCATGGAAGGTGAAACATTAATGATTTTTCAAATGGTTGAAAAACCATCTTTATTAGAAAGGATAAAAAGTTATCAGGTTGATGATGAGGAGTTTCAATAGAAGATTAAAGCTGTGAATGATGGGAGACTAATTGACTTCGTATATGAAGATGGAATTTTGAAATTTGGGAAGAGACTTTGTGTTCCTGATATACCTAATCTAAAAAGAGAATTAATGGATAATGATCATAGTTCCAATTTCTCTATACACCATTGGATAACCAAAATGTATAGAGATTTGAAGGAAAATTTATGGTGGGACAACATGAAGAGGGAGATTTCTGATTTTGTGTAAAGATGTATGGTTTTTCAACAAGTGAAAGCTGGAAGGGAATGGCATGGAGGAGTCTTAAAACTTCTTCATATACTTGAGTGGAAATGGGGTAATATTATGATGGACATTGTCATGGGACTACCAAATACTCCTAGAAGGAACGATGCAATATGATTCATTGTTGATTATCTTACCAAGTCAGCACATTTTAGTTCTATAAGAGAAGATTTACCACTTGAACTTCTAGCAAGACTATATATTAATAAAGTTTTGAGACTTCATGGAGTACCCCTATCGATTGTTTCTGATCATGATCCACATTTTACATCAATATTCTGGAAAATTCTTCCGAAATTCAGGGATACAGAACATTATTTGAGAACTTCCAACCACGCCCAAACTGATGGACAATCAGAACAGACTATTCAAACCTTAGAAGAAATGTTGAGATCATGATCACTTGACTTTTAAGGTATGTGGGATCAATATTTACCTCTGGTAGAATTTTCCTATAACAATAGATTCCATTAAAGTATTCAGATGGAACCATATAAAGCGTTATACATAAAGAGATGTCACACACCAACCTGTTGGAATGATGTTGGTGAAAGAAAACTCGTAGGCCTTGAACTTGTGGAGAAATCTATGGAAAATGTGAAGGTAATCTAAACTCAAATCAAAGCAGCTCAAAATAGGCTGAAGACATATACTAACAACCAAAGGAAGGATTTGGAATTTTAGGTAAGAGATCATGTTTTCGTAAAAGGTATCTCTATGGAAGGATGTCATACATTTTGGTAAGAAGGGAAAATTATGTTCCAGGTACATCGAACCTTTCGAAATTCTAGAATGAATTGGTGTTGTAGCTTACCATTGGGAAATGCCGCCAAGTCTCTCCAAAGTTCAAGATGTATTCCACATATCACTGTTGAGAGAATGCATGTCTTACCCAACGCATGTACTCACCTATGAGGAATTTGAAATGGAACCTGATCTATCTTATTGTGTAGATCCTGTCATGGTTCTTGATACAAGAGAACAAGTGCTGAGAAACTAGACGACTCATCTAGTAAAAGTTCTATGAAGAAACCATAAGATGGAAGAGGCAATGTGGGAACTAGAGGAACTTATGATGAAGAATTACCCAAGTCATTTTTGCAGTAATATTCTTTAAATTTCAAGGATGAAATTATTTGAAGGAGGGGAGAGTGTAAAACCCCAAGCTTCCACAGTACACTTCTCTTTGAAATAATACAATAGCGTCTATTGTACGCAACTTCAAGCTCTAATACACCACAACCAATCAAAGTAGCCGTTATGAATAGCAATGTCCACTTTTTGAAATTTTATAAATTTTATATTTCGAAATGGAATTCAATTTTGGATTCAGAGTATCAAAATTAGCTTAGGGTGAGTTTTTTTTAATTTTTCTGAAAACATTCAATTTTCGATGAATAGTGAATAACACTGAGTTATAGTTTAAAAAAAATTATTTAAAAAATTATTTATTTTATTTTAACATTTTTCCCGTAAAAATAGATACATAATACCTATATAATTTCAATGTAATTCATTGGAGTCACTTTATAATAAATTTATATATATAAAAATTTTATCAAACTTTTTACCGTCTTTTACCCACCTTTTAGGAGCATTTTCAAATTTACATAAAAGTTAATTTTACCACTTATGTGAGTTAAATTTAAAAAATCCAAGAGACATGGTTGATATCAGTATGTAAAATGTGGTTCAATTAGATGAAAATATTTTTTGGTGAATAGTAACTTTTTTACTTTTATTTACCACTGTTAAAAGTAAATAGGGTAATTAAGGGTAAACATGATATTATTATTACCCTAACACGTGTCCTAATTCTATTGGATAAGTGTAATTTGAACAGAAACAACCTTAGGATTAAACTATAATCCTTTAGGTCCACTAGGATTAGATTAGGATATTTATTATTATTTAATTCAAAGAAGTGTTAAAAGTGTTAAATTCAAAGTTTAATAACTAAAAAATTTTAATATAAAGTTACACATAGGATAAAATTGACTATAAATATAAATTAGAATGATAAAAATATATTCTAAATAATGGTATATTATTTTTATTTTTTATACACTATATAATTTAATTTATTTACGACACAATGATGATGCTGTAATTACCTAATTAATGAAATATTAAAATAATCGATATTATAAATATCCAAATAAATGTAATTTTAAACTGTTTATGAATTAAACTAATTTCATAGGTTAATATGGCATGTTAGAGTTGGTTAGATGAATTATTTTCAAACTAATAATGCTGTTATGAATTTATCAAAAACCAAATACCAAATAGTGTCAAAATTGACATAAAAGAGTTTTTAAAAACAAATTATATTAGTAATTGATATCATATTCCTAAAAATCTATAGTTCGGCCAAAATACTTATATAATTATATTTTTATAATTATTTAACCACTTGGGGTTCACTTGGAAGTATATATTATGTTTATTAACCATATAATATAAAAATACAAAGAGACATGGTAAATATCAAACTATTTAACTAAGAGTTAAATCTAAAAGATAAGGATAATATAGTGACACAAACCTATCTAAAATATATTGGTTGAGTGGTTTTAGACCGATCCCCACGTTAGACTCGAAATAAATCATTTTCTACCCATTATAAATCTAAATTTATTTTATTATAAAATAATATTTCAATCTTTTCGTAAGGTTCCCCTCCCCCATCTTATAAAAGGGCTCTCCCCCTTCTCACTAATTCACACCATGAATGCCATTTTGATCGAAAAACACCTGAACAAATACCATCTCAATTTTCCTCCCTTCATCCTAGGGGACTTCATTTAGTCATAAATCAATCCTAAGAATCCCTTTTTATGAAATAAAAAGGAAGAACCTGAAAAAGAGGTAAATATTTCCTCACCTCTTTCAAGTTCCTTTCTTCTTCCACTTCCCCTTTCTTTGTTGTTTCCATTATAAAATAATAAATATAGTATCTTCAATATAAATTAATGTTTTTATAAATATTCTACAACTATTTTCATTATTCTATCCATCCTTTTAAGGACATGTCACCATACATGCGTACGTACGACTTACCGTCTCCACATAGTGGTGTAATTGTTATTCAATACATTATTATTTGGATGGGTATAATAATGATATGTAATTGATGTAAATAATAAATATAACATGATAATTATTATTTATATATGATATAACATCCAATTATATATTATTTTAATTTCAAAACAATGATATTATCGCTCGTGCGTACGTACGGATTACCGTCTCTACGAACGCGATGAGATTCATTCCCCAACTTATCCATTCAAGACTAATTTTCATTAGATGATTGAAAATAAGGTTTAAAAGATTAATATAATTCAGAATTTGAATAAGATCTATCCTATCCATAATAAACATTACTTACGTAACAAATCATATAAAGGAAAATGAATCAGTTAACACTCGATACAACGATAATACTAAGATATTATTAACAAAGCAATGTTAAAAGATAATATATGATATAATATTAATGTATATGAATCTTGTATAATTTAATAGAAATTATTTTACCATTATAAATGAGGTTAACAAACCCTCGACTAAGGAAAATTACAAGGTAAGGGTTAATTTCACAATCTCTTCATTATCCGAGGTTGTTTTTACGTAATTATCTACTGGGATCTCTTTGTCACCCACATCCATATTTCTTAAAAATGTATTCAAATTTTTTTTTATTATTTACTAAACTATGGGTTAAATCCATTTATACCCTTGTTTTACTTTTTATAAAATGGTTTGAAAGGAATCTTTCCGTCGTTTTCCAAACAAAGTACTTTATGGCCTTTTCGACAAAAATAACTTTAGAATGTTTTTTAAACTTATACGGAAGGTGTGTCTATTTTACGCCATTATAACATCATCAAAGCATTTATTACAGTATTATAAGAATATTTCCAAAATAAATGTTTTATTTTATAAATATATGAATTTTAAATTATTTCAAAATATAAAGAGATATTTAACTAAAAAAGGTTTCGATTACATCTATGTCAACATCCTTCGATAGATTTTAAGCTTATTTGAAGTTGATTTATTATGATACAAAACATTCATATTTTATTGAAGGTTTTTTGATATGTTTTAATGTGTATTTGTTATTTTTACACCATTCATGGTTTATGGATAAAGTATTGACATTTAGTATGCCAGTTTTAATACAAATGTTTATGTTATGTATAAACCTTCTCAAAAGAGGAATGCATTTGACTTAGTATGTGATGGGTGGAGCCCCGTTATAGCTCCTCGATGAATCAGTAGGTCTCATGAGACAAAATAGTGTCTTGTAACAAGTCTTTGACTAAATATTATTTTTAGTCTTGGCACAAGGCTTTCATTATGTGGCTATGAAGTCTGGAATTTTTCATTCCATTATTATGGAATTAGATATTGATATTACATGTGATTATTAGACTAGTAAAATATCCATGTGAGTAAGTAAATGAAATTATTTTTATTTATATTTTCTATAATATGATAAATTTTATGTTGAAAACGCTTTTGTTTTAGTTTTATACATTTCCTTAAATGTTTATGCTTATTAATGAATGTTTCCGCTATATTTTTATCCTTAATGAGCATCTGAGATCACCACTTTATATGTTTTATTCTTCCCAGGATGTGAATAAGTATATTAGGACTGACTTAAAGGGATAGTCTATGGGATATAAATGTTGTCTATGGAAACAATGTTGTTGTACTTTTCGATTTTATTATGTCTGGTAAAACTTATGAATGTATCTATTACTTCCAAGGCTACTAAACTAATCGGTCTTTCGAGACATGATATTTTGTGATCATTGCAATGATACATAATAATGCACTGACTCTAGGTAACTAGGGTCATGGAATTACAATTAGGGTCACTATCTCTCTCCTATCTGCTTCTGAATCTCTAAAACCCTTTTTTGGGTGTGTTTTAGGTTGTGGAGTCAAGGAGTGATTGAATCTAGATCCGAGGATAAAATTGAGAGTTCATTCACCTTCTAATTCTATGTAGGTGGTCAATATGTTATATACCATAGTTTTTAAGGATATTTGTGCTTATGAGTATGTGTTCTTCCATTCCTCTTGTTGCGCTTTAGATGCCTTTAGTGGGATTTGTTAAAATGATAATCCAAATAATTATTTTAAACCCTCACGATTCCTATGGGATGCGTCGAGGATGAATTGTCCAATTTGGGGGCAGCGATGGGGTGTACCAACCTTTTTGAACCTAGAAATTGACTAGGTCATATGTGGAATTAATGCGTAATAAAATATAGACATTTTTGAAAAATTTAGTATGGTTAGTTGGATAAAATATGGAATGAGCATATTTTTCTAGGTTTAATAATTTCTTAAGTGGTTGTTTGGCATGGCTTAGAAATGAGTTAATCGTGTTAAATAGGATTGTGTCAAATGGTATATGGTTTATGTTGAAATGCCATGTAGGAATAGTATATATGAAATTATGAGCATTTTAAACTAGAAAATAATTTTGAATTGAGAATGTGTAAAGTGTTTCATGCGGAAATTGATAAATATGTAATAAACTAATAAATATGAATTGTACTTGAACAATAAATGGGATAAAGGGGTTTAAAGATGGCCATTGATGAATATTGACTAATCTATTGGGGTTGTTGATTAATCTTCTAGGATTAAGGCATGAGAATTGGAGTTTGGCTAAATGAAAATGAATTTTAATTGGTAAATATGTTAATGGGTTTTGACATATTATTAATTCCCATTTTGTTGTTATGATTTTTGATTGATGATTTACAAGGGAATTGGTAATGAAATGTTACGTGATGGTATTGTTGTAGTGAGTTAATAAATAACAATGTGTACATGGATTAGTAGAGTGTGGTATTAAATTGAGGATCTATCCCCACATGTCAAGTTATACTAAGGCTCTAAACAGCACCCCAAAATGCATGGGTTTGGGAAGGGGAGAGAGGCATTATTACACTAATGGTTGCATTCCACCCTGACCAAGGCTTCGAGGAGAGGAAAATGTGTTGATGTGAAATGTGTTTCCTTAGTGAAATAGGGACTTGATTTATTTAGCTTATAAATTTTGATTGATTTTCTTAGACCCTTGTGTAGATGATATTTATTCCTAACCCAAAAAGAACATGTGAGGATAATGAGCTATATAGTGAAAATGGTATATGAAATGGAGTTGGGATAAATACTAGTCATAAATTAAATGAACCCCATTAACTAATGTCCCCCAAACTATCCCTTACATAATCACCATTTATTTTTTATTTCCATGCACTTTCTTTTAAAATGGATATTTTGTAGATGTTGTTGGTGGTGGCCTACTGAGTTTTGTACTCACACCCTTCTCGGGCCATCATTGGGTACTCGAGGAGATCTCTTGGTTTTAGGTTAGGACAAGGGAAAATTCCCTAGATGAAGAAGTTGAGTGGCCCTTAGGATGTTCATGGGGAAGGATCCAACCGTATATTTAGGACCCATAAAATTTTTGTAATTTATCTTATATTTGTTTTCAATAACTTTTTACTACAAGTATGACATGAAATTATTGTATTAGTTTTGTGTTTTGTACCCCATTTTGGGAAATAATCGGTTATGTTGTTTAATAGTCATTCATATTGTTTCCCCTATTTATATAGTTTTCTTCAGTGTATTTCTCTAATAAAGAGGTTATACACTCCCCACGTAACATATTAGACCCCCACCACTAGTTAGAAACCTCTAGCATACAGGGAGGCGTGCTTGAGGTCATGTAACTACCTGGCTTAGGGAACCAGTTTTGTGGATTCTGGGTTAGGGAAGTTACAAAGTGGAAACAGAGGAGTTATTTTATCATTCTTACTATTTGGGGATAGTATACATGATAATAGGATAATGTCAGTCGTTGGTAATGAGATTGTGATTTGGAGTAGTTAACCCATGTATGAGGGGAAAACCAAGTCACCTTAGGTGTGAATTTTTGTTCTTGATGTTTGTTGTTACAGTTGAATGATATTTCACCATTGGGTGATGCCCATGTTGTGTGGTTTGACTGAGTTTTGATATTTTTCTCATGAACCAAATGGCATGAAGTTTTATAGTCATGCATAATTTTAGGCACCAAAGGATGTTGGTGGCATTTATCATTATAGGCACACACAACGGATGTGTGTGCGAGGGGTAGGGAGTAGAATGAATTTTACTTATTTGGTAAATATGAAGAAAATGAAGCCTAATAATGGTAATAAAATTGGTTAAATGAAAATAATTGAAAATAATATTTAAGGTATATCGTTGTAAAGAAATGTTGTGATCATGTTAAAATTTTTGGTTGTGAATAATTGTAAATATTGTTTTTGTGTCAAAATGAAAAAGGGTTACATAATGATGGTAAAATTGAAAATGAATTTTTCATAATGAATGGTGTAAATGAGCTAAAATGATGATTTTAACATGTTTAGAAATGGTAAATGTGCCTTGGAGGAAAGGATCGTGTTGTAAAAGAATAATTGGTTTCAAGATGTGTTGATGAAAGACTTCTTATTAAGAAACTTGGTTACCCCATGTTTACCATGACCTATGGTAGGGATGGTAGAGGGTAGCGTTCTAAGGGTGATGAGGGCCGTTGTGATAGAGTATGAGGAATGGGTTGTTTATGGTTTATATTGTAATAAATTCATACATCTGTGGTTAAATCGTGTCAGTCAATATTCAAAGCATCAGGTAAATGATAAGTTTAAAATGATAATTATTGAGTTCAATAGTGCATATCCACTTTGCTGTCAGTTGAACCCTTATAGGTGTAGACTGGGGAAGTGAGAGTGCCCCATTTTGAGACGTTGGATTTAGATTGTGAGGCATTTTTCGGAAATGTGATTGAGGAATATCGCATTGTTCTCTACCATACGGGGTGCATACTGGACCCTAAGGATGGCGCCTGGTTCATGGTTACCTTATGAGTAGAGACCTTATTAGTTGAGTTTTTTTATCATGGAGAGGATTTTTAGATCGTCATGCCTACAAATGTGTACACCTATGATTTGTAACCTAGAGTAACTGGTTGTTTGGTGTGTTAGGCATAGTGTGCATCAGAACTGGGGTGAGAGTGCTATGTATGAGAACTGCCTTGTTCAAGCCATGATACATATGTTTGGAGAGAGAGACACTGGATTATCTTGGTTGTGACTCTAGTCTAGGGATTTGGTATCATTCAAACATCAAGTTGACCTATGAGGGAGGACAGATAGGGCTTCAAGTGCTTTTGATTGTGTGTCATGCATGTGTATGTTTTGGACTTCAGTAGTGGGACTCAGAGTGTCCTATGGTGCAGTTTTGTCCATGATGGACAAGTGGGAAGGTTGATGGATGGTTATGACACTCAATTTGTGGTTACACAATGATAGTTTCAGAAATCAAGGGTGACCTCATGGAAGGTTAGCTCAGCGGTACAGGCGCCTTGGAAAATGAGAATGAGAGATTCATTCGATGTGTTACTAAGCATTCTGAGTACCACCATGTTTTTAAATGGTATAGTTATACCTAGTTCATTTGTAAGGGAAATAGAGTGATTGTAATAGGATCTAGGTTTATTTATGAAGGATTGTATAGTATGGATTCTTAACTCACCTGAATGGATGATGATTAAATAGGTCTCAAAGTTGTTTTTGAGTGGAAGAGACAAGGCTGACTGAAGTGAAGTTATATCATTTTTCTCAATGGTGACACATGAGGTCAGTCTAGTCACATCGATGAACATGTCAGTATGAATGGATTGGTTTTTGGCAGAGATGCGAAGGCCACCTCAGGGATGACGAGTTTGACTAACCAAGAGGCATGGTTAGGTAAGTTAGAAGATGATGGGATACATGCAAGATGTGGTTTCATTGTGAGAGATCCTTCAGTGATTGGTGTAGTAGACCATTGTGTGATGATTTTTAGCTGATAGAGATGCAATAGAAGAAATCAAGAATTTTGTAGGAAGTAGAATGGTGGTTTACAACTTCTTGGTGATTTTTTCAAGGAGAGATGGATAAAATTTTTCAGTAATAACACCTGGGTGGTGGTGGTTAATTATTGATAAGATGTGTTTGGTAGGGAATCCCGAAATCCTTGGCAGGTCATAGTGTCCCATGGTTCAACATAAACAATGTATAAGTATGTGGTGGTGTTATTCGATTAATTCATTTCATACCTCAACTAGTGATGATCATGAAAAAAATATTGACATCATCCCTGATACATTGAGAATCTCTAGCTCACGCTTAGGGATTTGAAGTTGTTTGTTTGGATGAGGTAAATTATGAAGTTTATGCTCAAGGAAATAGTGTATTTGGATATTTATTGTGGGATGTAAACCATCGATGCCTTAGGTTGAGGTACTCAAAATGGACTGAATGGCGATAACCATCATGAGCGCTGTTCACAGAAGCTGCGAATGGGAACCAGGTGATATTCATTTTTTTTGGAAAAAAATCCAAATAACTTGTCTATGTTATGGGATTAGACTTTTGATTGAGTGTAATAAATGGTGGTTGGAATCCCTATTGAGAGAAATTCTAATAAACCTCCTAAGGTGGGGAGTGATAATTCAATTTGGGATGTAGTGAAGAGAACATCGAGTCAATGTAGTGGCACTGAGGTGCCAATGAGGAACCTGTGAGGTGCATGTTAGGTTTCTCAGTGTGGCATATGGGCATTGGATGCAGTTTCTGATGAGCTATGTCTTGGATTGAGCTTGAGGTGGTTCCAATTGAAGCTTGAGATGTCTTTTCTGATTCATAGAAGGGTGTGGTGGGATATGAAAAATGGTGATGGAAAGAGAAGCTGGGGTCTTATGACTCACATGAAGATTGTGGTTAGACTCCGGTAATTTTTACTTGTGAGATTAGGAAACATCATGAAGTTGAGTGAAATGTGGCCATGTTATTTAGGGTCATTCCAAAGGTGGAGCCTGATGATGGTATAAAGGGCGGTAATGACATGATGATGAAATTATACTTTAATTCAATAAATAACCTTAGTGGGTGTGTGCTAAGATAATGATAGGTTTCAAGTTAGTATGCACATTAGGAAGGTGTGATAAAGGGGTAGTGTACCATAGGTGGAATGTGGGTGTTATGGGACAATATAGTCGGGTGTGGTTCGACCTGTGATGGTAAACATGAATGGGTGTGGAGAGAGTGATCCACCTATGGGTTAATGTTGTCGTGGAAAGAGCCTTTTTAAATGAAGTTGTACCAGAGAGAGGTCAAGTTTATCTTAGTCTATGGATGGATAGTGTAAGAATTTCCTCCTAAATGTTTTCGATGGTGAGAATGGATTCCAATGTAGTGTAATTCCCTATGGGTGATTGTGAATGGTAATTTAGAACATGTTAGATGATGGGGAAGTTGGGTTGTGTTATGGTGGACCGTTATCGAAGTGGAGGTTCCATGTAACTGAAAATGGAAGAGAGAACCACACTGGATAAATGGTTTGTTGATGGAGTGATCAGAGATCAGTTTGGAAGGACTCTAGTTGTCACCATTTAGGTCTGTTAGCCTTGTCATAGATCCATGGAATGAGTTTTTTTGGACAAGAAGTCAAGAGTTTGGGCAACATTTGGTTGTATAGTTATGGAATGGATTTTTTTAGGACACATTGTTGAAAGGATCATGTGATTTCCTTTAGGTGATATCAGGTTAAATCCCGGTTAGAGTTTAATAAAAGAGTAAAATGACATCAAGTGATTTGGTTCATGGGTTTTATAGAGGATGGGGCTAATGAGGCACTGATTGGTTCTTCCATGATGATGTGATGTTGTCTGTTAAGTTTTAATGTGTTTTAATTTAGGTGTTGTTTCCTATGTTTTCCCCATGAAGTTATCGTGGTGGGAATAGTTGACGTGGATTCATTCTTGAGGATTTTTTAGTTCATGTTGTCGTTATAGTGATGAAGTGTTATTGGGAAAGTCTGAGCCCTTATTTTGGGTTCGACGGGCTTTGGGATGAGAAATAAGAAACACTGAGGATGTGAATGGATAGGAAAGCATAGTGAAATGACCTCTTATTCTGAAATCATAGTTATACTTGGAATAGTGGCTTGAGGACGAGACGTTATAAGGTGGTGAGGTTATAAGGTCCCAAAGATTCTTAAATTATGTTTTTGTTCATGTACTCACTTGGACCACTCCTTTGTGGCTAGATAAGTGTTTTCCCGAGTCCTTGAGATGGATCAAGGGTGTTTTTGGGGTTCAAGAGATGAAAAATGGGGGGAAATTAGCCTCTTTGGGAAATCTGCATGGTTTGAAAACCACTTGGGAAACCATGCCAGGAAGAATGGGTAGTAGAAATCCATAAGTTTTGCACACTATCTAGAAAAACAATTGAAATTCCTACGAAATCATGGGAAGGGGGTGATTTTTGGGTTGTGGCTTCTGCATGGTTTGTTCATGGTTTGGAAAATTGTGTGGGTAAATAGTGTGGCCCAGAAAAGTTGGAAAAATTTACAAAATTTCCACTCTGGGATTTTAAACCCTAACTTGGGTTTCTTCCCCATTTCAACCCCAACAACCCTAGTGACGAACATGGATGACCCAATCCTCCAAGAGGTGGTTATCCTTCAATTCAATGGCCATTAGGAGCATCGTTGGTTGTGGATCAAAGCCTCAGTTATGTCTAATCTCCACCTTGATTCATATTTTTGATTTGGGTTACCATATTTCTCAAATATCCATCCAAAGCACTAAAACACTCATTTTTTTGGGTGAGTTTTAGTTTGGGACTTCAAGTTGTGTTTGAATTTGGTTATAAGGCTATGATTAAGAGTGTGTTCACCTTCAGATTTGAGGTATCTAGTCTACATGTTATATCCCATTATTCTTAGGGAGATTTGGGCATATGAGTATGTGTTCTTTCTTTCCTCTGATTGTGATTTAGATTCCTTTGGTAGGATTTGGGATAATGATCAAATAAATAATTATTTAAAACTCTCATGATTCCAATAAGATCCATTGAGGATGATTTGTCCAATTTGATGCACTCATGGGGTGTGTCGACCTTTTCGAACCCAAAAATTGACAAGGTCACGTCTGGAATTCATGCATATTAACATAGAGCCCATGTTTAACATGTTAGTATAGTAATTTGGATTGAATATGTAATGTCCATATTTTTTCTAGGTTTAATAATGGATTAAGGGGTTGTTTATAATGGATTATTAATGAGTTAATCGGGTTAAATGGGATTGTGTTAAATGGTATATGATTTATGTTGAAAATCCATATAGGAATAGAACATATGAAATTATGATCATGTTAAATTGGAAAAGACTTGTGAATTGAGAACGTATAAAATGTTGCATGTGGGAATTGATAAATATGGAATGAGTTAATACATAATAAATGTACTTGAATAATAAATGGGCTAAATGGGTTTAAGGATGGCCATTGATGAATACAGACTAAGCCAAAGGGGCTGTGGATTAAACATAAAGTGTTATGGTAGAATAATTAGAATTTGGCTAAAGTAATATGAATTATAGATAGTAAATATTTTAATAGGTTATGTCATATTATTTATTCTCATGTTTTTGTTTTGATTTTTGATTGATGATTACCAAGGGCATTGGTTATGTCATGGTGTGTGATAGTATGGTTGTGGTGTGTTGATAAATAAGCATGTTCAAATGGCTTGGCAGAGAGGGGTATTGACATGAGGTTCTACGCCCCTGGGTTAAGTTAGTTTGAGGCTCTGAAATCCAGCTCAAAATTCATGGGTTAGGGAAGGGGATGGAGGCTCTATTCCACTAATGGTTTCATTTAACTCGAACTGAGAATTGGAGGTTAGGATAATGTATTGATGTGAAATGTGTATCCCAAGTGAGATACATAGCTGATTTATTTCCCCTATTCATTGAGAATGACAGCCTTAAACCCTTGTGTGGATTATATTTATGAAAAAACAAAATAGAAGATGCGATAAGAATGGGATATATAGTGAAAATGGTATAATAAATAGAGTTGGGATAAATATTAGTCATAATTTAAAAGACCCTTGTCGACTAATGTCCCCTGAACTATCCCTTACTTACTCACTATTTATTTTTTACATCCATGCACTATCTTTTAGACAGGATATTGTATAGACACTTTTGGGGGTGGCCAACTATGTTTTGTACTCACACCCTACTCTAGCCACTGTTGGGTACACCAGCAGATCTATTGGTTGCATGTCATGATTAGGGAAAATGCCCTACATGAAGAAGTTGAGTTGAGATCGGGATGTTCATTGGGAAGGATCCATACTTATAGTCTTGTACCATTTAGGGTTTAGTTGTTTGCCTTAATTCTGGGTTTCATTTACTATTAACTACTAGTATGACATGACGTTATTGAATTTAATTTGTAGTTTGTACCCCTGTCACGAACCAACCCGGGTTGACCCTGAACCGGTAACCTGAGTCGACCCGAAATAATGCCCATGAGGCGTTCCCAATCCTCCCGAGATGGGGACAAGATCCAATGAAAACAATAGAGTAATTATGGGAATAATTTTTCACAAACTAAATAAACAGAAGTAGTGGAAAAAATAATTAAGAAGAAAAAACTAATTAAAACAAACAAAAAATCTAAAGAATAACTGAAAAGAAAAACTAAGAGGACCTTATGACCACTAAACTCCACGTTAACCCATGGGTTACTCTCCAATCCCAAGACTCAACATCACCCATGGATATTGAGATTAACATTAAACCTGCAACTGAGGCTATGAAAAAGAATTAATTATAGGTGTGAGTATTAAAACTCAGTAGGTTTGGCGAAGCAATCCATTCCCAAATGCATTTCCTTTAAACAGAAGAATAATCAATTTTAGGATTGAACTATAATTTATAAAAGTATGGCTTTCTACATGTTACTCAAAAGAAAAGTACGAGTCTTTTCCCTTTTTCATTTCTCAAAACCCAAATCGATCATTTAGTGAGACATTATAATTTTCAATGGGAAAGTGATATTTACATTTTCAATTCACCCAAAGAGAATAAAAAACTTTTCTTTGAAAGAAGAGTTTTCATAACCCACATTAAAACTGCACATCACATTATAGAATGAAAACATTACACAAGAAAATGTTACAGTAGTTTCACTACAAGGGAAATGTAAGGAATGTATATATAAAAGTAACATAATCAACACTTAAGTACTATGAATGAGTAGACATAGGTGAACCCAGCAGATCATGAATAATCCGTAAGACACCAATACATAAAACCTCAACCTCTTTGACATTTAAAAAATTATTAAATCAAAACTCTCAAAACGCTCGTCCATCCTTTCACAGGAAGGCCGAGGGAAAATCCCATAGAAATGAACCCAAACATATTAGCCTACTATAGGCCACTGGTCAGTATCATAACCTATGAGTGTGGAAATCATTCTCAGAATATTCTCCCAATTTAATAAGTTCTGATGACTAAGGTATTTAAAAAAATGGGTGGGCCTACAGATGCCAGCCGAGCATCCCATCATAGTATATTTAATAATAAAGTACAACAAGAAAAACCTAGAGTAGCCCCAAAGAATATTTCTATCTCCATTCTACCATTTATCAAAGGGAAATCATAAATGTAGGAATCCCATAATATACAACTCAACTAAAGAGAGGGGACCACATCCATGGATAGTTTTATAGAGATAAATTTCTTTACAAAAGTTCCAACCGGTCCTCACATGATTTTCTTCTCATGCCAAACTGTTTCTTAAAGAATCGCATGCACACCATTTGGAAACCAGAAACGCACTTGGAAAACCATTTAAGAAACCCAATTCACCACTTTAAATCTGAAGCACATTTTTTTGTGCCAAAGGTTCATTTTCAGAAACACTAATTAGTGAATTTAATAAAATAGTTTCTTTTAATTTAAATACACAGAGGGTCTTACTTTATTTCACTATAAGAAATTTTTCCAAAAAACATAAATCTCTAACTAAAATTAAATAAAGTTTTGATATGAAAGAAGAAGATAATTATTTAATTTAATGAAAATTCATAGGGAATTGATTGCTTTGGTACACCTATGGTGTTTTAATACTCACACCTATACTCCATTCTTTTTTTTAGTCTCAGGTGTAGGTTTAAGTTTGAACCCGATCTCCATGGGTGATGTTGAGTCTTGAGATTGGATAGTTACCCATGGGGTCATGTGGAGTTTAGTGATCATCAGGTCTAGTTAGTTTTTCTTTTCAGTTCTTTCTTAGATGTTTTGTTCGGTTTATTTATTTTTGGGATTATTTGTTATTTTTTTCCACTTCTTATGTAAATTTATCTTTGGCGAAAACATTTCCATAGTCACTCTATTGATTCCCTTGGAACATCTCTCCAGCTCAAGTGGATTAGGAATGCCTCTCGGGCCTTGTTACGGGCCGACATGGGTGACTGGTTCAGTGTTGACCTAGGTTGGATCATGACAAAAGGTCGGGGTGTGACAATTCTCCCCACCATTGACACTTTCTGACCCTATAAAGTCACCCAACAGAAAAATTGGCCAAAAAGGAAACCATTCTCGATTGAAACCAAAAGAAACCACAATAAAATGGAATGAAATAACATGAGAGGGTTATCCCCACCACAAGAACTCAACAAGATCAAAAATTTAAGAGCCAAACATACCACCCTATGAAGGGGGGCTGGCGCGAGAGGGGGGAAAGGGAAGGGTCAGATTAGGTTTTTTTCTTAATTTAATTTAATATATTTTAATATTAATTCAATATTTCTTGGATTCGGGTTATCTTATTGAGGCTCAAGTGAGTGCGAGTCAAAATATTTTGTCATTAATATTTTTACTGGGCTTCGGACCCGTGCACGATCACCGTACAGTGGCGATAGCTGCGTCGTTACCCCGAGTGCCCGCACAAATGTCAAATGATTAAAATAAATAATTTTTTTGTAAATAAAGTGGGTTAAATGTTTAAATTTTATTTCTAATAATTTTATTATTTAATTAATAATAATATTATTACTAAGGTGTTATTATTGTTTTTGTTCTTAGTTTTTATGATTACTATTTTTTATTATTTCTATTATTATAATTTTTGTTGTTATTATTATAATTATAATTATTATATCTGGTTTTATTATTATTATTATTATGGTATTAATATTATTATTAAGAAAAAATGAATGAAAAAAGGGAAGGAATACCCAGCAGAGCTCCGGCTTCTCCCCTATCGCGAAGTCGCTGCCTCATCACACTATAGGCATACTCCCCTCCTTCTCCCCCATGGTTCGAGGTACCCTCTTCTTCTACACACAGCGGCTTGAGGAATCCTTTTAGCAGTGTGGCGAGTCTTCCCCTTTCCTTCCAGTTGTGTGGCATGACCACGCTCCGCACTTCGCAATCCCTCACCCTCTGCTTAGTGCTCTGCCCCATTCAAAGGACAACCCTACATTCAACCTGCTCCTCGCTCACCCTATGTAACATCCCAAGTAAGTAATGAGTAATAGATATTTTTATCTATGTCTATTAATGAATTTTATAGTGTTTTAGAGGCTTAAAATGAAAATAAATCCAATCTTAAGCATGGAATACACTAATATTTTTAAAAGATTGTTTTACTGCCTTTTGATGGATAACCATTTTTAAATCCATATTTTGATAATTGTATAAGCTATGTTTGTCAAAATAAACTTATTCTTTATGATTGGGACATCAAAATTTACTTTTTGTGAATTTTTGGTATTTTTCAGACAATGTTTATTTTTTTAATGAATAGTGAACAATACTGCATTTTACATCAAAACTGCTTTTTAATATAATTTATTTATATGATTAGATTATCTTTTGAATTGGTTTTGAAGTGAAATTAGAATATATTTTCACCATTTAATCCAATGGTGGCCATCGGAATCAATTTCACTTTGAAATTGGACTTCAACTGGTGTCAATCTTTTGATACTTATTGTTTCATAAAAACACGCTATTTGTCATGATAGCGGGAATTAAATATTAAATTAATGAATGTGACTTATATGTTTTTAATTTTTTAAAATAGAATTCATTTTTGAATTCATAATATCAAATATAGCTTAGGGTGAATTTTTGGTATTTTTCTGAAAAACTTCAATTTTTGATAAATAGTGAAACCACTAAGTGGTACTTATAAAAACTGATTTTTCGTTTAAATTAAAATTTTCCACTTCTGTGTTTTGAATTTCAAAAATCCGACATACATGGTTGTAATTAAGAAGTAAAATGTGGTTCAATGAGATTAAAATAATTTTTTGATGAATAGTAACTCTTAAGTTCTTAATCGCGATTAGAGGTAATTAGTGTAGTTTAAGGTAAAAATAATGCTTTAATAAAATGAGATGAGCTTGACACATGTCCTACCCTCATTGGATGTGTCATGGCCGACCACTAAAATCCATGGGTCAACTTGGGGACCCCATGGAGCCACTTTGGTTGGGAAATGTCATAAATAACATTTTATTTAATGTAAAAGTAAAAATGAAACAAACATGAGATGTTTTACTAAAACAATTCTTACATGGGGTTATAAAGATCAGAGTTTTGATTATAAATATTCATTGGAAAGATAAAAATATTTCCTACATCATAGTATTTTTTTTAAATTTTTAGACTTTAAATAAATTAAATTATATATGACATCATGATGATGCAGTGATGACCTCATTATTTAATGATTTAAATAAAATGGAATGATAATGTAAAATCTAAGACCTACACATGGAAAAAACCTATTGGATTGGTGTATTTAGAACCCTTATCACCTTATACTCGAAACACATCAATTTGGGACCTCTCAAATCCAAATACCATTTTAAAATAAAGTGACTTTTCTTTACCTTCCAAGAGTACCCCTCCTCTCCTCTTATAAAAGGTCCCCACCTCTACCTCCTTACACACACTCCCAAAGCCTTTGGCTCGGCCAAAACCTGGCCATTTTGGCTCTCCACATCCCTCTATTACTCCTTGAAGCCTCACTTTGGGCAGAAGTCTTCCCAAGGAAGCCTTTGAGCTCAAATCTATGAGAGTTACCCGATTTTAAGGTAATGTCTTCTTTTGAGTCCTTTTGTTTGATTTTGCTTCTCCAACCCCCTAAACTCTTTTTATTATTTTCTTTTGTAACAACTCCAGTATCCTCAATATACAAGGATGTTGTTATAATAAGGATTCGAGCTACACTTACACACACCTACATCTAATGGTAATGGACGTACTGTTTCCATGGATGGTGAATTTATGCCTCCCGAAACGATGATTGTTCAACATTATTTTAACACCTTCAAAGGTGGCCATTAAGATGTCACTATATTTATATATGATATATAATATTTTTATGTTTTCCTTAATCTTCTGTATTTTTCATTTTGTTCATACCTTTATGGTTTCCATTATGGGTAAACACGATATCTTCATTTAAGGAAGTGCGGACTACCACCCCCTCAAAGTGATTTTATTCGTTAAATACCATATGTGGGACGTATAAAGGATGGAACTATGATATTATATATGATATTATACTGTCATTATAATATACCTTTATATCATTATGATTCCATTCTATAAAATACGAAATAGAAATGAAAGTAGCGTTTATGCGTACGTACGGCTTACCGTCTCCATGAACGGTGCATTTCATTTCTTACCTATAAATGATTATGTAATATTATAAATGAAAGTATATACTCAATATATATGATATATACATAATTATTATAATTCTGTATATAATGGATACATGAACAACTTGTAATTATAAAGGGTTTATTTTTGACTCAAGTTGCAATGATCGTTAAAACGACCGTTATTAACTTAAATAATTACATAGTGTTCATGACATGGAAGTAATCGAAATAAAAGGAATAATGAACTTGAAAAATGTTCTTAAGAAAGTAGAAATTAACTCAGGTTTATTATTCAGGACATTAAAGAACTATCGAGTCAAGTCATACCCAAGGTATGGGACTTCGTCTCAATCTTCTTTCATTGAGGCATATTTTGTTTTATACACAACCATCTTTTATATGGTGTATAAACCCCATTGACTTTTACGTTTATCCAAAAGGAATATTTTTTATGCGAAGAATTTTACTAAATGACAAAAGGGAATGTTTTTGTCGTATTTATGCGGCGACAATAACTTCTCCGCCGCCGTGACCATTATTTGAGTTTCAGCTTCCTCTACAAGCCATACCTTCTTTTTAAAAGAAAAATAAATACCATGTTTTAATTTTCTTTTATTTTGGTATTGAAAATGGTTTTCATAATGTTTTTATATCAATGTGTTGTATTGATATCTTGTGATTGAAAGGTGGAAATGCTATGTTTCCTTTATGCATGTCTTATGTGATACGATTATGTTGAGGTTCTTGGGCATTATTATGAAGACGGGTGGTTCCATGATAAACTAAGGGTGGGTGAGCCCGATATAGCTCTCGAATGCATTGGGTAACGCGAAGGAGTGAAACGTTAAGGTTTCTCTGAAGAGATTTAGGGAATATACTGTGATGGGTATTCCAAACGTAATCAAGAGGGTTACTCTCTACGTAAGGATGTTATGAATTCCTCAAGTTACCTTTATGTCTTATGATTTCTATGATTTATTCATGATTTTATGAGGTATGTTAAAGTGATTATGTTTTATGGGTAAATTATGATTTCACCATTATGTATATATGTACCCATGTTTCCTTTCCATATTTTTATATCCCTTACTGAGATTTTTATGCTCATCCCAAGTTTTTTGAAATGTTTTTCACAGGTCAAGGGAAAGGTACATGATATGATGATAGTGTCAAGGGAGTGTCAAGAAAGAATCCATGTTTTATTTTAAATATGTTTCCATTGAAGGGAAAGAAGAATATTATCTTTATGTATCCACTTTGTTTATATGTGGAATGTAATGCATGTTTTATGATCTAATTATCTAAAACTCTAAACCCGAAAAGATCCTCAATTTGTAATCTTGTAATAACTCAAGATTAAGTAAGGATTAAGGCTGTGGCCTTATAGTTGGTATCATAGGACGGTTTAGATAAATTTAGGAGTTAGAATTCTATTAAATGATTATCCAAAAATATTTTTTTATGGTCAAATTGAAGTGATATAGTATTTGTAGATTACCATGTTGCTTAATCTAAGGCGTGTTTGTTCAGAATGGTTTTCCGCAGAGGAAACAGAGAAGTAGTGCTAGGAAGTCATGCAGAAGGAAATAACCTTCCGAATCAGCATCCTGAGATGGTCGGAATTGGAACTGAACAGTTTGTTGCAGTAATGGCACAGTTGACTCAAGCGATAAATGGCGGTGGTATCCATACAGGAGATCAGCCAGATCAACCGCAGAGGAACATGTCTATGGTGGAACATTTCATGAGGAAACATCCCCCATCATTCAGAGGATCATCTGACCCTGTTCTAGCTGAAGGGTGGATTAAAGCACTGGATAAGATTTTTGATGTCATGGGGTGTTCAGACAATCAAAAGGTTAGTCTTGCTATTTATCATTTGGAGGGTGAAGCAGATCAGTGGTGGTGGATGGTTAAAAATTTCAGGGACGCTGATGAGATTGATGCTCTCGACTGGGATGAACTCAAAGGTATGTTTCTTGAGAAGTATTTTCCTAAGGTTGTTCGACTTAGAATGGAAAATAAATTATTGGAATTGAGGAAAGAGGAAGACTCAGTGGCTGCCTATGAAGAAAGGATCACTCGATTGGCAAGGTATGCTCCAAATTTTATCTGAGACCTTGATAGTAAAATCAATCATTTTTACTCAGGATTAAATCCAAAATATCCAAGGGAATTAGCTTCTCGTGAGTTTAAAAGTTATGAAAAGATTTTTCAATGTGCTGAGAAGGTGGAAATGGAGTTTTCCGATGATCAAGTGCTCTACAACAACCAACAGAAGAAGAGACCAAGGGTGCAGGAGAAAGGGAATAATTCTTCAAAAAAGTCTGATGGTAAGAAATCTAAGTTTCCAGTTTGAGATAAATGTGGCAAAAGGCATGCTGGGGAATGTCTTCTGAATTCTGGAATGTGCTACCGATGTGGTAACATGGGACATAAGGCTCGTGATTTCACTAAAAAAGATCAAGGTGAAGGTAAGACCAAATTTGATTTACAGTTAGTGAAATGTTTTAAGTGCAATGAGATGGGTCAGTATGAAAACGAGTGTCCGACAAAGAGCTTGAGTGATGGGAAGCAGTTAGACTACAAGAAGAAAGGGGTGGTGAAATCCTTTGCAACTACTTCAGAAGATGTCGGGCCATCAAATGAAGTTGTATCAGGTACTTTGTTTTTTAAGATTATGTCAATGTGTTGTTTGATTCGGGGTCTACATATTCTTTCATCTCTGAAAACATTTCTAGTAAAATGGGAATACCATCTCAAGAAATGACTCCTAAACTTTTGGTAAAAACACATGGGGGAAATGTTGAGGCAAAAAGAATATATAAGAATCTTCTAATCCTTATTTGTGGAAAGAACCTACTTGCAATCCTTATTTTTCTACCTCTAGTAGAGTTTGATGTTATCATGGGTATGGATTGGATCTCTATTTACCATGCTAAGATTGACTGTAGAGATAATGAAGTTTCTTTTTAGAAATACTTTCAGTTTGTGTACAAGAATGAACCCTTACTGTTGATAACTTATCAAAAGGCCAAGAAACATGTAAAAGATGGAAATGAATGTTACCTTGCACACATCTTTGAAAATAACGGAACTATTCAGATTGAGGATGTGCCAGTGGTAAATGAGTATCCTGATGTTTTCCCTGATGATTTTCCTAGAATAATACTAGATCTGGAAGTTGATTTTACTGTTGACTTAGTTCCTGATTCTAAGCCAATTTCAAAACCCCCTTATTGAATGGATCAAATTTAACTTTTAGAGTTGAAGGAGAAATTGTAAGATTTATTAGAGAAAGGTTTCATTCGACCTAGCACATCACCATGGGGTGCTCCTATTTTATTTGTTAAAATGAAAGATGGTTCAATGAGACTTTGCATTGATTATAGAGCCTTGAATAACATCACTGTTAAGAACAAATATCCTTTGCCTCATATCGATGATTTGTTTGATCAGCTCCAGGGAGCACAGTATTTTTCAAAGATTGACTTGAGATCGGGGTACCATCAGCTGAAGGTAAAGGAAGAATATGTTCCGAAGACCGCGTTCCGTACAAGATAAGGCCATTATGAATTTTTAGTAATGCCTTTTGGGATAACCAATGCACCTGCTGTATTCATGGACTTAATGAATAAAATTTTCCGTGAGTTCTTGGATAAGTTTGTGGTGGTTTTCATTGATGATATTTTGGTGTTTTCTAAAAGTAAAGAGGATCATGAAAGACATTTTAGGGTTATTTTTCAAACCTTAAAAGAAAATAAACTGTATGGAAAATTCAGCAAGTGTGAGTTTTGGTTGCAACAAATTTCATTCCTTGGTCACATTGTTTCTAAAGATGGGATAACTGTTGATCCTACAAAAACAAAAGTTATGGAAGACTGGCCAAGACCCACAAATTTAACTGAGATTCATAGCTTCCTTGGTTTGGCAGGCTATTATCGAAGGTTTGTTAGAAATTTTTCACAGTTATCTAGTACAATGACTAAGCTAACTCGGAAGGGTGTTAAGTTTATCTGGACAAAATAATGTGATGATTGTTTTCAGGAATTGAAAAGAATATTGGTGAATGCTACAGTTTTGGAACTACCTTCCATGAGTGGTGAGTTTGTTATATACATTGATACTTCATTGAAAGGACTTGGTTGTGACCTAATGCAGAATAATCAGGTAATTTCTTATGCTTCACGACAGTTGAAAACTCATGATGTAAATTACCCTACACATGATTTGGAATTAGCTGCTGTTGTTTTCGCTTTAAAATTTTGGAGGCACCATTTGTATGGAGTAAAGTGTGAAATATATACTTATCACAAAAGTTTAATGTATATATTCACTCAGAAAGAGTTAAACATGAGACAGAAGAGATGGATGGAATTAATCAAAGATTATGATTGTACAATTCATTACCATCCGGGAAAAGCAAATAAAGTGGATGATGCTTTGAGTCGAAAAAGTAATGCTTCATTAGTAATGTTGCGTTTGGAACATGATCTTTTGGTTAAGGATTTGATGAACTTTGGAATAAAAGTTGTTGGTGTAGGAAGTTCTTATATTTTGTTTCAGGTATCAGTGAGATCATCTCTATCAGATAGAATCAAGCAAGCACAGAAGCAAGACAGTGAGTTTCAAAAAAAGGTAGAGATGGTTCAGAAAAGTAAGTTTCCTGAATTCAACATTGATAATGATTGCGTTTTGATATTTGGGAAGAGATTGTGTGTGACTTGTGATTCATAATTAAAGAGAGAGTTGTTATGTGAAGCTCATAGTTCTCCGTTTTCAGTTTATCCTGGCAGTACTAAGATGTACAGAGATCTGCGGGAGTATTACTGGTGGGATGGAATGAAAAGAGATATTGCTGATTTTACTATGATGTGTTTGACTTGTCAGCAGGTTAAATCCGAGCGATAGTTACCGAAAGGGATGCTTCAGCCTTTACCAGTGCCAGAGTGGAAATGGGAGAATATATCCATGGACTTTGTTATGGGATTACCAAAGACATCACGAGGTAATAATGCATTCTGGGTTATTGTTGAACACTTGACTAAATCTGCTCATTTCCTTGCTATACGAGATACTTTTTCCCTAGATCAACTTCCCCGTTTGTATCTTAAAGAGATATTTAGGTTACATGGAGTTCCCCTCTCCATTGCATCTGATCATGATCCCAGGTTCACTTCTAACTTTTGGAAAGGCCTTCAGAAGTCGTTGGGTACTGAATTAAATTTTAGTACAGCTTTTCATCCTCAATCAGATGGGCAGCCAGAATGAACAATTCAGACATTGGAGGATATGCTACGTTCTTTCTCTATGGATTATCAGGGAAGTTGGGACCACCATCTTTCTTTGGTTGAATTTTCATATAATAACAGTTTTCATTCCAGTATACAGATGGCACCATTTCAGGCATTATATGGGAAGCGGTGTCGAACTCCATCTTTCTGGGATGAAGTGGGTGAAAGGAAGTTGATGGTACCAGAATTGGTAGAAGAGATGGCAGAAAAAGTTCAGCTGATTCAGAAGCACATGAGAACAGCTCAGAGCAGGCAGAAGAGTTATGCGGATAACCGGAGGAAGGATCCATCTTTTGAGGTAGGTGATCATGTTTTTCTCAAGGTTTCTCCTTGAAAAAGTGTGATGAGATTTGGTAAAAAAGGAAAGCTGAGTCCAAGGTTTATTGGACCATATGAAATTATGGAGAGAGTTGGATCAGTTGCATACCTGGTGTCTTTACCTTCGAGTTTATCTCAGGTACAAAATGTTTTTCACGTTTCGATGTTGAGAAAGTATATGCCAAATCCATGTCATGTTTTGAGTCCAGAGGTAGTTTAGCTGGAAGAGAACCTATCTTATGAGGAACAACCAGTCCAGATTCTTGACCACAGGGAGCAAGTGTTATGGAATAAGGTTATAATCAAGTAAAGATTTTGTGGAAAAACCACATGATGGAAGAGGCAACATGGGAATCTAAAAATGCAATGAGGGATAAGTACCCCCATTTATTCGATAAGTAAATAAATTGCGGGGACGTAATATTCAAAAGGGGGGAAGGATGTAACATCCCAAGTAATTAATGAGTAATAGATATTTTTATTTATGTCTATTAATGAATTAGATAGTGTTTTAGAGGCTTAAAATGAAAATAAATCCAATCTTAAGCATGGAATACACTAATATTTTTAAAAGATTGTTTTACTGCCTTTTGATGGAAAACTATTTTTAAATCCATATTTTCACAATTTTATAAGCTATGTTTTTCAAAATAAACTTATTATTTATGATTGGGACATCAAAATTTACTTTGTGTGAATTTTTGGTATTTTTCAGACAATGTTCATTTTTTAATGAATAGTGAAAAATACTGCATTTTACATCAAAACTGATTTTTAATCTAATTTATTTATATGATTAGATTATCTTTTGAATTGGTTTTTAAGTGAAATTAGAATATATTTTTACCATTTAATCCAATGGTGTCCATTGGAATCAATTTCACTTTTAAATTGGACTTAAACTGGTGTAAATCTTTTGATACTTATTGTTTCATAAAAACACTCTATTTGTCATGACAGCAGGAATTAATTATTAAATTAATTAATGTGACTTATATGTTTTGAATTTTGTAAAATAGACTTCATTTTTGAATTCGTAATATCAAATATATCTTTGGGTGAATTTTTGGTATTTTTCTGAAAAACTTCAATTTTTGATGAACAGTGAAACCACTAAGTGGTAATTATAAAAACTGATTTTTCGTTTAAATGAAAATTTTCCACTTCGGTGTTTTGAATTTCAAAAATCCGACATACATGGTTTTCATTGAGAAGTAAAATGTTGTTCAATGAGATTAAAATAATTTTTTAGTGAATAGTAACTCTTAAGTTCTTAATCGTGATTAGAGGTAATTAATGTAGTTTAAGGTAAAAATAATGCTTTAATAAAATGATATGAGCTTGACACATGTCCTACCCTCATTTGATGTGTCATGGACGACCACAAAAATCCATGGGTCAACTTGGGGACCCCATGGAGCCACTTTAGTTGGGAAATGACATAAATAACTTTTTATTTAATGTAAAAGTAAAAATGACACAAACATGATATATTTTACTAAAACAATTTTTACAAGGAGTTATAAAGATCAGAGTTTTGATTATAAATAGTAATTGGAAAGATAAAAATATTTCTTACATCATAGTATTTTTTTAAAAAAATTTAGACTTTAAATAAATTAAATTATTTATGACATCATGATGATGCAGCGATGACCTCATTATTTAATGATTTAAATAAAATGGAATGATAATGTAAAATCTAAGACCTACACATGGAAAAACCTATTTGATGGGTGGATTTAAAACCCTTATCACCTTATCCTCGAAACACATCAATGTGGGACCTCTTAAATCCGAATACCATTTTAAAATAAAGTGACTTTTCTTTACCTTCTAAGAGTACCCCTCATCTCCTCTTATAAAAGGCCCCCAACTCTACCTCCTTACCCACACTCCCAAAGCCTTTGGCTCGGCCAACCCCTGCCCATTGTTTCTCTACACATCCCTCTCTTACTCCTTGAAGCCTCACTTTGGGCAGAACTCTTCCCAAGGAAGCCTTTGAGCTCAAATCTAAGAGAGTTACCCGGTTTTAAGGTAATGTCTTCTTTTGAGTCCTTTTGTTTGATTTTTCTTCTCCAACCCCATAAACTCTTTTTATTCTTTTCTTTTGTAACAAATCCAGTATCCTAAATATACTAGGATGTTGTTATAATAATTATTCGAGCTACACTTACACACACCTACATCTAATGGTTAAAGGACATACTGTTTCTGTGGATGGTGAATTTATGCCTCCCGAAACGATGATTGTTCAACATTCTTTTAACACCTTAAAACGTTTTCATTAAGATGTAACTATATTTATATATGATATATAATATGTTTATGTTTTCCTTAAGCTTATGTATTTTTCATTTTGGGCATACCTTTATGGTTTCCATTAGGGTAAACGCGATATCTTCATTTAAGGAAGTGCGGACTACCGCCCCTCAAAGTGATTTGATTCGTTAAATACCATATGTGGGACGTATAAAGGATGGAACTATGATATTATATATGATATTATACTAGAATTATAATATACCTTTATATCATTATGATTCCATTCTATAAAATACGAAATAGAAATGAAAGTAGCGTTCATGCGTACGTACGGCTTACCGTCTCCATGAACGGTGCATTTCATTTCTTACCTATAAATTTTTATGTAAAATTATAAATGCATGTATATACTCGATATATATGATATATACATAATGATTATAATTCTGGATATAAAGGATACATGAACAACTTGTAATTATAAAGGGTTTATTTTTGACTCAAGTACCAATGATCGTTAAAACAACCATTATTAACTTAAATAATTACATAGTGTTCATGACATGGAAGTAAGTGATATAAAGGGAATAATGAACTTGAAAAAGGTTCTTAAGAAAGTATAAATTAACTCAAGTTTATTATTCAGGACATTAAAGAACGATCGAGTCAAGTCAGACCCAAGGTATGGGACTTCGTCTCAATCTCCTTTCATTGAGGCATATTTTGTTTTATACACAACCATCTTTTATATGGTGTATAAACCCCTTTGACTTTTACGTTTATCCAAAAGGAATATTTTTTATGCGAAGCGTTTTACTAAATGAAAAAAGGGAATGTTTTTGTCGTACGTATGCGGCGACAACAACTTCTCCACCGCCGTGACTGTTATTTGAGTTTCGGCTTCCTCTAGAAGCCATACCTTCTTTTTAAAAGAAAAATAAATACCATGTTTTAATTTTCTTTTATTTTGGTATTGAAAATGGTTTTCATAATGTTTTTATATCAATGTGTTGTATTGATATCTTGTGATTGAAAGTTAGAAATGTTATGTTTCCTTTATGCATGTCTTATGTGATACGATTATGTTGAGGTTCTTGGGAATTATTATGAAGACGGGTGGTTCCGTGATAAACTAAGGGCGGGTAAGTGAATGTAACTACCGGTTATGCATGTTTAATAGTTATTCATATTGTTTCTACAATTTATATAGTGTTTTGTGGTGGATTTATCTAATAAAGAGGGTATAGTCGCCCCACGTGACATATTAGACACTTTCCATTAGTCGGAAACCTCTGGAATATGGGGAGGCGCGCTTGAGGGAATGTAACTACCAGGAACGGGACACAGGTTTTGTTGCTTCTTGGTCAGGGACATTACATATATGATTAAATATAACCATTTTATCCATATTTTAATAAAAATTACATATTTAAATATTTTTTCAGGTGATAACTGCTTGATTTATTTATGTATTTTTGTATTTAGTATTTTTGGATTAGAACATAGAGATTTTTAATGAGAAACATCATGTTCAATATAGTATATGACATGAAACAAATAAAAAATTAGATAATGTTACACCTTATGATTTTCAAAGAGGATAATCATGTTATATAGTGTATATAACATGTAACACCAAGCTTACAAGATAATTTTAAACACCAATAATTTATACTATATTTATTTTTATATAAATTGAACATCTTTGATTTCTTGTGGTACATGAAACATCAAGTATAAATGAACCATTACATATAAAACTATTATAACCTAGCCATTAAATATGTAGGTATGAATGATAATAAATAAATTATGAAAAATATTTTTTTTTCAAATGTATAAATTAAAATTAATGGTTATCTATTGATTATAAATAAACTAACTGTCATTTAATTTTTTTTATTCTGAAAAATAGTAATTTTATTATAATAATCTTCATCACATTTTGCACACGAATTTTAATATTAATTTCTAATAATTTAATGAAATTGTTCCTAAAAAATTAACTTCATTTTTGAAATCGCCATGTAAAATTTTCATAATGTGATTTTTGGAGAATGTAAGGAATGATAAATTTTTTAATGAATTGAAAAAAATATTGTATTTTATTAAAAAGTGCTCATTATTTTTAATAATTTAAATCCTCATTTTTTAATATGGTTTTCAAATGTAATATGAGTTCAATTATTTAATAATTATTCTAAATTATTTCATTTTATTTAATTTCATAGTGTTTTTAAAAAAAACATTTTAATATTTTGTATTTTTTTTAAATCAAATTATACATCACCCCTAGATTTTCTATTTTGAATAAAATTATACATCTTACTAAAATTTAATATAGAATAATGGATTGGATATTATTAATCACAACAATTTTAATTATATAATTTGTTCAAAATAATTTTTTGTCATAATGAATAGTGAAAACAATAATCCATAATTACTGTAGTGAAGGTTAAAGAATATTTACTATGGGGGGGTGGTGGGGTGGGGTAAACTCATAAGATACTTATTAATAATACTTAAAAACATCTCTAAATTTTATTTTATGAATTTTTTCTACCTAGTTACATCTAAAATTTGATAAGGATCCCTTTTGTATCCTTGTGGCATGTGAAAAAAAGAGTAAGATTAATTTAAATATAACCTTGGACAACAACATTTTTAAATTTAAAATTTTCATAAATATTAATGGAAATATTTTATTTTAAAATTACCTCATAAAATTTTAAAGGAAACATTAAATCATTTATTGATAATTTTTTTAGGAAATACTATTATTGTCTTAAATGTTAAAGAATATTACTTAATATTTGTAGTGAAATGCCCAAACTAACTCATTTAGAAAATGAAATTTATATTAATTTTTTACCATTTTTTAAAATGAAACATATGGTAAAAAATTATTTTAAACAATTATTTTTTAATAATAAAAACATTCTTGAAATTTTTTTAGAAATCCTTGGTATGGGGAAAAAATATTTTTTGATCGAACCGAGAAATAAATTCAAATTTCCATAAATTTTTTTTTCATGAGTATATTAAGAGAGGAAAATGGAAGGAAAATTTTAATTTATTGAATAAAAATATTATAACAAAATTTATGATATTATTTGGAGGTAGATTAGTAAATTTTACCATTATATGTATAATAATAAACAATCCACATAAAGAATAAGATTATAACATAACACTCCTATCATTTTTACCTTTCAATAATTATCCCCCTAAAATAAATAAACCTATATGGATATTTATATACCATAATATTCATGATAAAAATCATAAAATACATTCACAAGAATTATATACACTATATAAAATAAACAAGTTGTTAATATGGAATGTGTCCCACATAAAAAATTTATATGGAAATCCCTTACTATTTTAGAATCTTTTGAATCGAAAACCCGATGAAAGAATAAATTAAAATATAAATTAAAATATGGTGAATATATAATTCATGATATAACATATCAATGGTAATTAGTTACACCTCAAAAAGAATATAGGTGTATAATAAACTTATTTACCAGAGATGAAAATTTGTGATGATAAACCCTTACATGAAGTATCAATTTTTTTCACACACGTTCAATCCTCATGTACAAAAAATATAGTTTTACAATAAATATATTAAAAACTATAATTATATATATCATATAATATATGATGACTTATAACTCAGTTATCACAATTTATTAACTATTTATACTTTTAAGGCATTTTTCTGCATGATAACTACTTTGTATTACATATATGTTTTGGTTTTGTAGTTTTTAGTCATTATACATTGATAATTGTGCCCTAACATCTAGAATATTAATCATGATATCAATAAAATATTTATTCTTTATATATATAGATATATTCTTCTATATAATTTATAGGTAGAGAAATTAATTACCCCGTTCATGGAGACATTGTGCATTACATACACATTAACATTGTTTCCATTTTTCAAATGATGGATAAAATAAAAGTAAATAATTATTCACCTTTAATAATCATTTTTTATTTCATAAATATCATCTATATTCATTAAATATTTCCACATAACCATTGATTTCAAAATAAAATCAAAAACCTATTACATAACTTCATGGAGCCAATAATATGTACGTATAAATGAGTGGTGTTATAATTTTATAATGGAATGGAAGGTAAGAATGGAGTTATTATATTAAAATTATAGAAGAATAATTTTATTATATGAATTATATATTTATATTAGATCCATAATTATATCAAGATGTGAGTGTTTGTGATGAAAAGATAATTACATCGCTTCACGAGGTGGTAGTCCTCCGTACACACGATTGACAGTTTCATTTCCAATTTGATGGAATATGAGATGAATATTGGTTATTACATTAACATAATAAAATCTTTGTATAAATTATAAAATGGTTTTTATATTTAAATTGTTAACACATGATTGAATTTCCTAAGAGAATAAGTAAAAAAAAGAAAGATCTTGTCAATGATAATTACACTATCTAAGAAAAACCTAATTAGGATTACTTATTAAAGACCATAAGGGTGGTAATTTCGGAATAAAAGAATCTCTAAAACGTGGATAATTGTTTAAGGGATATATTTTTGATATAGTTGTTGAAATAAATTGTTCAATTTGTGTGAATAAGTTAGGGTATAATGTTCCCTTTTATAATTGAATAGAATTATCATTTTTTGTAAATACAAAAAAACTATTCAATAATGGGAATTCACTCTCAATAAAATTTCCAAAAGAGGATAGATAATATATTTCATTGAATATTTTATCAATCCATGCCTAATCTCCCAAAATGTTACATGTTATTGTCATGTTATTCCTTTAAAACCTATTTTTACATTTACAATTTCAGTTTACACTATGGTAACTATTTAATTATATACTTAGTTAATTTATCATTTATTCTTAAAAATAAATTAACCTTACTAGATAATTTTTTCTTAATTATTCTAATTTTAATGTCTAATTTATCCAATTAAATTCCTATGTGTGTGGGAAATTAAATTTAACAGAGGAGAATGTAATCTGAAATAACCTATTTAAACTTTAATCGTGATAATTAATGATTATTTGTTTTATAACTAATTATGAAAAAAATATCTATGATTATGAAATAATGTTTATCATTACATTTCAAAATATGGACACGAAATTTCCAAATTCATTTCATATAAGTGGAAGAATTTAATTTAAAATTAATCATACGAGCATGATAAAAAAATGTTTTCCAAAGAAACTTTTTTCCTTATGTTTAAAACGTTTTCATATAAAAATAAAATAAAATTGATTCCAATGATATAAATTGAATTTTTAATAATATAGATGAAATAATAATAATTTAAAACCATTTAAAATAGAATGGATCTTTTATATATAATTTTAAGGAAAAAACATTTTTAAAAAAAATATTATATTCAATATTCGTCGAAAACCTATTATTTTCATGAAATTTTATAAAATATTTACTATGAGAATTTGAACATTTAAATTTATAAAATAATGTTTATTTTTTCAGATACATTTTTTAATGTGGAAAAACTAATTTTTAAATATTATTGAAAAATGTGACAAAACTATTTTTTTTGAAAAAATACATTACTAAAAAAATAAATGAATTTAATCTTATCCAAAAATTGGAAACAATAATAGATGAATGATAAAAAATAATATAAAATATAAAATATTAAAATTTAATTAAAACTATTCACTAATAATAATTATGTTAAATTATTATCATCAAAATAAATTACGTGAGTCAAATACGATTTTAGAAAACTGTTTCTTTTATACTAAAAAGATTTTTTGTATTAGAAATATGTTTATAACCAATGAATTTAATTATACATGTTTACACCATTTAATTTTCATAATTTAATTAATTATATTCATAATCACCAATTTAATGTGATGTTTATAACTGTATACTATATTATGTTTGATTATGACTTGAGGCAACCAATATCACAAGATATTGAAGAGATTAAATTGAAACAAATATATCAAAAATTATCATGGTGTTAAAATATTCCAATGTTAAATAATTTATTTTTTAAATTTTATATTTTCCTCACTAATAATTTGTCTTAAAAATAAAAATTTCTTATTAGAAAGCCATATCTTAAATTTTTTTTAAAAAATCCTCTTTAAAAGTGGGATTGACAAATAATAAGTTTTATAGAATAATAAATTACTGTGTTTGAAAATAGAATATCATTAGTATGAATTGAAAATATTAATATGGATAAAAAATAAGTATATAATGATTGTTGATCACATCTAATAGGATGAAATGGATTTTTTCATTCCCTACGTGTCAAGTCAATTTTTGTTTAAAAAAACACAAACATTGATACTTAAGTAATAAAAAATTAGAATTAGTAATTTTCAAGGACAAACAGATAGAGATACTGAAATATTTTTTTAATATTTTCAAAATATTTTAGTTAATATTAATTATAGAAAGTGGTGAAGATTTATTTGAGGTTTCAGAAATAGGTGAAAAAAGAAGCAATCGAATGAGAAGTAGATTCATTGAATTATAATATATGATTTGAAAAAATTCTTGTATTTTGTAGTTTTAGAGTTTGGGTGAAAATAGATTCTAAAAAATAATTGATTATTCATTGTTTTAGTGTTATAGTCAAAACATGGGTGATTCAATTTTCATGGAATCCCATCATTTAGGTAATAATCCCATCTTTCTCGTCGTCATGAAATTGGGGTTGAACCAAATCTAGTTTGTCTCAATACCATATTTAAACTGAAATCTCCAAAATTTTTACAGTGGTCACATATCTTTTAGGGTAATTTGTTTCACAATTTTAATTTAAAATTATTATTTAAATACCAATGATCTTGATAAATGTAAAATAAAATGATGGGGAATTTATTGAAAAACTATAGTTATCCAAAACTACATAAATAGTTAAAAAGAAATAAATCCAATGGGACCTTGAAAAATTAACCACATAAACCTCGAACAATGTAGGTTTAACCCCTCATACTAGTGATTATATAAAATAAGGGATGTAATAAATAAAAATAAAGAATAATGGAAAAGTATATTGAAATGGTGAGGACCCTACATAGTAGAAGCTTATCACTCTAAGATTTATCCTGCCCAGAACATTACACGTCGTGTAGTAATTACATGAAGTGTAAATATTACACCATGTGTATCAAATTAATAATATACGAGATTTATTAGAAAACATCAAAATTTTTATTTCCTATATTACTTTCAATACATTCGCAAATTCATGAGGTGTATTGATTACAAAATGTGTATAGTCAATTTTCTTCTTCAGAAGCCTTGTTTTCCTCTATTCTTCTGTCATGGGACTTAGATGTTCTCCACAGTTATCCTTATTTGTGGAAATCCATCTTTTAAGTGGAAATTAGGATATTTTCTACATCCTTTTCTCATATCCCATTATTTATAGTGTCCTGAATATAATTTAAAAAACATCTGGTGTATTACAATGCGTTAACAATAAAAATAATTAAAATCTATAAATTTTATTATAAAAAATTCATATAATAAATGAACTTATCAAAACCAACCCCAAATGAATTAATACTTTTTTCTCAAGGATTTAATCTCAAAATACTACAATATATTCTTACTTTAACATGATATACATTCAAGAAACAAATATCAAATGGAAAAACAAAATTTCAAGCGGCATAGATAGAAAATTTATAAACACCTCATTTTTAAAAGTATACAAATGAGACATGTATTTTATTTTTCCTCTTTCCAAATATCCAAGCCTTTTTATTCATAGATTTTTTAGTAAAACATTCATTATTAAAATGGTTACCATTTTAAATTTACCACATTTGAATTTTTATACTCATCAACAAGACAAAAATGAATATATTGATACACATACCACACAAACAAGTCACCTACCATATGATTTAATGGTATATAACACCCCCACCTCATACATAAAAAATGAAAAGCAATCATGATAGATTCACCATTTAATATCAAATGACTTAGATTCTTAGTGAATATCAGTAAATGATGTTAATCAATTGAGTCTCAAAAAGGAGGCTAATCTCTAAAGTAAATTGAATGATAATTAAAAACTGCTAAAGGAAAGTATCCAATTCCCCCATTATCTTAGATCATGATCATAAATAATTGAAATGATACAAATGAAATAACCTTTTTTAGTATTATTAATTTTTTTTATTTTGAAATGTTGTTATGGGGGTAAGTCTCATAACCCCACCCAACCCGAGATTATATCCTCAAGAAACTATTTGAGATAGATAATACAAGATAACGAGTACAATAATAATTCTTTTGTAATTACCAAATACACAACCCATTTTTTCATTTTGATTTTATTCTTTTTTTAAAAAAATACGGTGTGAAAAAATGCAATTAATGTTATTTCCCCAATTTATATTAACCCCCACATTTTTTTGACAATCAGGAAACATATTTAGAGAATGGAAGGAAAGGGTAAGATGGGATTGCATCACATATCTTCCCGAGAATGGATACTCATGGATTATATGATATTTAAAATGGATTAGTGTAAGGTGGATCCCAGGATTACGTTAAACCAAATATTCCTACATTATATTAAATTTGAATCTATTCATTAATATATTTTATAAGAAGAAAATAATGTTCTATAATAGAAGATATCATAGTTTCACAGGAAATATACAATATAGAGAATGTGAAACATTTTCTCAGAATATGTATTAGGAATATGATGAATGGTTCGTACAACAATGCAGGGAAATGATGACAAATAATTTAATAAATTAATGAAAATATCAAGAATTCAAAGACGATACATATCTCAAAAAACATCCCTTTAAATTAATCAAAATTCTCCACCAAAATCATGATTTTTCAAATCGAAATCCACCTTATTATCTTTAGTATTTATTTTAAACATTATTATATTTCAAATTTATTAAAAAATAAATTTAAATTAATGGAATAGTAATTATCCTATGTAGTTTATGTCTCCTATTTCAGTTGACATAGTAAAAATCAAATGTTGTTCATGAAATGTTTAGTTAAAAATTCTTACTGAATGTGGTTATTATAGTAGAAAAAATATGAATTGAAACATTTACTCCCATTTTGAGTGATTAAAATAATTTGGTTGTATATATTTTTATAGTTGTTAATTCATGATGTATAGTTAGTGTTTCCTCTTTATATGCCACATGATTCATTCTACCTTCTTGGATCTTCGAGGCCCTTTAAATTAAAAGTCAATATGTGAAATATTATAACATTATCAGTGAAATTTGAAATAATTGATGTGAGATAATGGATGAAAAATCCAAATAATAAAAAAATACAAATAACTAACGTTTCATCTCAAATATTGATCTTTTTTAATAGTCTTTTAGCATGATTATACCTAGTTTAGCTGATTGGAATGTGGTATATAGACAACTGTCTCGTGTTGACACAATTATAAGGGTGAAACCCACCTAGGTTAGATTATTTTATACTCTTATAAATTAGGATGGAACTCTGTGGTTGTGACCAGAGTCTAAAGATAGTCGATATGATATTTACATAAATCAATACATGGTAAAATTATTATTTTTAATTGGTTGGATGAATGTGTTGAGTTTATTACATTATCACATTGGATTCCATTTATTACTTTTCAAATGGTTATGTTTTTGTTTCTTCATTTTTTTATCAATATAGTTATTACAGGGTGTAGTTGGTTATTCATCCTCACCCTTTTCCTCTTTCTTTGGATTTAGTTCTAGTTTATCAAGGAATATTTATAATATATTATTAGTTGAGGTATATTATGGATAATTATTTTATTTTTCTTCTTCAAATTTTTATACTTTTATTTTTTTGAATATTGTTTCAACCCAATCACTTTATGTAGTAAGGTTACCCTTTTCATCATACACTAAACACGCAAAATCAAGGTCATCATGATTAATATAAAATTCAATATCATATGTGATGTATACCTATATTTAATTATACTAACTTTTTCTCACGTTGTAATAATTAATGAATATTAGATTGAGGATATGTGGTGATGTGTATTCAATGATTGGGTATAGTTTTAGGAACTCATTGGATTTATTTTTCATTATTTTAACTTAATCGAGTAGCTTCTCCATATATTAAAGTAGAAAGGTGTACTTATCATTTGTTATCATTAAACCCTATCATAGTAGAATCTTAAAATATACCTTATGTGGTAATAAGAGTTATTGAAAGAAATAAAAAATGTTAAAATTAAAATTACAAACCGAAAAACCATCTTGTAATTATACATGGAAATGAAACTAGTTTCGATAGTCCCAAAAGGAATTTTAATTTCCCTATGGGTCTAATCAATTTTTTTTTAAAACTCAAACTATACAACTAATTTGATATAAATATTGTAATAGGGAAATTCTATGTTAAATATACAATGATGGTGACTTAGTTTTATTGTATTTTAAAAATATATGGCTTAATTTTAATTGAATAAATATGTTAATATTTAATTGGTTTTTTATAAACTATATAAATAATGAAAGAATCATAATTGAAATATATTATTTGGTTTAAAATATGATTTGAAAGCATGATTTATTTTTTTAGTGTCCATGTGTAACTAGATTATAGAAAAAAAGTTATCCTTTTTTGGGCAATGATGTTGAGATTAGGGAGATCCAATAATCATGGTATCCACTCCATGATAGATAAATCCCATATTTTCCATGGCCCAAAAATTTAGGGATTCATTGAATGAAGTTTTTTTCAATACCATTTTTAAACATGATTCCTCAAAATCAAAAAATTATCAAATATTATTTAGGGAAAATAATTTCACTTCTTTAATGTTACTTTCCTATTCAAATACAAATGGTCATTATAAAAGTTAAATAACGAGATTTAGAATTTATTAAAAAAAACCACAACAATCTATAGTACATGAATAAATAAAAATAAATAATGTTTGCCTCAATACCATATTTAAACTTAATTCACCTAAATCAAAAAAAATTAATCCTTATTTATGGAACATAATTTCACAATTTTAAAGATCCTCTACTATTAAAATACCAATGGTCACTATATATGAAAAATAATTTGATTGAGAATTGATTGAAAAAAACCACAATAATATAAAAAACAAGAATAAGGAAAAATGAATACATTCAATGAAACCTTACCCCTTCAGCTATATAACCCTTTTCGAATAAAGTTTTACCCCTCATCCTATTAATTATGAAATAATATGCCAATGATAACGAAAATGAAATCATTATGAAATATCAAAGATGGAACTGGTGAGGAACTTACCAAGAATCACTTCTCACTCAAAGATTTGGTATCCGGGAGAACCTTGACAGAAGAAACGTCACTCTATATTTTTATACATTATTTTGTCACATTCAGAAATTAATAACATTTAATAAGGGTAAAAATGTGGTCATATGTGCCTCTTGGTCTATAAAAAATGTCAACATATTAAGATACACAAAATCTGGATTTTTTTTCACATCTAGAACTTTACACAATATGTAGTAATTACAGAAGAAGTAAATATTTCACAATGTGTATCAAATTAATGAAATGTTATATTTCTAAGAATAATTCAAAAGCATCATGGAGTTTGTTACATTGACGAATTTAACCAATTCATAACGTGTAATGATTACATGATGTGTAAATATAATTTTCTTCCCTTGAATCCTTCTTTTGCCACAATTATTAATTTATGTACCCCATAATTTATCTATAATCACAATTATTTATTTAAATCCTTAGTTTAAATTTAAGTTATTATCATTTACACATATCTTTATCATCTCTCATAGCTTATAACATCCCTAAAACAATGAATAAAACATCAAGTGTACAAGAATTAATTAACATTAAAAATAATTAGAATTATAGAATTTTGTTATTAAAAATTTATAAAATAAATGAACTATTCACACTTAATGTAAATAATATTTAGAATTTTAATTGACACAGAACCATTAACCAATGTTCTGAGAAAAATATTATAAATTAAATGTAAATGAAACTAAGAAAATGAAATTTGAATTTCAATATCATCTTCATAATGTTGAGGGATTATTTTAAAATATAATATCAAAAACTAGAAAATATACTCAACTGATGTATTTATTTTATTTCATTATTGAAAATATATCTTTGGTTGTGATTTTATCAATTTATAATTTATTTATTACTCTATAAAATGAATATCTAAGATGATTTTTAATTTATTTTTGAAGAAATAAAATTAACTTGTAATAGATCACATAATCTAGAAAAAGGATAAAAAACCTATTCCTTCTATATTTAAACATTTAACAAAATAAATATGGTTCATATAATATAATTCTAATTATGACAACACTATCTTATGAATAAATACAACAATAATTTATAAATCCTTGACAACGAGGCTCAAATTTCAACATAGATAAGTTGATAAATAACTCACCTTTAAGTTATAAAAAATATTTGAGACTAAGATTAAAACAAAATGATTAAATTATTTTCATCAGATATCCATCCAAGAAAAATAATAAATTTTAATCCAAATAACACCAATCAATATTAATGTCTCATAACAAAATTCATATACTCTAATTATATATTCTCCAAGACAGGCTAGTCATTTCTAAAAAAACCTTAATCATTATAAAGACACATAGGAATAATTCATTCTTCCAATATATAATTTAACCACTTTTCCTAAAATAAAATCCCATAATTTTCTAGTTACCTTAATCATATTAGGTTACAAAAATAGTTAACTTTATTTTAAATAAAATTAACAATGAAGTCACTTTTCAATCCCATAATTATCTCTATGATAAAAATAGTGTTCCTAATGAAAAATTTACATACATATATATATATATATATAATTATTATATAAAAAAATAATATACTAACAAAGAAATGGTATTGGCATGTGGTAGGTGTTGAACGCTTATATCCCTTCAGTTTTGGGTTCAATCCCTAAATCCTTTCCGAATGGGATTGGTTTTTCATTTTACCAAAAATATAATAACATAATAAATATAACATCCCTTGAAATATTATGAAAATCATAAAAAAACCATAATAATCAATGATTATATAAACCATAACAGTTATCAATATCATTAAACATATGAAATTGGAATTCATGTCAAATAGTGAACCATGTTGATCTCAGAGTTACATATACCATATTCAACTAAAAATTCCACACAAATGTAATTAATATCATTAAAATACCATTTATTAAAACATTGTAGGTGATTTTTAATAATTTTATCTTTTGATTTTCATTAAACTCATAAAACCATGATGATATTTATAACTATTAAATTAATTTAACATGAATACATTTATGATTTCAAAATTAAAATAATACATAGATGCTTCATGTTTTTTATAACCAAAATACCATTAAGAAAAGTAATCATACAACATAATTCTTCAATCCAATTGCATAAATACAAAGTTACTTAAATATAATTGATTTTTAAGGAATAAGTATTTTCTTATTCTAGGATTTAACCCTTATATTATTGAATTATATCCCATAATTCCCATGTTCCCCAAACATAAGAAATTGAACCCATAAAAACAGTATCCCACTATACCTTCATTTTCACAAATTTTTTTGTCTCATTTATTTGAGACATCCTATTGCATGTATCATTACACATTTCTTACATGATATAAATTGAGTATTCTATCCTCTGGGGTCTCCACTATCTGATCTCTTAGAAAACACTATCCTTCTCTTCAATAGTGAATCTAAGAGTTGGTTAATGTGAAATATATTAATCCTAATTCTTGAACATGGATTTTTCATAATAAAAATATATTTCACTTTAAATATCATCTAAATTGGATTCTCATAATCACCACATTATCTATCACTTTTATTATAATCATGATTTATCATAGTTATATAAATTGTCTGAATCCAAAAATCATAGAATGAGAAACAGTAATCATAGTGGGGAACCACATAATCCTATATAGGATTTATAATCAAATTACATTATTATCATCTATTGAAATCTTAGGATTAATCTAAATCATTCACATTCATCATCTCTTTATATAAATCATAATGGATTAAAACGAGTTTGTGAATTTAAAAAACATATGACCTAGGAGTTTCAAACCACAGGTACAGTATGGATCATTTCCATGAATAGGGTGAAAATAGATTCAATTCCCAATGGTTCCTTTTTAAGGTTTTTTAGAAATGTAAAAGTATTCCAATCCCCATCTATTTTGAGTATCTAGATAGGGATGTAATTTCTTTAAATCAAATTTCTATATACTTCATAATATTACATCACATTTTACTATACTTTGATTTTTTCTTAGGTCCTCAAAAATGTTTTTTGATCCTAGTTTACAATGTTAATTAAACTGTATATTATAACAACTATAGAAACAAATACATTTTATATATAGATATTACATTCTTATATAATAATACTCACTACATAACAGATTGATCTGTCCTTGAATAATATATTTATAGTGCCTTTGGAAACATGGATACATAAACCACTGGTTTTTTTATTACTAGCTCCCATCTCTAAAATATCATATATAATATCATTCTTCCTAACCCTAGGAATGGAAACAAAATATAGAGTAAGTTCAATTGACTAGTAATAGTAAATTACATAGATACCAATAAAAATAAGCTTAAGTTTATGATAACATTAGAATAGAATTTTAAAACCATACCCTATATATCATAGATCATGAAATTGAGTCATCGCATAAAAACATGGCCATTCATATGTAATTAATCCCAAAGTAATAAAATAACCCAAGATATGAGGGCATAATATCATCATCATATAGAGATTTGTTTAATACACATCTTTATAGAGAATCTTATGTAAAGTATACCCACTAAGACATTCACATCATGTTAGTCTTAGGATAACCACCCATGTATCTACTTCAAGAATGGGATAACCTCCCATGTTTCCAATTGTGGGATTAGGATAACCTCTTATGTACCATTTTTTTTATGGGATAACCACATGTGTACCCTCTTTTGTCCATAGGATAACCTCAATTATAACCATTAAGAACATATAAAAATAATCATTAACTAATGTTTTAAAGGGATATATAATTTCATACACCACCTTAATAAAATTAAAATCACTCATATATGTTTTGTAAAATCATTAATCGTATCATAACACATGAAAAAAATAGTGTTAATAAATATTTCATCAAATAAAACCACATGGAAAATAAAATGTTTTGATAAAGTTATATCATGTCAATCATAAAATATTCTAGGAATGGATATGGATGATATCATTGGACTATATCCCCATAATATCATAAGTTTAATAAAGTGTTGTTTACATTGATGAATATAAATGCAATAAAATTATTATTATTATTTTTCGAGGAAAATTCACCTTCCACTATGACAATCAATTTTTAAAAACTGAAATATTTACCAATATTAAAGATAATATGTTCATGTAATATAACTTTGGAAAATAGTAATCAGATACTTAAATAATTTATCTTTCATGATGGAATTAAATATAGTTCAAGTCGTATATGTTAAAATAAGTATTCAATTCACATTTTTAGTAAAAATTCAAAATTTACTCATTCATAAAATGAAATGAATATTTATTTTAAATATTTTTTTACAAAGTAAAACATGAGTAAAAATTAAATTACAACATCATATTTGAATATTGGAAACATAATTGACTCTTTTTTAAAAACATGGATATGGAGGAAGTTTTTTTTCAACTAATGATGAAAATAAATTCAATTTTACTTAAAAAATATTTCTATATATTGAGTAAATGAAGAGTGAGAAATGAAAGGAAAACAGGAAGTTTAATGAAGAACTAGAGTATTATAAAATTCCTCATATTCATAAGTAGTTAATCAATACATTTATCAATATAATCGTAATAATAAACAATTATAATAAAAAATTATTATGTTACAAGAAACCCTTATAACTTTGGTAAATTTTGAATCAAAATCCCAATTAAAGAAAGGAAAATATATGTATATTTATATACCATATTCTCCATTATATGTATCATAATTATACTTCATGTCTAGTATATTCACCACAGAAAATAAAAAATTGGTGAATATAGAGTATGTCCCGTGGAAATCAAAGTGAGATGAAAATACATTACAAATATAGTATAATTTAAATTATAAACCCCAATAAATAATAAATTCAAATGAAACTATAGATATCATTAATAACGAAAATTCATGATATAACTTTTCATAGAGAAGTATTTGGACTTCATAAAATAATATTTGTTCATAAAAAGTATGTCCCATAGAAGAGAATTTTAGACGATAAAGACATACCTCTTGTATCCACTTTGTTTATACATGTTAAAACCTCCTTAATAATAAATATATATTTTTTATAAATATATTATAGTACTGTAATAATATATTTTATACTATATATTATTACTTATATCCATTTTATCACATTTTAAATAACAATTATTTACTAAAATACTAATCTAGGTGAAAAGTTCTTGGTTTTTCTAAGTATGTTTTGGTTTAGTATTTTTTTAACACCTATTGATTTTAAAAGAGAAATATCTTGTTCGATAGAGTATATGAAATGAAACCACAAGATTATAAGAAAATGTTACACCCTATGAGTTTTAAAGATGATCATCTTGTTATACAGTGTATGTGGCATTCAACAATAAACTTAAAAGATAAATTTTCACACTAAGAATTTATTATATATTTCTTTTTAAATAAATTGAATCTCTTTGATGGCTTGTGGTACAAGAAACATTGAATCTAAATGAAAAATAACATATAAAACTGTTTTAACATAAATGTTAAATTTTTTGGTATGAATGATACTAACTAAATTATAAAAAATAAATATCTTACACATGTATAAATTAAATTTAATGGTCTCCTATTGATTAAAAATAAAATTAGTTTCATTTGAAAAAAAATGTATTCGGAAAAACATTAATTTTCTAAAAATAATCTTCATCACATTTTGTGCACTAATTTTTTAAGTATTTTTTAATTATTTAATAACATTTATTCGAAAAAATAAACTTAATTTTTCAAATCATCAGGTAAAATTTTCATAGTTTTATTTTTTTTATAATTTCAAGGAATGATTAATTATTCAACGAATATTGAAAAATACTGTATATTATTAAAACTAATTTTTAATTTAAATAATTTATAGACTTATTTTTTTAATATGGTTTCATAAAGTAATATTAGTTCAATTATAGATTTATTATTAAAAATTATGTCATTTTAACTAATTTTTATTGATTTTTTTGTAAATTTTTTTAATCTTTTGAATTTTTTTATTATGAATATATTTTTTTCATCACACATAAAGGCTCAATATTCAATAAAATTATTCCACTTTTTAATTTAATTTTATGATTGGATTCCATATTTCGAATCACCAAAATCTTAATTATATAATTTTCTAAAATTAATTTTTAATCACAGTGAATAGTAAAAATAATAAGCATTAATTTATATGGCTAAGGATAAAACATATTCTCACGGGGGGGGGGGGGGACATAAAAATTATAAGTGTTAAAAATACTTAATAACATGTCTCAATTATGTTTTATGAACAAATTTATCTTTATGAAATCTTAAATTTGATAAGGATCCTTTATGGATCATTTTGGCATGTGAAAAACATAGTTATGATTTATTATTTTAAAAAAGTATATGTGTTCCCTCTTCTTCAATTATAAATGGGAACCACCACCTATCAATTGATAATAACATTAAATAAACATAGTTCATCCTATCCAGACAATCATATCCTTAAAAATCATTAGACACATTCTAGAGCTTCTTGTATGACAGACTACTACCTCCTAGAGCGATGTGATTCATTTATCCCATAAAATTAACATGGAATGTAATAAGGAGGAATTGAATAAATATATGAGATATATATATATATATATATGTAGTTATATTTAATTTTAAAATTTAATATATCAACAACCACCTTACACTTTCACCCATTAAGATATGAAACCAACATTCATGCAAACGTATGACCTACTGTCTCCATAAAGTTATGCGATTATTTTTATATATCAAATTTTCAAGAATGGAATTTAAGATGTTACAAATTATGAATATTAATATTTTAAAAAATAATATTTTTTTATTATCTAAATATATCTTATACATGATAATATGAAAATTCATGAAAAATCACCCATGAGAACACAAAGAAATTAACGATTAAAAACAATGATAATAATGGTATATTATTAAAAAAAGGGTGGTAAATGTTTTAAGAGGATCATATATTATATTAAACGTACTAAAATGGCTCATTGATAAATTAATAACTACCTTAAAACCATTATATTGGGTGTTGAATCATGTTCAGCCAATGGGAAGTGTGAGGTAATGGATTTCGTCTCAATTTCAATTTCATTGAGATATTTTTTTTTTAATATTCCCCAATTCCATTCTATGTAGTGTATATTCATCCATCTAATGGCCCAAAGGCCTTCAAATATTTAAAATTAATATCTATTTATTAATGATTCTAAATTATATATATATTTTTATTCATTCATGGGTTTAGAATTAATATCTATTTATTAATATCTATTTATTAATATTTATTTATTAATTATTCTAAATAACCACCTATTTAATAGCTAGGTTTTAATAGTTTACAATTTTATATCTGATTTATACTAATGGTAGTGTGTTTCACATGCTTTCAAAATAAATAAATTTAAAGTAACATATCATAAAATATTTGGGTGTTATAGGTGTACCTATGGGTTATAATAAAAAATGGGTGGTTTAGTTACTAAATTGATCATCCTCAAGAGCATGATAAAGAGGAATAAATTTAAACCAGGTTTGACACTCTTAGGGTATACACATGGGTGAATTCATATTCTCTTCATGAAAAATTATAAGTGATTTGAATACGTTTTGTTAAGATAATCAAATAGGAATGTTACCATGGGTATTATAGATTGAAATTTAGTTATTTATATGTTAGATAATATATTAATCAATATTTAATTTCCAAGAAAATTTACTTTTTGGATTTTGAGAGCATATATTTCAAGTATTTTAGGGTTTAAGATATTTTAAGGAAGTTCATTGTAATTTGGGATTTCTATTTTTATGATTAGGTTATAAATTATTATATAACCCATTATATATAAAATATATACTTTTACACAAAATATTCATGGTATTATCCATTGTTTATCAAATATAGACAATAAATATTGAATGGGAATTAGATAACCCTTAAATTATTCCATTGTTGGGAGTGAGATTTGTCTGTGTATTTGGAAAAAAATTATAAGTTATTTGTATTAATATTAATTAGTTTTATTTTTATTTTTGGGCATGTACACATTTCATTTACTGTATGTTGTGAAAGATATTAAATTTTTGTCAATATTTATTTTTATGAGTAATAATGGGAACATATTTTTGACGTTGTGTCACTTTTTAAACATTTAGTCTTCAGTGTTTTGGATTTTTAAGGCTACGTGTCATTTTATATCAACTATGAGTATTTAATATGTATTCTGTTTGATTCATTGAATTCATATGGTGTCACATTTTTTTATTAGTAGATTATCATGGATATAGTATTTACATGATAATGAATGAACCTAATAAAAATAAATAACTTATAAATTTATATCGATACTATATTGTCCAACATTTACATAAAACATATCATTTTTATTGAAATAAATGGGTCACATTATTTTTGATTTATCAGTGTATAGGTATATCACATACATATAATTGATATTTTATTTTCATCTAATTTATAATAATCTATCTTTTTAAGGTGTTCGTGATATATATTTGAGTACATGATTTTTATTATTATTTGGATTGATTGTTTTTTTAATATCACATGTTTTTTTGAATAAACATATCATTGATGTCATGAATGATATTAATCTATACTAAAAATATGTTCTGGGTATAATTCCATCTTAGCATAAATTTATTAATGATTTTTTAAAGTCTAATTTTAATTATTGAGCTATCATCAATATTGATTGGTTTTTTCAATAAATTATAATTAACTTTATTTGATAACTGATTTTATGTTAATAAAAATACAATTTTGGGAAATTATTCTTAAAAAAACTTATTTTTTGAAAAAAAAAATTTATAATATACGACATTTGAAAAAATAATGTACCATTTAAATAATTAATTGTTTTTTAATTTTTTTAAATAAATCCATGTTTATTTGAAAAAGGTAATTTTTTGTTTCATATTTTCATTATAAAAATTAATTTATTATTTAATTGTGTGAATTATTTTGGTATTTTTAGGTTTCAATATTGTAATGGACATACAAAAAGTTATTCCAATTTAACAAAGTTATTAATAATGATTTTTTATATAAAAGGAAATATAGTTTCCAATTTCTATTTAACATAAATCACTGATCCAATATAAATACATAAATTTCTAGGAAACTATTTATTGATGATTCTTTTTTAAAGAAACCTATAATTTTTATGGCTTGGGTGGATTTATTTCAATTGATTCACCCAACCTTTTTTAGGTACTACTATCTACTTATTTTATTTTATTCATCCTTTTTTATCCTAACATGTTCTTGGTTGTTTTTTTAATTGAATTTAGTGGCATTACCCAAGATATTTTTATTGTGTGTACCATATACTATAGAAAACGAAGCTATATGAGGTCCACTGGATATATGGTTAGAGCCACCAGCTAGTCAGTGGGCTTAGAAAGGGATACAACTCTCTTGTTATAGAAATTGGTTAATTGGTGTGATTTCTAGTGGCAAATGAATTGTGTTGTACCACAAGACTGCTAGTGGGTGTCAACCAGTAGGCCAGTGGTCTACTAGATAGTCAGTGGGTGACCATTGGCTCCCGAGTGACACTAATGAGGTCAAGAAAAATAAGTTTGATAGCATATTTCCACCCCAAAATCCACATTGTCTTTATTAATCCTTCTCTTTAGACATAAAATCGACCCATTCAACCATAGGGACTATAATAGGGTGATTTTGGGTCTCTCAAACTTAATCATTGGTTGAAAAATGATTTGAAAAAATTTGTGACACACTTTCAGTTATTCTAACTCATATTTAGACATAGATATTCCTTTTCATTATTTTTTCTTATTTCTCCAAATAGATCGATCATGAATACCATGTGATTTTTTTTATATCTTGGTTTCTAATTGGGAATTTTTAATATAGGTATATTCCTCTTACATATTCATGCGTTATCCCACCCTGAAATATATATTCCAAATAGTAGTTTGATTCCAAGTGTTTCAAGGTAGTTTATTTAATGAAATAGATTAAGTATACAAACACTTCTTGTTTGTAACACCCCGAGATTTTATAAAAAATATTCTTTTTAATTTCATTAATGTCTTTTGTTGTACGCTACGCCTAATGGAGCTTGCAAAACATGCATCCCTGACTTGCCTTGCATTACACACAATCACAACCTTTCTCGATAGCATGTGTAGTACGCAATACCGAGTTTCACTAAACGAGATATTATTATAATATTATTATGAACTAGCCGTTATGAATAGTAATACCCACTTTTTGAAATTTTATAAATTTTATCTTTCAAAACGGACTTCATTTTTGGATTTGGAATATCGAAATTAGCTTAGGGCGAAATTTTGGAACTTTTCAGACAACTTTCATATTCTGATGAATAGTGAAAATTACTAAATTTTAATTAAAAACAAATTTTTTAATCGAAATAATTAATAGTGAGAAATTATTAATTTGAGTGGTTTTAATGTATATTTAGAATATTTTTTTACAATTTAATACAATGTTGTCCATTGGATGTAATTTTACATTTAAACCAGATATAAACAAGTGTCAATCTTTTGATAGTTATTATCTCTTGAAAACACGCTATTTGTTTTGACGACAGGAATTAATTTTTAAATTAGTTAATGTAACTGATATGTTTTTAATTTGATAAAATAGAAATCCTTTTTGAATTCATAATATCAAATATAGATTAGGCCTAATTTTTGGTATTTTTCTGGAAACATTCATTTTTTGATGAATAGTGAAACCACTAAGGGGTAGTTAAAAAACTGAATTTTTCATAAAACATTATTTTACCACTTATGTGAGTGGAATTTCGAAAATCCGAGAGACCTGGTTAATATCAAGGACTAAAATGTGTTTCAATGAGATGAAAGTAATTTTTGGTGAATAGTAACTTTTTACTTTTTTTACCAGGGTTAAAAGTAAACAGGGTAATTAAGGGTAAAAGTGTTATTATTATTACCCTAACAAATGTCCTAATTTTATTGGATAAGTGTAATTCGACCAAAAACAACCTTAGAAATAAACTATGACCATTTAGGCCCACTTTGATTAGATTAGGACATTTATTAATAATTTATTTAAAGAAGGGTTAAAATAGTTAAAATCAAAGTTTAATAACTAAATCATTTTTAATATAGGGTTATACATAAGATAAATTCGACTATAAATATTCATTATAAATATAAAAAGATTTCATACATAATGATATTTTATTTATAATTTTTAGACATAATATAATTTAATTTATTTATGTAACAATTATGATGCAGTAATTATCTTATTAATTAAATATTGACATAATTGATGTTATAAATACCCAAATAAATGTAATTTTACACTTTTTATGAATTAAAATAATTTTATATGTTAATATGAAATGTTATTATTGATATAATTAACTTATTTCGAACAAATCATTCTGTTATGATTTTCGCAAAAATCAATTACCAAATAGTTTCAAAATTGACATAAAATAGTTTTTTTTAAAAATATTATATTAAAAATTGTTATTATATTCTTAAAAATCTAAGGTTCGGCCAATATACTTATATAATGATAGGTGTATCATTAATGTACCACTTGGGGGGCTCTTGGATGAATATGGTAAGTCTATTAACCATATAATATAAGAATACAAAGTGACATGGTAAATGTCAATCTAATTAACTAAGAGTTAAAACTAAACTTTAAGATTATTATAATGACATAAACATGTCTAAATTATATTGTATGAGAGGATTTCGACCTATCCCCACCTTAACTTCGAAATAAATCAATTTGGAGCGATTAAAAATAGAATATGACTTTATAATAAAATAATATTTTTAGTTATTCCAAACGTTCCCCTCTCCTCCCTTATAAAAGTGCACCTCCTCCCTCTCTTCCTCACACCACTTTGAGCCTTCAAGCTCGGCCAACCACTGCCAAATTATCTTCTCCACTTCCCTAGAAACATCCTAGAGGTACTGGTCTTCTTTAAAGTCTAATTTTAGTACCCTAAGTGGAGGTCTCAAAGAGGCGCTTCAAAGAAGAGGTAATGTCCTTTACCGATTCTTTCACCTTTATTTCTTCTTCCACTTCTTCTTATTTAGATTTTTCATTATCAAGTAATAACATCAGTATCAATAATATACTGATATGTTATTATAATTATGAAACAACCATATTTCACCATCTATCTATCCTATGGAAAACGAAATCACCGCGCGTGCGTACGTACGGAATACCGTCTCCACGCCGTGGTGTAATCTATTTTCCACCACCACCTTACTTGGATGGGTATAATGGTGAAAGTAAGGAATACATATGATTATTTTAAAGTGATATTGATTCTGAAATAATATACATACACTCCAATACAATTCCATGATCATGGTAATGATATCATCGCTCGTGCGTACGTACGGATTACCGTCTCCACGAACGCGATGAGATTCGTATTCCATGATTAACCATTCAAGAATGATTATAAAGTATATATAATAAGTAATCATGAAATATATTTCATAATAATTCTACTGGATTTATGTATATATATATTTAAGTCATCTACTTATTTCCATTCAATACTATAAGGAAACGAAAACAGCGTTCATGCGTACGTACGGCCTACCGTCTCCATGAACGGTGCATTTCTTTCCATTTATCGATCCATTATATATATGTATATTCGGAATATATATTATATATAAATAATTTTTTACATTATTGACGTAATTAATCATGATCTATGTAATCATATGAGTAGTTACAAGTTAAAACACGAACGACAAATAAAACGATTTTACCCAAAATACTACTTTAAGAACGGGTAATATAAAGTCATAAGTGAACCGTATATGATATAATAACAATGAATATGATTCTTTAATAAGTCAATGAAATTATTTAAATCATTATACAGGAGGTTCAGATCCATACGAATCATATCAGACCCAAGGTAAGGGAAAATATCACAATCTCATTTTATCCGAGATTGTTTATACTTTGGTATTTACTAGGGTGTATTTTATCATCCAAATCCATGCTTCCTCAATAAGTAATATTGTTTCAATCCACCTACAATTGTTTAAATACAATTTTACCCTTCGGTGAGTTTATACTAAAAGATATGAAAGGTATCTTTTGTTGTTTTTCGTACGCGGTACTTTTTGACTTTTCCGACAAAAGTACGAGAGAATGTTTTTTTAACTTATACGACATGAAAGGATTTTTATGGTTTTATAAAGCCTTATTATCATGAAGCTTACTCCAAAATATTTCATGACTATTTTCAACAAAATCCTTTTCTTTTAAAATTTCATGAAATTTTGTGAAAAGAAAATGATTTTGAAGAAAAAATTGATATTTTCCTCAAGAATTCATTTCAAGTGTTTTATCAAAAACATTTTCCATCAAAAATGAAATTATTTCATATGTGTATGTTTCAATTATAATGTCTCTATGATTTAAATGGTTTCACTTTTCTTATTATCAAATGATATCCATTTCTTTTATATGGATTATGTGATGATGGGATGAAACCCATTTTATTTATTGGGTTATGTATGTTTATTTTATGGCACAAGTAAGAATGATTTCATTATGAGATGGGTGGGACCTATATCTCCCTCCAATGAATTGGGTAAAGATTTATATCTCATGAGATAGACATGGCTGGAACAGTAAGTTAATCCTGTTCAGTGTTACAGGACTGAAATGAGGAGTGAACTCGATTCAGAAAGGGACTTTGTCCACTAAGATGGTCTTGGAAGAAATACCTTGGATACTATGGAAATCATTACATGTGCTTAATGGATTCCACAATTACATGTTTTATTCCTATGCTATGTTATCATTATTTATGTTCCATTATGATCTATGCTTTTTTTACTTCCATGATTTAAGTCGTTGCTCAAGATTTTGATGTTTAAACATTATGTTCATGTTTTTAGGTTCAAATGTGTATAGTATGTTTTATTTTATCCATGCTTACCCTTACTAAGAATTTGAGATCACCCTTTTTATGTTTTATTTTCCCCCAGGATTAAAAGGATGGTTTTAGGTAAGGAAACAAAAAGTGGAAGATATCTATGGGAGATGTTCATGATCTTTCACCACGATTAGAAGATTACGTTCCATGTTTCCAAATACACAAAACTATTACGGTCCTTGTGTGTCTGTTTTTGTTATCTATTATGTATTCCAAAAAAGTAATGTAATATCTATGTACGTCAAGATTCGGGTCTCTACAGTTGGTATTAGAGGAAAGGTTTAGTCATCCTTTGGAAACTACGATGCGAAAACGTTAGTGAGATCCCTATAGATATTTCTAAGGTATGTCTAGGGATGTCCCTAATGATAAGTATACATATAGGATATAGTCCTAGAACTACGGTGATGATCTTAGAATTTAACCTAAGATGTTAGATATTGAGGGAACTCCCCCTTTACTATGTTTTTTTCCCTAGCATGATTTTTGCCTCTCACACTATTCTTTTTGGGTTTTAGAAAATGGCTGGAAATAGGAAGATTCACGATAATAGAAGATATGACAGACAATGGAATGATATTATTCATGAGAAACCAAATGAAACAGGATCTGGAAGTCCAAACATCATTATTATGCCTAATCAGCAATCTCATAATATGATCAATAATCTCAACTTTGGTAAGTTTCCCAACTCAGATAATAAGAGAAAGATGGAGTTTCATGATGATCATAAAGGAAAGAAATTTCAATTTCCCTCATGTAAATCATGTGGGAAGAGGCATCAGGGAGATTGTTTCAAAGGAACTGGAAGATGATTTGGGTGTGGAAAAGAAGGACACAAATCCAGTAAGTGCAAAGGAAAAGGGTCAGTTAACACCATGGACAAGGATAATGGTATTGCTGCGACATCAACAATGATTAGATGTTTTAAATGTGGAATGTACGGGAATTATGAAAACCAATTCCCTAATGGAAAATCTCATGAAGAGAATCATTTTGGTCATATGGGTAGTATTTATGTGGATGATGATGAAGAGACTACAAATGATATATGAGTTGAAAGAAGTGTTGAAGCTCAGTCAGTTGTTTTATAAGGTAGTGGAATGATTGTATGTTTATCGAGAGTTATGTTGTATAGTTAATGGTATTATGGAATAAAGAATCATCTAAGGATTGTTACACTATTGTTTTTCCTAAAAGTATTTGAAAGTATATGTTGAATGGTACCAGTAACCATGGAAGGTTATTCAGATATTTTTGAAAAGTAGATGATATGCGCATAATGAAGGAATAAGATGATAATGAGATGTTTGATTGTATTCATGAACTCATGATTGATATAAGGACTAAGTGATATCATGGTTTGAGTATATAGAATTTTGAGGATTTTGGTATGTGGAAAGTGTTAACTTTTAACTCCATTCATGTTTTCCGTAAGGTTCAATGGGTATTAATTTTTCAAGAGAATACATGATTAAGGCCTTCGAATGTTTGGAATGTGAACAACAAGACATATCTTATGATATATGGGGATCAACGATGGTATTAAATCTCTGGTAATCGTTTTCACTATATTATGAGAGTGGACTGCAATATTATGGATAAGCCTAATGATTGGAAGGGATTATGTTGGACATAAGTTATTATTGTTTAAGGATATATGTTTTTTTCGATATTATTGATGGGATGTTATAGTAATATAGTTTTAGAAAAAGGACAACCTGCAGGACAGGCGACAAGCCATCGCGTCAGACAAGGCTGTGGGAATCGAACCCACAGCTGAAGTGCAACTGGCCTTTATCGCCTACCACTGGCCTACAGGAAGACCCTGGTTGGTAGAAACTAGTTTTATTTTATTAAGTGGTATGATATATGAAGTATAAGTTCTTTTTTGGAACCATATACGATTAATCTAACAATACGATGGACTTATAACTTTTGCTAACCTTTTGTTTGAAACAGATGGAATGACCCATCATTCTATCACATGATCTGCTAACACATCACGAATAACAAATTCAACTTCATTTCTTTAAGGGATGAAGTGGAAATTGTTCAATTCACGAACAACAGTGAGATTGTACCAAAATCATGTAAGTATTTCTTTTAATTCATCAACTTTAGGGAAATGATCTTGATAACCAAAAATGTTGTCCTAGTTCCCTTATATCCAATGAATCACATGGTACCTTAGATCATCACAAATATATAGCTTTGTCATTGTTGGCTTTTTCATAGCCATGTTCTCTACCACTCTCCATCAGAACATGATGGTTAGGATTCTCTTCCATATCCATATTTTCACCTATGTTCGCCTATGTGGAAACCCAGTGATTAGTTAATTTGGGTAGCCATTATGTTTCATACATTAGTTTTTAAAGATTGGTTTTGGTATTCCTTTTTACTATGTGTGTTTCTATTAAAGAAACCTTTTTTTAGTAAACCATTTATAACCCCGACGAATTTTGAGGGAGAAATTCAATTTAAGGGGGGTAGAATGTAAGTCCCTGAGATTTTATGAAAAATATTCCTTTTAATTTCATTAATGTCTTGCGTTGTACGCTACACCAAAAGGAGCTTGCAAAAAAACACATCCCTGACTTTCCTTGCATTACACGCAATCACGACCTTCCTCGATAGCATGTGTAGTACGCAATACCGAGTTTCACTAAACAAGATATTATTATAATATTATTATGAACTAGCCGTTATGAATAGTAATACCCACTTCATGAAATTTTATAAATTTTATCTTTCAAAACGGACTTCATTTTTGGAGTCGGAATATCAAAATTATCTTAGGGTGAAATTTTGGTACTTTTCGGATAACTTTCATATTCTGATGAATAGTGAAAATTACTAAATTTTAATTAAAAACTACTTTTTTAATCGAAATAATTAATAGTGATAAATTATTAATTTGATTTTATTTAAATTATATTTAGTATATATTTTTACAATTTAATACAATGTTGGTCATTGGATGTAATTTCACATTTAAACTAGATATAAACAAGTGTTAATCTTTTGATAGTTATTATCTCTTAAAAACACGCTATTTGTTTTGACGAAGAGAATTAATTTTTAAAATAGTTAATGTAACTGATATGTTTTGAATTTGATAAAATAGAAATCATTTTTGAATTCATAATATCAAATATATCTGAGGCCTAATTTTTGGTATTTTTCTGGAAACTTTCATTTTTTGATGAATAGTGAAACCACTAAGTGGTAGTTAAAAAACCGATTTTTTCATAAAACTTAATTTTACCGCCTCTGTGAGTGGAATTTCGAAATTCCGAGAGACACGGTTAATATCAAGGACTAAAATGTGGTTCAATGAGATGAAAATAATTTTTGGTGAATAGTAACTTTTTACTTTTTTTCCACGGTTAAAAGTAAATAGGGAAATTAAGGGTAAAAGAGTTATTATTATTACCCTAACACATGTTCTAATTCTATTGGATAAGTGTAATTCGACCAAAAACAACCTTATGAATAAAATATGACCATTTACGACCACATGGATTAGATTAGGACATTTATTATTAATTTATTTAAAGAAGGGTTAAAATAGATAAAATCAATGTTTAATAACTAAATCATTTTTAATATAGATTTATACATAATATAAATTAGACTATAAGTATTCATTAGAAAGATAAAAAGATTTCCTACATAATGGTATTTTATTTATAATTTTTAGACTTAATATAATTTAATTTATTTATGAATCAAATATGATGTAGTAATTATCTTATTAATGAAATATTGACATAATTGATGTTATAAATACCCAAATAAATGTAATCTGAGACTTTTTATGAATTAAAATAATTTTATATGTTAATATGACATGTTATTATTGATTTAATTAACTTATTTAGAACTAATAATTCTGTTATGATTTTCAAAAAAATCAATTATCAAATAGTGTCAAAAATGACATAAAATACTTTTTAAAACAATTATTATATTAAAAATTGTTATTTTATTCTTAAAAATCTATGGTTCGGCCAATATACTTATATCATGATAGGTGTAACATTAATGGACCACTTTGGGGGTCTCTTGGATTTATATGGTATGTTTATTAACCATATAATATAAAAATACAAAGTTACATGGTAAATGTCAATCTAATTAACTAAGAGTTAAAACTAAAAGTTATGGTTATTATAATGAACTAAACATGTCTAAATTCTATTGGATGAGAGTATTTCTACCTATCCCCACCTTATCTTAGAAATAAATCAATTTGGAGCTATTAAAAACCGAATATGACTTTATAATAAAATAATATTTTTGGTTATTCCAATGGTGCCCTCGCCTCCCTTATAAAAGGGCACCTCCTCCCTCTCTTACTCACACAACTATGAGCCTTAAATCTCGGACAACCCCTGACAAATTCTCTTCTCCACTTCCCTAGAAACATCCTAGAGGTCCTGGTCTTCTTAAAAGACCAATTTTTATTACCCTAAGAGGAGGTCTCAAAGAGGCGCTTCAAAGAAGAGGTAATGTCCGTTACCGATTCTTTCAACTTTATTTCTTCTTACACTTCTTCTTCATTAGTTATTTCATTATAAAGTAATAACATCAGTATCAATAATATAATTATATGTTATTATAAGTATGAAACAACCATATTTCACCATCTATACATCCTACGGAAAATGAAATCACCGCGCATGCGTACGTACGGAATACCGTCTACACGCCGTGGTGTAATCTATTTTCCACCACCACCTTACTTGGATGGGTATAATGGTGAAAGTAATGAATATATATAATTATTTTAAAGTGATATTGATTCTGAAATAGTATACATACTCTCCAATACAATTCCATGATCATGGGAATGATATCATCGCTCGTGCATACGTACGGACTACTGTCTCCACGAACGCGATGAGATTCATATTCCGTGATTAACCATTCAAGAATGATTATAAAGTATATATAATAATTAATTATAAAATATATGACATAATAATTCTACTGGATTTATGTATATATATATATTTATGTCATATACTTATTTCCATTCAATACAATAAGGAAACGAAAACAGCGTTCATGCGTACGTATGGCATACCGTCTCCATGAACGGTGTATTTATTTCCATTTATCGATCCATTATATATATGTATATTCTGAATATATATTATATATAAATAATGTTTTACATTCTGTATGTAATTAATCATGATCTATGGAATCATATGAGTAATTACAAGTTAAAACACGAACGACAAATAAAACGATTTTACCCAAAACGCTACTTTAAGAATGGGTAATATAAAGTTATAAGTGAACCGTATATGATATAATAACAATTAATATAATTATTTAATAAGTCAATGAAATTATTTAAATCATTATACATAAGGTTCAGATCCGTACGAAGCATATCGGACCCCAGGTAAGCGAAAATATCACAATCTCATTTTATCCGAGATTGTTTATACTTTGGTATTTGCTGGGGTGTATTTTATCATCCACATCCATGTTTCCTCAATATATAATATTGTTTCCATCCACCTAAAATGGTTTAAATCCAATTTTACCCTTCGGTGAGTTTTTAGTAAAAGATATGAAAGGAATCTTTTTTCATTTTTCGTATGAGGTACTTTTTGACTTTTCCGACAAAAGTACGAGGAGAATGTTTTTTTTAACTTATACGGCATGAAATGATTTTTATGGTTTTATAAATCCTTATTTTCATGAAGCTTTCTCCAAAATATTTCATGACTATTTTCAACAAAATCCTTTTCTCTTAAAATTTCATGAAATTTTGTGAAAAGAAAATGATTTTGAAGAAAAAAAGGATATTTTGCTCAAGAATTCATTTCAAGTGTTTTATCAAAACCATTTTCCATCAGAAATGAAAATATTTCATATGTGTATGTTTCAAGTATAATTTCTCTACGATTTACATGGTTTCACTTTTCTTATTATGAAATTATATCCATTTCTTTTATATGGATTATGTGATGATGAGATGAAACCCATTTTATTTATTGGGTTATGTATGTTTATTTTGTGTCACAAGTAAGAATGATTTCATTATGAGATGGGTGGGACCTATATCTCCCTCCAATGCATTGGGTAAAGATTTATATCTCATGAGATAGACATCGCTGGAATGGTAAGTTAATCCGGTTCAGTGTTACAGGACTGAAACGAGGAGTGAACTCGATTCAGAAAAGGACTTTTTCCACTAAGATGGTCTTGGCAGCAATGCCTTGGCTACTATGGAATCATTACATGTGCTTAATGGATGCCACAATTACATGTTTTATTCCTATGCTATGTTATCATTATTTATGTTCCATATTGATCTATGCCTTTTGTACTTCCATGTTTTAATTCGTTGCTCAAGATTTTGATGTTTAAACATTATGTTCATGTTTTTAGGTTCAAATGTGTATGGTATGTTTTATTTTTTCCATGATTACCCTTACTGAGAATTTGAGATCACCCTTTTTATGTTTTATTTTCCCCCAGGATTAAAAGAAAGGTTTTAGGTAAGGAAACAAAAAGTGAAAGATCTCTATGGGAGATGTTGAAGATCTTTCACCACGATTAGAAGATTACGTTACATGTTTCTAAAGACACTAAACTATTACGGTCCTTGTGTGTGTGTTTTTGTTATGTTTTATGTATTCTGCAAATGTAATGTAATATCTGTGTACGTCAAGATTCAGGTCTCAATATTGTTTTTCCTAGAAATTAGTTTTCAAAATTGGTTAATGGAATTAACTATGTTATGATGAAATGAAGTTGTTTTAGTTATATTTTTGAAATGCATTATACCCTTTGGTGTTATTAATGAAAATTATGTTAAATCATGTACTGTATGGATTAAATGTTTATTCTATTACCTATGTGTGGAAAACCATTTGTATATTATTAATGTGGTAATACTAAAAATTATCACTGAAGATAAAAGGGGTCATCCTTGTGGATGAAATCTTACACCATTGTGATAATTGTATTTTGTAATGTGTGTACTAGGTTGCCTAATGTGAGAATGGGAGAAAATATTATGAGTGAACTATTACCCCAATGATAATATTTCCTATAATAATGTGTGCACCCAGTGTGATTTTGATTATAGATATTCTACATAGATACTGACTAAAATATAACAAATGTTACTCAATAGGCTAGTTTTTATTATTTATATTCAATGAAATATGTATCTAGAATGTTTAAAAAATTATTTTAAAAATCAATTTTTGGATTTTTTTAATTATCTAAAAAAGGTTAATTTCCCTTATTTTATATTATACATAACTATAATTTCCTATCGTAAATTTTCATCATTAAAATGGCCATAATTATTATATATTATAAAGACTTCTTATGAAACACTTGAAGGGATATCAATAGTCTAGTATTTATCACACCTTATATACACCTTTGGGTATATATAGAACATGTTTTGGCTATTATTGGTAAATAAAATTCATTGTAGGGTGTTTGTGAGTTTGTTCGTTAGTTGGTTGTGGGGGTCTAGTGGTGAATACATGTCTTGTGGAGATGGATATTTTTTATTGTTGTGTACTCTGGTTCTATTTGTTATTCCTAAATGTATATTTCCTTTATTTTTTCTTATTTTCATTGTATATTTATACTGGTATACTGAATATATAATTATCCATTTTATCCTGTTTTATGTTCTTTTGTGGAAAAATTGATCTTAATATAACTTCTTGATACCTTGGTTTATATCACTAGATCATGGGGATTAAGAAATCCCTTTAGGTCTTACCAAGGTAGGATCATGTTATAGAATATGGGGTAATTATTGTAATTTTGTAAATTTTTTATCACTGTTTGTTTTGTATTTCATTTTATATAATCATTTTAGGATTTATTGGTTCATAAGATATAGGAATTATCAGAATTAAGGGATATATTTCTATTTATTTCCAATCTATCTTTCATTGTGTGAGACTTATTTAACCATGGATGTTTGGGAAATGTGTCTTTTGGGATTTAATGTGATTTAATACATACATTTATTAATTAATGTATCATTATAAATAATGTTTAGTTTTTCCATTATAGCTGGGATTGATTATCTGTTGTCATTGTATTGTCTCACTTTTTCTGATAATTTTTTGAATAGTGAACCTAGACGAGTTTTAGTGAATCATTGGGAGGGTTTTCTGGTATATATTCAATTGGAAAATACCCTAGTGGGTCAGAATCAATATGAAGTTGTTTATTATATAGTCTATTCTATGAAAAAGTGCATGTCACATTCCCTTGATCAAGTTTGAGAAAAAGAACCGCAAATGGATCACTTTAGGGAGGTGGTAGTCGATACATACACATGAAAGAAAATTTAATTTTTATGTTCATGGATTGGTAAGAAAGTAATTGATATATTAATTTTAAGGAATTATAAATATTTCCTTTATATTACATATTAACATTCACTGCATCATTATAATCATTATTGAGAGATGATGACGGAGAATGATTTACATTGGGTCACCACGTGGTACTCCACTATACACATGAATGATAAATTCATTTCCCATTTAATGTATGTAGAGATGAATTTAGATCAATTAAATAGCCATAAAAAACTAACTATATGTAGGATAAAAAAGTTATTATTTTATCGTGGTTTAATAATATTTGTATGCGATGTAAGAAGAAACAATACAGGAACACCTAATTAAAAACAATACCTCTTCTTCAGATAATTTCCTTTCATTAAATCATTAAGGCCATTAAAGTGGGTTTTATACATAAAATAAGGCCTCTATAATGATATTAGGGAGTCTAATAAGGGATTATGGTAGTTATTGGATGAAGTAAAATGGTTCTAAAATTTGACGAAATGAGAAAAATAGGTTCCCTTTTATAAGAGAGGGGAGAGGAACTTTGGGAACTTCTAAAAATAAGAAATTATAATAAATTGTTTTCCATCCAAATACCCAAAAATTAACCATTATTGAAATAAAAAGGTAATATAATATTTTTATATCATCAAAAATCGATTTTTAAATTTATGGTATTATTTTTAAACATTGTAATTTGATTAACCATCAATCAACCTATTTTAATTGAAACTATAATAACACCTTCTTTTATATTAAAAGGTTTTAATATTTAATTATATAGTTTCAATAAGACAATAAAAGAAGTAATTATTATTATTTAGACCACATAATAATAATTTTTTTATATTTTTATTATTAAATAATAATATAAAATATTAATCCCATAAAGTATCATTATTGTCGATTTTGATACTATTCATTCAATTTACATTAAAAAATATAAAGATAACACATAAAATTAGAATAAAATGTTTTATTATATAAATAACATGTGGTGAACATCTATAAAAATCTTGTATCACCTTAAATATATTATATTATATTAATTTTAATATTTTTAAAATCATTTAATCGATTTTTCCTTTAATTGAATAATTATTGTATCTGTGTTGTAAAATCAGTTAAGGGAATTATTTATTTCTTAAAAAATATAAATTATTTACAAGAATCAAGGAATGTATTTTATATTTTAAATTAATATTTATTTATTATCATATTCTTTAGGTAACACAATATTGGAAATGATATAATCATTAATAACATGAACGTGACATCTTTTACTTTTCATTAAATAAAATATTATTGAACTCATAATATCATCCATGTAGAACTAAAATGACATAAATTATACCCTTGTGTTATTTTGGTCAAGAAATACTCACATAGTAAGTTTTATTAAATTGATTGAGTTATTCAATGGTTCCTGTCATTATATTTTTAAATATTTTAAAAATATTTTTTAAATATTTCTTCAACTTTGAAAAGAACTGTGCCAATGTTTCATAAGAATTTTAGGTGATTATTTCATATATAAAAATAAAAAATAAATTTTTATCATAAAAATTAATAAATAAGTATAAATATAATCCTCTATATCTATTATTTACTAATTATTTTCCTTATGTAAACTCATAAATGAAATTTAAAATAAGAGAGTGACATTTTCTCACTTCATTTAGATTAAATAATATAAACTACATTTTCATTGGAAATTTACCACTAAAAGAAAAAATTTATAAACATAGGTTTAAAGGATAGAATTTAATTCATTCAATAATAATTATGAATAATTATTAGACCACATCACTTAACATTAACCTTGATTTACATGATTTACCTTATACAGTGGTGATAATAATTAATAAGGTTTCTATAAATATTGACAAAAAAACAAAAAATGAACTATTTAATAATTTTTTATGAAATGAATTAAAATATAAGATATTTTTTTAAAAAATCAAAACAAACAATTTGAAGAATTTAATTCTAAATTAATTCATCAAAACACAACGAAAGCCACCTTTTTAAGAAAAGTCCCATTAAAAACATAAATTGTTTTTGTACAAAATTAAATTATGAAATGCCTTTAATGAACTATAAATGAATTATTATAAATTTGAAAGAGTAAAATGAAATTTTAAAACTATTTTAAAATATAATTTTGAGAATATAAATTCTTGAAAAGAAAATACAATTTTTTATAATAATATATATTTTCCACAATTCATTAAAATATCTATATTTTCTTAAAATTCTCAAACATTCGCCATTGTAAAATTTTGATATTATTATTTAAGAAATAATATTTATTTAATTAATTAAAATTTCTTAAATTTCCGGAAATTAATTATATAAATCTCTTATGAATGAAATAAAAATTATTCTCAGAAAAAGTGTATTTGAATAATAAAATAAAATTTCTAAAATTAAGTGCATAATATTATAATCATTAATTGATTCATTATTAATGATTCTAACAATTATAGATTTAATAATTCAATTTATACTACTTATTCCATGAAATTTATTGTCTCATTTATAACTATTATATACTAACAATATTTAATTGTTTATTTAATTTCATTGTTGCATAAATTTTGTGTTATCAAACACAATATTTCCTTTTAAAAAATTCTAGAGATGTTACATTACCCCCTAGAAATTTTATCCCCTTAACTCCGAATTCAGGCTTGATAACTAAATTTTTACATTAAAAAATTTCCTAGTTGAAATCTCACATGACAAAAATGATTAACAAAACTTTCATGTGAAATGACAAAAAGGGGTGCATAATGATCATCTGGAGTAACTCATAACATGGTTCTAATATAGGATGAAATGTGAGAGAAAAGATAACTCCCATGTACAAATAGTGAGTTATATAGAATATGTTCAAGAGAATTTCAATCATAAAAAACCATTAATCTGTGATGAGTTAAAGGGATATTGATCTATCCATTAGAAAAGTAAACTTATAATGTTTTTGTTTCAAAATACCATTTTTGTAGTTGAGAAATTTATTTTAAAACCTTGTATAATAACACAAATAAATATACTTGATATGAATAATTTCATCCATTAATCAATTTCAACCATAAAATCATATTTTTCTCCACTCGATGAGTATTCAAAGCGAACTTTTCTTTATTGAAGCATTATATTAAACATCTATTAATAACTAAATCCGCAAAAGGATGAAAATTTATTCCTCCTATCCTTAGTTATTGAAAAACCCAATTTTTTTAGGATAATAAATGATAATTCCCAAAAATAATAAACCATTATACGAGGAAAAACTAATTTAATCTATAACATTAAATTTTAATACCAAATGTCTCACATAGATCATTTAATAAATAAATATCTTAATTCCTCAAAATAGTCATGAATATTATTGAAAACCACAATTCAGAAGGACTTGAACACAATGTATTCCAAGATAATATTAATATTTTTATATTAAATAACAATAATTACCCTTATACCAAAAAGTATATAACTAAATCATGTAATCTACAAGACATGCTAATCATTTTCATACATCATGATGAAACAAAAAATATAATTCAACCTTCATTCATTGAATAAAATGTCATAGTATTCTACATATGTTGTTTATGTAATGCTTCCAAATATTATTGTGATGTGTTTCCAAAATATCAGTAATCACCTAACCAATAAATATTTTTTTTATCCCATGGTATTCTATAAAACACTACATACGTTACCAAAATAAAATATTCTATCACCCATTAAATTTTTGGAGTGAAATTAAAAAATTCAATCTTACTGAGACTTCACGTAGGCAATTGGTAGTTTGTCACTATTTCTGTCCTTTGGTTGTGGTTTGATACCTCATAACCTTGGTGGATGTGACAGTTTTGTCACAAGTTCTATAGGTTGTCCTTTTCAAATACTATATAATTCATATAAAATTCTAAAAAACGTGATAAAATACTCAAAGTAACATTATTATATTCCAAATAAAATAATTTTTTAACATCAAAATTATATCATACTTTTGATCTTGCATCCTAAAAAGTTGTAACCCTTAATTACCTCAAAAAATTAAATGTCTCAAGAAATATCAATTTTCAACATAATATTTCACTACATAAATCCTAAAAAGGATTTATATGACATAGAAAATCAGATCCAACATACGATTATAAAACTATGATTATATATATAACTAATAAAGAACAACTCAATAAAAATATTAATATCCAAGGTTATTTAAACCCTGCTCTGATACCAATTGTAAGGAATTGAATATAAAAATTATATATTCTTGTGAAATTTGACTAGAATTAAATTTTTTTCTTTCAAAAAGATCATTATTTTTAGTTTTTATAAAATTATGACAAACATTTACAAATTAACCCTTACATTTTGAGTGGACGCTTCTAAAGAGTAACCATTTATTCTATAAAAGTTTTTTTAAATTAGTCATGATTTGTTCTTGATAAATCTAAACAAATTTCATTATGACCTCATTACTGGTATTACTCTCTCATAAACCTTATGAATAATATTTTAATACTTGGTATTATTGTAAAATATTTTTAATAGACATAAATATTGGGAATGAAATCAGGAGTCAATAAATAATTACAAAAAACTTTCATTTAAAAAAACATCTCCTTACCTAAGAGTTCATATTCTCTTTTAAAATAATTCAATAAAACATTTCATAATATATCATAATGGGAAAAATAAAATCTCATAATGTTTTTATTAAAACTATTAACAATGTTATAAAATTCATCCATTTAACAAAATCTATTAGCATACCTTATGAAATCATTAGATTTCTATAAAATCCATAGAAAGAATACATAAATCATAATGGTTACCTATGAAATAATTTTCATATAATTAGTTCATATTCGATAGCTATCACAGATACATAGGTAGTATCCATGACTAATATATTTGGAGTAACCCTCAAAATATAATTCATAATATCTTAAGTAAAACATAATCAGTTAACTCCATCTGTTTAGACAATTACTTGGAGAGAAGTAATGGGTTCACCAACACTAATTTTATAATAGAAATAGATATCATACTCAAAAATTCCCATGAACCATAACATAATCATAACGCAAAATTATTTCATGAAAACATTCCTGATGAAATAAAATTTCTATTTTAAAATATCATTTCATTTTAAAAATATTGGTACCTAAAATTGAACTCATTATATTATGAAATATACATGTAAAAATGTAAAGGAATCTTCAAAAATATTTTGGCATACACAGTGACAATATAATCTAATTCTGTAAAATTTAAAAATCATTCCATTAAAAATAGTTGATATGGTACCTTTATAGATTATTTTTTTAAAAGAATGTACATTACTCTGACTATGAACTATTATGTAAATATTTTATCTTCAGAAATAATAAAATTTGTATAATTATCTTATTTCTTGAGAATAATTTTCATGTTTATTGTTCATTTTATTTCACTAATTACTATGTTATAAAAATTACTTAATTATTTAAGGTTACATTAAATTTCTGGACGATATTCAGTACATAATTCTAGAATAACATTAGAAATTTGAAAATGGATTCAGTGGTAATTAATCCAAAATCACTTAAATAATATTCATAAAATAATTAGCATTTATAAAAATAAAATATAATTTATAGTCCTACCGTGAAATATTTTTATGAAAAGTAAGCAACACTACAATCATGGAGACGGTAGGCCATACACAGACATTAATAACATTTGTATTTTTCAATGATCATTATGGAAAGAAGGTAAATATTATACTATCATTCCATAATGATAATAATATCATAAATATAATATTTCATATTAAATTATAATTATATATATTATCAATTTGATTTGTAAATAAAAAATGAGTCACATCACTTTCTAAGAGCTAGTTGTCCACACATATGCACAAATGACGCTATAATTATTATGTTCATGGAATGGTAAAAATGTGAGTTGTATAATATTTTTGAATTATTTTAAATATTTCATGAATATTATATACAACTATAATTCCATAATGTTAACCAGTCTTGAGTGATGGTGATGGATAATGAATTACATCGGAATGCAAGGTAATAGTACTCCATGCACAATATTGATAAATTATTATTCCATTTTATGGATGTGGATGTATATTAATTTCATAATAAAAACATCATAACATATAAAATTTTTAGGACACTTCAGTTAATATTTTAGAATGAGTGAAACATATTTGAAGGAGGTGGAAGATGAAATAAAATAGAAACCATTGATTAAAATGATATATATTCTTCGGAAAATCACCTCTAATTTACCCCTGAAGACCTATAAGGTGGGTTTCATGCCTAAAATATGGACACTCTAATGAGGTTATGGATTCTAGGACGTTACTTGGGTCGGTTTTTTCTAAATCAAAATGTTTTTTAAATGTGATGAAATGAGAAAAATAGGTTCCCTTTAATTGGAGATATGAGGGGAACTCTTGGAGTTTCATAAACTATTAAATTATAAAAAATTAATTTTCCATTAAAATACCACTATGTGACCATGTATTCGAATATAATATAATATCCGTTCATAATATCATTGAAAAATTTATTTTAGAAATAAAATGATTTTATTTCACTCCTTATCATTTTGATTAACCCTTTTTAAACCTATTTAAATTTTAATTACGGTAACAACTTGTTAAATATTAAAAGTTTTTAATTTTTACTTAAATGTGATCAATTGAGCAAAAAATGAACAATTTATTAAATTTTAGAACATTCCACAATCAATTTCTATTTATTAATGCATTTTTTATTTATCAATGAATTAATAATATACTCATAATGTTCAGGAGATAGGGAAGAAAGCGCCTAAAAAATAGAAATATAAAGTAACAAGAGTTACATTACATAGAATATATTGAAATATGTGTATGTAAAACTCCACATGCTTCCACTTCAACAAAAAATGAACCAAAATATGGAAGCATGAAGGAAGAACTTGAGATATTATCCATTATTTACCTATTTTAGATTACATTGACAACCTGATTTTGTTCCGTGTAGACATGTGAAACATCAAGATATAAAAAATTCTTAACATGAATACAATAAATCCATGAAGTCAAAATTCTCCATTGGATATTCCTTGAACAGGATTTGATAATTTTCACTACCACACTTGAATCAAATTCCAGCCATAATTTTTTCCAACCATGTTGAACAATTCACCAGAACTCCTTGATCATATCCCACAATTTAGCTTCAACTACATAACCATTCCTAGTGAAATGTTTAAAACAACCCTTAACAAACCCTGAAAAGTATAAAAGACCCCACCACAACAAGAGGTTCATTTTGAACCTGAATATTCCCCATAAATATTAACTTTCAACCACATTAAGATTAGGGGAATTTATCTAATATATTTAGCCACAATTGCCTTCTTAACTCACCCAAAGACACCAAGTTACCTCAAAATATCTAGTTTAGAAGATTAATTCTTCATTAGACAAGTTTTTATTTTTGAAGAAAGTAAAATTATTCTTTGAATTCTAGTGAAAGTTGTATGGATATATAGAACATTGTAATAAAATGATAAATCATTCAGTGTCTTCCTAGTGTAGTAGATGAGAGAAGATACCAATTCCAAGAGAAGGGAAATAATCTACTCAAAATAATCTATGACGTGGATGGATAACATCAATGATTTAAGGCTCTTAAATTCAACAATATAAAAAATAATTCCAACACATATGGACATATCTTATGTATGATGAAATAAAAAAACGAGGTGGTAAAAGTACTCCTAAACTCATATAAATAAATGAAATGTATGGGAAAGAGAAATCCAAAAATGATAAATGAACATGTGAAAAGGCCATATTTGTTTCTAGATCCCCCATATTAAAAACACATCAGTAGGTGAAATAAAACTTTTCATAAAACATGTAACCCATAATGTTATAGTCATATAACCATCACAATATAACATGTATCATTCTTGGTGCTGAAATAACCAATCAGATTTGTTGTCTCAATAATGATATATTGGTTAGTGTACTAATACTTGAGAAGATAGACACCAATATCTAGATAAAACAGACCAAACAAGTCAATATTAGACTATAAATAATCAATTTAATAACTTTTAAAATGATTAAGAACAAAATTATTTTCAATTATTTTCATTGAAATCCATCGAGTATTATAATAATTTAAAATTTACAGCATATAAACCATCCATTTTTTTCATTGTATAAGATCATGATATTCATTCTTAGGAGTTGAAAAAATTGATGAAGGATCATACCAATAATTTCCATTCTTATATTTTTTGATATAACTAGTGGAAAGGAACCCTGATAAGTGTCTAGTAGAAAAAATAATTATAGAGGTGAATTTTTTGATAAAAATATCACTAAAATTCCAATGATAATTGATTACTATTCATCCCAAATCAACTAGTTTAACACATTCCTTCATAGAAACTGCGACATTATACCTTTCAAGAATTGAACTAGCCCCTATTAAATTCTGAATCATGTACTTTAACTCTTTAATGAGAGTTCTAGGAAATATATATAATTAGAGTTTATATAAAAACATAAAGGTAATTAGTTAATTAACAAAAAAATACTACTCTCCTAAAACATAGACATCCCCTTCCATGTTGAAAACTAGTTGATATTCTCAAATAAATATTCTCTATATAACACCTTATCACCATTCCCTATGCAATTGGTATCCCATGATAGATAAATGGAAGGGTATCTCTATTAACACTAAGGCCCCCAACCATCATATTTTTCAATGAAATGGGAATTCCTTTCCCCAACATAACAAATTACATGCTTCTACTGATAAGATGACCAAAAAACTCTTCATACTGCCAAAAAATGACTTTGATATATGAAATAGTGACTATGCCATCTCTCCCAAAAACAATAATTTCATCAACGTAAAGGAGGTGGGAGGGAACAAAGGAACCACTTTCAACCCTAATTTGTTTAAATATCTTGACATTAACAATATAATTTTAGTAAAAGATTAAATAATCCCCATCTATGTTTAATAGAAGGCTGTATAAAGGATCACCTACAAAACACCTCTAGAGCACTGATATAATACCCTTTAGGACACATTAAAAAGAATATAGAGCCTATCAATCTTTGGGATTATATAAATCAAATTGATAAAACTATGGGAAAACCTAAGCACTCTATGAATAGAAAATATAAAATTCCACATAATTGTATAAAAATATTTAGAAATATAAATTTCTAGGGCCAGATTACCATCATTCACCTTTTTATTCATAATTTTAATACACTCTAATTTAGTATAAAGACTGTCTATAATATAATGATATATTAATTACAAAAAATAACAATATTTCCAATCTTGATACTATTAATTACTTTAAAGTTTTAAAATATCAAGAAAAAATATAAAAATTGAATAGTATATTTAATTATATTCGTAAAAATCCAAGGTAATCTAGAGAATTTTTGAATCACCTGGAATATCTAAAATTATGTTACTATTAATACTCTTAAAATTAATTATTATATTTTCCATTTAATTGAATAATTACTGCATCAATGTTGTGTAAGAATTTAGGGTTATTATTAAATTCATAAAAATCACATATAAATTACCAAAATTAATATAAACCTTTTATTTTTCCAAATGATATTTATAGTCTAGTATATCCATTGGGTAACCCCCAAAAAATTGTATAGATATAAAAAACATGAATGTTACATCTTCGACTTTCCTTATATAAAAAATTTTAGAGATCATAATTTCATCTATGTTTCATAGAATTATAATATATTTGACCCTTGGATGATTATTTAAAAAAAATCTCATTAAATAATTTTATTTTGTTTTCTTCACTTAATGGTTATTATCATGTCATTTTTAGAGTTATGAAAATCACTTTTTTTCTTCAGTTTTCATAAGAACTAAATCACTGTTGCATAAAATATTTTGGTAAATATTTCATATATTAAAATTTAAAGTAAATTATGATAATAAAAATAAATTTATTAGGCTAAATATAAAACTTTATCTTCATTCATTAAAATTTTTTCTCCCAACACAAACACATAAATGATATTGAAAACAAGGAGAGTGTCATTTTGGAACTTCATCTAGATTAAATTATATACAAGTAATTTCGATATAAATGTGGCAACTAAATGACTCAATTTAAAACCTTATATGTTAAATATATAAATTAATTCAGCAAATTATAATTAAAATTAATAATTATGACCTTATCACATAGTTTTAGCCTAGATTATGATGATTTCCCGTTTAACTTAGTGATGCAAATTACTGTGGTTGCTATTAATATTTACTCAAAAAGGGTACATATTAACTATATTTGTACCTCATAAATAAAAAAATTAAGTATATTTTTCAAAATTAAAAACACCTAGTTAAAATTTTTTATTTAAAACTATATCAACAAATCACAACAAAAAATAGTTTTTTTCAGAAATATCCCCTTTTTAAACATAAAATGTTTTTATACTAAATTCAATTATAAAATTAATTTAAAAACCCCTAATGTTAATATTATAAATAAAAAAAAATTAAATATAAAAAATAATAAAAAATAATTTTTTTATTTTTTAAATAAATGAATCAACAAAATTCTATAAAAATATATTTTTTTCACTATTCGTTGAAAAACAAAACTTTTCTAAAAATTAAAAAAAATTAACCATAGGATAATTTTTATATTATGATTTCAAAAATGATATTAATTTCATTGAATAAAATTAATAAAGGATCAAGAAATTAATTATGTCATTTTCTCTCAATAGTAATAAAAATCATTCCTAAATAAAGTGTATTTGAAGAATAAAATTACTGTTAATATTAAGATCATAATCTTATAGTAATTATTTAATAAATTATAAAAGAGTATTACCATTATATATTTCAAAATTTGGTTAATAATATTCATTCCCACAAATTTAAGAGTTAAGTTATAATGGCCACATAATAAAAATATTTAGTTTTTCTTTTAAGCTCGATGTTACATCTCATGTACTCTATCAAACATAGTGTTTCCATTAAAAAAATATCTGGATATTAAAAAGTGAGGTAGGGTTTTCAATTGAATTATTTTTAGGATATTAGGTATTATCATTTCCATTATACCATATTACTCTTACTGAGTTGAAATAGTTGAAAACATAACTGGATGACTTTCAAGTGATGGACATTATATTCTCGAGTGTGTTAACTATGGATACTCCTATAATCTTTTCCAATAATGTTTATTTAAACCTATTCATATAAATTTATTGTTGGAATCTCAATCAATTAATGGTCATGAATTAATATACATTGCCCCACATTTAATATTTCATTGATCAGTTCAAAATGAAATTTTTGTTCTAAAAAATGATTCATTAATATGCATACCATCCGATTAGAATCATAAAATATTATATTCTGAAGACATACCTAAGTAGTAGTAATATCAATTTTTATTACCTTATGATAACAAATTGAATAAATAATTCTCATGAATTCATAATTAAGTTGAATAAATAAATTTTCTCCCAAAATATTTACACATTTTTTCATGATGTTCATGGACGACATTCATGTGAACTCAAATACTAAAGATGTTTAGTTACACCACTAAATTCATTTTTTGGGAATCCTAAGGGATCACTAAATATATGAAAAATTATCAAAATTTTAATAATTTAATCAAATTTTTTTTTCATAGGACACATGATCTCAGAACATTGTATCTCAGTCAATCATGAAAAGGTTAAAACAATCATATCAAGGGAAAAATAGGGAACACCTTTATTATTTGAATCTTCCTTGTTTTGGAAGGAGTTTAATAGGGGGTTATAAGGGGATTCTAATAAAATTCATCACCATTGACTAATCTCACCTATGATGCATTGATGGGATTTTATTTTAGTGGAATACTTCAATGCTTTAAAGTGGGGATTGGCCTAAACACAAATCCTAAATCTAAAAGATGTTGCAAAAGGACCCATGGTTTATAGTGATTCTTTTTGGGTAGGGTTGGTCTGTATCCTTATTCAATTAGATGATTTTATGTCTTATTTTTAATGTCAGTTATAACCTCATGAGTGGAATTATACATCTCATTATTTATAACTTACATATATTCTATATGTCATTACGTGTTATAAAAACTATATTATTATGGAAAAATTATTGTTTACTCTGTTGATAATATATTAGGGAATTTACTTTCACAAAAAATATTATAATCTTTTTCAAAGACGAAGAGTGTAATACAAGAAGTCATCTGATTGTGACTTTTACTATAATCTAGGAGAGGGTATTGTAGTTTTGGAGGCTATTAGGAGGTTGATTCTATCTTAGAATATAAATGAATTTAATGATGAATTAAAGATAATGTTATTGTATTCATTGAAGCACATGATAGTCATGTTTCTAGTGTTTAGTAATGTTTTAATAAGTATTCAATTTTAATAATCTCTCCTTGAGATGAATCAATAGGGGCAGCAGTAAGGTAGTGAGTTTTGGAATAAAATGGATTCATTATGTGGTGGGGAAACCATTAGTGACTGACCCTTCTTATTGGATGATATTATATTCTTAAAAAATCGGTATTTCATTCCTTAAATAATGAGAATGGTTGTGTTAGAGGTTTTGTCTATATTCTATGTGGCATATAAACCATGATACTAAAAATATATATTATGAAATTAATTATGGGTTTTGTTGGACTGGAATGAAATGATAGATATATGACTTCATGTATTAACACTACACTTTCCAATATTTTTTGGATGAGCACCAAAATTATTCTATTATGCTTTACTATCTCCCTATGAAAAATAGGAATTCAATGATATAATAAGGGATTTCATTATAGTTATACCATTAAATCCCTATTTTAATAATACAGTTTGGTTGATGATTGAATTTTTAAAATTATTGTATCATTTAATTATGATCCATGAAACTTCTAAAAATTACGACTTAGAGAAGTTGTATATGTAGGATATTTTAAGTGTTCATGGGACTCGAATGGCTATTACCTCAAATGGGGAACCTAAATTTACCTCTCAATTAGTGAAGTTTCTTTAAGAGTATATGTGAGATCAATTCATGATTTCCCTAACATATCATTTTTGGATGGATGGGTAGATTGATAGGTATAATTTGATTCTATATTACAAGATGTATTATTTATCCTGAGAATTCATAAGTTCTTGGGAGATCCATTTGTGGTTGGTTCAATTTATTTATAAAAATAATTTCCTGTCATCCATCAATATGGATCCTTTTGAAGCTTTATATGAGAATCCTTACAACCCACCTCTCTATTTATCTGAGATTACGAAAGAATTCTTCATTGGAAAATTTATATTAAAGAGAGAATGAAAAATATTTATATGATTCACCATTGATTAGTGATGTATCAATGTTGGTAGAACTATTATATGAATCATTATCATCACCCTTTTTATTTATTTGGGTTCCAAAATGTTTTCTAGAAATTCTAGCCAAACATGGTTATCGATGAATCATAAGTGATGAGAAACTAGGTCCTTTATATATGGGACTACCTGAGATCATTGAGAAACATGGAAAGGTGGAATATAATATATATTTATCACATTAGCTATATTAAATCCACAACAACTCTATGTGTATCAACTCATTATATACCTCCTTGACCCATGTCACATTATGTATTGGGAAATGATCAACATAGAACCTAATATGTTAGTTGCAACGACCCAAAAAATCATTAATGAAAATTCCTCTTGGTCTATTTAAATGTCTTCTTATTATTATGTAAAATGTATGAACTTATTTGGTTCTATGTTTTGGATTTTAAAATACCATTAACAATTGTGATCATTGCTAATATAGTCATTGAACAGTGATCACCTGATTAGTATAAATATAGGGCTTTAACAAATCCAATTTACTCGGAAAAAGGAAGTGATGACCTCGTCCATTAGACATTCCCTATATGAATCCCATATGTCAGAGCTCATTATGGAGGTGGCATCATTGGGCTTCACTCTTGACCAAGCCCAAGTCGAGTGTGAATATGTTATGCTCAAGCGGAACCGCCTAAGAGAGAAGTGTAAGTTTATAGTGATTACCACTCGAGCAATGTTTTCTGAGCCACCCCAAGAGTCTCTCACCATTGCGCACCTTACTATAAGGTCTTATGCTAGTATTTTAAGGGCATATGTAACAAGACCCTAGTACTATGATTATGTACATTATTCTTGTATAGGTAATATACTTTCTTTTTATTATTGTTACTTTGTAAATAGTTTTTAATGCAAAAATACTATTTTTAGATAATATCCAACTATGAAATATATTTTGATGAATTAATGGATTTTTGAATTAAATAATATTTTAATAAATTATTATTATAATTATTAAATTAAATTTTATTAAACATACATTATTGTATAGTTTTATGAATTCAATTGTAATTTTTATTCACACATGAGCCTCAACCCAGTTGGTGAGGTATCATTAATTGCATCCATGAGACCCAAGTTCAAAACTAGGTAGATGCATATTTCCAAGGGTTGTAGCACCACTGTATCAGATACTGTAGCAGGTATTTTAGAAGCACTATACATTGTGTATTCACTATTATATAGACTGTACACTATGCAGGTACTATAGTAGAACTGTACATTGTGCGGCACTATAGCAGTACTGTGCGGTATTGTAGCAACTGGAACTATTCACCTTGGGCCACCGATTTGCGCTTGGAGTCCTTAAGGATTTAGGGGCACCTAGGAATTTAGGATATTAGGGAATTCGAGACACCTTTAAGGCCTTTGGGACACCTCAAGGCCTTCGGGCCACATGTAGTTTCCCCATACAGACTCTACAAAAAAAGCAGCCCTAGAAGAGGATTCAGAGCAGGTGAACTCACCAGAGTAGAACCAAATGAATTTGTCAGAAGGAGAGGGTATGACTATGCCATTAGGACTAGCCTGTGCTTTCATGTGGAGCCTATAAAGATGACCATGCAAAGGTGGAGAGCTAATATCCCGATGCAGATGCTGGGAGGGGCAGTTTCTTGTTGATAGTCTGGTTGAATTCCCTAAAACCTTCGGGTCATGTATCTCCTAAGACATACAATCCATGTAATATTTGATCTTATGGGCCTTTTAAGGGTTACCCCTCATCCCTTTAATTATAGGTTATCAAAAATCAATAAAAATTATGGGCTTCGGGCCATTCGGGCAAAATTTTAATTTTTTTATAGTTTGAAAGCTGTTTTTGACAAAACCCATGAATTTTCGATAAATTTCGGTTTTTATTTTAAAAGTAAAAAATTAAAATATTAAGAAAAATATTTAGATAAAATGATTATTATTTTGGGAATCAGGACATCAAAATTATCCAAAGGTGAATTTTTCATAATTTTCTTTGACAGTCGAATTTTTGGGTAAAAATTAAATACTGTTTAAATATATAATGTGTTTATGACATCATAATGACCCAATTGTGATGTAATAAAATACTATAAAAATTATTTTCGGCCAATATATGTTTTATCATTAAAATAATGTGATTTTGGGTTTGTTTTATTTATTTTATAACGCTTTTGTGGAACCTTCAATGCTTATAAAACATTTTGTCTTTTTAAATTGTTTTCCTTGAGAGTGTGAATCAACTCCACGTAATAAACCCTATTATCTTTATAATTTAGTTCACTGGACTTATAAAATATTTTTTTCCACTCAACTTTGGAAAAAACCATGGCGAAAACCATGGGTTGGTCTGTGGGGTTGATTAGTTTAAGGTGTGGTGTGCCAAACCTAAATAATAAATAATTCCCTCTCCTTTCCTATATAAACCCACCCAAGCTCCCACATCCTCGTCACTCTAAGCCTTTGGAGTTCGACAAAACCCTACCCACATCTCTCTAGAATTCCCCTAAGGTACCCCAAGCATCCAAGAATCCTCTCTCTAGCCTCTCCTATGATTTTGGGATCACACTTCCATGTAAGGGATTTCTTCCTTTCTCATTTTTGTCCAATTTTATTTATGTTCTTATGCCCTTTTATTTTCAATTAAAAATCTTAGTGTATGATTTTTCACCTCCCCCATACATCCGTATTTATTTTGGGATTATGTGATACCCCATTATCTCTCATTAATGCCTTCCATGTATTCCTATTACCATGCCGAAATTACGTAAGGAATTTATCTCTCCTCATTTACATCCAAGTAATTATTTTGTATTATGCATCTAAATTTCATTACGTTTGTTGGAACATGTATCTGTATGACCCCCTTACTGTAAATTTCATGTACATATTATGAGACACCCATTTCTCTCTCATAAATAATTTTCATGAATCCTTATATCACGTCGTTATGTTGCCGAAATTGCACTGTGTTATTTCAAGCCAATATCATTATGTAGTGAATACCATACCAATGTCTCTATCCAGGGTATTCAACATTATGCATATATACATATTGAATTGTAGTTTCATATATTTTTCCACATTACTTAATCATATAATAACTTATGATTTTTATTGATTCCATGTTATATGATCCATGTGGCACACTTATGCATAAAGTGAAATGCTTATTAAGGGTGTGCCCTGATAGCGCTCCAACGCATTGGGTATAGTATAGTATCCTGATACGTCAAGTGCAATGAGTGTTGAATCGTTATACTTCCAATGATATGAGGGTTTAATAATTCATCATGTGCAATGATGGTTTACTCATGCTCCATGTGCAATGAGCCTTGGATCATGCTAATTCCATGTTAAGTGTTGTTTCCAAATTTCAATGTTATGATTATCATACATTATCAGGCCTTTATGTTAATATTTCTTATTTTCTCCATTGATATTCCTATTGTCTAACATGCATTGTATTCCTCATGTTATTACATGTTTATTCCCTTACTGGGATTTATAGCTCACCCTTTTCTTATTCATGTCCTCAGGTTATCCCATGAAATGCTAAGTGTGAGGGAAGGTAGTGGTCATTTAAATGATGTTTTCAATAAAGATGTTGTATTTCATGTCTTAATTTGTTATTTAAGGATCCTAAGCCCCAAAGACAATAGAACTCTTGATATTAAATATTGTATCAAGTGATGTTTATGTAATAAATCAGGTTTTAGTGTGTAATAATGAATATAGTTGTCATATTAGTGATTAATTAAACATTCAAGGATATTGATTTTGAAGTAATGGTTATACATGGGATGTTATTTATATTGGTTTGACTTCTATGGAAGCATTTTTTTGATAATCAAGAGATGTTGGAGTCTGGGTCTTTCATAAGGGATAAGTGGCCACAAATATTTATGGTTTATCCTTCTTCAATGTATATTTCTTAGGTTTGGAATATATATTGGGGTGGGGTTGAATTATCACATATATTATTTTTTTAGTTATTAGATCAAAAATTTATTATTTTACTATTCTATTTTTCATCTCCTACTCATTTTTTTAGTTTTTATGAGAGGTGATAGGTGTGACATGAAAAATTAGTAATGTGTGGACAAAAAACATCCACAAATAACGCCTCTAGTGGTTCAGTAGCTCCCCGATGAGAGGTAATAGCTAGAATTTGGGACTAATAGTGTCTACAATATTTCTTCACAAGAAACTATCCTATCAGATGGTCTCCCCTGGAAATCTGGTAGGATTAGAAGTGGATGAAACATTTTTATATAACAATCTTCTAGAATATGAGTGACCTCAGTCTCACCAGTTATGATAATGAGGTTAGGAAAGTTAAGTCTAATATCATTTTTTGGTCTCTTAGGGTTGTTTTATTTTTTAATCAATCTCCCTCCACCAAATCCTAACCAATTAAATCCTAGGGACAGTTTTTTTATGATTTTGGATCTCCCATCATGAATTCGTGGTGGATCAAAGTGCTTATCATTGTGGATATACTCTTTCAGTGAGTCTAACATTGATTTTTTCATAAATATTTTTATTCTCTACTATAATATCCATTCATTCTATGGATCATTCATGATAGCTATTGGAATTTTTTGGATCTAGTTTTCTAAATAGGAACTATGGATCTTGGACTCTTTCTCTTGTTTCTTCAATCCTTATCTCTCTTTAAAATTAAATCCCTTCTAGTAGTTGGACTCCAAGTGTTTCATAGATGTTTTTTTTACTAAAATGGATTTATTTTAAAAACCTTTCATTATTTCACCATGAAATGAGTATAAAAATATTCTAATTTCATAATCCATGTTTTCATGAAATTTATTGTTTTTGTCATATTTTTTAAATTAATCATTCTCATTGATGCTTTCAATAAATTTTCTTTTAAATAAATTTTCATAAGATATATATTTTTATCAATTATATATATATATATGAAAGTCATTTTTAATGGTATTAAAATGGAAAGATAAATAATGATTATAAATTAGGTAGGTATCCATCCTTGGAACTGAATTCTTACACCTAATGATTTATGTTTAAACAAAATCCGCACACTAGATTGTCTATTGTGTTGTAGAGAGCCAATCTCATGAGTGAACTCATACCCTATAGGTCCAATGTTTAAGGGTAATGTGTAATATAGGTGGCTTATTGATCACATAGAATTTATTTTGGATTCTAAAAAACATAGACCAAATGTAGATCAATGTTGTTATTTTCCTATTTTTATTCATTAGTGTTTTTATTTTATAATTTCATGAAAATTCATTGAGAAAAATATTTTGGAAATGTTTCAAAGTTTTGAAAAGTGTAATTTTCCGAGTATTATAATATATTTTTCAAAATTGTATCTCTTACATATTATTTATTTACTTTAGAATAATTCTTTAACACTTAGTTGTATCCTAAGAGGAATGTTTTTCACACACCATGCATACAAATTTGGTTGTATGTAGATCATGTTTTAACTAACATATGAAATGGAAAGGAATATTAGTGTAGAATCAGGGTTTTTCATTAGTTAGGTGTGGGAGACTTGTGGTGACTTCATTTCATTTGGTGATGGGTGTTTACTATTTTGTGATTCCAAAAACCTTCACATCCAGATCTGGTATCATAAACACAATAATTAAAAACATTATTTAATAAAAATTATAAATTCCAAATCATAACTATCCAATAATTATGTTAATTTATATGAAATTAAATTACATACATTCACAAGTTTTATTAAGTTGTGATATTAATAGAAATAGTAAAAAAACATAAAGTAATAAAAACTATGTATTACAAAAAAAATTAAAATTTATCCCACTATATAAAAAGATAAATAATATATAATAAGTCATCAAAATATCTCACAAATTTATTTGTCATTTTATACTATTTTTCAAATGATGTGAAATAATTTTATTGATTACAAGGGGAAATTGAAATATAAGAAGGTGTGAGATAAAATCCTTTCTAAGGAAAATCATTAAACTGAGGTAATCAAAGTATAAACAATGAATAAATATTAAGGAAGGAATATCTAAACAACATAAATCCACAATCAAATGAAACAAAAAGAATTAAATATAAAAAAACAAATGGAAACATACATGTCAATGATACTAATCTTATAATAGTGGAATTATTACTTAAGACATCATAAAAATTATTTCAAGGCCTTGTTCCAAGACAATATTCCATCCTAGGAATAGGTACACATGAAAATCGAATATGATTTGTCTCCTAAAACATGTCAATGCTTCAAGGGGATATATAACTCTAGTATATACGTGTTACATGTTTGTGTCAAAATAATTAATCATAAGATTCAACATATATTTTAATACCATTCCATATGGAACCACTTACTGAAAAAATACATGGCTATCTAGATAATGAATGATTTCAAATTTTATTACATATTAAACTAGTTTTACCATTCAATAATCATTAATAATATAAATTCATTCCCCAATTCCAATAAAATGGTTATAATGATTACAAACCATCTAATAAAATAAGGTGTATAAAAAACGCATAAGAAACATTATAATAATAATATATATTTGAATAAAAACAAAAAATTGAAATAATTTTTCCCATGTAAACAACTAATCATTCTTTCTAGGTGAAAGTCCACTAATATAAATTTCAAAAATGATGTTTTCACACCTTATATGTTAATGAGTATATTTTTTAGTAGATAATGTAATATAATTATTATAATAAATTTTGATAAGTTATGTTGATGGATTCAAATGAACATACCCCTAGTGATGAAAAGGAAGCATAAAAGTGTGTTTACATAAATGAAAAATACCCTTGTAAAAATAATTCATAGAACTATATCACAAAACAAGGGATTAAGAATAAATTGTTTTGAACCTTCTAGTTAAATTTACCAAATAAAAAATATATATTAGAGTATAAATAGTGAATTATAAACCCTATTCGGGTAAATATATTAGAAAAGGAACAGTAAAATAAAAGTGAAATAAAAAAAGTTCATTTATTAAAAATATAATGTTGAAATAAAATATAAATTTATTGGTTTTTTTAACTTTATCCTTTTAAAATATGATGTTATAGATTTTGAAAAAAAATTACATTAAAAAAATTCAAAAAATGGTTTCTTTTAAGGTAATATTTTAAATTTTGGATAAATTTGAGGGTGAAGATAAAACATTTGAATGTTATAGGAAAATCCATTTTTACTATTTTTAAAATACCATTGTCCAAAACTCACATTATTAAGAGAAATTATATTCATTTAAATAAAAGTGTACTTTTTCTCAAAGAGTATTAAAAAATACCATATTAAATGATATTATGGATGGATAACCTAAATATTTAAAACTAATGTTGAAGATGAAATTTTGTAACACAATGAAATAAGATTTGAGTTATCAATATCCCTTGTGGGAGTCAAACTCTATGAGGCATGAAACAAATCGAAATGTGTTTATGTTGTATAATTTAAAAAAACGATAATAAAATACACTACAATCAAAGGGATGACTATAACCAAATTATATAATATAAGATTAATTGAATGATCAAAACTCAATGAATGGATTGTGAGTAATAAATAATATTTACAAATGTGGTAAAAATGAGTAAAAAAATTTCATGAATAGAGAATGATTTTTATTATTTTATATTATGAGTTACAAGAAAATAATATAAAGAAAATTAATGAGGCAGTAAATAAATAAAATATAATAGAATGGAAACCTGATTAATAACATTAAATATGTCTCAATGAATCCAAATTGTGTCTAATAAAACCCTTATGACTTGGATAACACTTTAATAAAAAATAACCAAAATGAGAGGGATTTTAATTAGACATAAAATACTATAGTTAAAATATAATTCATCAAATGATATCTCATATAGGTATTATATACACCACATAAATGAAAGAAGGTACATAATAACAAACAAGCCTTAAAGAGATGAATTTGAGTTGAAAACCCATATTGTGATATTTATTCATTCAACACTTGAACCAAATATATAGAATAATTAAAATAAGTTAATTAAATATAAAAACATTAATATTACTCATAACTATAACCATTTATACTCCTCATTCATTATCATTTTTTACATGTAAATATTATTTAGTTTATAACTATTTTCAACATCAGGTGTAAGTAATCAATATCGATTTGAACTAGTTCCACAAAAAAGATGTTGGAACTTATTCATGTACAAATTATTATCATTACTAAATAATAAAATGTACTCTAATATATGATACAAGATAGTTATAATGGTTATAATTTTATTCCATAGTTGTTTTGGTTAAAAACAATGAAGATGAAATCGATGATGATCTTGCTTCAGTGATTCTTAATGAATGAAAAATGTTTTCCAAATTAAGTTGTTAAAATTAATTATAAGATTAAATGAAGAAAAAAAATATTTTCATACATATATCATATTTTACAAGTAAATATATTCTCATATTCATTCATTATATAAATACAAAGTACTATTCAAGTAGGTGGTTCAACCAATCCAAACATGGACCTACAATGATTAATGTATGATTATGTGATGGCGTACTTGTAATATCATTATAAAACATGAATAATGTTATTATATAATTTATATTAGTGTGATATATAATAAATCTAAATTATTATGAACATAATTTAATTTATATAATGTCATTGCATAGAAAGAACAAATTATTTTCCTCTTAGTTCTCTCGTTTTAAACTATTTAATTAATGATAATAGATTTTTGATGATATCATTAATATGATATAAAATTAACCATAACATAACCATAATGATATAATAAACATCATATTTATCCTTTAATATCATCCTCATGACCATCCATGTAAGGTTGTGATGAAGAGAATAATTTAAGTCAATCATTTCATGCATGTGGTAGTCTAAAAATATGCATGGTTGATTATTTCATTTTCCTTATAAAATGATAAAGGAGTGTTGGGACCTGACAACATCACCGAGGGAAGAAAATTCTCCCACAATAAGTTTGAAAAATGATCCAAACATTCTGGAAATTATAGTAAGGATAATGGACTCAAATTGAGTAGAAAACAGTGGAAGAAACATGAATAAATTAAATTTCTAAAAGGGTTTTGAGTAACCTGCGTACCATCCTTGGGAAGGGATTGTGGAGTAAATGAACCATGAACCACCAGTACATGGAATAAACCATGTGGAACTGGCCCACATAGTGATGTCCAAGAAACCCAGGCACCCATGAACCACATCACTGGGGTAATCGGGTGTGGAAGGCCATCTGCATATTGTCCTGTAAACTCAGTAGTTTTTGGACGAAGCAGATTGGTACGGTTCTGTGAACTATTACTCACGAACCACAGCCTCCACAAACACTGATTGAACATTTATTCTACAAGTCAATATATCTCTTCACGAGATTCCACAAATGGTGCTTCCTGCCCTTAGATATGATTTCCCTAATGCACTATAAAAGGGGCATAAAAGGTATTGAGAATAGACGGATTAGTAAAGAACAACATGGAACCCAGAGGTTGGAATTATGAATTTAGAGAGGATTACAGCTTCAAACTCGAATCATCGACAATGAAAAAATAACAAACCATGTCCTCCATAGGTATAACCAGTCGTGAACCATAAAATGGAGGAACATAATAATAATGGGAGAACTTTGAACCTAATTATTTCGACCACGAACTACATATTCCTCACGGATGAACTCCATGATAATTATAATCCCTAGGAAACTCCAAGGATATGGTGTTCTTCATTGTGTATTGCTCTATGTATTTTATCTAATTCCACGTACAACATCTGTACGTGGACAAAACCCTAAGTGGTGTGACAGTCAATATTCAGGACCGCATACCACTGTCGTGCACGGTGGTTCCTGACAAAGCCTGTGTACTACTTCTGTATGTGGAATACACCTCTACCCACATAAGACTATGCTATGTGGAGTTCAAAAAACCCCTCATAAAAACTAGTACGCAGAATGGGTTGTATTTGGGAATTCATTCCTTGAACTCCAATCTCACCCCATAGTTACCGTACAGTCCTCCATAGTCAGTTACTCCCCCAAAACCAGGCCAATGCTTCCTCCAAAGGCACTAGACCCATAAAATCATATCATCAGGTGAATCAATGAACCCCTTTGAGTCTACATACCCATGGTAAGTAGAGTCAGGAAGGCTCTCCTCACAATGGTTCAGAGTCCTAGAGGTCTGTACGTCTACATTCCCATGGTAACCAGGATTCCAACCTTGGGATGTTGACATAAACCTCCCCATTCTGGGGATCAAGGGTGATCAAATACATTTATTTTCAATGAGTAATGGTGATCGATCGAAGGAGTTATGTTCTCTTCTCCTTTTGATGAGATTCGACATTCCTCAACTTTCCCAGAATGTGTTCCAGGGTGCTCCGACTGAGGTAAGTCCCCAATATTCTGGGGGAAGAGTCGCATGAACTCTAATGTTATCCCATATTAAAAGGTTCATCGCACTATTCCCTCACCCATGTCCACCCTAGAATCTTCCGTTGTAGGCTCTCCCTCTCCCATCAGTAGGAGAGGAGGTGTGTAGTTGGTTAGATCTCTCAAATCCTCTTGTTTGTCACACCAAGCATGAATCATATGGGATTAGATATTTGTTAGCATTAAAAAAACCAAAAAATTCTAAATAAAGATAACACTGATTCTTGATCAAACCAGGATGCGTAGGATGCCTTATTGAAGGCCCGAGATCAAAAGGGTGCCCTTTAAAAAGTGTCTACCAAATCATGTCCCCTTAAATGGTTAGCTTCCATGCGTAAGACCCATCTCTTCTGAACTACAATTACTCTAATTCATTATCAAATAAGGATATGTAGGATTCCTTCTTGAAGACCCTATCTCAAAAGGGGCCCCTCTAAAATGGTTCACCCAATCATGACTTCTCATATGGGCTGCCCCATTGCATTAGCCGCTAGGTTTCTCAAAATGTGTGGGATCTGATTCCTCTATTAAGGATAAGTAGGAAGCCTATATTTTGGGCCTGATCCCAATATTAAGTCACCTTCCACCCCATGGATGATGATAAACTCCAGAATACCTAATTTTTGGTCTTATGTAAACAATATTTCTCTAGCATCAAATACAGGTATGCCTATGATGATCCTTCAAAATACTGGTTGCCAATGGAAACACTCTTCGGGAATGTTCCAAGTATTCACGAATATATTAACATGACTTAAATATATAATAGAGTCTTAGAATATGCAATAATACCCCCCAAAGTGTGTGGTGAGCCCGACCTCCCATCCACTCGACTAATAGAGTCCTTAAGTCTTGTTGGCCAAATAATCATCCAACAAGCACCTACCTTTAGATTTAAGTTCCATGAATCATGTATACCATATGGGACCATTTTACTATTTCAACACCTTCACAATAAAAAAAGGATAAACTACCTAGTCCCCATGGGGTTATTATAATCCTCTATTAAGTAATAACGATGTGAATCTGGTTGAAACAAATATTGTGATGTGAAATTTTCTATAATAACAAACAAAGGATTATAACTTGTTAGACCATTCTTTTCATTTTCCCAAAATTAACACCCATGTTGGCCTCAGAGGAAAAAACAAATTTTGAACCCGATGTGAATCTTTAAACACGAGGGTGGTCTTACCTCACTCAATCCCCTTCACCTCACAATAATAAAATGCAGGAAGGAAGAAAAGGATAAATCGTGAAATATAAAAATGCTCAAGATAATGCTACTTTTTGTGGATTTTTGGTCTGTATATGTCATATATGTATATTTAAGGTTCATGTAGAGAAAACTTCAGTCCAAATGACATCACATCAACCAATGTAGACATGCACCTCTGCAATCCTACATGCCACAATGGCCCTAATGAATAGTAGGACCCCCTCACCTACCGAGCTTCTTCAATGCTGGGTGTCCAACACATTGATCAACGAGTACCACTAAAATTATACACTCTCCATGGTGGAGGCTGTGAGATAAGCCCTCTAGTATTTGAAGGCTCCCCAACTTCCCACTCATCCATAGCCATCACCTCAACACAAGGTGACCCCAATGGTCATCTCAAACCATTTCAGGATCATGTCCCCATATCAGGACAATTAGCACCTCCCGTATCTTAGGGAGGTAGATGATGTCAATGCTGACAAATTCATCTCATCTGCACAAGGGTCCTACTCATGGGCCCCTGCAAGAGAGCGCTGTCGCCGACACCAGTTGACCAAGTCTCCTCAAAATTAATTGGACCTTATGTCAAGGGAACCTGCTGAAGTCCAAAAGACCCAAGCCCCTCAGGACACCTTCTAAGGGTAGAAAAAATATAATCAGGGACATGCTATCACCCAGTTTCCTGAGTAGAAACTTCGTCATACAAATGTGGTGAAATTAAATGGGCATACATACAACTCTACCCCCTCAACTCAAGCCCACCAAGAAATAGGGTGGCACAATATGAGCACATGCATGTTCCTTATGGTGCTTGTCGGTCACTCCAGGCAAAGAGAGTGGCATACTACAGGTACATGCATATATCTACTGATGAAAAAGAAACTCATCATCCAAATAGGGTAGAACCCAGCTACATGCAGGCACTAATACCGACTAATGTGTATCATGCTTTCCATCCAAATAGGGAATCGAGAAAATATGAGCAGAGTCAAATTCTTGTGGATGAATAAATTCTCTGTGAGAAAAATATAGTGGAATGCGAGAAGTTGAAAATACCCACTCATGAATATGAAGCCCACCAGTTAAATACAATGAAAACTAGATAAGGAAACTGGCAGTAGACTTATTTCTCTGTCCCGACATAGGAGATCTACCAGTATCTAATAAAAACCCATGGGGGATCAGAAAATGCACAAAATACTTCTATGAAAGTGAAATGGTCCTTCATACCCATTCCAGCCAAATATGTATCTTATTACATCTTAAAAATGATGGATGAAAAGATTTCAATTCTGTAATATATCATCCAAACAAGACAAGATATTATTGCATCATTGGAAAAGGAAAGAAAATATGCCAAAAACACAGTTTCCTCGAACAGAATGTCTTACTGAAAAAATGGGTCAGTCACTTTGGATTATTTATGAATCCACGATCCAATCCTATTGGGTTGATGAAAATATCCCATGATACATGGACAACTAGATCAGGAACAAATACCTCTTCCAAATAGGGGATTTCAGTCTAATGTGGTGGCTAATCTAGGGTATGGATATATCCCTGAAAAAGCACAAGATTCATGTCGGTGTATCCCGATAGCATCACAGGACCCAGAAAGATAGGGACCCCTATATTAAGGTCATTACAGAGAATAAGTAGCCCCTGTAGCAGGCAAGAGAGTTCTCAAAAATGAAATGTTCCAAAGGAAACAAAAAAAATGAAGAGAACATACATAATCATTGTATTCTAGACGCTAGGGTTATTTATGTCCTAAAACATATATCAATAAAGGATCAAGAACCTGTTATTCCATTACAAAATTATGTATGTTGAAATAGCAGTTGAGAAGGCCCTCCCCGTAATGTCACTACCAGCAACTCTGAATGTACTCCCATAGCACCCATAGGGGATTACTCCGTGGGTCCAGAATGATCGATCACAAGATCCCATCTCCAAAATTGTTGCAAGGTAGATCTCCCCTTGACCTTAATATCAGATAGCTAGAAGGTCCTCCCCTTACTGTCATCAGCCCTGATGGTCCTCCTCAAGGCACACACTGTAGATATGCTTCTCCCTATAGTTAGACGTCAAGTCATGATGGTAGTCCTCTCCAATATGAAATTAATTATGAAGAGCCTCACTGTAATTTTAGTTTCTGTGAAGGTCCCCCTATTAGTGACATCAAGCAATGATAATGTCCTCCCCTCATTGCAGTACATCCTGCAGGCCCTCCGAAGGATTTAAACTGTAGTATTTCTCCCTACATCTTGGTATCAAGCTGTGATAGTAGTCCTAACCACCATTATAGCCATAAAGAATTTCCTCCCCATAGTGACATAAAGAAATGAGAAAGTCCTCCCCTCACTATAGCCTGACCTAAATGTCCTCCCTAGGGTATATGTGGAGAATTCATTTCCCATAGTCAGACATCAAGTTGCAATGGTATCCATAACTATTGCAGCACCGATTACGAAGGTCCTCCCCAAAATAAAAATTCATACTAGAAAGATGTACATCCCCTTTCCAGAGTAAATGTACGAAATTCCTCATACAATGAGGCATTAGGAAATATGTGTCTAGACATATCAGGCTCTCCATATATGATGAGTGATATCCTTTATCAACTAGAGGACAGCCCGAGGCCACTCTAATCTTCTAAGCCACCCCCGCACAATTCACATTTCAATGAGTCTCCCACCTGCCTGAATGCTTTGAACTAAATCATTAAGAAACATTAATGTAGTGAATATCAAGTAGAGGAGTCTTCAGAAGTGAAATAACATGATATGTTTCTCGTGAGAATGCAATTAGATGTGGATAATATACCAATGATGTATTGGCCAACATCCAATTCTCACTTTGTCATACAAGGGGAGTTGTATGGGGAATATATGCATGAAATTCGCCTCAATATATGGATGAATATTTTCAAGATAAAAGAAAAGTTCCTTCCCTACGAAGGGTATGCGGACCAAGTAAACATGTTTTGGGATATTCTCTATCTAATAGACCAGGAATCCCTCTTGTTCGTATGGAATTCGCGATCAGAAAGTCAAAAGAAAATCCTTGAACTATATTGCATCCATTTACTGCACAAGTTTCATTACCTCATTAGAGACTCCCCAACTAATGTATATATTCGAGGATGGGTAGAACATGGAGCTCTACACTTCACCCTATGTCATGTCTTATAGACCTCACTGGAAATGATAGTTATCAATATAATCGCCTAGAGGTAGTTGTCAAATTTAATCTCTTTTTAGGAAAGATAAATTACCCAACAAAAACTGGCCTAGAGTAAGTCTCAAAAGTGTTAAGACCGAAGAGATCAAGCCATAAAAAATATTTTAAGCCTTGTTACTGACAATATCCATCAGGCTTCCCACCTAAGGGAATCCAACTAGAAATTAGTGATCATTTCTTCAAAATCCAATAAATATATTTTAGGTATAATGTCATACTTGGCTCAAACCCGCGCAAGAGTGTGTGAAATAAAAAGGGTGGAAGTAATAGTATCCACCACTATAATATAGGAACAACCATAGATGATAGGGCTTGAAAAATTCCTAACTCAAAATACCCTTATAAGATGAAAATTTTTGGCCCATGTGCATCAACAAAAGAACAAGAACAACCCCATCCTGTAGGGCTAGGGGAATTTTTATCTCATGCTCCCATGCAGTGGATGTCTATCTTCTCCCATATGGGAATAAAAATGAGAAGAAAAGTCACCTATTCCACTCTACCACATGATTCATACCCTTTGAGATGAAGGCACATTACGGGGTTAGATCAGGGCTCCCTTCAGGTTCATCATTTCCCTGAAACCAGGAGAATACCATATAATGTAAGGAGAATGTCTAAAAAAGGATATAGAAATATTTCATACCAATTGGCACCAGGTATACCACCCCAAATGTGGTATGCATCAATGAACATGGAAAAAATAAACCCCATAGATCTCACATGAAATGATATTAAGGGATGGGACACAAGGTAATATGCTTCCCTCATAGAGGCATCGCACACCATGCCTGATGGTGTGTATACCTAGAACCTGAGAGCAGTCCCAAATTTATGTGCCCCCAGTTAATCCATCATTACCTCTCTAAAAAAACCCCAAAATAGAGATGAATAAATCCCATGTTTTCCATGAACCACCACCACCTCCCACTAAGAATGTGTCCTACAAACTCGAAGAAATATTCTCCAAGAAAGAGGAAGAAATAAAAGAGATCAGGTGAATTAATTCTGAGCTGAATCGAGGGAGAAATATTTTCAGATTTGATTCCCCTGAAATAAATTAATAATGATTCTCTGAAGAGGATCATTTACCATATCCACTCATTCTAGTGAACAATTTAATGCTCAAGGGCTCATCCAACCTGGAACTGGGACCATCATCCGACTTAAATCTGGCCCTAGACGGACATCAAGACTTCCCCTTGCTGGGAAGGTAGCTAGAGTATATTTTATTGAACCCACAGTGGATACACTCGGATGTGTTCCCAACCCAAATTACAAAAGCACCAGCACACCCAGATTTGGCCACTACTACACTTGCACATGATCAATCTCGGAAGTATATACATTGAGGGATATTGAATACAGTCGGGCAACTAACATCCGGACTAGAAGGCATGGCAGGGCGGTATGCTCTGATACAACCATAGTGAAATCCCTAATCTGATTTGGTGAGCAATGTTCTACCACATAAAAAAATCAGAAACCCTATATTCCTAGTCTTCAATGTATTGGGAGAACCAAAAAATCATATAATGAACTATTTCACTTATTGTGACCCCATGATGGGCACTCCATATCAGCAAGAAGCAGTAAAACATATATTCTTTCTATGAACCCTACAGCGTTCGAACCTCGTATGGTATACTAGCTTTCCAGCTAACTCAATCAAAAGTTGGGAGGACCTCCACTGAGGGTTTCACATCCAGTTCAGTTTGAAATTTCATAAAACTATGGTATGTGATCTCATTAACTGCAAATAGAGAGATAATGAAAGGTTTTCCAACTTTTTTTCCAGATCAAAAGTCCTAACTTATTCCATAAACCAGCCACTCCCCGAAGATTAGATAATAACTATGTGCATCGATAATCTTCATGATGAATTATGAACACTTTTAATATCGGTAAAGTACACATCTAGATTCTGATATTTTTTATCCATTTCCCAAAGGATAGAAGAATCTTTACAGTTGACCAATCTGAAGTCCTGGGTGGCCCCATCATCATTGGTAAAAAGAGAGGGAAGGTTGAAGTGACTTATATCATTCTTAAGCCATCCCCCGACAACAGATCCAGTTTTGATGCCTCCACTAAACAATGAAGGACCCCCTAGATGCCAAAAACCACCCCATATCGGCAAGATGAGTGAATGGGTGCTAAAAAATAAGTTTGAGGAGGATAGAAATAAAATCTACTCATTCCGAGATGACAAGGTCTACGACTTTTCATAGCTACTATGAATTGAAACTTTCTCCAGCTACCAGAGCCCAAGTGAGCTGATGATAGGGGGTATTAATGACCATCCAAATTATTTTCACTATAACTGGATTCTGGGAAACACCATCCAAGAATTCTTAGTCTTCATGGACCTTCTGCAAAATATTTTGTATTCCGAGCAAATCCAGTTGGGCCCGCCGGCAACACAAGTGATGTATGTTTCCACCTCAAACTCAAGAAAGGATGATGTATGGAATAAATCTCTAGTTCAAAGGTGAAAAAAATAACAATTGAATGATCTAGTAAATAGTCAACTGATTTCATTGAATCCTCTAGGAATAGTTGAAACAACTGATCATGTCTAAAATAGCTCCTCATGCAACACAACCATCATCCTTAGCACCACAGTCCTCTAAGGGCCAGATTGGAAGAATTCATGATCAAGAATATGGACTTCCACCAAATAGGAATCCAATCTTGATTCTTATGGACTACATTCTAGGAGACTTGGTACAATAGGAACCACCGTAGAGAATAGTATAATAGGAACCTCCTAGCCAAATGACAACATCAAAAAGAGACAGTCAGACAGAAACATGGTTAGATCAAGAACGGATATTCATATCAATTAATTAAATTTACTTGATGGACCCCTTATTGGAAGGAGAATATGGCCACAATCCCAAATTCCCTACGTCTAACCAAAGAGGTGGATTATAAGGTTGTAGAGGAAGAGGGTTTCCTAGAAGGCATGATTGTGGCAGGAGCCATCCTTTTGGCCATGCCGTAACTCAAACATAAAAATTGAAAAAACTCATAGAAGGATCCTCCAGTAGACACGATGAGAACCAGAATGTTCCTCTAACCATAGAAAAAGAATCCTGAGCCCAATTATCTTGGAGGATCTATCAGAAAAAGAAAAAATATCAAATCACCTAAATCATACGGACGAACCAGTTCGGCCGAACCCCGAAAGGACTACAACACCACTAGTTCCTATCATAGAGGACAGAACATCTATGTTCAATGCTCAAGTCCCTAAGGTTTATATTAAAGATAAACCCCTCTCTGGGAAGAGTTGACCCTTAGAGAAAAAATATATATTTTAATGCAGATGGATTCAATACCAGCAATGTTGGGAATTCTGGATGCTTTGAGTCTATCCACTAAAATTTGGGATGCAGTCATCGAAGACTTACTATGTCCCTTGGAATTAAAGGCCAAAGTAGCAGTGGATGAGCTCTCTCACAAGGAGACCAATTTGGAATAATCACACTCCATCATCTCCTTCATAGAAAATAATGAATACGCCATCCTGCAAGGGCACATCAAGCCCTTACACATGTTCAGAAAAATAAATTCCATTAATGTCCGAAAGATTTTCATAGACAACATATCTAGATTCAACATCCTCCTACAATGAACACATTGTCAGTTGGGCTATGATAAGTCTAGTTTGACACCCTTCCCCACAACTTTTCAAGGATACGAAAAACGAGAGAATAATACATTGGGAAAAATCAATCTTAAAACTTGTCTTAGAGACGTCATGTCAGATTCTGAGTTCATAAAACTATGGTAAATTATAGCGTTAAATGTCATATTAGGGAGGACCTAGATGCATCAACATGCCACAATTCCATCATCATACCATCAGTGCATCAAATATTGTGCTAATGGAAAAAATGGGACATTTCACATCGATAAATCTCCATTTGAGTCATGTGAGATGAATTACATCGACTTAGGGTTCTATGAACTGGAAGAGAAGTAGTTTATGGCTTGCGACATTGACTGGATCACTTCCCCGAATGGATTGTAAATGGCTCCCACTACCCCCCTACAACAACTTGGGGATGAGTATGTATTACCCATAAACAAAGTTGAATTCATAAGTTGATTCCTAGATACAAGATCAATTGTCTTCATGATTTACTTTATGTCCATGAAGTCCAATGACATAGAAGAACGGGTTGACTCCTATGATGTCAAGAAAATAATTAAAAATATATTCTCCCAACACATCCCTAGGATCCCAGACTATCCCCACCTTACTCACTAAGGAAAAAGATGAATTATCTCCTAGTATTGGAGAGTTCATCTCGAGAATCCTCTCTCTATTAGAAAAGGAAGAAGATGATGAAGATGTTGATAAAGAAGAATAAGAAGACCTCAAATATTACCCTCTAGCATTCAAAGAAGTTGTCTCCACCACAATTGATAAATTTAAAGAGATCAAATACATTTATTTTCAATGAGTAATGGTGATCGATCGAAGGAGTTATGTTCTCTTCTCCTTTTGATGAGATTCGACATTCCTCAACTTTCCCAGAATGTGTTCCAGGGTGCTCCGACTGAGGTAAGTCCCCAATATTCTGGGGGAAGAGTCGCATGAACTCTAACGTTATCCCATATTAAAAGGTTCATCGCACTATTCCCTCACCCATGTCCACCCTAGAATCTTCCGTTGTAGGCTCTCCCTCTCCCATCAGTAGGAGAGGAGGTGTGTAGTTGGTTAGATCTCTCAAATCCTCTTGTTTGTCACACCAAGCATGAATCATATGGGATTAGATATTTGTTAGCATTAAAAAAACCAAAAAATTCTAAATAAAGATAACAATGATTCTTGATCAAACCAGGATGCGTAGGATGCCTTATTGAAGGCCCGAGATCAAAAGGGTGACCTTTAAAAAGTGTCTACCAAATCATGTCCCCTTAAATGGTTAGCTTCCATGCGTAAGACCCATCTCTTCTGAACTACAACTACTCTAATTCATTATCAAATAAGGATATGTAGGATTCCTTCTTGAAGACCCTAGCTCAAAAGGGGCCCCTCTAAAATGGTTCACCCAATCATGACTTCTCATATGGGCGGCCCCCTTGCATTAGCCGCTAGGTTTCTCAAAATGTGTGGGATCTGATTCCTCTATTAAGGATAAGTAAGAAGCCCATATTATGAGCCTGATCCCAATATTAAGTCACCTTCCACCCCATGGATGATGATAAACTCCAGAATACCTAATTTTAGGTCTTATGTAAACAATATTTCTCTAGAATCAAATACAGGTATGCCTATGATGATCCTTCAAAATAGTGGTTGCCTATGGAAACACTCTTCGGGAATGTTCCAAGTATTCAGGAACATATTAACATGACTTAAATATATAATAGAGTCCCAGAATATGCAATAATACCCCCCAAAGTGTGTGGTGAGCCCGACCTCCCATCCACTCGACTAATAGAGTCCTTAAGTCTTGTTGGCCAAATAATCATCCAACAAGCACCTACCTTTAGATTTAAGGTCCATGAATCATGTATACCATATGGGACCATTTTACTATTTCAACACCTTCACAATAAAAAAAGGATAAACTACCTAGTCCCCATGGGGTTATTATAATCCTCTATTAAGTAATAACGATGTGAATCTGGTTGAAACAAATATTGTGATGTGAAATTTTCTATAATAACAAACAAATGATTATAACTCGTTAGACCATTCTTTTCATTTTCCCTAAATGCACACCCATGTTGGCCTCAGAGGAAAAAAAAAATTTGAACCCGATGTGAATCTTTAAACACGAGGGTGGTCTTACCTCACTCAATCCCCTTCACCTCACAATAATAAAATGCAGGAAGGAGGAAAAGGATAAATCGTGAAATATAAAAATGCTCAAGATAATGCTACTTTTTATGGATTTTTGGTCTGTATATGTCATATATGTATATTTAAGGTTCATGTAGAGAAAACTTCAGTCCAAATGACATCACATCAACCAATGTAGACATGCACCTCTGCAATCCTATATGCCACAATGGCCCTAATGAATAGTAGGACCCCCTCACCTACCGAGCTTCTTCAATGCTGGGTGTCCAACACATTGATCAACGAGTACCACTAAAATTATACACTCTCCATGGTGGAGGCTGTGAGATAATCCCTCTAGTATTTGAAGGCTCCCCAACTTCCCACTCATCCATAGCCATCACCTCAACACAAGGTGACCCCAATGGTCATCTCAAACCATTTCAGGATCCTGTCCCCATATCATGAAAATTAGCACCTCCCGTATCTTTGGGAGGTAGATGATGTCAATGCTGACAAATTCATCTCATCTGCACAAGGGTCCTACTCATGGGCCCCTGCAAGAGAGCGCTGTCGCCGACACCAGTTGACCAAGTCTCCTCAAAATGAATTGGACCTTATGTCAAGGGAACTTGCTGAAGTCCAAAAGACCCAAGCCCCTCAGGACACCTTCTAAGGGTAGAAAAAATATAATCAGGGACATGCTATCACCCAGTTTCCTGAGTTGAAACTCCATCGTACAAATGTGGTGAAATTAAATGGGCATACATACAACTCTACCCCCTCAACTCAAGCCCACCAAGAAATAGGGTGGCACAATATGAGCACATGCATGTTCCTTATGGTGCTTGTCGGTCACTCCAGGCAAAGAGAGTGGCATACTACAGGTACATGCATATATCTACTGATGAAAAAGAAACTCATCATCCAAATAGGGTAGAACCCAGCTACATGCAGGCACTAATACCGACTAATGTGTATCATGCTTTCCATCCAAATAGGGAATCGAGAAAATATGAGCAGAGTCAAATTCTTATGGATGAATAAATTATCTGTGAGAAAAATATAGTGGAATGCGAGAAGTTGAAAATACCCACTCATGAATATGAAGCCCACCAGTCAAATACAATGAAAACTAGATAAGGAAACTGGCAGTAGACTTATTTCTCTGTCCCGACATAGGAGATCTACCAGCATCTAATAAAAACCCATGGGGGATCAGAAAATGCACAAAATACTTCTCTGAAAGTGAAATGGTCCTTCATACCCATTCCAGCCAAATATGTATCTTATTACATCTTAAAAATGATGGATGAAAAGATGTAAATTATATAATATATCATCCAAACAAGACAAGATATTATTGCATCATTGGAAAAGGAAAGAAAATATGCCAAAAAAACAGTTTCCTCGAACAGAATGTCTTACTGAGAAAATGGGTCAGTCACTTTGGATTATTTATGAATCCACGATCCAATCCTATTGGGTTTATGAAAATATCCCATGATACATGGACAACTAGATCAGGAACAAATACCTCTTCCAAATAGGGGATTTCGGTCTAATGTGGTGGCTACTCAAGGGTATGGATATATCCCTGAAAAAGCACAAGATTCATGTCGGTGTATCCCGATAGCATCACAGGACCCAGAAAGATAGGGACCCCTATATTAAGGTCATTACAGAGAACAAGTAGCCCCTGTAGCAGGCAAGAGAGTTCTCAAAAATGAAATGATCCAAAGGAAACAAAAAAAATGAAGAGAACATACATAATCATTGTATTCTAGACGCTAGGGTTATTTATGTCCTAAAACATATATCAATAAAGGATCAAGAACCTGTTATTCCATTACAAAATTATGTATGTTGAAATAGCAGTTGAGAAGGCCCTCCCCGTAATGTCACTACCAGCAACTCTGAATGTACTCCCATAGCACCCATAGGGGATTACTCCGTGGGTCCGGAATGATCGATCACAAGAGCCCATCTCCAAAATTGTTGCAAGGTAGATCTCCCCTTGACCTTAATATCAGATAGCTAGAAGGTCCTCCCCTTACTGTCATCAGCCCTGATGGTCCTCCTCAAGGCACACACTGTAGATATGCTTCTCCCTATAGTTAGACGTCAAGTCATGATGGTAGTCCTCTCCAATATGAAATTAATTATGAAGAGCCTCACTGTAATTTTAGTTTCTGTGAAGGTCCCCCTATTAGTGACATCAAGCAATGACAATGTCCTCCCCTCATTGCAGTACATCCTGGAGGCCCTCCGAAGGATTTAAACTGTAGTATTTCTCCCTACATCCAGGTATCAAGCTGTGATAGTAGTCCTAACCACCATTATAGCCATAAAGAATTTCCTCCCCATAGTGACATAAAGAAATGAGAAAGTCCTCCCCTCACTATAGCCTGACCTAAATGTCCTCCCTATGGTATATGTGGAGAATTCATTTCCCATAGTCAGACATCAAGTTGCAATGGTATCCATAACTATTGCAGCACCGATTACGAAGGTCCTCCCCAAAATAAAAATTCATACTAGAAAGATGTACATCCCCTTTCCAGAGTAAATGTACGAAATTCCTCATACAATGAGGCATTAGGAAATATGTGTCTAGACATATCAGGCTCTCCATATATGATGAGTGATATCCTTTATCAACTAGAGGACAGCCCGAGGCCACTCTAATCTTCTAAGCCACCCCCGCACAATTCACATTTCAATGAGTCTCCCACCTGCCTGAATGCTTTGAACTAAATCATTAAGAAACATTAATGTAGTGAATATCAAGTAGAGGAGTCTTCAGAAGTGAAATAAGATGATATGTTTCTCGTGAGAATGCAATTAGATGTGGATAATATACCAATGATGTATTGGCCAACATCCAATTCTCACTTTGTCATTCAAGGGGAGTTGTATGGGGAATATATGCATGAAATTCGCCTCAATATATGGATGAATATTTTCAAGATAAAAGAAAAGTTCCTTCCCTATGAAGGGTATGCGGACCAAGTAAACATGTTTTGGGAGATTCTCTATCTAATAGACCAGGAATCCCTCTTGTTCGTATGGAATTCGCGATCAGAAAGTCAAAAAAAATTTCTTGAACTATATTGCATCCATTTACTGCACAAGTTTCATTACCTCATTAGAGACTCCCCAACTAATGTTTATATTCGAGGATGGGTAAAACATGGAGCTCTACACTTCACCCTATGTCATGTCTTATAGACCTCACTGGAAATGATAGTTATCAATATAATCGCCTAGAGGTAGTTGTCAAATGTAATCTCTTTTTAGGAAAGATAAATTACCCAACAAAAACTGGCCTAGAGTAAGTCTCAAAAGTGTTAAGACCGAAGAGATCAAGCCATAAAAAATATTTTAAGCCTTGTTACTGACAATATCCATCAGGATTCCCACCTAAGGGAATCCAACTAGAAATTAGTGATCATTTCTTCAAAATCCAATAAATATATTTTAGGTATAATGTCATACTTGGCTCAAACCCGCGCAAGAGTGTGTGAAATCAAAAGGGTGGAAGTAATAGTATCCACCACTATAATATAGGAACAACCATATATGATAGGGCTTGAAAAATTCCTAACTCAAAATACCCTTATAAGACGAAAATTTTTAGCCCATGGGCATCAACAAAAGAACAAGAACAACCCCATCCTGTAGGGCTAGGGGAATTTTTATCTCATGCTCCCATGCAGTGGATGTCTATCTTCTCCCATATGGGAATAACAATGAGAAGAAAAGTCACCTATTCCACTCTACCACATGATTCATACCCTTTGAGATGAAGGCACATTACGGGGTTAGATCAGGGCTCCCTTCAGGTTCATCATTTCCCTGAAACCAGGAGAATACCATATAATGTAAGGAGAATGTCTAAAAAAGGATATAGAAATCTTTCATACCAATTGGCACCAGGTAAACCACCCGAAATGTGGTATGCATCAATGAACATGGAAAAAATAAACCCCATAGATCTCACATGAAATGATATTAAGGGATGGGACACAAGGTAATATGCTTCCCTCATAGAGGCATCGCACACCATGCCTGATGGTGTGTATACCTAGAACCTGAGAGCAGTCCCAAATTTATGTGCCCCCAGTTAATCCATCATTACCTCTCTCAAAAAACCCCAAAATAGAGAAGAATAAATCCCATGTTTTCCATGAACCACCACCACCTCCCACTAAGAATGTGTCCTACAAACTCGAAGAAATATTCTCCAAGAAAGAGGAAGAAATAAAAGAGATCAGGCGAATTAATTCTGAGCTGAATCGAGGGAGAAATATTTTCAGATTTGATTCCCCTGAAATAAATTAATAATGATTCTCTGAAGAGGATCATTTACCATATCCTCTCATTCTAGTGAACAATTTAATGCTCAAGGGCTCATCCAACCTGGAACTGGGACCATCATCCGACTTAAATATGGCCCTAGACGGACATCAAGACTTCCCCTTGCTGGGAAGGTAGCTAGAGTATATTTTATTGAACCCACAGTGGATACACTCGACTGTGTTCCCAACCCAAATTACAAAAGCACCAGCACACCCAGATTTGGCCACTACTACACTTGCACATGATCAAGCTCGGAAGTATATACATTGAGGGATATTGAATACAGTCGGGCAACTAACATCCGGACTAGAAGGCATGGCAGGGCGGTATGCTCTGATACAACCATAGTGAAAACCCTAATCTGATTTGGTGAGCAATGTTCTACCACATAAAAAAATCAGAAACCCTATATTCCTAGTCTTCAATGTATTGGGAGAACCAAAAAATCATATAATGAACTATTTCACTTATTGTGACCCCATGATGGGCACTCCATATCAGCAAGAAGCAGTAAAACATATATTATTTCTATGAACCCTACAGCGTTCGAACCTCGTATGGTATACTAGATTTCCAGCTAACTCAATCAAAAGTTGGGAGGACCTCCATTGAGGGTTTCTCATCCAGTTCAGTTTGAAATTTCATAAAACTATGGTATGTGATCTCATTAACTGCAAATAGAGAGATAATGAAAGGTTTTCCAACTTTTTTTCTAGATCAAAAGTCCTAACTTATTCCATAAACCAGCCACTCCCCGGAGATTAAATAATAACTATGTGCATCGATAATCTTCATGATGAATTATGAACACATTTCATATCGGTAAAGTACACATCTAGATTCTGATATTTTTTATCCATTTCCCAAAGGATAGAAGAATCTTTACAGTTGACCAATCTGAAGTCCTGGGTGGCCCCATCATCCTTGGTAAAAAGAGAGGGAAAGTTGAAGTGACTTCTATCATTCTTAAGCCATCCCCCGACAACAGATCCAGTTTTGATGCCTCCACTAAACAATGAAGGACCCCCTAGATGCCAAAAACCACCCCATATCGGCAAGATGAGTGAATGGGTGCTAAAAAATAAGTTTGAGGAGCATAGAAATAAAATCTACTCATTCCGAGATGACAAGGTCTATGACTTTTCATAGCTACTATGAATTGAAACTTTCTCCAGCTACCAGAGCCCAAGTGAGCTGATGATAGGGGGTATTAATGACCATCCAAATTATTTTCACTATAACTGGATTCTGGGAAACACCATCCAAGAATTCTTAGTCTTCATGGACCTTCTGCAAAATATTTTGTATTCCGAGCAAATCCAGTTGGGCCCGCCGCCAACACAAGTGATGTATGTTTCCACCTCAAACTCAAGAAAGGATGATGTATGGAATAAATCTCTAGTTCAAAGGTGAAAAAAATAACAATTGAATGATCTAGTAAATAGTGAACTGATTTCATTGAATCCTCTAGGAATAGTTGAAACAACTGATCATGTATAAAATAGCTCCTCATGCAACACAACCATCATCCTTAGCACCACAGTCCTCTAAGGGCCAGATTGGAAGAATTCATGATCAAGAATATGGACTTCCACCAAATCGGAATCCAATCTTGATTCTTATGGACTACATTCTAGGAGACTTGGTACAATAGGAACCACCGTAGAAAATAGTATAATAGGAACCTCCTAGCCAAATGACAACATCAAAAAGAGACAGTCAGACAGAAACATGGTTAGATCAAGAACGGATCTTCATATCAATTAATTAAATTTACTTGATGGACCCCTTATTGGATGGAGAATATGGCCACAATCCCAAATTCCCTACGTCTAACCAAAGAGGTGGATTAAAAGGTTGTAGAGGAAGAGGGTTTCCTAGAAGGCATGATTGTGGCAGGAGCCATCCTTTTGGCCATGCCGTAACTCAAACATAAAAATTGAAAGAACTCATAGAAGGATCCTCTAGTAGACACGATGAGAACCAGAATGTTCCTCTAACCATAGAAAAAGAATCCTGAGCCCAATTATCTTGGAGGATCTATCAGAAAAAGAAAAAATATCAAATCACCTAAATCATACGGACGAACCAGTTCGGTCGAACCCCGAAAGGACTACAACACCACTAGTTCCTATCATAGAGGACAGAACATCTATGTTCAATGCTCAAGTCCCTAAGGTTTATATTAAAGATAAACCCCTCTCTGGGAAGAGCTGACCCTTAGAGAAAAAATATATATTTTAATGCAGGTGGATTCAATACCAGCAATGTTGGGAATTCTGGATGCTTTGAGTCTATCCACTAAAATTTGGGATGCAGTCATCGGAGACTTACTATGTCCCTTGGAATTAAAGGCCAAAGTAGCAGTGGATGAGCTCTCTCACAAGGAGACCAATTTGGAATAATCACACTCCATCATCTCCTTCATAGAAAATAATGAATACGCCATCCTGCAAGGGCACATCAAGCCCTTACACATGTTCAGAAAAATAAATTCCATTAATGTCCGAAAGATTTTCATAGACAACATATCTAGATTCAACATCCTCCTACAATGAACACATTATTAGTTGGGCTATGATGAGTCTAGTTTGACACCCTTCCCCACAACTTTTCAAGGATACGAAAAAAGAGAGAATAATACATTGGGAAAAATCAAGCTTAAAACTTGTCTTAGAGACGTAATGTCAGATTCTGAGTTCATAGAACTATGGTAAATTATAGCGTTAAATGTCCTATTAGGGAGGACCTAGATGCATCAACATGCCACAATTCCATCATCATACCATCAGTGCATCAAATATTGTGCTAATGGAAAAAATGGGACATTTCACATCGATAAATCTCCATTTGAGTCATGTGAGATGAATTACATCGACTTAGGGTTCTATGAACTGGAAGAGAAGTAGTTTATGGCTTGCGACATTGACTGGATCACTTCCCCGAATGGATTGTAAATGGCTCCCACTACCCCCCTACAACAACTTGGGGATGAGTATGTATTACCCATAAACAAAGTTGAATTCATAAGTTGATTCCTAGATACAAGATCAATTGTCTTCATGATTTACTTTATGTCCATGAAGTCCAATGACATAGAAGAACGGGTTGACTCCTATGATGTCAAGAAAATAACTAAAAAAATATTCTCCCAACACATCCCTAGGACCCCAGACTATCCCCACCTTACTCACTAAGGAAAAAGATGAATTATCTCCTAGTATTGGAGAGTTCATCTCGAGAATCCTCTCTCTGTTAGAAAAGGAAGAAGATGATGAAGATGTTGATAAAGAAGAATAAGAAGACCTCAAATATTACCCTCTAGCATTCAAAGAAGTTGTCTCCACCACAATTGATAAATTTAAAGAGATAAACATTGGCACTGAACATGACCCGTGTCCCACTCTAATTAGTGCGGTTATTCCTGTTGAGGAGCAGGAGACATATACATCAATCCTAAATATGAATCAATATGGGTTTTCCTAGAACTAAATAGAAAATTGAGGCCTCGATATGGAGGTCACCACCCATCATCTAGGTCTTCCAGAAGATCATAGGGCCAACAAGAAGGCATCCAAAAGGACCCACCCGATAAAAGATGGAATAATAGAGGCTAAATTTGACAAGATAAAAAATCCAACTTCATACGAAGAGTCCAATACCCGATATGGATGGTGAACATAGTCTCTTTAAAAAAGAAAAGACATATTAGAATTTGCATCGAGTTTAGGGACCTTAATTGGAACTGTCCAACAGATGATTTATTGGATCCGATCAAAATAAATTTTGATCAATTCAATCTCCGGATATGAGGGCCTCACTTTCATGGATGGCTATCCTTGATAAAACCAGATATGAATGGCCCATGTAGATGAAGAATATACTATTTTTAAGGTCCCTTTGAGAGTATTCTGTTATAATGTGATGCCTTTTGGTGTAAAAAATACTGGCACTACCTATTAGTGCACCATGCACTACATCTTCATGCCCTTCCGCGGAAAATTCATCATGTGCCATGTTGATTATGTGGTGTTTAAATCACGACAACACTCAAACTAGTTGGCCGATCTTGAAACTATATTTAAAAAAAATACAACATCATAGTTTAAAGACAAATACCCTAATGTGTGTCTTCAGTGTTACCTATGGTAAATTCCACAGCTTTTTCATACTCCTTCACAACATCGTAGAAAACCATGGGAAGACAAAATCAATCCTTGGCATGTCCCCACCTCACAACCTCACCATGCTGAGAGGTCTCTGGGGGTATCTGGCCATCATCCGGTGCTTCATAGCCAACCCAGAGGGTAATTGTTTACCATTCACTAGGTTAATGAAAGATGGGTTACTTATGAGTGGGATAATGATTTTAAAGAAGCATTAATTAATCCAAAAATATATCTCCTAAGACCACTGATATCGATGCCACCAATTCATGGGAGACCACTCATTTTTAACCTAACCTCCTTGGAATGTACATTAGGTGCATTTATCACAAATAAGAATGATGCCACGAGTGAGAACATCCTTTATTACCTCATCTGAATAATTATTTTTTCTAAACCTGAAATTGAAGAATCTAAAAGAACTACATAGACTTAATCTTCTTGATTTAGAAAATCAGGGATTACCTACAGCACCACGAGTTCTACCTGGCCTCCCATTACAACTTTCTCAAATATATTATTAACTGTCCCATACTTAATATATGTGCATCATCATACAAAAATTTTACATATGGTACATTCCTTATAATGATATCAATGTCCAAGTGTTAATAGACTTCTTGGAAGAGAACCCCTCAGAAGAAACAACCCCATTGAATGCCAAAATTTCAGATGAAGAAGTATTCTCCACCCAAGAGGAACACCAAAAATTGGATATGTACTTTTATGGTTCTTCCAAAAGCCTAATAGGGAAAAGGATAGATGATCCCATTCTCAACAAAGTGGGCCAGGGAGTTATAATTGTGTCCCCTGAAAAAGAAGTCTTGCCTTACTCTTTCCTAATTTTGGAGGAATGAATAAATAATAAATAAAAATATCATGCCCTCATTGGGGGCCTAGAGATGGAACTTCTTGCATGAACCAAACACATAAAAAATGGTGATTCAGAACTAGTCATCAAGAAGGTCAAAAGTGACTATGCCATTTAGAAAAAAATATTGGCCCCGTAATGTACCATTTTCGAGAACTGATTGAAGAATTCCTTGTTGAACCAACACTAACCTATATACCTAAATCAAAAAAAAATATCAAGATGATGCATAGAGCAATGTAGCCACAACCATGACCAATCTAGAAAGAGATGAAACGATTAATGTTATTTCCCACCACCAGATGGTATTTATAATTTTCCATAACAATATAGTGTACGTCAATGAGATTTTCCCCATTTCCGACCCTTATGTTTACTCCCCCAGTTGGAGGACTCTCATTGAAAATTATCTGCGGAAGGGGGAACACCCACTAGATAGGGCTAGAAGAGAGAAGATCGGGAGACATGCATTAAAATTTTTCTTGTAAAATGGGGTAAACAAAGAAAAGGTTCTCTACAAATGATTCCTTGATGGAGTCCTTGTCAAGTTCATTGATGGAGAAAGATACCGATACCTTCATGAAATAAGTGCACACCTAATATTGTGGAGGGCAATAGTCATCAAACAAAATATTTCATCAAATCTGAAGGCTCAGATATTACTAGCCCACTATGATATAGGATTGATTCATATTTTCCATGAAGTGCCACTGCTTCCATGTTCAGGCCAATTTTATTCACCGACCCTCAGTGTTACATCATTAACTAACTATTGTTGTCCATTTCCTACAAAGGGGATGGTTGTTTTGGGACTATATCCCCATAATACATCGATTCAATTCAAGTTTATTCTCACAGAAACCGACTTCTTTTCCCAATGGGCCGGATCTATGCCACTTAAAGAGGTCAGGGAACAAAGAATCATTAGATTTGTGAAGGCCAACATCATTACCAGAGTTGGTTTCCCTCATATAGCACTGGTAGACAATAGTACCAACTTATGCTATACTAATTTGGAAAAATTATAACAAAAATATGGAATCAGATCCAACCGTTCATCCCGATACCGTGCATCAGCCAACGGGAAGATAAAGGCTTTCAACAAGACTCTACCTAACAGACTCCAAAAGATGTTATATAAGGATAATAAATTAAGTCTATTAAATATCTTTCATCCTTTACGGTATTACTAGACCACGACCCGCACTATCACCCAGAAAACTCTGTACTCACTTGTTTACCCGGCAGAGGCAGTTTTACCTATTGAAATTCATGTGACATCACTTCCTGTGGTCATTTACGATTATCTTACCATGGGTGATAAATCCCAGAGATAGTTTGATTAGTTGGAGGAGATATATGATAAACTTTTCCACACTTTAAATAAATTTTAAGTCTACCAAAATTAGATCGCAAAGGCCTTCAACCATAATGTTCGGATACAATCATTCCTCGAAGGAGAGATGGTATTGGTTCTGCGAACCCCGGTGATACTTTCGAAGAAGCCCACAAATATTGAACCAATGTGGGAGGGAAAATAGGTCATGCACAATGTCTATTATAATAGAGAATGTGCCTTGATTTCAATGGATGACTAGTTCATCACTACTTCCACAAATTCAAGGTTTCTGAAGAATCACTTTTCCTGACAGCGAAGCCTGATTCTAACGGTCAAAACTCTATGACCCTATAATATGAGTTTTCATCCTGACCAAATTTTGTTAAATTATATGGTATTAGTCCCTAAAACAAGACTCTAAACCATGTATCTTAATATCCTAATTTTATGACTCTAAACTACACTACATAGCATCTAATATATATGATATTAAATTACATATCATAAATCATCCTAATCGCATGATGATAAACTGCAACATCCCTTAGAGAACTACGTATATCTAGATTCCCATTAATTAGTAGGATATGTCACTCCTTGTTTCTCGCATCGAGTATAACTCATGAGAGTTTAGGATTGTTGTTAAGGATTCCATTTCCTAAGAAAACTATAGAAAAATATGGTAGTTTCAGAATCCATAACGGATGAAACCAAAATGCTCCTACTCCTATGTCTGAGCCAGATCAGTACAAGGAACATTTAGAACTATGTACGGCTTGATTCCCGCCCTTGTAGGATACATATTGATGCCTATAATTTGTATCCCAACCCATCCACTAATAGATGAAATTCCCTTTCATGTCCATACACATGGTACAAACCTTTATAGGGAATGTTCAGAACTAAGATGGCTTGATTCATACCCTTTTTGGATACGTAGTAATGCCTAGACCTAGAATCCTAGCATACCCACCATTCTTTTTAAAATGTCCCTTCCTCCAAGCAAAGGCCAGACTTATATGGGGAGACAATCAAAGGTCCAAACCACGTGAAAATAAACTACGAGACTCTTCAAGTTTCATGCATGGCCTGATTCTCAATGTTATAAGATCCCACAAGTTCCCCTCCCCTACTCATAAGAAGTCAAAATATCTTGCTTCCCCCTATACCTATGAGTTAGATCTTTATGGAAGCTTCAGTCGTTCATGGATAATCATGGTATGGGTATTTCATACATTCCCAGACACCAATTTACCATTTATCAAACTCCATACTCCAGGTAATCAGGGATCCCCATAAACATTCATGGCCATCTTAGATGGAAGGCTAGTGTCATGTGGACACCTTTTTTAACTATGAAAATCATGCCCAGGTGGCTTTGCATAGGTCTTCTACAAAACGATCATTGATCAAAGGAAATTTCATCCTTAGGAGATTCCTCTCCTACCTCTGAAAATCCTATAGATTCCTAGACCCATGTCATTTACCCTAATTGATGTTTCCCCTTAGACTATGGTTTATACCTTATATCATCATTCATGTCTAAGTATTTCCAGAAAATCACAATCATGATTAACTCAAATTTATTAATTATCTTTGTGACAACATAACCTCATCACTACATGAATCTAAATTTCATAACACAATGTCCTCACCACATGACGTTAAAATCCAAGTTCTTAATCATCCTTGTTATATGGCCTTAGACTACATAGCATTGGTTTAATCCTGAAGTGATCCTTGTCGTTGATTTTACTACTCTTATATGATGATATGGAATCCTCATAATACTTTGTTTCTTAAATAGATCATGGATAACATGAGATTAGGGAATTTAGTGAGTGATCCTCCATGAAATCAAGGAAAATCAATCTAAGAATTTGGTCATGGCGACATGACTCTAAAAGGTATGTCACAGTTCCCATTCCCATAAGGATCCCCCATCATGGTTTTTAGAAGTTAATATATAGGGTACCCCAAAGATGGAATGAATGTGTCACTCTGCATATGAGTCAGATCTACAAAAGGGATTCTGGATTCCCTGAGTGAATCACAACCCAATTATATCTAATGTCTCTGGATACATTCCTTACATACCTCAAATTCCTTGCTGTGAGCAATCCTTAATCCCCATAATCTTCCATGGCCATCGAAGATGGAAGAAAGTGTATTGTGGACACCTTTTTTTGACTATGATCATCATTCCCCAATGGATCTATAGATGATTTTTAAAAGATAGTCCTCAATAAAAGTCAAATTCATCCCCAGGAGAGTCCTCACCAATCTCAGAATGCCCAATGGCTTCCAACCCTCCTGACCTTTCTCCTGAATCAATGGCCCCCAAAGTTATGGATTAAATTATCCTTCCAACCAACATCTTGGATATATCAGAACATGTTTTCCCGATTCACCTCTGGTCTATCTAAATATTTTTGTAAAATAATGATACACTATCCATATGCATGAAGTAAATCCGCATATAAAAGGGAAAAATTCCCCCATATATTTCCACGATCCCTGGAAGAATTGATCTAAATGAAATGACCCTTTTCATGTTCAGGTGAACCACTTTCCAAAAGTCAAATTCCGTGTTTAGAAGTTCCCAATCTCTATAATCCTTCATAGCCACTAGATATGTAAGGCCAATTTCCTACAGACACCTTTTTTGTAAAATACACATCATGCCATTGTGGATCTACATATGATACCTATGAAACAACCATCAATCAAAGGAAAATTCCTTCTCTAGAAAGTCCTTTTCCGGTTTTTATATGCCCATACGTGATTCATGTCCCATCTCACCCCTTCGATTTTGAAAACACCCTCTGGATAACGTCATACTTATCTTCCCCTTTCCAAATGCCCAGACTTGAAAATATTTCTAATTATTCTGACCATTCAGTGGTTCTACCTTATGCATGTAAGGATCATGTGGGAATGGTTTCTCACTCATATCTAGTATGAATTTCCCAAATATAATCAGAAATCATCAACCTGAAAGGCTACCCACTATGGCTCCTAATATCAAAACAAATACAAAGTGTAGTAAATACACCCAGGCCATCAGAGATGGAAGGTCAGTGTCTTGTTGGAAACCATGTTTGACTATAAACATCATTCCCCGACGACTTTTTAAATTTTACATACAAAAAAAGTCAATAAAAGAAAAATCCATCTACAGGAGAGTCCTCTCATACCTCCATATGCCTAAATTGGCTACCGAGCCTCATTCATGTCTGAAAATCACATATTTAGGGTTACGAAAAACCCTTCATTCATGTCTCTAAGATATTAGGAAATTACTGGCTAATAAATTACAAATTGGGGAAATTTCCCCATCATGTTTGGTCAAAGTTATTCTACATAAAATATTAGTAATATGTTTGATTGGAAGGATTGTGAACTTCCAGTGAAAAACAATGCATACTCTCTAGAGTGAACATTTTTAGAGGGAACCTCTGGATATAAGTCAAGTATCAATTTTTTAAACCTATACAATGTATGGTTTAGAAATTTCTTTTGTCAAGCTATCAAAAGAGATGTAATGCCTGTTAGGTTGAAAAATCGCAAAGGGATGGCTAAAAAATCCATGTTATACACGCTAAGCTCATGTAAAATAGTATTAGGAAAAATTAGGGTAATAATCAGAAAAGACGGGCATGTTTGTGAGGTTTTCCATAAAACCTCAGCAATAGTAGAACTACGCTCACTGAGTCCAGTGGGAAGGGAAAAAATTAGAGCCCGATTTGATTATTTTACTTTAATAGTTTCTAATCATGTTTTAAAATTAATACCAAATCAAAATGATGTATATATTATTTATTATGATTAATTTAAAGGACATGAAAAGGAAAGGAAAAAATATTGGATGGAAAAATAATTTTGTTGACTTCAAAAAATCATATAGGAACATACCTAGTTCAGAGTCTCTCTATCGTTTCAAAATTAAAATGAGTACACATCATGATTTGGACAAAGTTACAATAAGGCATAGATGGAACTATCCAAAAAATTTCAAGTAACTATCACGGGACATTAAGAATTTGTTATAAATTATCCCTCTCATCTGCTTTATCCATGACTGTTGGGAGAACACATTCCATAATGGCTTCAAGGATCTACCCTTTCTTCAGGATACCGTCAAAATTGGCACACGAAGAGGCCAGTTGAGTCCTCCACTTGGCTGCGTAGGCCTCACACTCCTGAAACTCTTCCTTTGGGGTCATCACCAAATCATGATACGTGGCCTCTTGGGATGTTATGTGTTTGAGTTACATTGAAACATCATGGAAGGTTATCACCGGATGATCGAATAATTTTAACTGGCATTCCTATCCTCACAAGAAGTGAGGTCTTCCCAAGCTATGACGATCTGGTAGATAAGGATATGTAAGTGCTGATAATCAAAGCCACTAGAACACATCTTGGTGAATAACTATAGGAATTTTTTAGTCTCATCAGTAAAGCTATCCATAGGTATTTCTACGGTGAGGGGGAATAACTGATGCCATGATTGTTTTCACAATGCAAGGTGCCTCCCCGCAACACCAGAACTTTGATCCTCCCCCACGGCAATAAGTCTATATTCAGGAAGTGTCATTACATGAGTTTGAAGGTACCTAATATATGTTACCTAATATGGGGGCCTCCCCTAACCCTCAAATGGTTAGACTACTGGAGCCAGATGTGGAGGGATAGCAGTGACATCTGTGGTGTCTAGTGATACTCTACCGGGGTCATCCTAATTAGGTTCTTGGGCAGTACCCACAGGAGAGGGTAAGTTTGAATTACTCCCCAATGAGATAGTGTGCACCGATAAAGCCCCTTCAAGGAGCTTTTGGTGGAGAATCATGTATCTTCTTAACATAAGGGCCAGAATAGAGGGCGTAGCCATCATGGCCATTGTATGAATAGGAATAAGAGATATATTCATCACAATTATCAAAGAAGAAGTAATATATGGCATGGTTTTCAGGGTGAGGATGTGGTGAAAAATCATTGGATGCTTCTTGACCTGCCGAACTGGTCTCCTCAACACCCTGTTAGAATAACAACACACCCGTATTTTGGCATATTCCAGTAATAGAAAAGCCGATCATGTCATATTGGGGATGATAACCTCCATAGTGGCACCTTCCCACATCATCATAGGCCATAACGTGAGATGAATTATGATATTAGATACTCCATTTAACTGGACAATAAGAAGAAGCATAGTTTTTTGAAGGAACCCAAATTTCTAGGAAAACCAATAAGGGATTTATTGCTCACAAATGGGAACTTGATCTATGCGAGAAGTGAGAATCCCATCCCAAATCACAATAATGTATAAGATTTCATCTAAATAACCACCCATTTTTCCTCTTAATGACCCATTAGGAGTAGGATACGGTGAAATTGAGAAGGAAGAAGCATCATTCAATAGGACTACTAGATTACTAATGCTAAAGTCCTGGGATTAACAATGAAAATGTTGGGAAGGGAAGGTTAAATGTCAGAATGAGGAACCTTTGCAGTGTCTTGATATTAATATCAAGGTAATTATTCTTCCAACCACCCATACATAAATTGAAATGGTCCACTTAGATTATGGGGATGCCTAACTTCTTATATTTGTCCCAATAACTCATATAGTCCGACTAGAGGAGGAGTGGTCAGATTGATGGGTCGACCCTATAGCAGCACAACAACCACCATCAAACTGTAGGCCTGAACCCCGATATATACATCACGGTATGGGAAGATACATCCACTCAAAAGCATGGAAAAGAAATATGTTAATCTAAGCATAGGTGGCACATCCAGTTAAAGTTCATATCCCCAGATGGTATATTGGCCCACTTTAAGGGTTGCGTAATATGACCCTAGAATCAATCGATATTGGTGGGATGGATGAGTTCTACTGTGGTGATATATCAGTTTAGGACCATTCTCGTAAAAAATGACCATTTCCATGCCTTGAATTAGATAAGAGAGCGAGCCTAGAGGGGGTGATCATATAATCTATTTTCCGTTACCAATAGGATCCTTGTCAATGGGGATACATTCCCAATATTATCCAATGAAGTAGTTATTGGTAGAAACTCATCATAAATCTCTACAAGGATGGGGATTCCTCCAAGTTGGTGGATGTACCATAAGCTGATCCCCCCAAACCACAAGAAAAATTGAAGGTGTTGGTGCTTGAAAACCAGCGGATCAATAGTAGAGGACGGATTTCACCAAGGTTAAAGTCTACGAATTGAGAAACACATGCTTCCTGATATAAGCTCACTGTTTTAAACTAGTCAGGGGACTCTAAATAGGTTTTATGTACCAAAATTCTCAGGATCATTCATTATAGAAGTACCCTACGGCTCACAGGTTCCACTTGGTGCTCCACCCACCATTGGGATTTTCTCTGGAAATATGAATAATAAATGGGTACTCTCAGGAGTGTAGTTTCAAGTACGTGTTGTAACACATATGATTTCTCTTTTTCCATGAGAAGACTTCTAATATGAACACATTTTACTAAATCAGAGTAGCTATAACTTCTCATACTGAGGAATTATTGGCCCGATCATTTTCTTGTGGAGAATCTAAGAGAATGGAAGGAGAATTGGGGTTCACCAATGGTAGAGGAATGTCTTCAGGACGACCAAAGCCGTAAAGTGGAAAATTTACGAACAACAGTTATGCTAAGAGCTCTAGTGTGAGGAGATCTTTTATGATGTTTTCAAAAGGAACAATGTATGATCAAATATTTTCTTCACTATCCCCCACCATTTTTCCCTTCTCTTCATCAATTTCATCAAATCATGTGAAATATCCATTGCAGCATGCACAGGAAGATCTCAAATCCAATGAAAAGTAATTTCAATAAAAAATTTTGGATAAAGGCCATTAAAAAATGTCTAAAGGTTATAAAAAAGTGTTTCTATGGTGTCTGCATATTGTTCCTAGAAATGGTACGTGGAATAAATTTCCTACATTTTTCATGATACATAGATGTAATCCCATTATGCTTCACGATACATGAAAATGATAATCTTATACTGTAGTGGTATGCAGAAACATTATATAGCGGATATCTATGATATGACAATGTCCTGTGAGAAGATATCTCAAAGAGCGTTGTCCATCAAATAGAAGGGTTTGTGGAAGGTGGATACTGTAGACCAAGGAATTTCCAAGTTCATATTCAAAGGTTTTTTAAATGTTTATGTTCTGATTATTAAAGATTAATGTTCATCTTTCCACTTCATGTTCTGTGTGTGGGACATGAAAGACATGTACTGTTATCCTACACAGAGGTCTTGATTTTAGTTTTAAATTATAAAATTCATTTCATGAAACACAAAATCTGTTTTGCGAGCAGAAGATATTTCGAAAAAGTTTAGTCTGTAGAACATAAAAATTAGTTTGTGAATGCAGATTTTGAAAAATACACGATAAACCAATGCTGAGGAAGCCATGGTAGAGTCAAGAGAACTTTTAAATATGAGAAATGGTCAACGAAAAATTACATAGGCACATGTATATATGTGTGGTCCCCTTTTACCAGACCAATCTTTTCTACTGTGAACAACTTCAGTTCGGGACCATTTTTACATTACAATATTCACTTATTCGTTCCAAACAGACCCCATTTCGATGGGGGGAATTTTTAAGGTCCTAAAAAACTTAACCAATGGAAGAAAATTCTCCAAAAATAACATTTCAAAAGGATGAAATCATTCCCACAAGTCTAGTAAGGTGGATAGACTCATATTGTGTTGAAAAATTCAGAAGAAACTTGAAGAAATTAAATTTCTCAAAGGGTTTCGAGTGACCCACGTACCATCACCAGGAAAGGATTGCAAACTGAATGAACTATGAACCACTAGTACATGGAATGACCCATAATTCCCTAGCCCACAAAGCGATGGCAAGCAAACCCAGTCACCCATGAACCACAAAACTGGGGGAATCAAACGCACAAAGGCCATCCAAATACCATCTTGTTAATACAACTATTTGTGGACGAAGTAGATTGGAAGGTTTCCACAAACTATGTCTTGTGATCCACATCCTATGAATACCCGGGTTGACCAAGTCTTCCATTATTCAAGATATCTCTTCATGGGATTCTGCAAGTGGGGCTGCACGCCCATAGATACGATTTACCCAATTCTCCATAAAATGAGAACAGAAGGAATTGAAATCAGTCATGTGAAAAGAACATAAAGGGGATCCCAAAAGATAGAAGTAATAATTTTGAATTTAGTCTTGAATCATCAACGAAGAACGAATTGCTAACCATGTTTTTAGCAGGCATAACAATCCGCGAACCATAAAACGAAGGAACTTAATAATAATGAGAGAACTGTGAATCTAATTGGTGTAATCAAGAACTATATATTCCTCACAGATTAAATCTCTGAGAATGGTATTCCCCAGGACCCTCCTTTGATACGGTGTTTCGCTTGTGGTATTGTTATGCAGACTTAACCCGGCGCCGCTTATTGCCTTAGTACCCATATGGAACTCGAAGAGGAGTGAAAAAACACATCTAATAACGCATACCACTGTAGTGAGTAGTGGTCCATTCTCATTCTTTCATACTGAATTGGTACACAGATGATCCCTCTACCCGCATACCACTATGTTATGTGGTGCTCCCCTCATCCTGCATAAGAAAATAGTACACGGAATGGGTTGTCTTCAAATATTCTTCCATATAGATCCAATATTATCCCCCCATTGTCATCTAGTCCTCCATAGTCCCACTATGAACCAGTCACCTGGTATTAGGCTAAAGCCTCCTACAAAGACACTAGACCAATACGATTAGATGATCGAGCGCATCAGGACACCCCTTTGAGTCTACATACCCAAGGTAAGAGAATTCAAGAAGGATCTCCCCATAATGGTTCAGACTTCTGGGATGTCATTAAGTATACATTCCATTTATAACCCAGAGTCCAACCATGGGACCCTAGCGTGAACCTCCCCATTCTAGGGATTAAGTGTTCTCACTTTCTTTTCCATTCAATAGGGAATGGTGATCAGTTGAGGGAGTTAATTTCATTTCTCCTTTTGATGAGAGTCGACATTACTACCCTTTCCAAGAATGTGTTATAGGGTGCTACCACATAGGTAAGTCCCCAATATTCGAGGGCTGAGCTGCATAACCTCTAATGTCATCCCACATTTAAAGGATCACTGCTCCACAGCCTCACCCACGGTCACCCCAACCTCTTCTGTTGTAGGCCTACCCTCTCCCATCAGTAGGAGAGGAGGTGTGTGGTTGGTTGGATATCTCACATCCTCTTATTTTCCACACTGAACATGACTCAAGTGAGATAAGAGATTTGTTATGATTACAACATCCATGTAATTCTAAACTACAATAACTCCGATACCGAATCAAACTAGGATACATAAGATGCCATCTTGAAGTCCGAATCTCTATAGCATGCCCTTTCGAAAGTGTGTACCTAATCAGGTTCCCTAAAATTGGAAGCTTCTATGAGTATCCCCCAACTCTTATAAACTATGAGAACTCTGAATCTTGATCAAACTAAGATATATAGGTCTCTTAATTTAAGGCCTGAGCTCAAAAGGGTTCCGTTCAAAAGGGTTTACCAAATAATTACCTATCAAATGCAACACTCCCATGCTTAAGCCCCTCGGTTTCCTGAACTATGTGGTCTCTGATTCCTCTCCTGAGGATATGTAAGAATAAATTCTTATGGGTAAGATACCAACACCAAGTCACCTTCTTTCCCCCCTTGAGGATGGTAATCTACAGAGCGCCTTATTACATGGATTAAGTCATCATTACCTCTTTAGCATCAAATACATGTATTACTATGATGATCATGCTTACCATTGGTATCCCATTGACACAGTCTTACAGAAGAAACCATGGATTGATGAACATATTAACATTAATTAAATCTATAAGATATTTCTAGAATATTCCATAATCCCCCAAGGGTGCGGTGACCCGACCTTCCATCCTCCGGAATAATGGAGTCCTTAAGTGTCATTGGTCAAATAATCATCCAATGAACACCTTATTTTGGAAATAAGGTCTATAAATCTTGGATTCTAGGTCTTTTGGGTGTTTTCGATCAATTAATAAACTTATTGGAGACCATCTAAGGATGTTATATCCTAAGAGGACCGATTTCACAAGTACTTGACCCTATGCAATCACCCACTAAGACTATTTGACTGTAGAACCTCTTTTGGAATATAAAAGGGATAAACCACGTAGTCCCCGAAGGATCAATCCAATACTCCTTTAATGGATGATGATGTTAATTAGGTTGAAAAAAATATGGTGACATGAATGTTTCTATAATAAGGACAATTTCTTATCACCTTTCAGGCCATTCTTTTCATTTTTACCACACAGATACCTACGTCTCCCTTAGAGGCGAAACAAGGAGTAATATGGATTATTTTTTATTCATCATAAAAATGATATAAATTAAATAATTATTTATTACATTACCCTTCTATAACATCCTTATAAGGTGTTTATGGAAAATGAATCACGTTGCATCATGGAGGTGGTAGTACACACAACAGATGATTCACATATTCATTTTTCATATGAGAATTGGGAAAATTTGAATAATGATTATTAAAACAAAATAATAATATTAATTATTTAACTTATAAATATTTTTTTACATAGGTATTTAAGCATTTAATTCTAACATGAAAAAATTTAATAAATAAGTTCATATAAAAAGATTACTCATGTTGAGGACTTTGAGAATTCAATGGAAGATCCATTGGAAATGGATAGAATTATATAATATATCTTGACCAAAATTTCATGAGTGTGAAAAGTGTATTATAGGGGAAGGAAAAAATGGATTTTATTTTCCGAGGAAACTAAAATTTTAATATTATCTTATAGGGGTGGTGAGAGGCCACTTTGATAATTTGTGAGAATGACATTTTTTGATACAGAATAACATTTTGAAAAGGGATAACATGTTTAATCTATCATGTGGCTAAAAAACTGTAAAATATGTGATAGGGGAAGATATAATTTCAACACACACCATAATTACTATATTATAGACATTTTTGTATCATCTCTTAGGCCCATCATTCCTTGAATTTTTACTTTTTCCCATTTTTTATTTTATCTTGGAAACCATATTTTACATAAGGTAAATTTATATTTAAATATAATACTAATGTGGACCTTATTTGATAATTTTGTCCGATTTATTCTATTTAAGAAATCTATTTTAATTGATTCAATTAATAAAAGTGATAAAAACTAATGTTAAAATAAAAATACATAATCTATTAACAATAAATTTTGAAAAAATATTATCTATGTTCAAAAATTTTAAAATATATGTCATAAATTTTCATTAATAATTATAAAGACACATATAAAATATTTATTTAATATTATTTAATTTTTTCATAAAATTACGATTGATTCTTACATACTTATAGTTTCATTGAATTTAAGTAATTCGCTAAATCTGTATTTTTCAATATTCACCAAAAATAATTCTTCTTAGAAAATACCAATTAATAAATCTTAATAAAATATTACTACGATGAATCCAAAAAAACATCTCATTTTTTCCAATTCAAATTATAAATTTTTTAAATTTAAATTTATAATAAAAAGGCGTGATATAATGAAATATTATTTTAACATGAAAATATCTTTTTTAGAATAATAATCATTTTAATTAATATATCCAATTATTTTATTATTAAATTAATAATAATAAATTATTCATATGAATGATGTTTTATCATCATTAACCACAATATTATTGAAATAGAAATTTTTTTATCATAAAAAGGAAATATTTAGAGAAATATGTTTCTAAGTATTAAATGACTATATTATTCATTATTTATATATCAATTGTATTCCATTTATAATACATGTATTCAATATATTAATCACATGTTTCTATCAATAACATTGTCATAATTAATGTAAATTTTATATTAATGTCACATGCTATTAAATTTATAGTATTCTTTGGTCTAATTTGTGGGTTTGACACCTATATTGCATTTCCTGTGTATCTTTTCCAAAATTGACTTATATTGGTATACAAAAATATCCTAATTAATGTTACATAGGAGAAAGGTCACCTAAAAGGAATCAAAAGATAAGGGATTATTTTCTCACTTTCTTTTTGTGAGGAATACATCACTTTCACGAGTTATGTTGTTTACATGATGTATATACTAACTATAGATTCATTTTATGAGTATTATTCAAAAGATTAGTGTAATTTAATATCAATATAATTTTCATTCATTTTTCATAAGATTATACTTATTATTAATTGTTAATATGTTAATTAACAATCTCATTGCTATTTGGGATTCTTTTTTATGTCTCCACTAGGGAATATTTTTATTCCATGTTAGTGTTTTCTAAAAAAATAAATTATTTTTAAATTCCCCAAGGATTTTATAAATTCCTTTTAACCCATTTTTTTGTTTTTAAAAAATTCATTAAAAGGAATCTTAATGTTGTTTTCAAAAACAATGAACTTTATGACATTTATTACAAAAGTAAAATGAATGTTTTTATACCTATAAAACAAGAATGATATTTTCTAATGTAATGTTTCACTAATGTTTTTATGATTCCTTTACAAGTTTACAAGGTTCATTAAAAAGAAAATATTTTCTTTTATAAATATGTGACCTTTAAAATAAATGACTACAATATGGTAAATGATTTTCATCTCACCTTTCACATCTGCGAGATAATTGTTGTATTCATCACATAATTATTCTATGTGGTGTATCAACTACCCCCTTAGATAAAATATATCATGAAACTATTTTTCTAAATTTTATTTAATGTTTAATTTTATATTTATTTCATTTTATCTATATTATGTTTCAAATATTTCAAAGTGGTATGGGAATCATTGATTTAAAGATATATTTTTAAACCAAAAGTATGGTATATGAGGAGTGATATAGAATAGTATGACATGGGTGCAGGAAACTTTTATGCAAGATATAAGGGTTAGGGATTGATTAATGAAATTACCACAAATGCATCAGAATTATATTGAGACGAAATTAGTTGGAAATAAACCCTTCATGTTTGTTACGAATCAGTTATAAATTTTCATGGGGGATAAATCTTGACCCAAATGAAATAGTTCATACCCAAAAAATTATATTATCTTGATGGTGGATGATGATAATAACTAACATGATGATATATCATGATAGTGCAGGGTACAACAATATCTATTTATTAATTATTATTATTCCATGTTATTATTTAATTAGTTAGAATATCCATGGTTATGTTTCCTTGCTCATGTGATTATTTAAATGTATTTTTTAAGTTATTTACTATTACATATTGATTATGAATTATCTATTCCATTTTAATGGAATGTGGTTTTAGTTATTTTCCTATAAATATTGTTTTACTATCATAAATTCATTAATTATTCCATTTTTCAAACCCTTACTGTGCATTTGATCTCACCGTTTTAATTTTCTATTTCCACAAATTTATGAAGATTTAATTTTTTAATGACTTCAAGGATGAAGTTATTTTATTATTTTATTTTTTATGTTTTATAATTGTTATAAGGGATCCCATAATGTATCTAGTTTTTCAAGATTACTAAACCAGATGGTCTTTTAGGATTTGATTCCTTGTAATAATGTGAATGTAATAAAGTAATGCATGCCTCCAGGCTTCTGGGGTCGAGGTGTAACACTATTATTTCCTTATATAATATTATTTAATCTATTTATTTTTTTTAATATCCATTATTATATCACCTTATTCAGATAATATATCTTGTTTCTTTTTTAAAAAAATCTATAAAATTTATTCAATCTTTCAAAATAATCTGATTTATTGGAAAAATTAAACAAAATTCATATGATTAATATAATCCACATGTTTTTTAATGTATATGTCTTTGGAGATAAATTTTATTCTTATAAATATCTACACATTAGACTGTGTTTATTCAAGAGTTTTATTGATTTTTAACTCCTCTAGATTGTGTCCCTTATTTCCCATCATACCTTTGTAAAAAATATAACATGGGTTGTTCCTATCACAATCCAAATTCAATAGGATTCTTACTGTTTAATATCTGATAGTTTATACGATATTATTTTTATCTAAATGGAATATAAATTTATTCCAAAGGCTATTATCTTCATTCATTGTATTAGTTAAATATTTTTATCAATGAAAATTAAGAATAAATTATTTGTTTCCCACTATACATTCTTGGATATTGTTTCATCTTACATTAATGATATGAAATATCCATTAATTTGAATTATCACGTCATACCCATTTTCAAAAAATTTCTATACACATAAATTTTTTCGTAAAACTAACAATAATGATAAAATACCTATATTAAAAGTTATTTTGAATTTTTTTTATTATTCCAACCAATTTTGGATTGAGTGATCTTTGGTTTATGAATCCAACCGACCATCCATAATACCATTTAATGTATTTAAGGATATAATTTATTTACTGATCTTGTTTTATGAGAAATTACCGTCCAATATCAATGGATTTACTCATTTAAATTCTTCTTAATCAACCTCAACCTATATTGCCTATTCGTTATCACTTCATCACATAATAGTTTATGTAATTTCATCCTATGAAATCGATCTATATTTATCTTTAGACACTTTTTGGTGAGTTTTATTGGTTTTCACACCTCCCATAATTTTAATAATATAGTATTGTGTTTTATGTATTTTATCTTTCTCTATTGGGTATAGTCTCAGTTTGACTCTATGATTTTATAATCGTGTCCCCAAAATTTAAGTCATATATATTTTTATGGAGTGAAATATTATACCATTACATATAGAATCTATATTTATAGGCTCCATTATACAATTTCTTTCATTTAAACTAAAATATCATTTGTTATAAATATTTTCCATCCAAATCAGCTCATTGATTCAATTATTATTTTGAAATATTATATTTTTCAGTAAACTCCTCATTCATATGAATACCAAAATTTTGTATGGTTTTTTATAAATGATTATCCGAAATATATTTCTTATTAAAACATATTTAAATTTATAATTTTGAACACGTCATCTTGAACTAAAAATGAGTGTTTCTAATTTCTATTTTGAAAAAATCAAAATCCACTCCCCTTATTATCATTTCTTGAACCAACATTATTATGTGTCCATAATAATAGTTTTGAGAATCACATGTAATTTTAAATGTATCTTCGTAACATAAATCTCTTTCCTAGATCATTTAAAAGATTCACTACCATTTTATAATGAATTTGAAATTCAAACTATGATATTTTCACTGATTTTTTAGATTCATTCAACATTTCAAAAATAGCTCCCTCTTATTCATTCCAATAAAGGAAATTTTTTATTGATTGGCTGGTATCTAGTAACTTTCTCCATGGATTTCATTGTTATTATTTATTTTTTACTAAACTTTCATTTCTATATCATCAATATCTTTATAATTTCAACTATCAAGAGATTTATTTAGGGAATCAATATCTTTCAACATTTTCTTTCATTTCCTGAAATCTATTTTATTTTCATAATAAAATAGAAACATTGTAATTTAAGTCCATTTTTTGTATCTTTTTCACTAATATATTATTCTTTACTAACTTATTCTCTATCACAGGGATGATTTTATTTGATATATTTGAACTTATGAAATTAATTTCTTTATCCTGCAAGTACACTTTTTATGATTAATTTTTCTCATCAAAATATTTCATGTCAATATTAGAGATAAAATTATATCAAATTAATAAATTGGAAATTCCTTTTATATTAAATTATATTCCTCTATTATAACCACTTTCCAAAAATTTTATACTTGATGATATTTTAGGTTGATCATACCCATTATCTAAATTTTTCTTCTAGGTGAAATTGGCTGAAATATATGCAACATTATATGAAATTAAATATTTAAAAAATTTCTATTGAAAAAAATTTCCATGTTTAAGGCCTTTTGAAAGAAATAATATTAATTTATTGGTATTCTATGTATCATTTATAAAATTTGGGTTCTCCATCAAGATAATTTTCGATTAAATATTATTAAAGCTTTTATATATTTGAATATAGTCTCCATTCATATTTTTAATTTCTTTTTAGATGAGTGGACCCTTATCATATCATAGTTTATCAATATATTAATGATATTATTCATGAAAAAATATAAAATTTATTGATATTTAATAGTGAAAAATATTAAAATGGTATTTTTAGTAGTATTTCTTGTCAATTCCATTAAAAACATAGAATCATCATAATATTTTCCATAACATCAATTATATAAAAAAAATTCACTCCATTGAATAAATCATCAACTAACTCATTTTACTTCCATAAAATATCCTTAAATATATCTTGTTATGTATTTAATCAAGACTCTTCAACTTTTATGCCTCCATTGTAGAAATAATTGAGTATTATGTTAATGAAATTTATTTTATTAGTGTCAATGAGACATTTAAACACATTATTAGATAGGGATTAGTGTAATGTAATTCATTTTATCACAATGAATTCAATATTTGTTTATATAAAGTATAAAATTTCAAATTATTAGATATATATACATTGTTGTTTATTTAAATAATAATATCCATTGCAAGAGATTAAATAATGAAATTATCCTTCCATTTCAAAGATGAAAACTTTTACATTTGACATGAGTATACAATTTTTGATGATATATTTTATTTTATTTATGGAAACATAATCAATATAAGCGATCATGGTAAAATGACTCATATATTCATGAATAAAAGTTTCCATCATACCATTTTAAATACCTAATAAATCATTATGTTATATGATGTGGGGTGGGGGATGGGTGTATCAGTTTGAAAAAAATCACAAATATCTTATAAAATCTACAATGAGTAATCATGTAATTAAATTTTAGTATAAATTAATTAAAACATTTAATGGGGATAAGAGATAGAGACTGGGAAAGAAAAAGTATGAACCTTGAAATTGTCATGTTTCACTTGGCCTTTTTTATAAAGGGTATAATTTATGGAGTACAATGGTTGGGTTCACGAAATCCATATTCTTATATTATCATCAATAAAAATTAGGATTAAAAATTTACTAGATGGTCTATATTTCCCAGTACATTATTGATTTAAAAAATTTTGTACTTGTTTATAAATATTTTTCATCCATCCTCATGTAAATATATGGTTTGATCCGATGTTATCCTTCATTAATACCTTATATCCAATCCCTATATTCATTGAAATTCCTTATATAAGATAGAATCAATGAAATTATTATTTCATTATACATTCTAATTTCAAATAATTCATTTACAAATATAAATGAATCTACAATGATGTAATTATTTTCTCCATGAATCATTCAATATTAATATGGTTATATTTAAATAAATGACATGATATTTCATATATTTCCATATTTTTATGGGGATATATTTATCTAATTCAATTTATCATTGATATCTTACCCTAAATTCTGAGTGAGATAGCATTACAATGTTACTCATCCATGTACAAAAAATGGTTATTTTTCATGTGAATTTTACACTAAGGTAGGAAATATATATATTTTCAATTCTATAATGACATAGTTCAAAAATAATTTGTCTATTTCTCTTTATGTTGAAACCGTAATTTCACCCATTGATATTCTATAATGACAACCATCTTCAATATGTCCCTTTCTATGTTAAAATGTTACATAACAGAGGATCAATATTTATTATAATTTATTCCTCATTGTTAACCCCTTAACATTAATGAAACCATAAGTGAAAAATGTTCAATTTTTATGACTCTTTTTCTGATCATTTTAATATATTAATAATGAAATAGTTATATGTTAATGAAAACAATTTTTTCAACCTTTTTACAGAGAAACATATTATTCCATTGATGATTTTGTAATTTTTGTATACTTAATTATGATGATTGTGGAGTTGGTCTTATGTTATAAGAAATTTGTTGGTTTTGTTAAGATAATACATTATCTACACTGATTGAATTTTGGAGTTGACATATTTTGTGAGTATTGGAATTGAATTTTCCTTATTTTTGGCTAACACATTTACGATGGATCCTATTAAATAATCGTGGTTGAGATTTCCCACTATTCAAGGAATCCATATATACCAACAATAAGGTGGGGACTAGGATAAACCCTATAGATTTAGACTAGTAGGGGCAATGAGATACATGAATTGTGTAGTTGGAGGTATAGGGGAGTAACATGGAGACATTGTGTAGGGTATCATAGTGGTGGATGAGAGCACCGACACAGAGTGGTTCGACGGGTATGAGGGGAGGACTGATTTCTATTTTTGGAAAGATTCAGACACAAATTTTACTATAATGACGTTCAAAATATATTACCATTTTATTGTATTACTCCCCATTTGATATTTAATATTCATCTGTTTAAAAATACATATAGATCTAGCACCTTCTGATCCGATCTCTTTGAGTAGTTTGACTCTAGTGGTTACCTAATTACTTGATCTAACCCAATGATTGATTATCACTAAGATTTCAAATGAAAATTAATCATAAGATCAATTTGAGGCTTAATAGAATTTTGATTATTCAAAAAATATGATTTTTGATGAAATCACATGAATTTTTTTTACTGATAAAATGAAGATCAGACCATGGAAGTCATAAATTAAAAAAATATATTTTATCATTGACGGTGATATCAATTAAAAAATAATATGAGATAGTGTATTGTATGAGTTGATGAAAGAATGGATGCATCTCTATGTTTTTCAGAGTACTGCATCAGATTATTAGTTTCTATAAATATCTGAGAGTGTATAATTTGTTGTGGGTATTTTTGACACTCATTCAAGGATTTATTAATAGAGAAATAGAGTAGATAACATGTTCTATTTTTTTGAATAATATTCCATGTTTTTGAGTACCACATATGTGATCACGTGATGTTTTTATGAATTTTCATGAATCTATTTTGTGAAGAAGAAGTTGAACCCACAAATTAGGTGAGTTTCCATGAACTTGTGTTGATATCCACACTATTATTAGGTTTAGATAACGAAATCTATGATTATATATTCTTGTACTAAGATTCAATGTAACATTATGATGAATTAACATTCCTGTGAACTATTATTCTCATGAATATAACCTACTATGAAAACGATGCTTCTTAAGTCTAGATTATGTGAAGATAACATGCATTTTTTATTAGGTGAAGAATATAGAGATACACATGAACCATTCATGTGATGTCTTCATGTGAAGCTTATTTATGTGAAGAAAAATTAGTTTCAGTTGACTAATGTTGAGAAAAGTAGTGATTGTGTAAAAAAAATATGTGATACATGTATAAATATATGTGGAAGAATTTTGGTGTTTAATGTTATGATTAGTTAAATTGGTGAGTCAAAATTGAGATTATATGAAAAGAAAATAGTTTTACAATTTATATTTTCCAAAATGAGTTAAATAATATAGAGTCTTCTGTATATTTAAATTCACCAATAAGTAGAATCAATTTTTATGAAGAAGTTGTGTAAAACTGAGTTTTATTTTCAAATAATGTGTCCAAAAGAATATGTAGAATAAATAAATATACTAGGTATTTCTGTATTACATTAAATTTTAATTTATTAATAGGAATATGTAATCAATGTGAAAGTTCAATGCCATATTTTAAAGAGGATCGAAGAGAAATATTTTTTTGTTTCAGGATAATATTTTAATCATTTTCTGTGTTTTTGTTTTTATTTTGATCTTGTCTAAACTAGTATAATATTTTTTTGGTAGAAATTGATTAATGAAATAGTTGATAACTACCCTTCATGATTATATGGCGATAATAACAATCCCACTTTTAATTTTGGATTGTTTTTTGTGGATAATATGTGGCTTTGATCAAAATGAACACATAAATTATATAGTCACCCTTCATAGGGGTGAACATTGTAAAAAACATTATGTTAATGGGATTAAGGTATAACATGTCAACAGTGGTTTATTTCAGTGAAATGAAATTATAAAACTATAGGATCACTGATTCAACCCCCTTTCAGGTGCACAAATCTTTCTTAGACACATAAATTAGTATCAGATATAGTTACATTTTAAGGATATTATTTTAATGCAGCAATAGAAAATTTGAATTTATTTAACAATAGGGGTGCTAAAATTTTTGAAGGAAATAAATTTTATGGTTGGTAAAACCAAATTATTCCATTCTTTTTATCATAGGTATTGGAGGGTTATAATGTAGTTACTGTTGGCATTCCTCCTCTTGAAAAAGATGACCCATGACTTTTGTAGTCCAAAGAAATATAGAGGTTGATGGAAAATATAGAAACAAAACATTATCTTCACTATATGATAATTTTTTTACTAGGGTAATGGGACTTAAAACATCCATTTAGATGTGAGACTAACATGAAAACAAGTATGAATGGAATGGTAAGATCAAATTATTCATATTGAAAACATGGATGGATAAATTTGAAGATATACAAATGATATAAGATGAAAATGTGGATGATTATTATACAAGATTTAGTGATGTTTTTGTCCATATCAGAGGGATTAGAGAAAATCTAGAGGATTATCTAATTTTGAAGAAATTAAGGAGAGATATTATAGATTGATTTGACGTGATGATTTTATCTATAGAAGAAAAGGAAGACACATCTCTTAAAATGTTTCACAATAAATTAATCAACTATAAGATGAATAAGGATCATGCATTAAAGATAATGCCTAAAGAAGAAATGGAATTCATGTCTATGGGTAGGATGTAGCTCAACAAAGTATAAAATAATGAATTTTGTAAATCTGATGATGATGAAGTGAATGATAATGTATTTAGGAAAATAATGTATCTTATCCCAGTACACAGAAAAATGGGAAAGGGTGATTATAAAGGTATTATTCCACTAAAAAGATTAAATTTTATATGAATTGGACATTTTCAATTAATTGTGAAAAGGAGAATAGTGTTGAATATGAGGGTTATCATTAAGCGTGAAAGGAAAAAAGTGGAAATTGATTCCAATTTTTTGATCCAAAAAATTCTTGTTATTTTAGTGTGAAAAATGAAAAAAATATTAAATAGAAGGGCTGGCCATATTGGTCAAAAAAATTTGAGTTCAAATTTCAAATAATAATTTTCTAAGATATTTTCCACATTTAATGATAGAAAAAAAACTATCTGTGAAACATATGAATAAGGGAATCTTGTGATGGCTATTTATAGAAGAGTAGAGATTAACTCTATTAGACCAATTGAGCTTATTCATTTTAAACTTTGTGGACCAATAAGAGATAATTCTACCAATGGTAAAATCTATTTTATTACAATCTTTAATGAATTCCCCTAGATGAGGAATTTTGTATTTATTAAGAATAATTTTGAAATTATTGAAATTTTCATGTTTTAAAAAAGTCATGTAGAGGGAGAGATGTGAGTTTATTTAAAAAAACTATGAATAGATAATGGTGGGGAGTTAACTTGTAATTATTTTTAATCATATCTTTGAAATCATGGAATTGAGACTCAATACAATACAGCTTACACTGTTAAACAAAATGGAGCAGTACAAAGAATGAATAGAAGTCTGGTTGAAATGTGAAGAACTATGATAGATGAATGTAAAGTATGAAACTTCTACTATAATGAAGAAGTGTCTACCACAGTGCATATATAAAACAGACTTTCAGTGAGAGTAGATGAAATGTACCAGATTCTTGGTGTATTTTTTTTAAATATTATATAGATTTTTTAAGACCATACACTCATGTGGTGTGTGATTTTGAGGCCTGGTGTGTGTGAAATAAATTTTTCAAATATATTAAAATATTCAATCAAACGCACACTTAGTTTTCTTGAAATAGTGTAATAACATATGAATTATTTTTCAGATTAGAAATATAAGGGAACCTTTTCATTGAAAGTAGTGAATTTATCTTAGGCGTGATATCACATCGGTCTATGTAGTTCAGTTGTGAAGAGTAATTTCAGGGATTTTTAATGAATAATATAAATTGAGTATTTATTTTTTTAACATTTCATTAACATGGTAACACAATGACACTAAGTTTTAAGTACTCATTTTGGAATGGATCTAGGGTTCTTCTCATAACCCTAGAATATTTTTGAAGGCTATAGAGAGAAACCCTAGATAATTCTCCCGGTAGAGATGATGGAATTGTGGATTGAAGATCGTAAAACACCATTCCTGAAGGATCTTGATAGCGGCAATCAACCACCATGAAAATTTGATCCAATTCATAGGTAGGATGTTTTTTTGGATTTTCTCCATTCTTATATTCAATAATGAAAGTGAACTAACCAAAAAATAGGTTGATTCTTAGTTTGATCATAATTGTTTAGGATGGGTTTAACCTTGTGAGATTTTTGGGGTTTGTAAATTTGAGAATTAATTTGTTTTGCTGATCATTCTTATAGGAATAGATCGAGGTCTGAATGAACAATGGTTGAGGTTATTTCTGTGGATTTTTTCCATGTGGTTTTCTCTATCTTCTTTTTTACATGTGTTCTTCGTTCTTCATTGTGTTTATGAATGAAAAATCATTGCAGCTTCATTTCATGGAACAATGATCCAAAATTTAAGATATGAAATTAGAACATCCTAATGGATATCTAATGGTGATGGTGACAAGAGAATCACATCAAATCAGAAGAAACCATTATTTGATCAGTTTGCGTCCGAACAAATCGAAAAAGGCATCTGATCCGATTGAAGCCCTGAAACACCCGGATCTAGTGTTATGGTGATGAAACAACCTTTGATATATTGTTTCAAGGTGAATAGAACACCAAAACCATATCAGGATCAATGACCAAGGAGCATGGCGTCAGAATAATATTTTTTAGAAAAACATGAAAAATATGGTGTGTAACCCAGGGTTACATAGCATGTGGCCCCACTAAGCGGTGGATAGGGTTTTGAGGTATAGTCAAATGTTAAAAAAACATGTGAACCTTATAAAACTATGTGTATGACCTTTCTAGAGACTCAAGATGTATCTTGGGAGGTACACAGATATGGGGTGGAGTACACGGGTTGCTTACACAATGTCTACCCCACCACATGACTTTGCATTGAAAAAGTGCACGGAATACCCCATGTACTTGTACATGGGTAATGACACAAAATATGAAACAGTGTACTAACACATGGCCAAAGAACAATGAAGGGACCACCAATGGAAGAACATAGTGTGTGACTCCTTCTACACATCTTGTACCAATCTTCTACACAATATGTTCTAAAGACATGAGCCGTTGTACACAAGAAGTACCCAGGGTCAAGAGATACGACATGTGACCCTAATATACACAATTTACCCTTTCTAAATTGATTTATACTCTTTTCCTCTGTATCTTGGACAAGTTTCATTATGGTTGGTTCCCTTTATTTTTTCCCTAATGGTATGTATAAATAATTTCCTACCCATAAGACTATAGTACATTAAACATGACTTCCAAGATTGAGTTGTTGAATCCACAGGAGGCCTAGAGTGGGATCCTCTATCCGTTCATCATGCCCTAGATTGTGTCTTTGGTATTGATGTAACCAACTTTATATGGTGTTGATCCTCAACATATAGGGTTAATCCATATTGAGTTGTCGGTATCACCCCATGGACCTGGATTTGATCCTCATCTATGTATCATATCTCTCTCCCATAAGATCTATTAGCGTATATCTCACATGTTAAGTCTCTTTGAAAATTACTTATTAGATGGAATTGAATAGTGCTATCGGACTCAGGAGTTTTTTCTCCCAGATAAGTGCTTTGTGGAATCTTCATGCAGAATCCCTTGTGTTGGAATGTGGTAGTCATTAATTTCCTCTAGACTGTGATTCTTGGTTTGAGAATATCTGGATATTCTTCTATGTTTCGTAGACACATAATTGTGCATAGATGACTATACTTTCCATTTTTATATTTATTTGTGGTTTCGGGGTAGACTAGTGAGTATTATTATACTCACCCTTGTACAGGCTTTTCCCGAACATGTCATTTATCGTGTAGATGAGTGACCATTTGATAAATTCCCAAGGGGAATGAGACCAGATGGTGTTTTGTGATATCAGGTTAGATGAGTTGTGTTCTGATGACTATAGACAATAGTCCTAGAACCTTTTTTACAGGTTGTACTTGTGGTTAAAAGACTCCACTTGGTGTGATTGTATTCTAAACTGGTTTACATTACTTGATTAACTTTCCTATCTTACTCCATTGGTTATGACATAGTGGTATGAATGAATTGTTTTCATAGTGGTTATTTTATCCCATAATTTCATGGGAATGGATATGGTTGTATGCATATAAGTACATAGGCAATGTCTAATATATTAGTGATATTCCTACACGGTGCTAGTCACACACCCCTAGCATATTGGTGGTGGGATGGGGGATTCATAGAATGGGACACATTGGTATGGGTTATGATATATTGGTAATAGATGTGGTTGGTACTACCATAAGACCATGATTATGTGAGATTCATTTGGGGAAATAGTGTTTTCCGTTTTGAATTTGGTTTTCAGGCCAGGGACTCCAGTGTTTGTGCTAGGGGAAAACATATTCATACACAAGGATATTTGAAACATTCCTTTTGACATGATACATGAGAACACTAGTTATGAGGAACATAATGGAACACACACCATATAATAATGGGCTTTGGTTTCCATATTCTTCTTGTCAACTATCCATATATACTCATTGATCGGGGTATATCTTTTTCTCTTATAGGATGACTCTACAATTCATAAAATCTTGGATTTAGTATCTTGATCATAATGATGATCCCCTTTATGAAAATGCTTCAATACAATGACTAGTTCACCAGATATTTCCTCTAGGTGGTTCACTAGCTATACCTCCACCTGTTGAGCAGCATTTGGTACCCATGGTACCACCCGAAGAGGATAACATGATGAGCACTCTACATGAGTTTTATATATAGATACCCCTCATTTTATGAGGTAAGACCAACCCCCAGGTGGATGAGGATTTTATTGAGTTGGTGATCTGAGTTTTCCACCTAGTCTGGACACTATGAGATTATATGGTTGTTCTAGAAGAAAGCATTATACATGGATCACTAGAGAGATGGTGTAGTTTGTCTATCCAGAATCACAATGATGTTATTTTTTAATGGTTATAGTTTGAGTATCTTTTTAGAGAGAATTTATCACCAGTTACACTGAGGGGTGTGAATATATATGAGCTTCTTTAGTACCATCATTGAAGCAAGAATGTTTATGATTATTCATTGAGGTTCACCAACTATTCTAGGTACTTTGGGAATATGGTTGGTGATTAGTGAATTAGGAATTAGACCTCTGATCGAGGTCTCCATAAAGACATCTAATCTAGTGTTATCCCTATATGCCTTCCAAATTATGATCAAGTGCTTGAGGAACCTCTTGTGGTTGCAAGATTCTTGGCTGAGTAGATACAACTAATGATAATCCGTAGTGTACGAGAAGAAGAAGTGAACAAATAAGAAGGGAGAAAACATCATCCCCATGGACATGTACATGAAAAAAATTTCATAATATCATGAGATTTAGGATCTATAGTCAGGGATCATAGGGTGGGTCCAATCATCCTAAGGAGAGAATGTTCAATTCATGTGATGACAATGGATATCCCGCTCTTGATTTTATGACCCACATGCTATATATAGGGAGACTGTGGATGGACCACCGAAGAAAATACAATTATAGAAGTAGGAATATTTTTAGGGATGAGGATGTAGAAAAGGAAATAAGAGAGAGCATGAGGTGTTTGATGATTTGACTTATCAACACCACCACCCCCTATAGGTTCATTACAGGCACATGTAAATGGATGACAGGGGAGGGGACATATGGATGTGGTTGAGACATATTACTTAAGGGCTCTAGGAATGATCCTAGGTATGATCTGTGTCTTTTCTACTTTATCTACATTATTGATAGACATAGGTTCTATTCATTCCATTCTCACCACATATATTGTTATAGGTTTATAGATTCTGATTTAACCATTAACATGATGGTCTCCATGTTTCCTAATTACGCTTATTTCCTATCCAAAAAAATATCATCTATACTATCACTAATCCCTTGAAAATTCACAATCAATAAACAGGTGATGTGTTTTTTCCATTTCTTAAAAATCAGGGACATGTCGAGATAATTCACTTCCAAGTTCTCCATATTTGATCATATTTTGGTAATTTGTTTTCTAGATTCTCCATATGAGAATAAATCTCAAGAGCTATTTGGAGTTTAACCTTAACTGAGAAATCCCAGATGGTATTCTGGTGGAGCTCTCACCCTTTATTATTATGTAATACTTAGAAGTGAACTTCATATTGCAACCGGGCCTCAACACCACAGTATCAGTATCCATGAAATGATGGTTTTTATCCTCCATTGAAACCTGTGGAGGAACAAATTAATGTGTATTTTATTGTTCCCTAAACCATATATAGTTATATGCGTTATTTCAGAAGGAATTCTTAGCCTATCCCTAAGGGGATTCTCAAGTTAATATGCGTTCCAACAATCTAGATCAGGATTACTGAAAGAAATCTATTTAGAATTATTAATTAGATCAATTACCTATGGATATATAGATGATGTTACCCTAAATCAATAGGTAGGTGGAGAAATATTATGTTTCTAAAATTACTATTCCACCATTCAGCAATGGAATTTTTGAAGTGGTATAAATAGAATATTTGGAACATACAATTAATAAGGAATGTTCTAGATTGGAATTGTGACTATAATGGAATGATAAGATTCATGAACCTGATATGATTCACTTAAATACCAGAAATATAGAAGGATATAATAGATAAAGAACATAGGGAATATATATTTATGAATCATGTAATAAAAAAGATATATAAATATCTCAACAAGTATTTCTTATGAAGGAACATCAAAATAATGTTGTAGGATATGTTTCTATAATCCCAAAATGAAATAATGTTATCGATAAATGCCATAAGTTTAAGGGTATTATATAACAATTATTCTCACATAGATTGAAATAGGAAACAATATATAGGGATTTCATTGCAGTACTACACCAGATATCAAAATCATATATATATCAATATGGTTTTTATTCAATCTCATTAAAAATTCATCACATTTCATTATTAACAGAAAATATTTAATTATTTATCAATTTTATAGGATGTAAATTAATAAAGTGGAATGGATTCATGCAGTACCACTTTTAAAAAAAATTGACAGATATTCAATGGTGTACTAATATTTCCTAGATGTATCTTAATAAACAATGAATATAGAGTTAACATTTATCACTACATACCATCCTAAAAAATATGGTCAGTCTTAGAGGACTATTCATGACATAAAATATATTATTAGATATTGTTATGTAGATATCAATGGTTCTAGTGATAAAAACTATTCTTTTATTAATGTTTCTTGAAACAATATCTTTCACATGACCATTAAGAATGATCCTTCTGAAGAATTATTTTTAAATAGTTAGAAAAAACCAACATGATGGGATAATGTTGGTGAAAAAATATATTAGGCCTTAAACCATATTAAAAGTAATTTTATTAAAATTTAGTAGCACATCATAATAGGTTAGTGTGACTAAAACATTATACAAAAAATTGACTGAGAGATCTTGTTTTCAATGTTAGAGATAAGGTATTCTTATGAATATTTACATGAAATAAGGTTATTATATTTTGAATTAATGGTAATTTTTTCCAATATGTATATGTCCCTATGATATTTTTGATCTTATTATAATAATAACATATCTCATAGAACTTCAATGGAACTTTTCACATGTTTATGATGTGTTCCTTTTATCTCGTTTGAGGAAGTAAATAACTAATATAAAATTTTAATGAAATTTAGAGTTTGTACCTCTAGGAATTTTTTTTATTATGATGTACAGTATATTGAGATTCTTGATTATAGAGATGAAGTGATGTGGAACAAGACTACTAACCTAGTCATAGTTTTAGGGGAAATATATATATTGGAGATCTATATTTTTAATTAATAGTAATAGAATTTAATGGTGAAATTCTTATTAGGGATAGAATATAAAAACTATTATTTTAAAATATATTTGTTTTTAATATATTTTATAAATTCAATAGCTTATAATGCACACAAAACTGAACATATATGAGAAAGGATTTGTTAATATAAAAAATTATATTTATTAAAAGATAATAAGATGAAGTATACATAGTAATATCATTATGGTAATTATAATATGCACAATAATAATTATTTTTGGTTAAATTTAAATGAATTATTTTAAAAAATTATTATATATGTTTTATTCAAAATATTTTTAATATTTTGTAGATTATTATAAATTTGTAAAATTATTGATTAGACAGGTATAAAAATTATAATTCATCTATATATTTCATAAAAAATTGTACTAAATGAAGACAAGATCATTTAAAGGGAAACAATTAATTTTTTTTGAAATATAGTATATTCATGTGTACACATTATTTTTATAATAGAAAATTAAAGAAATATGTATAGATAAATTGTTTTAATGAAATGTGGATATAATAAATTCTATAAGATAAATTAATAATGATTTAGTGGTAGTTTCTAGGAACATAATTAGAATAAAAATATTATTATTTATAAAGATATTTGTTTCATCTAAAATTAGATTTAACAAGTTTTATACATTGATATTAAATTTAATTTTATCCACCTATTAGGTGTTAATATCATCCAATTCATTCCAAATTTGTAACTAGGGTAATAAATATTTTTAATAAGGTAAAATTATTTTTTCCCATAATGAAGAGTTATCAATTTTAAATTTTTATCACTATATTAATGGATAAAATATATAGAAATGGGGTTAAATTAAGAGATATGGGTGAACATTTTATGAGAATGTGATTTATTATATTTCAATGTTATTAATATTTTCCAGTACGCCACTCCCCTCAATAAAAAAAGAGAACTCGGTATTATCATTTATCCACAAAACTTGAAGAAAATATATCAACCATGATACGATAACATACAATCAAAACTACCACTTTCAACCTATATTTTATGGTTTTCCCAAAATAAAAATCCATAAAATCTTATATAATTTTTCAAAAGAGATTATCTGAGTAACTATATGTTCATCCAAAAAAATTTCAAGTTTATTAATTATAAAAGATCCCATAAATGTTACATAATAATCTTAACATAATTAAATTAGTATATTTAGTATAATGAAACATTTTCCAATTATTGTTAGAACCATATAAGATTCCCATAACATCAAATAGAATACATAAATATGTCTCATAAATATATGCAAACTACCACCTCAATGAAGTGGTATTTTTCCTTATTCATTACTAAATATCACATATAGTTATATATACATATATAGTGAATATATTATATTCTATAAAGATAAATCCTTTTTTACATTCATTTTCTTACAATCCAATAAAAAATGTATACATCACTCGTGCGTGTATACAAAGTACCATCTTTATGAAGTGATGCAGTTTATTTTAAATTAATACCTTATAAGGAATGATTTTAAAGTTTATATACTGAATAAATATGAATTTTATGACATGAATAAAAATTATATATATGGAAAATCTATTATAAGGAGGAAGGACTAGAATATACAAACTAAAACAAATGTGAAAAAAAGAATTGTCGACAACATTATATTGATTTTAAAAATGAATTATTAAAAATTGGAAAGTGGAAACAATAATGGAATGATATATACTACTATAATTATGAATATTTTACTATTATATATTTATAATATGTCTAAATATATTATATAATATGTGATAGTTCTTAAGAATTATGTTGGGAGATGTGGTAATGGTTTAATTATACTAGTATCCCTTTATTGAGACAACTTCTACATTTATCACCCTAATTTTTATGGGGTGTATATAATTCGCAAGAATTCATTTTTATTAATTTTCCAGAAACTTAATTGGATTCACAAATCTATTAGTTGAATTTTAATTCATGAAGCTTTGATTCAAAGACAACTAATATTTACAGGTTTCTGTTACAGTCTCACTTTTTCTCAAGCTTTTTTAAATTTCAATTTACATTGTGGGAAATTGTATGTTATTTAATTTATAAAACTTGCATATTTTCTTCTCCAAAAGTAATTATTGTGGATTTCATGTATACATTAAATTTTTTATTCTTCTTGACACTCAAAATATTGAATAAACACTTTTTTTGAAATGTTAACCTTATTATTTTTTTTGTTATAAATATTTATCTTTCATATAGTTCATAAAAATTATATTTCGACATTTTTACCTATAAAAAAATGTTTTATATATTTCTTTTCTACTACATTTTACATTTGTTTAAATTGACTAAAATGAATCATTTCAAGTGTTTTTCGTATGTATCATTATTTTTACTTTTTAAAAAATTAAAAAAGAATGTTTTATTTAGAATTTAATTATTTTCCTTATTTTAAAACCATCATGAATGATAATTTTTTTAAAATTTATTTACATTTTATAAGGTTTAAAAAATAAAACCATGTAAAAAATTTCGCGTAATGTTTTTTAAAAGGAAATAATTGAAGAGTATTTATTATGCATTTTTAATTAGTAATTTAAATGAATTTAAAAAATTATTTTTCATCTATGTAATAATCCTTCAGAGAACATATTATTCACCAGGGACTCTCTATAATTATACCATCCATGTTCTAAATCTGTATGGTATATGATTATGTGATGTGAAAATATATTTGAAATCCATTCCTTTTCTAGGATTCATGATTTGAAAAAATTATGGTTATTCTTATGATCTTATCAAACATATATATATGATTAAAATTATATGATGATTGGTAATATAATTATATATCCTTCTATTTGATTGGGTGATATTTTAGTTCTCATGATATTAAATGGGTACATGAGAGGTTTTCCCTATTTCAGAATGGTACACTAATAATTATCCCTAGACCATGAGGGTAGAAATATAGTTAGATGAAGCCAAAAAGGGGAATTGGTAGTTTTACCAATAATAATATATAATTAATTTCTTGTTGAGTATCTTTAACATAGGATTAGTATGTCTACAAGAATGGTTTGTGATCCCAATTTAGTATGAGACTCTATGAACAATGATACTCTTAGAAAGGAAAATTTACAAAACAAATGAATAGATTTTATTATATATATTACACAAAATTATAACTTATGATTATGATATGATCACATGGAAAATTATTTATCATTGATGGTTCATCGCTATTATGATTCATGTAATTTTTATGTCAATGATTTATTAGATGAATTTTTTTTATATGATTTTTTTGTATAATCTAATATATTATGATTTTTTTCTCATTACATTAAAGTTGTCTTATTATATCTTATGGACATAACTTTAAATTTACCATGTTTTCCCTTATTGAGCATCCATACTCACCCTTTCACATGTTATAATTTTCCACGTTTATGAGGAATGGTTTAATGTAAATGTTGTCTATAAAGGGTAAAATTTGAGAACTTATTTGGGAAATGTAAAGGATATTTCTTGAAATAAGTTTATTATTATCTATTATAAAAATATAGAAAACAATTAAGGTTAATGGGAATTTATATTTGCGATAGGTATGAAATATTCATCTAAAATAATGTAATATTTAATAATGAAATTAACAGGAAACCTTAGTTTTTCAAATTTGTGATCATGAGAAATATTTATAAGAGACTCATATAAGGGATTAAAAATGAAAAAATATTCCTCATTTGAAAAAATCAAAAAAACATCTTTTTAACATGAACCTGATCAAATAGTTCATTAACATTCCCATGGTAAAAATCATCATTTCTTAACCAATTCACCTCATGATCCTTTATCTCATCCCCAAATTGAGAGATAAAATTATATATGTTGACGTAGAGGATCATGTATCGATGTATATGTCTATGATACCATTAAAATAATAGATTACTGTGTTGATTTTGTTTTATAATCATTGAGAAAGGAAGATTGATGTTTTTATTGAGTCCAAATTTTTTTCGTAAAGTAAAATGATGTCATAAGGGTAAATGAAATTTTTATATTTTACCGTAATATACATTGCGATATAATTAGAAAACTGAACATTATGGCTAGTGACGTATATATTTACATGTGTGTGTTAGATATAATAAATATGATGTTAGAAATATGTATTGTGCTGATTCTTTGAAAAAATGATCCAGGATCATATAATGCATTGAGAACCATTTTATATTATATTTATATAATTATATATATATAATTGAGGTCAATTAACTTAGTAAGAATGGTTCCCTAGATGGTGGATATCAAATTAGAAACCCAAAGGACATTACTTTTGAAAATAATTAACTTTTTGAAATAAAAAAATTAAATAACAAACGTAGATTTGTTGATATGTTGAGGATTGTATCAGGAAGTTGCATATTTAGTTTTACACGTGAGAAGATTAACATCATTGATTCAATTTTGTCTAATTTGGATTTCCAACTAATTTATTACTAAAATTTAAAAACTCAATGGATTTTTTTGAGGTTTTGGATCTTGTTTATTCTCCCATTATTATTTAAATTTTAATGGTAGTTCATTAGTATTATCTGTGCAGGTGAATGCTGAAACTATTTAAGAATGGGTTGTTTATTTTTTAAAATAGCATTTCAACTTTTGCAGGACATTTTTATTTTTATTTATTCAAAAGTGGGTAGTTTTGAACTTTATTCTCTATTTATGTATAAGGATGGTATTACCATAGTGGGAAGGGGTGGTATAAACATTTTATTTTTCTAAATGATTTAACTATTATAAATAATTTTCCTAATATTCAGAAATAGTTTTTTCATGTAATGGGTGACGTATATATTGAATATTGGTTCAAGATAGTTACTTTATTCTAGGAGGATGATTAGGTTATCAAAACATCAATGGAGGATATTTTAATTGAGTTTACTGAGATTGAAACTAGTTATGTGTGTGATATATTTGTAGAGGGTATGGTGTGAGTTCCCCCTATGTCACATGTATGATAAATTCAATCCATTATTTGTAACTTTTGAGGCATAAAAAGATTCAGTGGATTAGAGGATGAAAATAGGGATTTTTGAAAAAATTGTCACAGTGCATGATCAAGGAACATAGTTACGTTAATCATGTGGTAACAATTTTGTATGCCTCTATGAAGTTCAATTGAAATTTTCATGATTTGAGAATAGTTAGAAAACCCATGAGACAATCCCAATGAACATTGTGGGTGTATGATGGTTGTCTATGGGTTTCACATGGTTTTTTCATGGTTTACCCAAATCATGAGGACCCAATGAAGACAATTCAACATTTTTAATGACGAGGTTTCATAGTTTGAACATGATTGAACTAAATATACGGTCAAACTATGGTCTCACCTAGAATGGATAGTAGGCATGTATAGTTAGGCCACATAATTAGTTTAACCATATGTACTACCCCATGAAACATTGATACCACCTTCTTATTTATTATAATGTGGTATTTACACTATTCCCATTAACATTTTAAAGCCTTATCACCCCAAGTCTCATATTCTCTCATATTATCCTTCCAAACTAATTTGGTGGTCTCTCCCCTAGGATTCTAGGATGAATTACATTATCCATGATGGTTCAAAATGAGGTATATTGTATTTTTATGTGCTTTCCTCTCTTATTAGTAGATATATTCTAGATATAATCTCCTATAATCGTATAGAAATGAGAGGGGATATCTATGATGGATATATTTTATATCAAATATTATATAAATAGTTCTTTATAGATCGAGGACTGTGATGACCTGGTCTACTCTTCCCCTATCTAAGTATGTAAAGGCGGTTTGCGCTTCCTACATTTCAAGGGTGGTGATTATTTATAATGATTAAATTAATGAACAGATCATAATTACAGTTAAATTAATTTGAGTTTTCCATTGAATTGGTGTGATTTTTTGTTTAATGGAATTTCAGGGAAAGATTCATGTTCTTAAAGGTGTTTTTTTATTAAAAAAGGTTATTTCACATAGAGTGTTTGATTAAATTATTAAAATATTGTTTTAATTAGTAATTGGTTTTGAAAAACCAAAGATGATTGGATTAGATTTGGAAATAATTTTAAAATCATAATCTTGGTTACAAATTGGTTTTGGTAATGGATCTTTTGGAACAAAGAGTGTTTCAGGAAAGGCACATAGGTGATCTTAGAGTGTGTGAAACCATTAGGGGTTACATTGGGATATTGATGGACTCTGGTTGGACTTGATATTGGATGGTACTAACATATGATTTTATTAATATTATTTATATATAGTATATATTTTCATTGGTTAGGGCCCTAAATGGATTTTTTTGTTATTTATGGTTCTAACCTAATGATGCATTTTGTTATGGATTGTTCCTTACATTTTTTCTCATGAAGTAGTATCACATTATTTATAATTAAGGGTTATTTGATGGATAAGAGGTTACTAGCTTACCTTATGGTGTATAGATTTTCATAAATATTTTATCACATATAATTTTTGTATTCTTAGTTTTTGATATGAAATGATTTTATGAATAACCAAAGAAAAATGATTTAAAAATGGGTTTGGATTTATGAAAAATCATCATAAAACTATTTTACAACAAGAATTGATGCATTCTTATTAATAGCCCCTCTATAAACACTATAACATCCCAAACTCGAATTACACTCAATAGTGCACCGAGACTAGTTGTCCACATGGCCTCAAGAACTTCTCCTCATATTCTAGAGGTTTCCTACTAGTATCAAGGGCCTAGGTGAGATAGTAGGGAGACTATTTTCTCATTAGAAGAGAGTAATATAGTAGAATAACATAAAAATATTGTAAATAGTAATACCATATAATATATGTGAATAGAGGGGGATTGATAGTATATGTATCCAGAATTTATATCATATATCATATTATTATACATGTTACAAGTACTAGACAAAAAACCAAAATAGTTTACAATGTAGTTATATACAATATAAGCTCCAAAAGTAAATAAGGCCAAAAATAATATCCTAGAAATCACAAGACATATCCTGGTCCCAGGACCTCTAGCTCATGAGCATCATATTAAGTAAATTTAGGAGGGAACTTTCCCTTATTGACACCTTCAATCATATAATATACTTCGGTCGAAAATAATACCCAAATTTCATGTGAGAGTAAGTCTCAGTAGGCAACCACATAAGGAATGTACGAATCTATTACAGTGTATATAAAACAGGAAGTGTGAAATAATAGAATCAATAAACTAGGATGTACTCAAAATTTAAAAACCTACAAGCACTATGTTTCAATGACATTTCATTTCATAAAATATATAAAAATTAAATTAAATTGAATTCATAAGACTCAAAATCTTTCCCAATCCCTTCATCACCCATGTAATTGTTTGAAAAACATATTCCTTATAAGGCCATCTAAATAAGTACAAGTGAAGGCCGAATCTATGTTTTTTATTTATCTTGGAAGATGCATCATAAATAATTCCATTTCAATATTAAATCATAACCCAATCCCATACATGAAATTCCAATGAATTAATTCAAGTATCACTCAATGTACAATTTCCACAAACACCCTACAATCTCATATTGATGAACCACTCAGAAACCCAGTATCAATCTAGATGTGGTATAACTTCATGACACTGATCCCACCCTTGGATGTCCTATAAAAAATCCCCAAGTATCACTCATAACATATAGTCAAATTCCACTTCGTCCTGACCATGTAATCCCTTAATGGATCCATGATTCCCTCGGAATAAAAGTACAACCGATATGATTCCATGTATGAAATCCATGGTTCACTCATGGATTAAATATAACCAACCCATTGATCACATCCATGACATTCCAAAAATAATCCTTGGTTCACTCAAGGTACAGGGTTCTATAGTCATATGATCCCATCTAAGACATTCTAAACATAATACATGATTCACCCATCACTAATTAAAATTCCAAAAAAATAATTCAGTTAAAAATATCACTGTCTATGCTAAAGTAAAAACCAAAATCATTTAATTTTAATCACCACCAAAGGGTGTCTTAAGAAAGAACCAAACTGATATGGATTTCATTTCATTCACACTAATGGTAAAAATTACCATAATAAGAATCCCATGTAAATTAAATTATTAAATGACTTCGGAATTAATTAACTCATGTAGGAAGGTTCAAAATTTATGTAATTCAATCCAAACATTCCTAAAGAATCATATTCATTAATGGGTCAAGGGGAAACTCAACCATTCTATACCCTAACTAATTGAATTTCATTTTAACACTATTGAAATTCGAATTAGTATTCCAATTCATTTTTAAGAAACCGTAAATGGGAATCAATCGAATGTGACAAAGTAAACCTACGACAACTGGCCATAAATGGTCATAAAAAGGGGACTCATACATGGGTGTACCATAATCAAGGTATAAAACCTTTTCTTGCTTTCAAACACCTAATAAATTATGTAATCAATAGAAGGAAACATCATGGTTCAATTACAAATCAAGTTGACACCCCAAAAATGGGCGTGCGATACTCTAACATATATATAAATCTCAAAAATATGTGAATGGAATAAGACCACCTACCTTTGATTAGGGATAGATATCCCATCTAGTGTCAAACTTTGATTTTCCCTAGTTTGGAAGAAACATGATTAATGGACAAAGAACTATATATTTGGGCATATATTAATAAATCCAAATAGTTAAATTGATATATAGAATAATCAAGAACTTCTAAAAAGGAATCAAGGACATAATTTTTTTATCCAAGGAGTTGAACGATAGCAGATATGTAGGTTAGATGAAGCGAGGATTTGAAAATGGAGAAAAGACTCAAAAATAGGATCTCCCTTGGGCCCCTACTGTTCAACATGAGAGATGAGGGTTTATTTTTAGTTTATAAACATTTTAGGGGAAAACGGTAAATTCAACTAAATAAACGGTGTCCCATGGTTTAGTCCCACAGTTTTTCTAAACATGTATTGTTTCGCACAGTTGCTACAAGTAGAAAGGGGTTGTTGCATGGTTACCCTGGATAGTTTAACAACTGTTTAGAAATTGTGATTTAGGTCTCTATCAAAGGTTAGTTAAAATTTAAGACCTACCACATGGTATTTAGGATACTACGATAGGCTATACTCTAAATGTGTCGCTAGTTGGACCCCTCTACCTCACATTACATAGTTCGATAAACTGTATGGAATTCCCCACACAATTTCTACGAACTGTATGATGGGATGAAAGAACCCCTAACCTTGGGTTCTGTGATTCCAACGAGCCCTTAGAACCCCCTGAGCCTCCCTTGATTACTACAACAATCCCCATAAATTCATATTAAATAAATTAAAAAAATAAAATACGGAAACATCATGATTCAAACATAAAAAAAGAATCTTCTTCTTAGAAAATTTTCACCTTAATAATATTAATCGTTGAACTTCCCTTCCAATATTAGTGAAGAAATATCAGAGAATAAGTTTTTCCACTATGATCATACCTCATCCACCCTCTCCCAGGTATCATCCTACACTCGGTCATGCTGCCATAACACCCATACTAAAGGAATGGACCGGTCTCATAGAACCATCATGTTACAATCCATGATTCTTATAGGATTATCCTCAAAGTATGAATCTACATGTAACTCAACATCATCAGGGAAAAAAGTGTGAGATGGGTCTGAATAGTTGAATTGCAGCTTATAAACATGAATGATGTCATGAATGTACTGATACCTCTATGGTAGCTACAATCGATAGGAAACCATCCTGAATCTCTCTAGAATCACAAAAGGGAAAAAATATATAGGAAAAGGTTACCCTATCTCCAGATCCTCTTGTGAACCAACCTCGGCGAAACAGGTAGTTAAATATGGTCCCTGTCATCTAACTTCAATATTCATATAAGAAGAACAACATAATATTTTTGTGGAGACTGCACAATATCAATCCAATTCTGAATCAACTAAACATATTTTGTGGTCTCTAAAAAAATGAGGTCCCAACATAGTTTCCTCTCCTGCCTCCAGACATCACAGGGTTGATTGACATAGACTACCATACAAGGCCTCAAAAGGTATCATATTAATATTAACATAAAATATATTATTGTATTCCAAATCAACTTGGGGTATATGAATATCCCAAGAGTCATTGAAATCTACAACACATGCATGCAATGTGATCTCAAGCACATAAATCATGCACTATGACTAGACATCTTTATGAGGGTGGAGAGATGTGTTCAGAAGAACATATATACCCAGTGTCCTTTGTATCCCTTTCTAGAAATGAGATGTAGACTGGTTGTTAATATATGAAACAATTGAATTCTAGACCCCATGCAGTCGTACAATCTCACAGATATAAAAAATCCACAACTCATCAACACTAATGGTATCCTTGATCCGTAGGTAATGTGAAACCTTCATGATCCAGTGATTAAAAAACCATACGACATTTTTCCCTTTAGGGGACTTTATTAATCACCTCATGAAATCCTTCATAACAATGTTCCATTTCCACTCAAGAATGGGTAGCTACTGTAAAAGTACGGTTGGTCGCTGGTGTTCTTCCTTCACCTTCTTATAGGTGGAGAACCTCATAAAACCATCTACATCTCTTTTCATACATGGCGACCAATACTGACGAAAAAATTCCTGATACATTTTGGTCACAACAGGATGCACTTCCCATGCAATGGCTTGAAAATCGCTCAACAATTCATTATGAATGTACGAATAGACACACACACAACCATGTAAATGTATAAATTTATCCTCGCCTATGGTCCAACCAAGAGAAGGTTCCACACCTACCACAATATCTCTTTAAACTAGTCCTTCATAATTTGATTGCTTCCTCATCCACACTTTCTGTAGTTGGGTAGAGGTAACATCTTGGAATGAAAGGATCATTTTCCCTTGACTATCATGCATCTCCAAGTGTATCTCAAAGAAAGATTCCATAAGATACTACTACCTACTTTCCTAATTCACTTCCTATACCTGATTCATCATTGTCAATGCATCGACCACTAAATTCCCTTTAACAGGCATGTAAGATAACATGATATTGAAGGATTGAAGGTATTACACCCACCTTTACTGCCTCATATTCCTATCACACTATGTACATATGTACTGGTGGATTTTTGGTAACTTTACACCACAAAATTTCCTCCCAGAATGTAATGTCTCTGATTGCGTAAATCATGAACAATCGAAGATGAATCTGGATTGTGTGTTAGATAATTCCACTCATCTGACCTCAATTGTTGAGACCCATACACAGTGAGTTGATCTCTCTGCATAATTACTTCTTCCTACCTAATACCTAATTATTCATAGTACATGGTGTAACTCTTGAATGGATCTCAACAAATTAGTATCGTGCTAAATTCATTATTCTTATTAACTCCTTAAAGGGATTCTTGTAGGAATATTTCCATATATACATCACACCCATTTTAGTCAATCCCATCAATAGGGTTTCTAATAGTGATAAGTCCTATATGAAATACATGTAGTAACCATCCATCCCTATGAAACTCCACATATGGAAGACATTATTGGGATTTTCAAAGGAAACTACTTCTATCACCTTCTTTAGTCCCGCTGATACTCCTTTCTCTAAGATGATATGAGCCAGGAGGTGAATCTAATCCGTCCAGAAGTGATACATTGTGAGCTTAGCATATAAATGATGTTATCTTACTGTACTTAATATGATATCAATATTTTTGGTAAGGTAATGATGATTTATATAATACACCATGATATCATCCAAAAAAATGACAACAAACAAGTCAATATAAGGATGGAACACTCGTTTTATCAGTTCCATTAGGACCTCCATCACGTTTTTGAGAACGAATATTGTTAATGAATACTCATACAGACCATACCTACTCTGAAAAGCTTTGTGAGGTATGTCTATTAATCTAACATTCACTAGATGATAATAGGATCTCTAATCAGTATTTGAGTTAACCCAAGCTCCTCAGAGCTGGTCAAAGAGATCATCTATCCTTGGTAGAGGATACATGTTCATAAATGTCAACTAGTTCAATTTATAGTAATCCACACATATATTGAGGGTACAATAATCCTTTTTTCAAAAAATTATTGGAAAAGGCTATAGATAAGTACTAGTTCGGATTAATCCATTTGCCTTTAAATATTTTATTTTCCTCTTGACTGCTTGAAACTATGTCATATCCATCCTTTAAAAAGGAGTAGATACCTATGTACCTCCTAGATCTCACTTGATTGAGAAATCCACATATCACATGATAGGTAAACCTAAAAATTCATCTGGGAAGATTTACATAAAATGATCAACCACTAGAGGTAAATAAATCTGACATTTTCCAAATTCATCTAGATATATAATCTCAATTTGGACTATCATTATTCCTCACCCACAGTGCCCGAGTCCAGCTCAACTCACCTTAACATCCTTTTAATATTTTTTTTTATAAATGATCTTCCCTCTAGTGACTTAAAACTCACCATTTGGTTATATAAATAAACAAATTCCTAAATGGATACCATCAGATTCATCATGAGAGTGATATCATAACATATCATCTAGAGGATGAAGTGGTCCTATAAGAAGTGATACCCCCAAACCTTAAGGGGGGAACTCCATGTACTATGGTAACCTTCCTTTCTCATCCCTGACCAAGTGTCTAGTGTCATATCATCCTCATATGTAAAAACAAGGTTCCCAAGATTCTCCATAATGGGAACATATATGAAACTATGTGAACAACCAATATCATTTAGTGAGGATGCTAAAAACGGAGGCTACTAGAATAGTACCTTTGATTGTAGAGGGTATGTGATTCTTATCCTATTGGGTCTATTGCACTGTATATGCCTAGCCTATATCACAACCATGTGACACTACTGGGCTACCCTAAGCTGATCTACATTTTTGTCTATGTGAACCCAGGGTCTGGATACCATGTCCATGACCACCACCTTGGCCTGAATCGTCTAATGTAATCCATATTCCTATCTAGTGAGAAGCTGTAGACCCTACTTCTGAACATGGAGATGGTGTAGACCCTCCCTCACAAGATTCTAGTGGAAACTTACTATAGAAATGCTATAGATGGACAATCGCTTCATAAGATCAAACGTCTTCTAGGTCCAGCAGGTAAAACAACCTCATACCCCCCATCTTACCTCATTGGTAGCACATCACTTGGAAACCTAATGATATGATATTATTTCTAGTACCACTAAGAGGAAGCTCTAGATAGTGCTTCCTACTACTGGTCAAGACATTCCCAGATCTAGGTGTTGAACCACCCTAGATCACACCTCCAGATTCCCTCAGGTTACGCTTGGTAATAAGCACCTGATTCACAATAGTAGAAATATTAGTCAACCAAAGTCTTTTAACTATGATAAAATTTCATAAATGAAGCCATTTTAAAATCTCATAGCCTTCAATACATCATCACCCATCAGAGTTACTGTAAATATCTATATCTCAATAAAATTTGATGAGTATTATATAACTCAAATTTCTCTATGCTAAAGATGAATAATCTCTAGAGATCTATCATCCCTCAGTGTCATGGGAATGATGTAATCATAGAATTCTATCTTAAAATATCTCCAGGCCATATCTTGATTACAATCCACCTGATTGATAACATACCTCCATCTCTTGGAGGAATCCTACAACATATGTGCAACATGATTTACTCTCATATCAGGAGGATTCTCTAAATTCATGAAGATCAAAAGAAAAACCTCTAGCCATGAATTTGTAGCATGTGGCCTACCATCCTGAAAGACATGGGTTGATTCTTCTACTAGAACACTTTCACCAACTCTTCCATAGATGTGGTAGGATGTGGTGCTCCCTAAAAGGTATGCGTGAACTTCATAAAGCCTTCACTGAACTGTTCATTAACACATGTATCCTATATAATACTTGGTGCCTAAACTTATATGACTGGTGGATCCACTAGTATACCATGGAATACCACCTCCAGGGTATAATCATCACCCCCTCCTTGTGTACTAATTGAGGTCATGGTGGTGGTATGACCGTACAATTCCAAAAACACACCTTAGTTCAAGATCTTCATCAAGGATCACAACTCAATAAATTCATACATCAAATAAGGTATGTAAACAAATTTCTATAATATCTCACCCCTCTTACTGTCTCATGGATTAGGTTTGGGTGTCAAAAAAATGAGAAACACTAAGAAAATCCCACTACTAAGGTCAGATCTTGTAAAGTTATATATTTTAAGCCATTTTTGTTTCACTTGATTTTCTGTTTCATTTCAATTTAAACTGAGCACACATTCATATCCATAATTTAAAGGCATTTTAAATTTTCCACAATCACTTCTCACAAGGTATCCCCCTGGTATGAAGAATTATGATATATGGGGTACCACACTCCCCACGAATCAAATCTTGGCATCCATGCATAGCATATGAAAATAAATTTATATTTAAGGCTGAAACAATTTCCACAAAATTATGAGACAAGAGGGAACATACACCTTAGGGACTAAATATAGGTTTCCATCCATTTAGTACTATATCAAATACCCATATAACTATAAAAAAAGTAGGCATATTTGACATGTTATTTATCACAATAGTATACAATCAATGATTCTTTCTAAATGGAATGACATTATTCATGGAATGTGATTTCTAATAGCTGACTATATTATGCATGAGATGGAATACACTCATCTCTTCAGGTTTCAATAGAAATAGAACCTACAATCAAATCCATAATGACAACACAACACAAGTTCCTCACCCAATGGGGAAATAGAATCAACAATAATAGCTTAATGTCAAAAAATCACAATTCAATTGATGTCAATTTGGATTTCCGCTATACACGGGGTATCTACTCCCTATAACTGCTTGTTAAGAAATTAACATTCCAACATAACCCATTATATTGTTTCCAAATATTATAGAAAACTAGGAAATGAAAGCCTTGTTACAAAACATACAAACATACAGAACCCAGATACCACTCAATAGTGCTCAGATCCTTGTTGGCCACATGGCCTTAGGAGCATCTCCCCAAATTCTAGAGGCTGCCGACTAAAAGTGAGGGACTAGGTGTAATAGTTGAGAAATTATTCCCTCATTATAAGAGAGTAATATAATATAATAACATTCAAATAATGGAATTAGTAATACCATATAACAGAAGTAAACAATGGAAGACTTATAGTATGAATAACCAAAATTCATATCATACTACATATGATGCTACATGTTACATGTTCTAGAAAATATCACAAACATATTACACTAAAGTCAAATAAAATACCTATTCTAAAAGAAAAATTGAAAAAAAAATAATCTTAGAAACATCGCAATCCTCAGCTTGGTCCCACGCTCTCCTTAACCTAAGCTGTATATCATGTTCTGGTAGGAGGGCGCTTTTCCTTATCGACACCTAAAATCATAAAATCTGTTTGGGTCCAAAACATGACCCAAATAGGGTGTGAGAACAAATCATAAAAGGAAACCACCCATGGGTTGTGCCAGTCGGTCAGTGCTTTTATATTATAGACAGTGTAAAATAATAGAAGTTGTAAGGTCGGAAGTAATCAACAGAAAATAATCTACAGGCACCAAGTTTCATTTAAATTTCATTTCATTATTAATTTAGCAATTCAATTGCATTTAATTAATTATTCTTGAGATCCGTCTCATGCTCTTAATTCCCTGTGTAACTGGTAGCACAATAGATTTCTCAAAAGCATATCTAAACAAGTATAAGTGAAGATTGAATCCAATATTGGGCATTAGACTAGAAGACATGTAAAAAATCATTACATTTAAATATTGAATTATAACCCAAGACAATCCATGGAATTTATAAGCTGGAATTCAAGTATCAATTTGGGTACAATTTCCACCAACACCTTACAATACCATAGCGATAAATCTCTCAAGAACCCAGTATCACTCTTGGTGTGGTATATGTTCACATCCCTAAGACCATCCATGTATTTCCGATAAATAATACCCATGTATCACTCAAGAAATATAGTTGAATTCCTCTTGAAAAAATCAATAAAATCCTTCAATGGATCTATGATTTACTTGGTATATAAGTAAATCCTCTATGATCCCATCCATGGAGTCCATGCTTCACTCAAGGATTAATCATAATAAACCCTTTGATCATGTATGTGGAATTATAAATTAAATCCATGGTTCATTCAAGGTATAAGATAAAATAGTCATATGATTCCTTCTATGGAATCCTAAATACAATCCATGATTTATTGAGGACACATTTCCATTTCATCATAATGAATTTAATTATACATTTCATTAGCTATGACAAGGTCAATCCCAAAAGAATCTAATATAACTCACCACCAAAGGGTGAATCAAGAATGAAATAGCCTCCTAAGTCTTCCCCTTTCATTTACTCACATGGGTAGAATTCCCATTATAAGAATAAAAGGTAAATTAAACTATTACATGGATTTAGAATTAATTAACACATGTGGGAATTTTCACAATTTGTGTAATTCAATAAAATCCTGACTAAATAAGAATACAAATTACTGGGTCAACGGTAAAGTCAACCATCCCATACCCTAACCAATTGAATTACAATTTATCCCTATTTAAATTCCATTTAATAGTCAAATTCATTTTCAACAACACATAATAGTGAATCAAAGGCATTCCTCTTAGACATCCAATGCTAAATGGCCATAAATGGTCATCCAAGGGGACTTTCTTTTGATGTGGCCCATAATAAAGGTATAAATTTAATTTCATGCTTTAAAAAACCTATTCAATTACCCAAACAACCACCAGAAACAACAAGGTTCAATTATAAATCAATGAGACATCCCAAAAAATGGGACTGCGACACTCCATAACATATAAAGAGCTCAATAATTAGAAAAATGAATGATAACACCTACCATAGGTCTATTCTTGATAGCTCATCCAGTATCAAGATCTGATTTACCATAGTCTAAGATAAATCTAAACAATAAACAAATAACAGTATGTAAGGGAATATTAGCCAAAATCCAAATTGAACAATTGATATCCTAAAAATCAAAAATGGGTAAAAATGAATTTAGGACATACCATTTTGGATTCATATAGATTAATGAAAATCGATTCAGAGGTCGGATAGAGAAAGGATATGAAAATGGAGAATAGACTCCATAAAGGAATCTCCCTCAGTACCCTTCTATGCAACATGAGAGAGGAGGGTTTATTTTTAGTTTATATAAATTTTAGTGGAAAATGGTAAATTAACCCAAATAAACTAGGTCACATAGTTTTGGTACATAGGTTTTTTAACCAGACTCCATTTATCTCAATTTCAGCAAGTATAATGGGGTGGTCATATGGTTACCCCTCACAGTTTATTGACTACACGGTAACCATGCAGTAGGTTTTTGTCAAAGGTATGCAAAAATTGTAGAATAATCAAACACTTGTGTGGATTCAACCACATTATATATACCAATTATGCATCTAGTTGGACCCCTCTACCTCACATTTCATGGTTTAATAAACCATGCGGCCTACCCCACACACTTTCTACTATATGTGTGGTAGGCCCAAAACATCAAAAAACATGGATTTTAGGCTTCCCATGAGCCTTAGACACCATGAGACTCCCATGACCTCAATATGAATCCACATTAGGCCTTATTTATGAAATTAAATATATTAAAAATGGAAAACTCATTATTTGAACCTCAAAGAAGAACCAGTTTCCTACAGGCTCTGTGGTTGTGTCCTAATTGGATTTTTTCTCACAACCTAATTTTTTCATTTGGATGGATATATTAATTTTTTTAGTTCCTATGTAAAGGGAATGGAATCTTCTAATAGAAATATTCTCTTTTCATTATTTCTTTCATAGACAGATGTTTTGGTGGTGACGGTTGGTCATATGGAGAGTATTGTCATTAATTATTTTTATTTCTCATTTATATTGTTTTGATTGGATTTTATGTATCTTTTATTCCACTTTTTACTCTAGTTTTATGTCATGTTTTTTTTATATTTAATACTTGTTTTAATTATTATTGTTACACCTCACCCCCATGAAGATCCATCTCGTGTGACTTTTCTAGTTGATTCTAATCTATTTTTCATAATTTCGTATTAGAGGTTGGTTCATCCTGAAGGGTATTAAAATAGATATGATTTTGAATTTCTATCATAGTTATGATGGAGTTACAACCGTCATAATTTGAGTAGTATGTGCGGGAGCATGCCAGAACGACTTACTTATGTGTCTGATCGTCCGTTTCCATGGGTGGTTTGTAAATTTTTACCATGTTTGAGACTGGGTTATTGAGGTCATTTGAATTAAAGGGATGTGAAATTTATTTAAATGGACATTTAATTTCATAAATTATTATTTTTAATTCATGTAATTCATAATTTCTTAAAATTATTGATGTTTTAATTAATTGAAATGAATTGTTGATGTTTTTACTAGTATTTTGGACTGTGATCTAATGTTTTATGGTCATTTTATTATGCTTAATAGACAATACCTTTGAGATGTGATCATCAAAATATTAGATAGGGAGCTATGAGAATGGATCTTCAAGATAATCCACTAGAGGACAATTCGTTGGTTGAATTTTTACTGCCCAAAATTCAGATAGCTAGTCTAGTGGGTTTCTGTAACCCAACAAATTTGGTGGATCATAGCCATAAGTTAACTATTAACTATTGAAACATCATTTATAGTGATAAATATTTACAAGAATATGAGGAGTGTCTTGCATGGATTGACAGGAGCATCATCTTTATGAAGAATATTTCGGATTCCAGGGTTGGTTTTTCTATATACATGATCCAAGGACCGGGAATATGTTGATGGGACTCCATTGTGTAAGCTATGATTAACCATACCTAGATATCATTGAAAAAATATTAAATAATAAATTTTACCCTAATATGTTATTTATAGAAAATATAAAATAATTTCTAACTTTGAAGCAAGGAAACCATATCATTATAGAGTATTCCAACCACTTTGGTGTGTTGGTGCATCTCACACCAAATATTCTCCCTAATCAGTACCTAATAACATAATGTTTTGAGTTGGGACTGAGGACATATATTGTTTTCAAAGTGTATTCTCATGGTCCTTCTAACATTAATAGAGTTAGTTGAAAAATAAACATTTGGTGACAAAGACACAACTAGAAAGATATATTTTGGGAGAGATTCAATTGGAAATGTTATTTTACAAGTTGTGGATTTAGGCTTGAAAAATAAGTGAAAGGGTTAAAAATATTCTTTAGAACATGTTTTAGGGGAATAATCAGGATTATAGAATTTCTTCTGATAATAGTGTGGAAATATTGTTCAATCCAAGCCAAACTATATAGAGGAACTTAAGAATTTTATTCATTGTTTATTATCAATACATATGATGTTTTTTAATAGATATCATAGGGAATATGGAATGGATCTGTTCAAAGAAATCATTTTATGGTCCCTATCAATTCATTCATCTGTGTTGGGTACAATTTGTAATCAGATGGGATGTTGTTCTAGATAAGAATAAACAACTTTATGTGACTAACTATCCTCTTTGGGAATCTAAGGCAGGGCCGACTACTCTCATAGGTATGATGTTTGTTTCATGTTTTATGTTTTTAGATTTGTTTGATATAGTTGATACTCATTCCTTTATATTGTCAAAATTAGTTACATGTTGGTATTCCATCCATAAAATAAGGCATAATTGTTGGATCAATCCATTCATTTGGGAAATAGGTCCTAATGAGGTTTTAAGTGTCCCATGTTTCAGGTGAGGATAGATTACTATGAGGTGATATGGGACTTTTTAGTTATATGAATCGACATCTTCAACCTGATATCTGGTATGTATTATATGATAATATTCAAATCCTAGTTGGAATTTTATCATCATTGGGTTTATTTTTTATATTCTAATGGGGTTAATCAAGTATTTCAAGGTGAGTGGGAATTTAGATTTGGAAGGGAAGGGCTTGTTGTTCCTTATAATTGGGTAATCCCATGGATGTTTTCATAAATGTTAAATGATGTAATTGAACAATGGTTTGGTAGAACAATTTATATGGTTGTGTGTACATATCCTGAGGCCTTACTGGATTATTTTTCAAGTTTACCACCATAGAGAGATGACTAGTTTTCTATTACTATTCTCCCTGGAATGATGCCCATTTATATGCCATCATATCAAATATAAAATTCTAAGTTAGTGTAACAAAATATCCATCTTGATGCTCTAGAGGATATGGGATTTATTAATTCTAGTGTTTCACCATGGGATTTTCCTATGCCAATTACAAAGAATATATATTTATAATTATCATATTTTTTGGTGTTTTTGGATGATATTTTAGTATAATCCATGATATAGGATGAGAATATAGACCATTTGGATATCATTCATTGATCATTTAAATAAAATTTTCTATATGATTTTATTTTTGAATGTCTGCGTTTTATCGAAAAATATAATGTTCCAAGGAATGTGATATCTAAGAGGGACATCATAGAGGATCTTGAAATGAAATAGTTTTTTATGTCCAGGGAGTGGGAAAAAATGTGTTAGATATTTGAATCTTCTTAGGTTTGGGTAGTTATTGTAAGATGTTTTCTTAAGGATTTATCCAACCTCTCATCTACAATGATATCTTTAACCCACAAGCGTGTAAATGTTTAATGAAATGAAAAATGATAGAGATATTTTTAGGAGATGATTGTGAGGATGACTTCAGTAAATGTTTTGATTCTTTAGGAACTAGGTTCTGGTAATGAGGTTTTTTATAATGCTTATGGTTTGAGTTTGGATTGTGTCTTAATGTATGGGGACAAGTTGTGTCATTTGGATCTAATGAATTATTCCCTCATGATAGGAACTACCATAACATTTATATTTAGTTGTTAGAATTTATAAATGCACTAAAAATGAGGTTTCACTATCTCTTTTGTGAGAAACATACAATGTATTCAGATCACAAGAGCCCAAAATATATTTTTACTCAGAGGGATATGAATTTTGATAGAGAATCTAGGTGGAGTATCTTCATAATTTTTATTTTATCATTGCATAAACTCCTAAGAAACAATTCTTTTTTACTAATGTGTTGATCAGAATATTAAAGACACAATCTATGATTAAATCATTTGATCGGTGGTCTTTGAGGGTTTTTTTATGGAGATTAACATTGGAGTGGAAAATGTTGGTGTATCTGTGTTCTTAGATTCTAAAAATGATGACTCACAGTTTTATTAGTGATATAAGTTTGATTAAGTGAATCAAACTAAGTTTCAATGCTCTAGTAAAATATTTTATGGCATAGAGATCTTGGGTGAGTGGTCCTAGTCACCAATGGATCATTGTGCATCCATTTAAGGTTGTTCTTTCTAATTTCATTGAGGTGGGAGTTGATTTAAAGTTTACACCAATCATTTTGGTATGTACAAACAAGATAGAACAATTTTATCATGACTTGGGAAGTCATTATTATTGCTAAGGGATAATGAATTAAATTACATATTTTGTTTAATGGTGCTTCGCTTTTAATAATATTAATGTAGAATATTAGAGACATGATAGATAGTTACAATCATTACCAATTTTCGTATGGATGTTAGATGTGATTTCCGTGGATTTTTTTTTATTTCTTCACTGTGTACTTCTAGAGAGAATGATTCAATTTGGATGATGATTTATCAACTTACCAAAACATATCATTTCGTAACTATCAAGGAGACAATGATAGTGGAATAGCTCAGAGACTTGTACATCCAAGTGATCATGAGAATTCTTATTGTTCTCTATGTTGTTGTTTTTTATAGGGAACCGAGGTTCACAGCCTGGTTCTAGAAGGGTATTAAATAGGTGATGGGTTTATAGATAAAATTGATCACAACATATAATATGTTTATGGATGGACCTATAGAGATATCTATAAAGATTCATGAGGATATGCCTTAGGATTTCATTCTTGATTACAGTGGATCTTGGGAAAATAATTTTACTATGGTAAAATTTACCATTAAAAATAGTTAGAAAACAACTAAATTATTGGTTGAAATTGAATTTTATGGGAAATAATGTTTATCTCCATTGAAATGGATCTGTGATGTGACCATCATCTTCCATATCAACATCACATTTTCCTTTACCATAGATCCATTTTATATCTTATGAGGACCATAATGATTGGCCACTAGAGGTTAAGGATAAAGCTCATGTTTTTCATATAGTTTCACCTTTATTGGTACATTTAATATTGGTTAAGAATATTATGTTTGAAATATGGTTTGATGGCCCCATTAAAATCATGAAGTGACTTGGAACAGTGGAATATATATAGAAAATATCATCTTGTTTTACTTCAATTGATGACATGTTTTATGTTACACAGCTTGGGATTTTTCAACCAAGTCCTACTCATGTTATTGATTTGTGGGATATTGATCTTGATACTGATACCACAATAGTTGATCTTATAGTGTAGATTAATAATCACTAGGATAAGGTGTTTAACTATAAAATGATACCCATAGTCTGATTACCATGGTAGGACATTGAATAAATCCCTGAGACATGGGATCTAGAATAGTTGATGAGGCAAAAGTAGACTTCTTTCTATGTGAGTCATGTATTTTGAGGTCTTTATAGGGGAAAAGTTCTTATGGTGGAGAGAATTGTGACACCCTTTTTTTCACAGGTATAACTTAGTCAAACCATGGGTTTTCACTTTTAAGGTATGATAATATTTAGGGGATTCATAGTTGAAAACAAGGGTTTTGGAGAATACATGAAACATGCATAGTTATTGTGCATATTTTGTTTAATCATGTGGTAAAAATTCAATATGCCTCTGTGAGGATCCAGTGGAGTTTTACATAGTTTGAAAATTGTTATTAAAACCATGTGACATGCCCGATGAACCATGAGGGGACCTGGTGGTTGTATAGTGGTGTCACATGGTTTGATCATGGCTTTCCCAAATATTTTGTTCCATAGTGAATATCATGAACCAATTGGAAAAACCACTCACCCTCTCAAAATGGATAGTAGGGGAACATGATTAAGGTACACATATAGTTTAAACATGTGGCCTAACTAAAAAAATTGTGTGGACACATTTTGAACTCATGAAAAGTGTGACTTTACCCCTTTCCCATTTTTCTAAATCCAAATCACCCCATCTTATTATTTTTTTCTCTTCAGTATCCATCCATAGTTCTATTGAGGTATCTCCCCTTATAATGTATGTGCAATTACTTCGTTCTTGGGGGAACATAATTAGGTATGTTGTGTTTTTTATCCAGTATCCTATTTTCCTTGTAAATCTATTTTAGATATATTTTACTATAATATATTGGAAATATTTGTGGATTTGTATGACACATTTTAGGGGGTTCACATAGTATTGATGTTATTTCATATGGTTATTGTAATGAAAATACCCGATCTACTCTTCCGTAGTATCTGTTTTCAATGTTGGTTTCTGCTATGTTTTTTTATGTGTGTAATTATATTAAATGGGTTAATTATTTGAATTACATATAATTTTAATTAAAATCGTTTTTTTGTTAAATGAATTGAAGGTATTTTTGGTTCTGGAGGATTTCTTCGAATGATGTATGTTTTTAGAGATTTTTTTCTTAATAATTGGTATTTTTTCACACCATGAGTTTCATTAAATTCCAGAATGGTAGTTGTGATTTGAAAATGGATCTTCATACACTAAAAAACATTTAATTGGATTTAATTTTTTTATAAATTGTGATAAATGTTTTGATGTGGTTTTTGGTAATGGAATATTTATATCCTTGGGAGATTTAGGAAGGGACATTGGTGATCCTAATGGGAGTGGAACCACTAGGTGTTACTTTAGGATATAGATTGACTATGGAATGACTTGATATTGGTTGGTATAAATTCATTTAAATTTTTGGATCAATTATTTTGAGAAATTACTCCTATAGGATACAAAACAAGATGGAGTTATTTTTCATTTATGGTTTTTAAAACATGATGTATTTCTTCATAGATTGTTTCTAAAATGTTTTCTCATGAGTTTTTATCACATGTTTTCACATAAATTATTATTTCATGCATATTTTATATCATTATTACCTTATGTTCAGTGGATATGATACCTTATTTTATTACTTATACTTTTCATATTCTTGGTTTTCAATATAAAAAGACTTTATGAAAAACCATATCAAAATGAATGATAAATTGGTTTTAATTTATGAAAACTATTTGTAAAACTATTTCTATTTTAGAAGAAAGGACTAATGAATTATTTTTATTAGAAAAATTGTATAATATATGGTGGTATCATATTAGGACTTGTTATCACAACATAATTATTCCTTCGGGTGGTTTTGAATGTTGTTTTTCATGACCCACGTAAAGGGAAGGGCATGTTATTTCATGTAATCTTCTCTTTTCATCATTTCCTTCATAGTAGGATGGTTTGGTGGTAGTAATTTGTCAAATAGATAATTTTTGGTCTTGCATTGTTTAATTTTTTTTTCATTTTGATGGATTTTCATGGTTTTTAGGGATATTGTATGTATCTTTTTCTTTTTCATTACACTCTAGTTTTATGTCTTTTTTAGTTATATTCAAGTCTTGTAACCTTAATCATTGTTATACATCATCACCGTGATATGCCTAATCGAGTGACTTATCTAGTTGACTCGATTTTGTATGTTAGATATGTATTTAGATCATGTGGATAATTGGGGTGTTAGTTATCCATAAAAATAATTCATGGATGGTTAGTGTACCTTAGAGTGAAATAAATCTTATAAAATCCATTATAAAAAATAATTGGATTAAATTTGATAAATGGTACTATCAAAATAGAATTCTGGATTTAATAAAAGGGAAAATAAATTTTCATTCATGTGTTATTTTTTTACATAAATTTATAATCAATGTCCAGATGATTGATGTTTATATACTTTCCTATGATCTATTAGTTTAACTGTCCTATTGAGGGAATAAATTTTATCATTGAGGGTATAATTTTTCAAAATAGTTTGTATCCCAAAACATTTCGGAGAATTACTATACTTTGAAGAGTCTATCCATCTATGATTTTGGGTATAATTACCTTCAAGATGCTCATAATAATAATTTTGGGATTTAATTTTGGAGGTCCTATTATCTATCCTATCATTAAATTAATTATTTCCTATCCCAAACTATTAATAAAATATTCAAATTCATTATGGGATTGAAAAACTATTGTAAATTACCAAATTTGGTGTATATCTAAACCATTGTGATGTACCAAAATAGACATTAAACTTTCGAAAATAAATTTTTGATTTCTTATTTTAATATAATATCTATTTTTTTGGATAGAATATTTTTTTATAAAAATCTATTTATAATTGGTCTCTTAAATATATGGAATTTGGTGTCACATTACAAAACAAATTCTTTGATAGATATATTATTTACTAAGGTATTAATTTTAGTTTGGTAGTGTCTATTAAAAATCATTAGAATATTGATTAAATTATTTCATTAAATGACATGAAACAAGGAAAGACATATGTTACTTTAACCCATAATTATGGGAAGGTGATTTATAAAATAGCATTAAAAGTTTAGTAGTATTATCCTTGTATATCATATATTATGCTTTATACGGTTTTGGTACGGGTATGTGAGAGGTAATCATTCATGGTTTGATATACAAAATTCCCAAAGTTATGTTCTAACCCATTTCTATTTACTATTTGATTCCTATTTATGTATTAGATAAGGTTATGTAAAAGAAATATCATAAGGGTGAACTCTTATTTATATTAGGGAATCTCAAGATAAATTGTGTCTAAAGGTAGAAGAAACTTTGTATATTTGACTCCCAACACTATAATTAAATCCCCTACCTTATAAATTATAATTTTCTAATATTTTATACGGAATATAGTGAAAAAAGAGAAATATAAGAAAAATGGATGTCAGAAAAAGAAAATGGGGGTAAAAATTGAATGATGGTGTCTGAAGGTCACTAATATATGTCCCTAAAAATGATTATTAAATTTAATTTGAATAAAATTAACATAAGAGTTGAAGTGATTATTTGTAGCACAATTAAAAAATCTAAACAATACACTAAATACACAAGAATATTTAGTGTTTGGATAAAAAATGGGTAACTTTTGGACTAAATGGATTTAAAATATTGATCATTTAATGATTTAAATTATAATTATTAATGAATATGGGTTTATATTATATTTATTATTGTATTAGATTAGATGGATCTTTTTTTGATAATTTCATCCATGTTAGATCATGATTTATTTATTCAGTCACGTAGTAAAATACCTCTTCATTCAATAATTTATTCAACCCAAGATTCTATGAATAATATCCTCCAATTTTTGGAATAATTTAAATAATAAATTCATTATATCTAATTATAACAGTACTCAAAATGAAATTTATTTTTATGAGGTGAAGATAAAAATGAATACAGGTCTTTGAAAAAACTATCATATTAACATACTAATTAATTATTTAAATCCTACTAAATACAATATAATCCATCCCATTAAAATATATAAAATAAAACTATAATAAGGTTATCCATAAATATATATAAATATCTATATGGGTGATAAAATTTTATTTATGAAATAAAAATTAATAAGGATAAAACAATCAAATAATAAGTACTCTACTATTAGGGATGGAATTTAATGCCTTGTTGTATAATAATATTAACATCATGGTGAAATGGTATCATGATTATATATATATTTATATGAATATGATATATAAAAGATGAAATTTTATATAAAACATGATCATTTTTATGAAAATTGCAAATGAAGAAAAATCTTATAGAAACTGAATCGATGCGTAACATTATAAGAAAAAATAACAAACAATATAATCCAATTCATATCCCCCAATTTTCCTTATATAGATCCTTTTGAATTCCTTAGGTCAACTGTATGACTTTTATTATCATAAAAGTTAATTTTTACGTTAAAATGGTGGTGGAAAAGGTTTTATGTTCAATTTCTCATCATCCCAATGATTAGTAGAATGACTTTTTACTCTCTATTAATTCACCGAATGACTATAATGTTGGATGGTTTTAGATGTGTAATTTAGTGATGAAATTTATATTATTATTTATACTATTATATTGTAAGAGATAATCCTAATTGGGCTATACATCAATATTTCATGTAATAAATTGTGGATATTCTATTAGTCTATGAAATATTTAATTTTTTATCTTGAAATTGGGTTACATGGATAACATTTTATATACAGCATTTGGATATTTAATTAGTTGAATGAAATGTTACACATCATGTAATATACGTAAATATTATATTTTAGCTATATTATGCTTTAAATGTGGGTCCTAAATTTATTTCAGTGACCTGGTGGCTAGTTTCATTTTCCTAAAGTTTTATAGATTCAAGGACTAAATAGAGATATTCTACCATAAATATTTAATTTCTGTAGACGGATGAAATATTCCATATAATTTGAATAATTTTATCCTAATATATTCATTGTAAATAACCATAATATTTTTTTATGATAACTCTGAAAATGGGAAAAAATTATTCATTTTTTACCAAAATTAAAAACAAGGTGAGAAATAATGTCTAAATAGTAAATTTTTTTATCACAATTTATGATTAAAAAATCTCCAGATAACTCATTCAAATCATTTAAATTTATATATCATGATTGAGTACAAATTTCCACTCCCAAAAATTTTTTAAGTTTCACTCTATTAACATTTGTATTAATGTTACAGAGAATATTTTTTCATAGTTATAATAGGCCAGAATATGAACTCTTAGATATTTCTCTAAATTAATAAATTTTAAATTATCTACTTCCATTCCAATGATAGTGATAATATTTTCTCCAATAAAAATGCTCAACATCAAATCAAATATTGGTTAAATAACATACCAATGTAGCATCCGGGTTTATAGTTTTTGAGAATTTGGAACAAATCATATCAAAATGGATTCAGAAACAACATGTAAACAAAAATGAACATAATATGTTGTTTTAAATATCATTAATTATTTAATATTAGGTCATGAACATTATCCATATGATATTATTTATAGAAACAATCCATCCAGCCTTGTGCAATACAACATGGGAAAAATGAAATGTAATAAGGGTGAGTTCAAATGCTCTGTAAGGGAAAACTTCAGATTTATCAAATGTATTTTATCAGCGAGCATAATATAATAATAAGGGTATTGTGAAATAATAAAATTAAATGATTATAAAAAAAGAATACTTATATCCATTAACACCTATATCATCAAAAATTAAATCTTGGAATAAGGATTTAAATGATGAAATTTAAATAAGAATCAATAAAAACGAGGGAGTTGATATCAATATTTATCAAATGAAAAATAAAAAACCCATAACAATCCAAGACAAAACATGTTGTTTTTTCTGATTATTATCTCACAGAACTCATATTGGGCCCTTACAGAACCCTTACAATTTGAATAACCATATGAATGACATCCAATATAATCTTCTTGATAATATAATAATTACCCAATGCATTGGAGCGCTATCTGGGAACAATCATTGTATAAGAAATAATGGGCTCACCCGATGACATCTGGGAACACTGGTCATTTATAGTGTATATTAACCATAACAAGAATTAGGAATAAGGATAATTCATTCCATCATATCTCACTAATCCTACCTTTATTCATTTCATGACATGATTAACCTTTTGAAAAGAAACGAGTTTTATAACAATATCTTTGAAATAAACCTAATTCATAAAGAGAAAAAACATTTATGGTATCATTAAAAAATATACCTAGTTTATGATAATTAAAATAAAGGTTTGTTGAATTTTTTCTATTGAATATTAAATTAATCTATTATTTAAAAAACTTCATGAGATAAATATTATTTTGATTTTTATAATACATTTTTGAACCATAATACATTTTGAAAATAATTTTCTTTGAAAACCCCACACTAAAAAACTATAGATTAATATAATATTAATAAAAAAATTCATAAACTTTTACCAATTAATATTTAAAAGGATTCTTCAAAGAAATTGTGGTCAATATATTGGGAAAATCCATATATATCGTACATGTTATATGAACATTCCTTTGCAATTTAAAAGGTTAATAATAGTTCCATGATCATAAATAGAGAAGGATAATACTTTGAAAATATTTTTTAAATATAAAAACTGGTTAAAAGTTTCTTCAATAAAATATATTAATATTTTTAAAAAAAATTTAAAACATTTTTAGAAAAAAAAAAGTTATAGAAGAAAATAGATTTCTTATTGAAGAGATAAACATAGTCAAAATTTCATAAATTTTTTTTCTCAATTATGTTATGTTCCACAGTGTTGAAAAATGTACCTATTATAATAAAAAATCACAAATAAATAGAGGATTAAATATGTCAATAGAATTTTAAAATTTTAGAAATGGAGGATTAATCGTAAAGAATCTCAATATATGATGAGATTGTAACAAAATACCATCAACAAATTTGGATAACTTAAATCATAATCTCTATGAAGTAATAAAATTAAATAAAACATTAAATATCATAAGAATACCTATATTTATGAAGTAAAATGTTAAATTATTAGTACATAATACTCCTAATGGAAGATATGTGTATAACAAAACAAATGTCTCAAATAAGGCAAATTGTGACAAAAATCCATTACTGCCTTGGTAAAATAGAAACTGTAAACCCCAAGAAAGAAAAATCCAAAAATGGATATGTAAATTCACATAAATATAAGTATAATAATAATAATAAAACACATTTATGAGAATTTTATACACCACAAAATAAAATTAAGAGTTGAATATTTTTTGTATCCCATAGAAATAAAAGGGAGATGAGACAAACCCATACAATGCTTTGATTCATCACAACTATTCTTTATCTATAAGGACCCGAACATAAACATTACATAATATTGAATTATGTCAAGAATTCACACTAAGGATATTTTTGAGGTTTAGAGTTTTAGAGAATTAGGCCATACCTATTGCATAACAACTTGAATATTACATGTAGACACTACTACCCAGTATCCACTTTTCATAAAATAAAAACTATTGAAAAAAAGAGATATGTATTGTTCCATGTTTTAGATAGCATGCCTTTTACCTGATCTCATCCATGACCCTATTAATATTTATTTCCTATGAAAAACATTTCAAAACCTGGCATGAGCATAAACAGTTAAGTAAGGGTTATAAAATAATGAAAAGAAACAATAGCCCACCAATAAATACAAATCAATGAAACCATACTTTTCAATCATAACATACCTCATGAAATCATAAGATTTTAGAATAACATACAGAAATCATAAATCATAAAGGTAAATTTTGGCATTCATAACATACGAACATTGTATCTATCATAGCTACATAGGGAGTGACATTTGGAATACCCATCACATTATATTCTCTAAATCTCTTAAGACAAACATTAACGTTTACCTCTGTGACATTACCCAATGCATTGGAGAGCTATCTCAGGCTCACCCGCCCTAGGTTTATCACAATACCAACCATATACCTAAAAAATGACCAATAAACATATCATAATCATAACACATGACACAAGTATAAAGGAAATATAACATTTTCACATTCCAATATATCAAATCATGATATTGAAATAAACAATGCATTATCAATCCATTTTCAAAACCATTTAAAACATTTAGTAAGGATATTTTTCAATAAAAGTGTCCCATACCACAATGAAGATTTTAAAGGAATTAATAGTTTAAAATATTTCTAATCATATATAAAAAATACAAAAAACCATTTTGAAAACATGGTCATTAATGAGAAATATTTTGAAGAATAAATCTTTAAAACATTTAAAATGATATTTTTGTTAAATATTTTTTAACCAAATGAGAGATGCTTGAATAAAAATAATTCAAGAATAACATTTAATAAAAAAATCATAATATCATGATAATAAAGGGATTCATTATATAATATTAAAAATGACAGTATATACACCACATAAGAGTGAATTGGTTCATAACAACAATAAAGTCTCAATGGAATGTAAATTGAGATGAAATCCCTTATAAAAATTGTATACTTAGATTAAGGATAAATAAATTACATAATAATGTGAGGAAAATAATAATACACTCAATATAAGTTTATATTAAGTGTGAAACAATCAGATTTTATTCACACATATTCATTTCATGACATAATCAAGAAGTATATGTTTAACCCAAAGAATTGAAATTGGGTGAAGAAGTTCCCTTACCGAAATTTGATAGCCTAACGACGTCACTTTAAAATTAAGAAAATGGATTGATGAGAGAAAAAAGGGTATATCATCACATGGAAATAAAATTTATCACAATAAGTATATGTAATAACATATCCCAACATAAGATGATGTAAATTAAAAGAAATAACAAAAAGAAGTCTTTTAAAAAGAGGAGGGTGAAAGGTTCGATTACCGATTTGGTAACCTAAGAAACACACACCCCATGAAAGATGTATCATACAATGAATATTTAAATACCCATAAATATAATTATATTACAAAATGAATACAATCATGGACATTACATAAACCACAGAAAAGTAAAATAGTGTCAATATAGCATGAATCTCACAGGAATAAAAAGTGAGATGAAAACACCTTACCACGTTGTATTCAATCGAGTCATATGAAAAAAAGTTAATAACCACCATATGAATCACAAAATACAATTAATATAAAGAGAATAATGATAATATATATCGAATGGTAGTAGACAATAGACCACATGCAATAAATAAGTGGCGAATAATGAAAATCTCACTGAATTAATAGAGAGATAAGAAACCACTTACCTCGTGTCTGACATGACTTGTATGTTCCTTGTTATTCCTGAATAATATACTTTAGTTAATTTATAATTGATTAATAACCTTATTTAAAGTTTATAATTCCTTTTATATCCCTTATTACCTTGTTATAAACGTTATGTAATCATTTTTATGTTAATAATGGTCGTTTTGTCGAAATTTAGTACTTGAGTCAAAAATGAACACCTTATAGTCACAAGTTGTCCATGTGGTATAGATTAAATTATATCAAGAATTATATTCATTATTTGGATATCATATATATCATATATATCCTGTATATATATTTATTTATAATTGTACATAACATTTGGATATAAGAAATGAAATGCACCATTTAGAGAGAAGGTAGGTCGTACGTACGCATGAATGCTACTTTCATTTATATTTAGTATTTTAATTGAATAAAAACATAATGATAAATAGATATATTATTATTCCAGTATAATATAATATATTATTCCAATAACTCCATCCTTTATACATCCCACGTATGGTATGAACGAGACATATCACTTTGAGGGGGTCGTAGTCCGCACTTCCTCAAATGAAATTATCACGTTTACTAATAATGGAAATCATAAAGGTATTCAATAAATTGAAAATAAAAAATCAAAAAAGAAAACATAAAAAATATATATAATATATAATTATATTGTCTTCATAATGGACACCATAAGAGGCGGTAGGAGAGAATTGAACAATCACCGTTTTGTGAGGCATTTGTTTTCCACCCACAAAAACAGTATGTCCTTTACCCATTAGATGTTGGTGTGTGTAAGTGTAGCTCAATTAATAATCATAACAATATCATATAGTATTTATGATACTGTTTTTGTTATAAAATAAGGGCATGAAAATAGTTTTGGGGTTGCAGAAGTAAAATAAAAGAAAATAATTTAAGAGAAACTGTTAACTTTAATTCAGGTAACTCCCTTTGGTTTGATCCTAAAAGACTTCTTGAAGTGACTTATGCCTAAGGTAAGTCATCTAGGAGTAAGAGAGGGATATTTAGAGATTATTTTTGTAGGGTTTGGACGAGTCAAAAGGCTTTATAGGTGTGAGTAATGGGTCATAAGTGAAGGTTTTTTATAAGGGGGATGAGGGGCTCTTTAGGAATGTGTGAAAATATTATTTTATTATATAATTATTTTAAGTTTATAAAGGTAAAAAACATATTAAGGTATAATCTAATATGACTCATGGTCGAAATAAATTCATGAAATATGAATTGTGTAGGTTTTGGATGTTATTGTAATATTTATAATCTTATTTATTTAGATCGTTTATTAATGAGATAAATACATCGTCATTTTTTATCATAAATAATTTTATTAATTTGATGTATAAAAATTATAAAAAACAACCATGATATAGGAAATATATTTATCTTTCTAATTAATATTTATTGTCGAAAATATAATTTATATAACCCCGTGTAAAAATTAATTTACGAAAAGATATTAGTTTGTGTTATTTTTGTCTTAACTTTAAATTAATTAATCTAATGTGTCATTATCACTCCCAAGTGGCTCCATGGGGTACAAAAATAGTCCCAAGGAAGAACATGGTCGGACATGACTCATACATTAAGTTTCGGAAAAGTGTTATGGTAATTTTGTATTATTATAATATACTTTTTTACCTTGATTTACCCCATTTACCTTTAACTGCCGTAAATAAGAGTCAAAAGTTACTATTAACAAAAAAAATTTATCTTATTGAACCACATTTTACTTACTAATAACAATAATTTTTGTTAGATTTTCAAAATTCAATTCACTGAAGTGGTAAAATTTCATTTAAATGAAATAATCGGGGTTTTAACTACTACTTAGTGGTTTCAATATTCATCAAAAATTGATGTTTTTCAGAACAATACCAAAAACTCAACCTAAGCTATATTTGATATTCCAAATTGAAAAATGATGTCTAATGGAAAAAATTCAAAACATTGATGTTTCATTACTTAATTTAAATTTAATTCTTGTTGTCAAAACAAATAGGGTGCTTTTAAGAAATACTATTAATCAAAATATTGATAGTTGTTTATGCCCAATTTCAAAGTGAAATTTCATCCAATGTATAGAATTAGAATAAATGGTAAAAAAATCTAATTAAACTTTAAAACCAATTTAAATGATAATCTAACCATATAAATAAGTTATATTTAAAGGCAGTTTTGAATTAAAATATAGTATTTTTCTCTATTCATTAAAAAATGAATTTTATCAGAAAAATACCAAAAAATTACACAAAGTAAATTTTGATGTCCCGATTCTAAAGAAAATTTTTATTTTATCAAATATAACATATAAAAGTGACCAAAACTACATTTAAAGAGGTTTTTCCATCAAAAGGTCATAAATCGACCTTTTAAAGAATATTAGAGTATTTATGATTAAAATCTGATTCTTTCTTATTTTAAGCCTCTAAAATTTATTAGATAAATGTAAAAACGTTAAACAAATAGATATAATAATTTTTTAGTTAGTTCTATTCATTCCCGCCATTACAACAGCTAGGCGTTAATAACCATTTAAAATAATATTATATTATTATTTTTCAGTATAACCCAACATTGTGTGCAACGTAATATTTCAAAGAATCTCGTTGTTGTGTTTAAGGTATGCCATCAAACATAGAATCCCCTTTAAATTAAAATTAATATTGAATTCACAAATATTAATAAATATGAAAACATCATATTGTTTATTTACCTTGGTTGTTACATTATCATCCTTAATATTAAAAGTATGGTAATTATTTAATTTCTTGAGAAAATTTTCCATGGTTAATATTAATTTTATTTCACTCACAAAAAAGTTGAAGATAATTAGTTAATTAATTATGTTTATGTCATATGTTTTGACCATAGTGGGTTTATGTGTCAAGAACTTCTTATAGAGGTTGAATATGATCAAAATGACCTTATTTGAACATTAAGAAAATAATAATATTGAAATAATTATAATATTTATCCATCAATTATATTTTGACACCAATAATGAACTATGGTTATAAAAAGTAACCAACATTATGATAATGGAGATAGTAATTCGTATGTACACATGAGTAACATTCTTGGTTTTTAATGATCATTTTTAAAAAATGGTATGTATTATTTTATCGTTAATGAATAATAATTATATCATTTTTTACAATATAGGTAATGATATATACTTATATATATCATTATCAGGATGTAAAAGGAATCACATTGCTTTGAGTAGGTGGTAGTCCATGCGTACATGAACAACATTATCCCTTGTTTATTGTGTGAAATGGAAAGAATAGAATGATATATTATATTTTAAAAAAGATAACTCTAACATGAATATATTAATAATAACATATATGGAATATATATTCATTATATTATTCATTAATAACTATTTTAACACCTTACTGAAAAAAGATTCACATCACTTATTGATGTGGTCGTCCACCTTACACATGAATTAAGATATTATATTCCTTTAAGAAGGTAATGTAGAAAGGTTTTATATGATATAATGAAATCATGTGTATTATTATGTTATACGTATCATTAATATTATATATTATCCCTACAGCCATCATTATCCGCAACAATTAGAAGTGGTAATATAAAAATGAATGACACTGTTTTGTGAGGAAATAGTCCACCATTCACATGAATTATGATTTACGAAAATCTTTATTTTCTTATTCTATATTAACCAACTTATCGTTTAGTGGGAACAATATAATTTACTATACCAATTTCAAAACACTAAAAAAACATCAGAAAATTCAACAAATCTCACATGTCACATGAAAGTTCTTTTTTTATATATATTTTTCTCTTTTATCCCCAATCTATCATTTTTCCTTCAGATTCCCACTTAATTTTTTAGAAAAATGTGGAATTTTGGGTTGATAGGTCTAGGCGCATGGTTGGCGAATGGTTACATGTAACCATTCTCCCAACCTAGATATATGTGTAGTAGGGGACATAACCTATCTACAACCACCAAACTATTGTGGGCCTCAACATAGGTAATTGGACATCATGTCATTCCTTAGACAGAACTACTTGCATGGTTACATCATGGTTTACCACACCATGAAGACTAACAATACATGGCATCTAGGTCCTTAAATTTTGTGATTTTTCCCTCTATTATCATATTAAACCCCTAATCCACCTAATTTAACACATGATTCTTGATTTCTCACCCTAGGTGTACCTCTTATTCCATCCACCTATCCCAAAACATTATTTATGTGGCATATTATGGGTGGTTCATCCTAGATTTGTCAATTAATTCACTTTATCCCTTTATTTATCCCTCAAACCTTGGGTTTTCTTCACTTTCTCTTAGGGTTCATCTTCTCCAACCCTAGGGTTCAAATTTTAGGGTTATATTTTGAAATTTTTAGTTTGATCTCTTGTAATGGGGTTCGATTTGGTACCCTTATCATCCGGTCAAGGTGTGGTTGGAGTTTCACATCGATATCCATAACATTCTCCACCCGAAGTTGTTGATTATGTGCCAAAACGTTTTATGATAAATTTATTAGTATTTTTTGTGTTATTTATCATGTTTTATGAGTTATTAGTGTTGTGAAAATTTATTTTTTATGATATTTCATATGAAATTGAGTATAAAATGGAATTGACATGTGTAATTGGTGTATCTGTGATGTAATGAATTACTTTGTTCTTTTAAAATGTTTTATGAATTATGTAAATTATTTATTAAAATTTGTGTGTGAGGAAAATCATGTTTGAAATAATTTTAGTGTGTCTCTGTCTTTTAAAAAGTGTTTTGGGTATGAAAATGATGACCTTGGTGTGTGTGTGTAGTGTCTTGTTTGGGTTGGGAAATGGGTAAGTGATTTCATATGTGAAATATGAATCTTTTTGAGCATTAAGGGAAGACCGTGTCGCTAGGATGGTGGACTAGGACTAGTTTTCTAGTGATACAAAGGTGGCGTTGACCCAGTTTCACTTAACAACAATGACACTAAAAACACTAACTAAATACAGATTTTTATTAGAGACCACTATAATTTTGGATATTTCTCTTATATAGTGTCTTAGGCATGGGAATATTCGCATATGTGGTTCCTATACCACTTTAGACCTAGACCTGTGGTTCCAGGGTCCCATTACTAGAAAGTACCCATATGGTCTCTCCCATGTTTAGTGTTATGTGACTATGTTTCCCTCACCATCGGCATACAGTGTGGAATTTGGGTTACGTAAAAGTAAAGGTTATGTTTCTATTTATTTAGTGTTGCATTGCGTTAATTTTTTATTCATTAAATCTTTTTATCCATTAAATTGATCTTATATTTCCTTTTATTTATTAAATTTAGATGTTTAATTTTCATATAATTTTTAGATAATGAAATACTTTTGGGTGTTATCTTATAGGGAAGTTTCTCAACCCCTTCTTATACCCTTGGGTGTAAGAAGTATTTACCATGTTTGATATATGTAAGGGAAAAGCTTTTGGTGATGGTGGATCGGGATTTTAGTGATCCTCTTTGGTTGAGCTATAGTGATGGATTAAGAGAGATGTCCCCAATGCCTTTTGTGGAGTTCTGGAGATGTTTTTTTGTTCCCATTATTATAGTATCCCTCTATTTGGTTTTTTATTAACTTATAGAATTAAATATTAAACCGTATAAAATATTATTTTTTTGGTTTGATTTTCCAGCTGTGTATTATTTTTAATTATTGATTTTTTTATATTTTATATTCAGATAAATCATTCCCACAAGGTATTATTGATAACCAATCACTTCTTCTAGCCTATGTGGATAGGGAACACCATTAGGGTCTTACCATGGACCAGGTCGGGCATTGGTTTGGATGACGTCTCATCTAGGTTTGTGAAATAAATTGTATCAGAGGAAATATTTTATATTTGGGTCATGTTTTTGGGATGAGTCTGGATTAAAAAATTCTAGGACTATCGAGGCTCAGAGTTCTAGTTACGAGTAGGGTTCCAGGCCAGTACACCTCGTCACAGACCTCAAGTCACCATGGGTTGTTGGTATGTTGGTTTGGATTCTCCTCTAGGTGAAACATGCAAGATGTAGACTATGTATGGACACTGGGTGGGGGTGAAGTGGTTTGGTCATTTTGTTTATTCGACAGGTTTGGTTTACTGATGTTTGTTGTTCTTAATGAAAATTTTCAGATCTTCCATGTTATGAATTTTATCATGTGACTATTTTTTTATAGAAAATACCCCCTAGGGACTTCCCCATCAACCACGAGAAGAATTTGGAGAGAGTTCTCCCTCAACACTTGAATAGAGGTTGGTAGGTGTTGTGGATAATGGTATTCATGATCTCAGAATGGGAGCATGTCCTGATCCTTCCTTGGGTAGGGAAGATGATGTTGTCTCTATAAGGATAAATCCTAGAATATTATCAAGAATAAACCTCCCCCATTCTATGGTAGCTCAGTGCCTTAAGAAGTAGAATTGTGGCTCAAAAATATAGACCATATGGTCAAATTCCTGGAAACTCCTGAAGAGGTCAGGGTGAAGTGAGATTCTTTTTAGCTAGAGGTTCCCATTTGAAGAATGTGGGACTCAATGATTCAAGATAGGAATCATGCGCATATGAGATGGAAGTAATTAAATGTGGTCATCAATGAACAGTATTTCACTAAGGTTTTGGCATATTCTAGATCTAGAGAGTTCATGTATATTGTCCAAGATGACCAATCAGTGATGGAGTATGACAATTGTTTTGTTGAGATGGTTCAGTATTCCCCTAAAATAGTCTCCAATGAGAAGATTAAGGCTCAAAGGGTTGAGACTGGTTTTCATCTAGATATATATTCTCATGTATTTTTACTCAAGCTAAGGACTTCTGTTGAAGTGGTTGACCAAGATTTTATAGTGTAGATTGACAGTAAGGGCAGATCAAGTGCCTCTTGGTCCATGTCAGTGATGGGTATAAATAGTTAATTAGAAAAGAAGAGGAAGTGTGACGACCAAGGGATGAAGGGTGGTGGCAGTTCGGGCCATACTTCAAGGGATCCTTTATATGTGGCTACCATTGTAGGGTCTGTCATGTGCCACCAATGTGGGGTGGTAGGACACACTCGACTATATTCTATGTCTCCTCCGAAATAATTTCATTGATGTGGATAATTAGGTACCAATCAACGATTTTGTAGAGTTACATTTTCTTGTTATGGAGGTGCATGATTAGCGGATTCCAAGGGAATTAAAGATAAGTAAAAACCATTCAGGATGGTGGGATCTCAGTTTGGTGGTCGGGGCAGCGGGACTGGGTCTTTTCTAGTTAGAATCGTCTTAGAGAAAAACTGTAGGCTATTGGCCTTTTTTAGACTTAGGAATATACAAATCATCTTCACGTTGTCGATCAGGCACCAGGGAGACCGGATGTAGGGCCCTATATTGTTCGAGGTACCATTGTGGTTTCATCTTATATATGCACTATTATTTTTATCATTAGTTCTTCTATTTAATTTATATCTACCAATATTGTGAACCTGTTAAATTTTCCAACCGAGTTTATGTATTTGAAGATGGATTTGGTGAATCCATTGTGTAAGAAGAAGGAGAAGGGCCTCTGAATCCCATCATGTGTGGTTTTCATGTCAATGGTTGAGATGGAATGGGATTTCATGTTCCTGGATATGGACTTTTTTGATGTGATCCTTATCATATATAGGATATTGAATTTCCAAATGCACATTTTATGTTATCGGCGGGGAGTTAGTTTCATTACACTTGATTAAAGTTATCAGGTATTCCTTAGATAATGGGATCCTTAGTTAGGTTATTCTAGACCTCCACTCCTAGAGTGGTGTAATATTTCTTCTCAATTATCATAGGTTATATAGGAGGATAAAATTAGTGCTCATGATGGAAAAATTACTCATGTGGTGGATGTGTTTCTAGAGTTATTTCCTAATGATTTTTCATGTTTTCCCCTGGAGAAGGATATAGAGTTATCAATCGACTAGTTGGGAGGAAGAAAACCAGTATCTATTCCGTCATATTTCAAGCCCCCCATAAAATTTATGGAATTAAATATAAAACTAGATGATTTGGAATCTAAAGGTATTATTTCCCTGGGTGTCTATCCTTGTCCCGCTCCTATTTTGTTTGCAATGAAGGCCAATGGATCTCTTATGTTGTGTATCAACTAACAGAATTTAAATAATCTTAATATGAAGAATAATTACCCTTTTCCCTTAATTAATGATTTTTGACCCATTAAATGGGAAAAAGTGGTTCTCCGTGATCTATTTTCATTTGGTTTACCACTAAGTAAGGGTGAATGATGCAGATATCCAAAAAATGATTTTCCGATGTTGGTTTGGATAATTTGAGTATCTTCTCATTTCTTTCGGATTGAAAAATTCACTAGTTATCTTTATGGATCCCATGAATAGTTTGTTCCAATAGTATCATTACTCCTTCAATGAGTTATATTTGGATGACATCTTATCCATTCCCAAAATCGGAATAAGAGCATGAAAATCATATTCAAATGCTGTCGAGAACCATGTTGGATTATATGATTAATTTAATGTACTCAAACATCACATTCTAGATTATAGAAGTGATGTTCATGGGCCATATAATCTTGGTGAAATGATTTTAGGTGGAATCCTAGAAGATCATTGTGGTTATTTCATGGTAACAACTGAAGAAAATGTTTGAGATTAGGAGTTTCCTCAGCATGATGAGGTATTACAGGCAGCTTATTCCGGATTTCTCACGACTAGCTTCATCCATGACTGCACTCACTTGGAAGGAGTTGAAGTTTGAATGGATCCCAGAATGTCAAGAGTCATTTTAGGAGATGAAGCAAGGATTGAATACCACACCAATTTTAATCTTTCTAAATTTAGGTAAGGGGTTTTTTGGATTATTTTCACGCTTTAGGTATGGGTCTCGTGTGTCTTCTTATATAGGATGATCACATAGTGGCATATGGTTCTCACCAACTCCAGCCACATGAGAAAAATTACTCGACCAATGACATGGATATATCAGTAGTGATTCATGATTTGAATATATAGCGTTACTACCTGTTTGAGGAGATTACATTGGTCATGTATGATGATAAGATCTTAGACTACATATTCTCATAAGAGGATCTAAATCTGAGGTAGCATCATCAGATAAAATATCTATAGTGGTTTGACATCGATATCATATATACCCTAGGAAAGGGTAATGTGGTGGCTGACTCCTTGAGAAGGAAGGTTCCAGTATGTTCATTGATGATGTCTTGAGATGAGTGGACTTTGATGCGTATCTTTTCCTAAATACACTTAGAGACCAAGGAGCATAGTATAAGTGAATTCTTGGTGAATGTGAAGTTGGCTTCATCTCTTCTAGAGATGGTATAGTGAGGGAATCCTGGTGATAATCTGTGGAAATTTTACATGATGTTTCTTCATGGTGGTGAGACTTCCTCTGATTTTTCATTCCCTATCAAGGTAATTATGTGTTTTAAGGGCCATTTCATACTGCCATTATCTTTGATGTAGGTGGTGATGTTGGATAGTGACCAGTATTAGTGGTTCATTCATCATGGTGCTACCAAGATGTATTATGGTGTTTTTCAGTAGTTTGGGTGGCCTGGTATGAAATGGGACATAACCAACATCGTATCAAGATGCTATACTTGTTAGAAATTTTAAGAAAATCCTAAAAGGCCATCTAGTTTTCATCATCCATTACCCATTCTACACATGACGTTGGATGTGGTTTATATAGACTTTATTATTTTCTTACCGCATATACCTTGATGACGTAACACTATTTGGGTAGAGATTGACTACTTGACCAAATCACCCCCACATCATTCCAATCAAAGACTCATTGAATGTGGATGAGTTAGGATAGTTGTATGTTTAGAAAGTGGCCTTGATTCATGGTGTGATGTAAAAAATTATTTCTAAAAGAGACCTTAATTTTACCTCTTGGTTTTGGGAGGGTCATTAATGTGTATTAAGGTCACATATCCAAATGAGAAATTTATACCACCCTTGCAAAGAAGGTCAGAGGAAATGGGAAAAACAGATTCATGAAGATATTCTTTGTGCGTGTTTTTTGAGTTTTAGAGGCCTATGGGATAGCCATTTGGGTTTGGTATAATTTTATTATGATAAATGCTATGAATAATCCACTTGAATGACTCATTTGAAGGTGATCTATGATTGGCAGTGTCGATCCCCTTTGTGTTGGACTGAGGTAGTGGATACCTCGCTTTTGGGATCGATCTTGTAAAATAGATGTTTGAGAAGGTAAATCTGATCAAGAAGTCAATATTGACAACATAGAGTCACTACAAATCATATTCCAATCAGAGGTGCTGGGATCCGATGTTTTTTGTGGCTAATCAGGTATTCTTTAATGTTACCCCTCATTTGGGTCATCATAATTTTGGAATATAGGAAAAGCTAACACTAAGTTATGTCAGACCATTAAAAATCACCCAGTGGATTAGAAAACTGGAATAATGGTTATCTTCTCCATCTCCTTTGATGTCAATTCATGATGTATTCTATGCCTACAAATTGAATATGTTTAATCGAAACATGTCTCATGTGTTCAATTGGGAAGAGTTGGAGTTGGAGCTTGATTTATCAGTGTTTTACTGGCCCATACAGATAGTAGATTCCCAAGAGAAGGTAATTCATGAGAATTATATTCCTTTGGCTTGTTTCCTTTGGAAGCATTGTAACAGTACATACAAGAATTGGGATTGGAAGTCCTGTGTTGAGGAAGAGTACCAAATTTTGTTTTCTGATCATGTTTCGGGTTGACTTTTGGATGGTGGAATGTTTTCAGGGTGGGGAAAATTATCACAATCATGACCTAATTTTAATATATTTTTTCATTTTATCTATTGTATATCTTTTTCATTTGGGTTACATTTTAATTTTGGAGAAAAATAGGGAATTTTTCGTGTACTTTCACATGTACACGATTGGGGCATAGTTAGTTGTAACCATGTGCCGAACCCAGATAACCATGTGGTAGGAGAGAAAACCAAATGCACGACCACCATATGATGGTAACCTTCGGCCCATCTAAACATACATCTGGTCATTCTTTAGAAAGAATTATTTGCATGGTTACCACACAATGCACCACACCGTGCAGACTTACCATGCGAGACATCCAGGTCATTAAATTTTTTAGTGTTTTCTCTATACTATCATTATTAACCCCTAACCAACATCATTTATCCCATGATTTTGGTTCTCTCACCATATACACACCTATTATTCCTTAATCATCTCCCTGATCTTCCGTTTTTTGGTAGATTATGGGTGTTTCTTCCTCAATTTTTCAATTAATTCACCTTCAACCTTGATTTCTCCCTCTAACATAGGGGTTTTACCGTTATCTTGGGATTCCTATTATCTTTCCCTAGGGTTCTAATTTTAGGGTTCTATTTTGATATTTTTGCTTTGATATCTTATATTAGGGATCAATTTGGTATACTTCTGGCGCGGTTGAGGTGAAGTTTCAGTTTCACACCGATATCCAGAACTTTCTTCACATGATATTGGTTAATCCATTCCTAAACATTGTTTGATAAATTTATTAGTCGTTCTTATATTCAGTAACTATTTTATGAGTTATAAGTGTGGTGAATAAGTCCCTTTTGAAGAGACATGATATGCAATTGATTCTAAAATGGACATTACAAGTGAAATTTGTGTATCCATGATTTAATCTCTTATTTTGTTCTTTTAAAATGATTAAGTAATTTTTAAATAATTTATTAAATTTCATTTGTGATGAAAATCATGGTTGAAAAGGGTTATTTTGTGAATTTATGTTTTAAAAAGAGTTTTGGGACTTCAAATGGTGACCTAGGTGTGTGTGTGTAGTTCCTTGTCTGGCAGGTGAAATGTGTAAGTGATATCAAATGGGAAATGTGAAACATGTTTATTCCTAAGGGAAGACAAGGTATCTATATGGGTAGAGTAGGACTACTATGCTAGTGATATAGAGGTGGATTCATCCTGGTTTCACTTAGTAGGATTGACGATGACAACACTAACTAAATATTTATGATGATCAAATGCCACTAGTTTTTTGTATGTTCCTCCTCTCTAGTTGACTGTGCATAGGAACGTAGATGTATGTGCTTCCTATACCACTTTACACCAAGATGCTTGGTTCTTGGGTCCCATTACTAGTTATTACCCATAGGTCCTATCCCATGATTAATTCTCTTTAACTATATTGTGCTCCCCATTGGAATACAATGTGTCATTTGGGTTACTTCAAAAGTAAAGGGATTCTTTTTATTTATTTGAAGTTTCTTTCCTCTAAATGTAATTTTCATTAAAGATAATTTCCTTTTAAATTGATCATGAATTTCCTTTAATTTATTAAACATTTAGGTTAATTTATCATTTAATATTTAGTTCACTGAATCCATTTTAGTGGAAGTCTACTTAGCAGTAGCTGGGAGAAATAACACATGGCCATGTTTGATACATGTAAGGGTAATTCTTTTAGAGATGGTGGTTCAGGATGATAGTGATCGTCTTGGGAGGTTTTATGGTGATGGATTGAGGAAGATAAACCCAATTCCTTGTGGTAGTTTTTAGAGATGGGGTTTGGTTCTATTTTTTATAGTATCTCTCTCTTTAGGATTTAAAAAACGTGTAGACATAAATATGAAACCTCATAGGGGATTTTTTGGTTTGGTTTTGTATCTTTGGTTTATTTTAAATTGTTTGTTGTTTAATATTCTTATGTTCGGGTAAATAAATCTCACATGATAGTATTGATACCCGGGCACTAGTGATAGCCCATGGGGATTGTGAACGCCCATCTGGCCTTGCCACATATATGTCAAGTGCCAGTTCGGATGACAACCCGGCTTGGTTCGTGACACACATTCCATTTAACAGGTATTCACCAAATTAAACATTTAGTGAAAATCTATCACACCACCACTTTGGGCTGTAAACTACTATATTGTTCCTTGTTCCACTAAACATGAAGCACCCAATCACCCATCGTCATCTACAACACCACTGAGAACCCCCTACCAGAGGCTTTTCCTTCCTCGTCGTCAAACTGCTCTATCTATGAACACAAAAAACTATATAGGGAACGAAATATTATCCCAGGCTTAAGTACCATAAAAACTATAATTAGACACCATAAATCAATTAATGTTTCTACTATCTTCACAGTAACCAAAAAATACTTCATCCTTTACAAACTGAACCAGTAAAACCAAAAAAATCATTCTAGTCAAGCAGAAAAACATTCACCGAACAAATAATAAAAAATAATGCTTTATAAGGATAGAAAACATTCGAGATAGAACCAAAAAAAATCATGATCATAGGAACACTTGTAAATAGTGAAGGCTAGAATTATAATCATCAATGAAACTAGAAACTGAAAAATAGAATAGAACTAGAATGTGCTACAACTTCTGAGACTAATAACCAGATCAAATCTTCCGAGAAATACCCTTTCTGCTAAATTCTTACACAACCCAACCCAGAACTGTAACACCTGATATTTTTATGAGAAATAGTTTGTTTTTATGTTATATAAATCATCAAAGGAATCTTTCACTACACACAACACAAGATTTCCTTGCTTTACAAACAACCACGACCTTCCTCGATAGCTTGCGTCGTACGCAATACCGAGTTTCCCTAAACAACGATATGCTATTAAAATATTATTAAAACTAGCCGTTATGAATAGTAATAACCACTTTTTGAAATTTTTTAAATTTTATTTTTCAAAATGGACTTCATTTTTGGATTCGTAATATCGAAATTAGGTTAGGGTAAAATTTTGGTACTTTTCGGATAACTTCATATTTTGATGAATAGTGAAAATTACTAAATTTTAATTAAAAACAACTTTTTTAATCAAAATAATTAATAGTGATAAATTATTAATTTGATTTGTTTTAAAGTATATTTATAATATATTTTTACAATTTAATACAATTTTGGTCATTGGATGTAATTTCACATTTAAACCAGACATAAACAAGTGTCAATCTTTTGATAGTTATTTCTCTTAAAAAACACGCTATTTGTTTTGACGACGGAAATAAAATTTTAAATTATTTAATGTAACTGATATGTTTTGAATTTGGTAAAATATACCTCATTTTTTAATTCATATTATCAAATATAGCTTAGGCCTAATTTTTGGTATTTTTCTGGAAACATTCATTTTTTGATGAATAGTGAAACCACTAAGTGGTAGTTAAAAAACTGAATTTTTCATAAAACATAATTTTACCACTTCTTTGAATGGAATTTTGAAAATCCGAGAGACATGGTCAATATCAAGGACTAAAATGTGGTTCAATGAGATGAAAATATTTTGTTGTGAATAGTAACTTTTTACTTTTTTTTACCACGGTTAAAAGTAAATAGGGTAATTAATGGTAAAAATGATATTATTATTACCCGAACACATGTCCTAATTCTATTAGATAAGTATAATTCGACCAAAAACAACCTTAGGAATACAATATTACCATTTAGGATCATTTTGATTAGATTAGGACATTTATTATCAATTTATTTAAAGATGGGTCAAAATAGTTAAAATCAAAGTTTAATAACTAAAGAATTTTTAATATAGGGTTATACACAAGATAAATTAGATTATAAATATTCATTATAAATTTATAAAGATTTCATACATAATTTTATTTTATTTGTAATTTTTAGACATAAAATAATTTAATTTATTTATGATACAATGATGATGTAGTAATTATTTTATTAATGGAATATTGACATAATTGATGTTATAAATACCCAAATAAATGTAATTTGAGACTTTATATAGAATCCGGTAATTTTATATGTTAATATTAAATGTTAGTATTGATTTAATTTAATTTTTTAGAACGAATAATTCTGTTATGATTTTCAAAAAAATCAATTTCCAAATAGTGTCAAAATGGACATAAAATAGTTTTTAAAACAAATATTATATTATTAATTGTTTTTTTTATTCCTAAAAATCTAAGGATCGGATAAATGTCTTCGATAAGGTTATATATATTAATAATAAACAACTTGGGGTTCGTTTGGCATGATATAGTAAGTTTATTAACCTTATAGTGTAAGAAAACAAGAAGGCACGGTAAAAGTTAAATTATCTAACTTAAAGTTAAATCTAAATGATAAGGTTAAAATTGATACCTAAAGCTGTCTAAATTCTATTGGATGAGATTATTTCGACCCATCCCCACCTTAGCTTTGAAATATATCAATTCGGAGCTATTAAAAACCGAATTTGACTTTATAATAAAATAATATTTTTAGTTATTCAAAGGTGCCCCTCTCCTCCCTCTCCTCCTCACACCAATTTGAGCCTTAAATCTCGGCCAACCCCTGACAATTTCACTTCCCCACTTCCCTAGAAACATCCTAGAGGTCCTGGTGTTCTTCAATGACCAATTTTAGTGCCCTAAGAAGAGATCTCAAAGAGGCGCTTCAAAGAAGAGGAAATGTCCGTTACCGATTCTTTCATCTTTATTTATTCTTCCAGTTCTTATTCTATAGTTGTTTCATTATAAAGTAATAACATCAGTATCAATCATATACTGATATGTTGTTATAATTATGAAACAACCCTATTTCACCATCTATCCATCCTACGGAAAATGAAATCACTACGTGTGTGTACGTACGGAATACCGTCTCTACGCCGTGGTGTAATCTATTTTCCACCACCACCTTACTTGGATGGGTATAATGGTGTAAATAATAACTATATATGATTATTGTAAATTGATATTTATTCTGAAATAGTATACATACACTCCAATACAATTCCACAATCATGGGAATGATATCATCGCTTGTACGTACGTATGGAATACCGTCTCCACGATGTGATGCGACTCGTTATACATGATCGTCATTGCATAATGATTTTATAAATGAATTTAATGAATGAATAAGATATATATTACACTAATAACATTCTGGAAATGAGGTATCTATAACCTAAAGAGAAGAATAAGAATTTATTCGACAAAACACACATAAGATCAAAAAGTAATAAACACCCGAATAACAAGAAGCAATGAAATATTACTAATAATAAGCTAAGAATATGACCATATATGATAAAAATATGTATGATTCTGGAATAAGTAAATAACAATATTTAAATCATTATACAGGAGGTTCAGACACATACGAAGCAAATCAGACCTAAGGTAAGGGAAAATAACATAATCTCATTTTATCCGAGATTGTTTATATGTTGGTATTTACTGGGGTGTATTTTATCATCCACATCCATGTTTCCTAAATATATAATATTGTTTCCATCCACCTAAAATTGTTTAAATCCAATTTTACCTTTCGGTGAGTTTTTATTAAAAGATATGAAATGAATATTTTGTCGTTTTTCGTACGAGGTACTTTTTGACTTTTCCGACAACAGTACGAGAAGAATGTTTTTTTATCTTATACGGCATGAATGGATTATTAAAAAATTATTTCCAAGAATCTTAATTTACAAGTTTTCAAGTTTATTTTTAATCAACTTCTTTTAGTTTAAAATTTTATGATATGTTAAGAAAGGAAAATGTTTTTTAAGTTGAAATGATATTTTCCTCAAGAATGGAGTTCAAGTGTTTTATCAAAATTATTTTCCATCTTAGATAATATAGGGTTCTGTTTCTATCCCTATTATTACATTGATTTGATTATGTTGTGATGGAATTATTTTTATGAATTTCTTTTATCTTATATGAATTTTTATATGATGTCATGATTTTTAAGAATCCCATTTTTATTACATGGGTTATGCTATGATGTATGGTTTATGATTTTGTGGCACACATAAGAATGGAATCACTATGAGATGGGAGGGACCTTTATCTCCCTCCAATGCATTGGGTAAAGATTTTATATCTCATGAGATAGACATGGCTTGAACGGCAGGATAAACCGGTTCAGTGGAACAGGACTGAAACGAGGAGTAAACTCTGTTCATAAATGGACTTTGTCCACTAACATAGTCTTGGAAATGTGTCTTGACTAATAAGAAATTATTCTCTATGATTATGTGTGTATTCCACAAAGTTTCATGTTTTCTGTTATGATTATTGGGATTACATTTGACTACTATGATTTATCCCATGTTATGAAATTATGATCTCTTTTGCAGGTTAAGATTTCCAAAAGTTATGTTCTTATGTATATGATGTGATTGATATTTCTTTTGTTTACCCTTACTGAGAATTTGATCTCACCCATTATATGTTTTTTCCCCAGGATTTAAACAAAGGTTTTAGGTAAGAAAACAAAAAGGGGAAGATCTTATGGGAGATGTTGAAGATCTTTCACCATGATTAGAAGATTACGTTCCAAGTTTCCAAAGACACTAAACTATTACGGTCCTTGTGTGTCTGTTTTTTGTTATTGATTAAGTATTCCGCAAAAGTAATGTAATGTCCATGAACATCAAGCTACGGGTCTCTACAGTTGGTATCAGAGGAAAGGTTTAGTCAACCTTTAGAAACTGGGATGCGAGAACTTTAGTGAGATCCCTAGAGATATTTCTAAGGGATGTCTAGGTATGTCCCTAAGGTTAAGTATAAGTATAGTTTATAGTCCTATAATTATGGTAATTATCTTATAATTAAACCTAAGATGTTAGATATTGAAGGTACTCCCCCTTTATTATGTTGTTTTCCCTAGCATGATTTTTTCCTCTCACACTATTCTTTTTGGGTTTTAGACGATGGCTGGAACCCGAAGGAACCATGTTGATCAATGCAATGGACAATGCAAAGATTTTCCTCCTCAACAAACAAATGTTATGGGATATGGAGTGAAAAATTTTATTGCTATACATACACAGGCTATGAATCATTCTGGACTTCCAAATGAGAAGAGAAGGGAACAATATTCTATTGATCCTTCATGAGGCAACGTCCACCTTCTTCCAGTGGGTCTTCTAATCCACTTGTTGCTTAACAATGGATCAGTACCACTGAAAATATATTTTCAGTTCTTCAATGTTCAGAACATGATAAAGTCATCTTAGGAGTATATCTTTTGGAAGGTGAAGCTGATCAATGGTGGAATCTTATCAAGAATACGAGGCCAAGAGATGAAATTGCGTCCATGGAATGGGACGAGTTGAAGAACATATTTTTCAATAAGTACTTCCCTCGTATTCTTGGAACAATGATGGAGAAGGAGTTTCTTGAACTAAAGAAAAATGACGATGAATCTGTTGGTGTATACGAAGAAAATTTTACAAGGCTTGCAAGGTATGCATTTGCCTTTATCATCCAAACTGAAAGTAAAGTTGATCGATTCTTCAGTGGCTTAAAACCAAATCTTCGAAGGGCATTAGCTATAAGAGACTTTAGTATCAATGAAGAAATTGTGCGTTTTTCTATCAAGGTAGAAATGGAAGTTGGTGTTACTTATCCATATCATATTTTGGACAAGAAACGAAAGATGGAGTTCAAGGAGAAATCTCAGAATAATGGTGAAAAGAAGATGAATGTTTCCTTATGCTCAAAGTGTGGAAATAAGCATGGTGGATATTGTCTTAAAGGGACTAGAAAAACATTTAAGTGTGGAAAAGAAGGTCATCAAGCAGCTTGGTGTCGAAGTAATGGAAAAAGGGTTTCTAATGATGTGAATAAAGAAAAGACTGCAGAGAACGCACCACCAACACTACAATGCTTCAAGTGCAAGGAAATGGGGAGTTATGCTAATAAATGCCCTAATCCAAGGGTTAGTTATGATTGAAATGAGCAACCACTTAAGGAAATTGACAAAGGGAAGTCACATGCGATCACTATTGGCGATGATGTATATGAAAACGATGTGGTGGAATGATTAAGTGTTTATGTAATGGGATTCCAAAATAATGTTGTATATAGTATCGTGGAATATTGAAATATTTATGTGTTAATCTATTGTGGTTTTCATTAATTTTATGGTACTGGTAACCATGGAAATTTATTGAGATATTTTTGGAAAAATATGATATGCGCATAATGAAGGGATAAGGGGAAAATGAAATGTTTGATAGTATTCATGAGCTCATGACTGATATAAGGAAATAGTTATATCATGGATTGAGGTTTTGGTATGTGAAAAGAGTTAACTTTTGACAGCACTCATGTTTTCGCTATGATTCAGTGGGTATTCATTTTTCAAGAGAATACATGATTAAGGCCTTCGAATGTTTCGAATGTGACCAACTAGACATATCTCATGATATACGGGGATCAACGATGGTATTAACATGCTTGTTATATGAAATATTTGGTAATCATTTTCACTATAATATGAGATTAAATAGTAGTATTTTGGATAAGCCTAAAGATTGGAAAGGATTATGTTGGACATAAGTTAGTATTGTTTAAGGATAAAACTTTTTTTCAATATTATTGATGGGATGTTATAGTAATGTAGTTTTAGAAATAGGACAACCTACAAGACGAGCGACAACCCATCGCGTCGGACAAGGCTATGGGAATCGAACCCACAATCAAAGTGCGACTGGCCTTTATCGCCTACCACTGGCCTACAGGAAGTCCCTGTTTAGTATAAACAAGTTTTATTATATTAAGAAGTATGATATATGAAGTATAAGTCAATTTTAGGAACCATATATGATTAATCTCACTATAGATCGGCTTATGTATATTTAATAACTTTTTCTAACCTTTTGTTTGAGACAGATGGAATGACCCGTCATTCTATCACATGATCTGCTAACACATCACAATTAACAAATTCAACATCATTTCTTTAAAAGATGAAGTGGAAATTTTTTAAGGCACGAACAATAGTGAGATTATACAAAAATAAAGTAAGTATTTATTCTAACTCAAATTCATCAACTTTAGGGAAATGATCTTGAAAACCAAAAATTTTGTCCTAGTGCCCTTATATCCGATGAATCAGATGGTACCATATATCATCACAAATTTATGGCTTTGTGATTGTTGGATTTTTCATAGCCATGTTCTCTACCACTCTCCATCAGAACTTGATGGTTAGATTTTTCTTCCATATCAATATTTTCACCTATGTTCTCCTGCGTGGAAACCCAGGGATGAGTTAATTTGGGTAACTGTTACGTTTCATACATTAATTTTTAAAGCCAAGTTTTGGTATTCCTTTTTACGATGTGGGTTTCTATTAAAGAAACTTTCGAGTAGTAAACCATTTATAACCCCAACGAATTTCGAGGGCGAAATTCATTTTAAGGGGGGTAGAATGTAACACTTGAGAATTTTATGAGAAATACATTGTTTTTATGTTATATAAATCATCAAAGGAATATTTCACTACACACAACACTAGCTTGTCTTGCTTTACATGCAACCACGACCTTCCTCGATAGCTTGCATTGTACGCAATACCGAGTTTCACTAAACAACGATATGCTATTAAAATATTATTAAAACTAGCCGTTATGAATAGTAATAATCACTTTTTGAAATTATGTAAATTTTATTTTTAAAAATGTACTTCAATTTTAGATTTGGAATATCGAAATTAGCTTAGGGTGAAATTTTGGTACTTTTCGGATAACTTTCATATTCTGATGAATAGTGAAAATTACTAAATTTTAATTAAAAACAACATTTTTAATCGAAATAATGAGTAGTGATAAATTATTAATTTGTGTGGTTTTAAAGTATATTTAGAATATATTTTTACAATTTAATACAATGTTGGTCATTGGATGTAATTTCACACTTAAACCAGACATAAACAAGTGTTAATCTTTTGATAGTTATTTCTCTTAAAAAACACACTATTTGTTTTGACGACTGGAATAAATTTTTAAATTAGTTAATGTAACTGATATGTTTTGAATTTTGTAAAATAGAAATCATTTTTGAATTCATAATATCAGATATAGCCTAGGCCTAATTTTTGGTATTTTTCTGGAAACATTCATTTTTTGAAGAATAGTGAAACCACAAAAGTGGTAGATAAAAAACTGAATTTTTCATAAAACCTAATTTTACCGCTTATATGAATGGAATTTCTAAAATCAGAGAGACACGATTAATATTAAGGACTAAAATGTGGTTCAATGAGATGAAAATCATTTTTGGTGAATAGTAACTTTTTACTTTTTTTACCACGGTTAAAAGTAAATTGGGTAATTAAGGGTAAAAATGATATTATTATTACCCAAACACATGTCCTAATTCTATTGGATAAGAGTAATTCGACCAAAAATAACCTTAGAAATACAATATGACCATTTAGGCCCACTTTGATTAGATTAGGACATTTATTATCAATTTATTTAAAGAAGGGTAAAAATAGTTAAAATCAGTGTTTAATAACTAAAGAATTTTTAATATAGGGTTATACATAAGATAAATTCGACTATAAATATTCATTAGAAATCTAAAAAGCTTTCCCACATAATGGTATTTTATTTTTAATTTTTAGACTTATAATAATTTAATTTATTTATGATACAATGATGATGCAGTAATTATCTTATTAATGAAATATTGACATAATTGATGTTATAAATACCCAAATAAATGTAATTTGAGACTTTTTATGAATTAAAATAATTTTATATTTTAATATTACATGTTAGTATTGATTAAATTAAGTTTTTTCGAACTAATAATTCTGTTATGATTTTCACAAAAATCAATTACCAAATAGTGTCAAAAATGACATAAAATAATTTTTAAAACAAATACTATATTATTAATTGTTATTTTATTCCTAAAACCTTAAAGGTTCTAAAAAATGACTCAGATAAGGTTATATATATTAATAATAAACATCTTGGGGTTCGTTTGGCTTGATATAGTAAGTTTATTAACCTTATAGTGTAAGAAAACAAGAAGACACGGTAAAAGATAAATTATCTAACATAAAGTTAAATCTAAATGATAAGGTTAAACTTGATACCTAAACTTGTCTAAATTCTACTGTATGAGTGTATTTCGACACATACCCACCTTAGATTCTAAATATATCAATATGGGGCTATTAAAAACCGAATTTGACTTTATAATAAAATAATATTTTTGGTTATTCCAAAGGTGCCCCTCTCCTCCCTTATAAAATGGCACCTCCTCCCTCTCCTCCTCAAACCAATTTGAGCCTTCAAGCTCGGACAACCCCTTCCCATTTTACTTCCCCACTTCCATAGAAACATCCTAGAGTCCTGGTATTCTTCAAAGACCAATTGTAGTGCCCTAAGAAGAGATCTCAAAGAGGCGCTTCAAAGAAGTGGTAATGCCTGTTACCGATTCTTTCATGTTTATTTCTTCATCCACTTCTTCTTCTTTAGTTTTTTAATTATGAAGTAATAACATCAGTATCACTCATATACTGATATTTTATTATATGTATGAAACAACCCTATTTCACCATCTTTCCATCCTATGGAAAACGAAATCACCACGCTTGCGTACGTACGGAATACCGTCCTTACGCCGTGGTGTAATCTATTTTCCACCACCACCTTACTTGGATGGGTATAAAGGTGTAAATAATAACTATATATTATTATTTTAAAGTGATATTTATTCTGAAATAGTATACATACACTCCAATACAATTCCACGATCATGGGAACGATATCATCGCTCGTGCGTACGTACGGAATACCGTCTCCACGATGTGATATGACTCGTTATACATGATCGTCATTGAATAATGATTATATAAATGAATTGAATGAATGAATAGGATATATCTTACACTAATACCATTCTGGAAATGATGTATCTATAACCTAAAGTGAAGAATAAGAATTTATTCGACAAAACACGCATAAGAACAAAAAGTAATAAACACAAGAATAACAAGAAGCAAAGAAATATTACTAATAATAAGCTAAGAATATGACCATATATAATATCATAAAAATAAGTATGATTCTGGAATAAGTCAATAACATTATTTAAATCATTATATAGGATGTTCGGACACATACGAAGCAAATCAGACCTAAGGTAAGGGAAAATATCACAATCTCATTTTATTCGAGATTGTTTATACGTTGGTATTTACTATGGTGTATTTTATCATCCACATCCATGTTTCCTCAATATGTAAAATTGTTTCCATCCACCTACATTTTTTAAATCCAATTTTACCCTTCTGTGAGTTTTTAGTGAAAGATATGAAAGGAATATTTTGTCGTTTTTCGTACGAGGTACTTTTTGACTTTTCCGACAAAAGTACGAGAAGAATGTTTTTTTAACTTATACGACATGAATGGATTTTTAAAACATTATTTACAAGAATCTTACTTTAAAAGTTTTCAAGTTTATTTTTAATCAAATTTTTTTAGTTTAAAATTTTATGACATGTTAAGAAATGAAAATGTTTTTGAAGTAGAAAGGAAATTTTCCTCAAGAATGGAGTTCAAGTGTTTTATCAAAATTATTTTCCATATAAGATAATATAGGGTTCTGTTTCTATCCCTATTATTACATTAATTTGATTAGGTTGTGATGGAATTATTTTTATGAATTCCTTTATCTTATATGAATTGTTTTATGATGTCATGATGCTTACGAATCCCATTTTTATTACTTGGTTTATGCTATGATGTATGGTTTATGATTTTGTGGCACACATAATAATGGTATCACTATGAGATGGGTGGGACCTATATCTCCCTCCAATTCATTGGGTAATGATTTTATATCTCATGAGATAGACATGGCTGAAATGGCAGGTTAAACCGGTTTAGTGAAATAGGACTGAAACGAGTAGTAAACTTGGTTCAGAAATGGACTTTGTCCACTAAGATAGTCTTGGAAATGTGTCTTGACTAATAAGAAATGATTCTCTATGATTATGTATGTATTCCACAAAGTTTCATGTTTTATGTTATGATAATTGGGATTACATTTCACTACTATGATTTATCCCATGTTATGAAATTATGATCTCTTTTGCAGGTTAAGATTTCCAAAAGTTATGTTCTTATATATATGATGTGATTGATATTTCTTTTGTTTACCCTTACTGAGAATTTGAGCTCAACCTTTATATGTTTTTCCCTAGGATTTAAAGAAAGGTTTTAGGTAAGAAAACAAAAAGGGGAAGATCTTAGGTGAGATATTGAAGATCTTTTGCCATGATTAGAAGATTACGTTCCATGTTTCCAAAGACACTAAACTATTACGGTCCTTGTGTGTCTGTTTTTTTTATGTATTAAGTATTCCGAAAAAGTAATGTAATTTCCATGTACATCAAGCTACGGGTCTCTACAAGTACCTCAGAAAAAACCTTTATACCAGAACAAAATGGGGTCCAATACAATGGTAAATAAAGATGGTGCAAAGGTGAGGGATTGTTCCTATAAAAGAGCCACCGAGAAGAGGTACCAAAAAACCCAAGACCACTAGTGGACATTCATGTCTAACCAAGTGGTGTTATCACATGAAGGTTTGTGGAATAAGACCATGAAAGTGAAATTTCGGGAAAATCAATACAAATCATCTAAGGGTCAAAAAGTTGAAATGAAATGTATAACTGAATGTAAGGAGATGCAAGAAACCTAGATAACAAAGAAACCTTGTGAAAGAGGAAAGGAATTAGGGAATATAAGACAATTTAATCAATATCACATGGAGAGAAGCGATAAATATTCAAAGTGAATATGGCGAGGGAAGAGGAGCCATCAGGATATGAATATGCACTTGCTAGAGTAGATAATTAAACATTATGGAGGTGATGGTACCTCCCACGAATGATGATTTCATAACCCGTTTGATGGATGTGTCTACGGGTGTAAATCGTACACTTAATGTAAAAACACCTCATTATAATGAGGATGATGAGGTTATTATAAAATCATAGTATAATTATAATTTATGTGGTAGGGAAATAAATAAAACAAAAATCCTCATTGATGACCGTGCCCCTTTTTTGAGTGACTCAAATTATTTTGAACAAAAGGGGTTCCTTGGTTTGCTTTTTTGACAATTTTAGACTTCTAGGAATAGAGGAAGAATGTTTGGAAGTGATTTTAATAGACATTATGGTATCTAAAAAACTTGATAGGTTTAAATAAGTGAGGGGAGTAAGTTCCCTTTTATAGTTGGGGGAGTGGAATTCTTGTAAATATACAAAATTATTTACTATTAGGAGGTCAGTCCAACCTCATGTAGTTACATGATTGATAATTAATGGGTTTTAGGGATTATAAGGTCATTAAACAACTCTATCACAAATTATAACACGTTTTTTTATAAATTTTCATCTTTTACATATATGTTTCCTTATTTGTTTTTGTTTTGGGTATTCATTAATGCATCTAGTTTTCTAACGTTAGTAATTTATCTATTAAGACTATATAAAATTTATAATTATTATAAAATCTAGAACCATAAATTTAAATACGAAATCATATGTAAAAAAAATAAAAATATCAGGTCTGTAGGATATTAATTTTAGTTGAAGCGCATGTAACACACAAAAACACTACATTAACCCAAATCATGCAAACATTGTTTTTACTTTTTAGGGGTTAATATGTTTATTATAAAAGATAAATTTTCCCCTGAATAGACTATATTTTATATTCATAATTTTTTTTATAAATAACTTTATAGAAGATAGTTTTATTGTAATTTTATATCATTTAATAAAATATCATTTATTTTAAAATAACATTGATGTCAATTTTGACTTTATTTATTTAAATTGAATTTAGAAAAATGTAAAATAAATAATGGAATTAAAATATATTATATTAATATATTTATATCATCATATATTCATTATAAAATAATGTAACATAAAAATTCATTCTATTTACCAAACAATATGTATTTTTCATATCATTTATTTTGTTTATTTTTTAACTAAATAATCCATGTCTTGGCATTTGTTAATAATTTAATATAATTATATCATTCATAAAAATTCAAGAATAATTATTATGATAAAAACTATATTTTTCATTAATAATAATATTTATAAATGAACAAATGTTTACTTTTACTATCCATAATAATTAATGTAAATTTTAAAAAATAAATGTATTGTTTTTATTTTTTGTCACAACTTATTATTTGGGTCACATTCATGGAAAAGAGTCCCCAAATATCATAAATTTTTATAATAAGGTAATAATTGATTGAATATGTCTAGAAAATTTTAATTGGATAATTATTGGTTAATTTTTACACCTTATTTTCTAAGTTTAAGGATAATGTAAACTCTTTTTTACATTAACAATTATAATTAGTTTTTTGTTCACAAATCAGTTTAGTGATAAATGATGTTGAAATTATTATAGAATATAAATTATTTTTATTCCAAATATAGAATAGTTTTTTTCAAATTCAATTCACATTAGTGGCACAATGTAATTTAAAACTAATCCCGCCAGAGTGATGATAAAGCAGGTTTTTAAAGTGAAAAAGGTCAAACCATCACAATGTTTTTATATCCAAATCCAATATGAAAAAAATCTAATGAACTATTTTGGGTTTATATATTTTATATTAAACTCTTATTAATTTATAATAAATAAAAATATAATTTAAATCCAAAATAATTTTGGTGAAAAGTCTAGTTTTTAATTAACATTCATTATTTTTCAACATTCATCAAAAAATGAAACCTTTAAAAAAATTAAAAAAATTCACATTAATATTATTTTGGATTATTTATTTCAAAAATTAATATTAATTTATATATATAATTTAAAAAAATAAAAAAATATTTTTGTAATAAGTGCACCATGAAAGGCACCAAAACTATTTTTTAGATAAAAATATGGGCTTTAATCAAAAATTTTGATTTATTTTTATATATTTTAAAGAAAAAAAATATGTTGGATTTAATCATTAAATTAAATTTATTAAATATAAATTTAATTATTTAAATACAATATGGGTGATTTTATTATTTTATTATTATAAGACACAGTTGTGTGCACCTAAATAGTTTCTTAGAAAGTGATTTACTTTTATTTTCTAAAGGGTATTATTTTTATTTGTTATTAATTATTATAAATGTAAATAATAATATATACATGGGGAAACCATATTTTAATATTTCAGATAATCTTGTTCATTCACAACTTTACAATAAAAGGTAATAATTGTATTATATATCATGGCTTGATTAAGTGCAGTGTTGAGTGTTGAATGCACCATCAAATATAAAAATCTATAGGTTGTATGTAAAATAAGATATATAAGTCTTGAATAAACTTTTTTCATAAAAAAATAATTTCCTTCTTTTAAATTCATTAGGGTTTACATCCTCCCATACTATAATAAATTAATTTCTCTCAATTTTAACTTTTTCATGGTAATCAATAGTTTGAAATTTAAATATACATTTATTGTAAACCCAAAATTTTAAATGGTTGTTAAAAATCCTATTTATAAATGATTGATGGATGTTCAAAGGTCATATTTAATAAAACATAAATAGGTTTCCAAATAGGATAACATATGGGGGAATGAATGAAAAGGGAATATTACTATAGAATGTGATTGAGGTAATTGATCACAAACAAGGAAATGATCAATAAAAAGATAAGGGCCTCAAATCCATAAATCAATTATGATAAAAAACCATAGTTTCATCATAATTTAACGTACTGTGATAATAATTTTTCTTAAATATCTTTTCCATAGATTTTATATATTCTCCTACCAATTATACTAGGTGAAGAATTGATATCTACTTATATGATGAGTATAATTTCGGCCTTTTTTTAATTTCCATCACAATATAATCTGATTCTCTAAATTATGGGTATCAAAAATTAAATTTTAATTATTAAGGAACTAAAATAATAATCTAAAGACCACATATCCATGAAAGGGAGAAAAATTTATTCCTTTTATAGTTAAACATTAACCAAAACCAAAATTGTTAGAATGTGATGATATAATTCCCAAAATCAATAAACCATCATATGATAAAGTAATTCTCAAAATTAAATTAGAATACCCAAAGTTAAAACCAAATTATTCCATAAACAAATATACATAAAATTATTATAAAGTCTATTAACTAAGACCAATACTCATTGATTAGAAGTATTTGATAATATATTCTTATAATATAAGTAAATTTTAAAACCACGAATAAAATCCCATATGTCTCAGAAATAAATATAATCTTTATAGGTAAAAATTTCCTACTATCTAGGACATCACCTAAGATAGTGGTAGGAGCTCCACCATTGCCACCCCTTGGTTGTGGGTTCAATCCCAACTACCTTGACAAATGCATATTGTTTTTACTTGGGCTTTGGATTTTCCTTATTTCCCCTTCACAAATGAAACAATAGTTTTTCTATAAATATAACATCATGTTTATACAAGGGGTTAAAAACAATACAAAAAATTTCTCAAAAAATATTACTAATCACTTTAGGATCTTATCACATAAAAACACAATTTTCTATCATAATAATTGAATATATTATCATCCTTATGATTATAAAAAAATGAATATATCCTTATGTATTAGTATAACCTCACATGGAAACATCATAATCTCGAAATTTATATAAATTCTACTCAGAAACTATCTGTAAAAGCCCAGAATTTGCACTCCCAAATCTGATGCTAAATTCATAAATGTTATATATTCATCTTTGATAATGAATTAGGTGAACCAATTTTCTACAATCAAAACATACAACATAAAAAAAAAATATTTTTACAGTTACATACCCATATACCATTTAGGTTTACAGTTTTAGAAAATTAGGACCAACTCATATCAACATGGATTCATAAATAATTTTTTCATAAAGATGAAAGTCATCTCACGTTATACCTAGTTTTTTAAAGATTACATTATATCATCAAGATCATCCATATGGTATCCATTTTACATATAATTTCTCCAAACTCATGGTTTTTATCCTGAGTGAAAAAATATAAAAATGGTGAGATAAAATGCTTAGTAATGAAAAACATAAGAATTAATAAATGAATTTCGCCAGTGAGAGTATTAAAATAATCAGGACATTGTGAAATAATAAAAGTACATTATTATATAATAATAATATTCGTAACTATAAATACCTGGATAATCAGACATGAAAACATGGAATAAGGATTTATCCACGAAAATTGTAATAAGAATAAATAATCAAGAGCCCAGGGATATAAATCTTTCTCAAATGAAACAACATAAACCTATATCAAGAATTGATAAAAACATATTGGTATATTGGAACATAATCTGATAGAAACATTATATAACCCCTACATGACCATTAAAATTTGAATAACTATAAATATATATTTTAATTTAAATTTCAATAGAACATAATCATTACCCAATTCATTTGAGCACTATATATGTTCACCCATTGTATTAGATATAATGGGATCACCTAGTGTTATCTGGGTGCGCCCATAATTTTTACTGTCCAAGAAACACAACATGAATAAAGTATATAGTGAATTATTTTCTTCAAATCTAATTTAAAATTCATTATTCTTTTCAGAACGTCATTAACTCATAGAAACTAAATAGGTTCCATAATAATCTTTTTTAAACAAACCAAATCCATCAAAAGAATGATTATATATGGAATCATTATGAAATATAACTAGTTAAGGATATGTAACAAAAAGAGTTATTGAAATTTATAAATGGAAATAAAATTTAATTTTATTGAAATAATTCATAAGGAAAATATCCTTTTAATATTTAAAATAAATTTTAAAATAATTAACACTTTTAAAAATCATTTTCTTCGAAAACCCATATTTTAAAAAATATGAACATAAAAAATTTTAAGAGAAAATGTCATTAAGAATAACTATATAAAACTAAGAAATATTCTTAAATGAAATATTTGTAATGACAGAAGGTAAATTCATACTTGTCGTACATATTAAAAGGACATTCTTTTTGCAATGTAATAATGTTATAAAATACCTTAATCTAAAAGAAAGAAGAATATTAATTTAACAAAAAATATTATTAAAAGGTAAAATGGGTAAAAATTACATTAATAAATAATTTAAAAAATGTGACAAAATTTTTAAAAACATTTTTTTAAAATATATTTATGGAAGAAAACATGGTTTTGACCGAAGACATAATTGGAGTAATATTGTACTAAAATAATTTTATCAATTATTATATATACTGAGGAGTTAAAAATGGTAATATTACAAGAATATATCATTAATAACTATATGATAATATAATTCAAGAGAATTATAATACTTCAAAAACAGAGACATAAAAATACACAATCCCAAGAAATGATGATATTTTATCAAAAGACTCTTACTACTTTTGTAAATTTGAATCGTAATCCCCATGAAATAATAAAATTAACTAAAAAATAAAAAATCATTATTGTATTTCGATTCATCATATAACATGTTTATCAATTATCATATACACCTCATCAAAAAATAAGGGTGTATGACATAACAAACATCTCAAGGAAAGAAAAGTGTGACAAAAATCTATTACCACTTTGATAACATTGAAATATAAAATTCCATGAAAGATAAATCCTTAAATGTATATATAAATAAACATAAATTTATGTATATAATAATAGAATAAATTTATGGGAATCATATTCACCCCAAAATAAAAATAATTGTTGAATATGGAATGTATTTCATAGAAAGAAAAGTGAGACAAGAAAAACCCTTACCTTGAGTCTGATTCATCGTGATTGTTAATTATATTCATCAATTATAAATATATTCTAATTATTTACATTATTGAAAAACATTTTAATGTATATTATTATCATTATTAATTTTATTAAAAATTTATATATATTTACTTAATCAATTAAGTTTATGTCTTATGTTTTTTCTATAATGTGCTTCAAGGTCTGAAAATATATATATAGGTTGACTATGATAAAACATTTATTATTTAAAAATATATATACTAATTATAATTAAATAATTATCAAATTTATAAATGAATTAAACTTTAAAAACCAATAATTAAAAATGGTATTGAAAAATGATCCAACATTACGATAATAGAGATGGTAGGGAATACATATACATGAGCAATGTTTCAATTTTCTTTGATCATTATAGAGATACGTTAAGTAATATTACATATTCCAATAATGATTATAATTAATTTTATTTATTTTCACTATTAAAATTGGTAAAAAAAATAATTTTACTTTATTAGAAAGTATAAATTTTTATGATTCCAAATATCAAATCCATTTTTAAAATAAATTCAACAATGTGGAAGAAAATAATTTTAAATTAATCAGAGAGACATGGTGAGAAGCATGTTTTTTAATTGAAAAGGTTCAAAAGTTTGCTATGTTTTTATATCAAAATTAAATATTAAAACTATTATAATGAACAATATTGGACTATTATATATATATATAATATCACTATAGTGTATTTAAAAAATTTTGAAATATAACTTAAATTGTAAATACTTTAGGTGAAAATTCTATTGTCAGTTAACATTAATTTTCTTCACAGTTCATCAAAAAAACAAATATCGGAAAAATAACAAAAAATAACCCTAATATTATTTACCTATAAAAATTTTGAAAAATAATTTTAATTTTTAAAATAAAAATTATCTGATATTCTAAAAAATTGTTTTAAATAAGGTATCTATAAAAAGAGACAAAATTCCTTTGTGGAAAAAATATTGATTTTTGTGTAAAATAAGATATATTTTTATCTATTGTTTGTAAAACACATGGGATGAATATTGAACCATTGATTGAATATATTAAATAAAAATTTAATTAATATAATTAAATAAGAATTATTTCTTATTTTTTTAGTATAAAACACACTTGTGCGCATTTAAATAGTTTTTCAGAAAAATATTTCCTTTAATTTACAAAAGGGGTTTAGTCATATTTATAATTATTTGGTAACCAAATAATTTTATATATATACCTCTATAAAAAATATTTTATATTTTAGTTAATACAAATTATTCCCACCATTCAAATGGATAGATTATATAGGCAATATAGGTTATGAATGGTTTATGTTTGGTGCTGCGTGTTGAATACGACATCGAACATAAAAATCTATCAGTTGCATAGGACGCAAGATGTGTCATTGTTATGAATCAATTATACTACTGAAAATAAATTTTTCCTTTTAAAATATCATTTTTTTGAATATAATAATATACAGGATGATTAGTAGAATTCCCATAACCAATATATTATTATTTATATATCTTACATAAAACAACTCTAGGAAAATAGTTGGTGTTGGTTTGATAGTCCACAATGATTATTCTAGTGTGTATTTTTTCTAAATAATATATTTATATAATGGTTGAATAAATATGAAATATTACTTATATTTTACTTGTAATGTGTCTTTTTCTTATAGTTCCCATGAGATAATGTTTTGGAAATGATAATGTAGAATTTATAGTTTCCTAGTTGGAGAAAACGATGTGGGTATTTAGTTGTTGGACTTTATACTACCCTTATTATTCATTATTTTTTTATTTTTTTTATGTTATACGAGTTAAAATATTGATATGGTGAACCATTAGGTGAAAATAATATATCTATAATTTATGATCTATAACTATATGAGTGGATAACACAAATATTGATCACCATTTACCCTTAATGTGAAATCTTCTATTTATGAGTTGACATAAAGTATTGTATGTTTGAGGAGCCTATTCCTAAATGTTATATTCATGTTCCCAATCATAACTACAATGATTGAGATAATTTTTAATATTAATATATTCAAATGTATTATTAGAATTTACTCACTTGGAATTATTATTTTTACACTATCAAGGACAATGATTTTGGAAGGGATGAAAAAATTTATCCTTTACCATAAAAAATATAACATAACCTTTTGTAACTAAAAACAATGATCAATTAGATGGATATTTTTAAATACAACCTATATCTCCATATATCTTACCTAAAAATACATGGTATATGGAAGGATGTAACCATTGGTTCTAAACGAAATATGGCCTTGAAAACATTTTTCTTTCATAGTTCCAATTTTATGTAATGACAACTTGGGTCCTTTAAAATGGGAAACATGGTTACCTAAATAGTGACGCCCATATCGGTATAACAAAATACTTAAATTTTATTGGATAATATTAAATATTATATATATAAAAACATGTGTTACATGATTTATATGTTTATGGTTTGTTTTGAATCATGTTTTTGGATATTGATTTTTACATTATCGAATATTTTCTGAAAATATCAAGTCAAAATAGGTTTTTATTTCACTCTCATTAATTGATGAAATTGAGTAGTTTTATAGATTTTTTCATGTTATTGGTTCCTCTTGATTTCCTACAAATTTATTATATTCAATTGGTTGTTTATAATTAATGACATGAGGTATATAATCCATAAATGGTATAGGAATTATTATTTTAGGTTCCTGGATTACATTTTCACTTATCAATATAATAAAATATATGTGTTATTTGAAAAAGCGTAGTTTTATAATAAATTATAAACCTATATTTAGATTATTTATTTCTATATTGGGTATGAGTTCTTTAATAGTTTTAATATGTTTTATAATTTAAATTTTGTGATTGAAATATTTGAAATCATTTTCACCAATTTATTTCATACATGTTCTAGTAATGGGATAGAAAATGATTTTTTTGGGGAATGGGTTTTTTTATACCATTAATATCGAAATCCCAAATAAATTTAATTTAATGATATTATAATTGTGAATTTTGATTATGAAACAAGTTATGGGATGGATAGTTTTGTATAGTGTAGTAATTTTTACATTATTGATGAATGAGTTGTTTATTATACATATAATTAATTAAAAGATAGTAAATTTTCCCTATATTGAAATTAATTTTGTAGGATAGAATCTAGTAAATCAGATCATTTTACCCCTAGTAATTCCCCCATAAATAACCTCCTTGATTGAAGGAATTATTATTTAATCCTAATTCCTATAGTCATGTTAAAAAAAATATGGTCAATATATTGACCTCAAAAATTCTTTTTAATTATATATTTTAATTTCATAATGAATGATATTAGTTTCACCTTGATAAAATTATCAACCCTAAGTGTGTTATTTCTATAAAGGATTGTATTGTTGTTATATTATGTATAAATTCATAATGTTTTTTGTTCAATAATACCTTAATGATGCTCCCAATAATAATTTTAGGATTAATTTTTTATGTTCTAATCACATATCATCGAAATTAATTATCTAATTTGTAGAATAAACATTTGATAAATGATTAAAATTTGTTTATAGATTTAAAAAATGGTGATGTTCCACATTTTGGTAATCATTAAACATATCATTACTTTCATTAAGAGAATACCTTTTTTCAAAACAAAACGGTTAATTCAAATTTTTTGTGAATAATTATTATAGTGGTTAAAGTAATTTTTAGAACCCCATATGTAATCGATATTTTAAATGGATATATTCTAGCCTCATATTATTTATCGAAATGTTTGATTAATATTTTAGGTAAATATTTTATTTTTTTTATATTTATTAAGTCAGTTTTATGTGGGGGACATTGTCTCAATTACGTTACTAAGCACTATAACAAGTCGGTAAGGAATATATAAAAATATACCATGAAATGTGGAAAGGCAGTTTAGGAAATCGAGTTCAAAAAAATTATATTCATTGTGGGTAGCTTATCAGATTCATTTGGTAGGATCAGTTGAGGGTGATGTGAGGTTTTCATTTAGGGATTATCCTACTAATTTATCTATAATAGGAGATTCCTCATTTGGAATTTATTTTTTTATTGCTACCTATGAGTAATATGGGGTTATTTGAATTACCAATCATTATAGTGAATCATATTTATTGTCTATAGTTTAGAGAATTTATATTTAAATTTAGAAAATAACAAGGTTACCTTGATTAAAAAAATTACTAAATATCCAACATATCACGGTGGTTCGATTGTTCCAAAGAATAAGAGGTTACACAATAACATAAATTTTACAAGATTAATTGAAATGGGGTGAAGAAAAAACATAGTAGTGAAAATAGAGTGAATTTATCTCATGATATCTTACTTGTGTGCCAAAAACTAACACAAAAATTTTGTTTACACTGATTTACCATATAGGAAGTGAATGATTCTTGTTGTATAAATATATTTTTGACTCCATATATACATAAAAACTTAACAAAACACATAAATATTTTAAGGGTTCCAGTTATAATGTTACCAACAGTTATAGTGTTTTGATTAGAGAAATGAAACATGTTATGATTCGAATTAAAGAGATTAATGAATGAAGGTAAATCATTGGTTGATTTAAGGGATGTATTGGATGTACTTTTCAACATAAAACTTCATCCAAAATAATTGAAGATGTATCTATTCAATGAGATAATCACTTATCTCATCATTCACTAATTTAATCACTACAAAATTATATGTCTAAATACATAAACACAAATAGAATGATTTTCATTATCACATGAGGGTATATGATAATATTAAGGGAAAGAATATAATTTTTATAAATTCATATAATATAAATTAGAATATTACTCATTGAATAAAATTATAAAAGTAGAGAAATAATTATTATTTTAAATCATATTTATTTAAAAACTATCCATCGTAGAAATGTTCTTTAAATCAATCCATAAGAGGATTATCCCAATATTTATTTAAATATCTCAATGGATGATGGAATATAAATCATCAATGAAAAATTAATGAAGGGAGAATAATCAAAAAACATAAACTATACTATTATTTAAAGACATTGAACCATTTTTTCTGAATATATACACTAGAAGTAGTAAATAATTTTCATTAATAAAAAATTAACCTTATAAAGTTGCATATTAATGGAAACCACAAAAAAGGTGTTATTTTATCAGTGGTGTAAATTACATGATAGGAAACTTATATTAGTCTCTAAAATATCCATTAGTTTTTCAAAACCATAATAAAATCATATAACAACCCTTCATATTAATAAAAATTAATTCATTTTAAACAAAAATTACTTTTAGAAAAAATAATATTAATATATAGTTTTTCTATAATAAATAAATCATAATATATTTAATGTAATAATATTAATATTTCATGCAACAAATTACTAAAAATATCACCAAAAACATTTTATTCATTCATTTTATATATTATTGAATCCATCATTAATAACTTATTTTTCCATTAGAAAATTTCATGTAAATTTCATCAATAATTAAATGAAATAAAATTTACATTAAAAATGATACATGGGGATTATTTAAAATAAAATATTAGATAATTATATTTTGAGAAAAACAAATATAAATCAATAAAAAACACTTCTAGACATTCAAAATATATTTTATGTGAAAGAAGTTATTTTAAAAAAGTAATTACACACAGTTTCATAAAAAAATTATTCCAAATAATCTCCCACCAATTATTTGTGTAACTGGTGTTAATTTATTTTTCTCTAATAAAAAAGATATGTTAGATTGATTTGAATAGGATTTTAAATAGTAAAATTATGAAACAAAAAAATAATAATTTGTTCAAAGTGAAACCCTAGGCTACCATATGAATTATTCGGGGATGCATAAAAAATATGAAATGAGGTTAAGATATGTGGTGATTTTAAGTATTTTTTTAATAAAACCAATAATAATTAAAAATAACATGGATTCCTCGAGGCCGTATATATATATTTCAGATGTTTAAAACATGTGCTCATTTGAATTTTTTATTTAACTTTAGGTGTCATTTATCAGTTTAGGTTTCAAACTTAATCATTGGTATTTTTGGAAAAATATATTGATGTTTTCCAATGACTTTTATAGATCAATATAGGTCTTAGTTTTTTGATTTACAAAATATTGGTTCCATGAATTTTTTTTACCTTTAGTGGCACCAGGTTCCAATTAGATTTACCAGAGGCCATGGTTTAATAGGGGTGAAACAAGGTTCCTAGTAGGCCTATACTAGGTACCTATTAAATGTATGATAAGTTTATTTGTTGGTTATTTTTTGAAATATCATTATAACAAATAATTAATTCCAATTCCTCTTCTTAGACATCACAGATAACAAAATTAATGTTGGATCCCCCCTTGATAAAAATTGTATCCAAAAGATTTAGACATTACAAAATCCATAGAAATAGTTTGTTATTATTTTTCTTTGCATATTATCCCATTTTCTTATAATTCCCTCTTGAAGAATATGGATTATATGGTGATTTATAGAGGATCATGGATGAATCATTGGAACCTTTCATCTTTTACTTCTAATATTTTTAGAAGCATCCCATGTTTTGATTTATCATCACGATTCTTGTTTTGATATAGGGTTATTTATGTATAATATATATATAGTATTTATAAAAATTAGCGTATATTATTGGGGATTTTGTCATAATTTAATTTAAGAATTACATAATTATATTTTTGGGTTATTTTTTTTATTTTTTTATCTTGGTTTTCATTTGATTATTTTTATCATTGTTTTATTGTAATTTTTATTAGATTCCTTTGGTGATTGGTATGGTTTCATATTATATAATTCATCCATGAGAATGTTTCAAAATAGAAATATTTTTTTATGTATTTATTGATTGTTCTGGACACATTTTGTGATTCATAGGATATTTCAACGAGATTCCTTCCATTAGTGTTTTCTAAATTGATAATGATGATCATTTATGTATTTGAAAATATAACTATTTATTATTTTTTTTTAAAAATTATTGGATGAGTAATAGGATGGTATTTTAAAATTGGATATATGCCTCAATCATTTTTATTAGGTTTTTAATTATATTTAGGTTGGGTAAACCATTCTGGGGTCATGTAACATAACCATATGGTCTCAGTGAGATAAAAAATCATTGAAATTAATCGTGGGATGAAATATGGTTCCTTGATAAGTTTTTAATCTTGAAATTTAATAAGAATTTAATTTAATATAATTTTTTCTTTTTATTAAAATCACACATGAATTGCTTATAAATCTAAATAGAAAACTTTATTGTGTCAAAACCATACACTATAATAGGAATCACTCATGCCAATTTAATCCATGATGATCTATAAGTCTATTATCTATAAATAACCTAGGATTAAGACAGTTCATTATGATTTATGTTAGGGATATGTTTTCAAGGTAGGAATTAGTGAATTAATATGAAAATCCTAAAGGATAATGTTTCTACAAAATATGAAACATGTTGATTACCATAGATTTAAAAAAAATCTTATATTATAAGTAGTTGGATAAAACCACATATTTAAATGTTTTTCATTTAAAAATATTTTATTGGTTATATTTATCCCTATTCCATCCTTCATTCCATAAAATATTTTTCAAAAAATATGTTCTTAATTGAATTCATTGTTCTTATTTTGAAATCATTTCACATATGAAAAATTAGTTTTTAGAAATATGTTATTTTATATCAGGAAGTTTATTATTTGTTATAAAGTAAAACATTGTTCCTATATTATTATAAAAAAAATATTATAAAATTATTTTCTATAGTATATAAATTAATTTCAATGTGAATCTAACACCACATATTATAAAAAAGTAAATATATTATGAATAAATGATGATAAAATTTTTCAAATATATATTAGTTATTCTTAATTAAAAAATTGGAAATATGAGAAATTGTAAATAAAATTTAAAATTTCATTTTCATATAAATTTTTTTGATAATTTATATTTTCATTTAAAAGATAAATTCCAAAATTAAAGGCTTTTTATAATAAAATATAAATTAATTTTTTTATTTATAATAATAATATTTTCTTTGGGTGATTTTTTTACTAGAAGATTTATTTTTTAGGTGAATAGTAAAAATACCGTATTCATAAATACCATGTCATTTTGGATATCTTTATGATATTAAAATATATTAAAATATATGTAAATTTTAAATAAATAAATTTTTTTTTAATAATATTTTTAAAAAAATATTATATAAAATTTAGAAAACGTATTTTTCATTTGGAATCAAAATTATATGATTTATTAAACTGATTTTATACTGAATGTATTTATTCATTTAATTTTTTCAATTTTATAAATTCAATATTATATAATGGTTCTCATTTATAAAATTATCATGTCCCAATTATGAATTTAATTACATTTATATTTTATTCATATTAATAACTTACTGTGGACTAAAACGAATTTCTCTGGTAAAGGGAATAAATTGGTAAAAATGTTAAAATAAAAGGTAAAAACAAATATAATGATAATAATATTTCTTTTAGTGAATTTTTGTGGTGAATATCAACAACACAATCATCCATACATTATTTTTAACATTTGGATCCACTTCCCTTATGAAACATGTTCTTAATTTTTATTAATATTTTATACATAAAAAAATTAAAATTCTTCCACTTTTAAAAGGGGGATTCAATGACCACTTCAAAGAAACTATATAATTATAATAATTATTGAAACTCTATAAAATTTTATTACTATATAACCATATCCCACTTTTAGAAGACCCTTTATCCATGGAAAATACATATCTCTTCTATTTCCACGAAGTCCCCCAAGGGAATGCTCATGTTCTCATCATGAGTACGAATATTTCTTTATTTTATTTTATTTTCTATCATTACCCTCCAGATATAATTTTTGATCTAACTATATAATATAATAGATATTTTTTACAATTAATTAAATTATTTTTACTAAAAATAATATCCTTATACCCCTTTTCTATTAAAAAAACGTGTAAAAAATTCGTGCGTACATATTAGATACTTCCACAATGAAGCGTTTTTTTCAAAATATCCTTACATGGATGTTTATAAAAATATATTTTATAAAAAATTATATTGATAATATGATTAATATTTTATAATTAAATAAATTTTTTTACCATCTGTTAATTTATTGGGAAATTGAAAACATTTTCCGTGGGTATGTTTGAACTACCACATTTATGGAGTGACACATTTTATTTTTCATCACTTGTTAAAAAGGATGGTTCAAGAATATAGTTTATTACTATTTATGGAATTAATAAGTAATATATTTCATGAATATTTTTTGACTTTTATAACACAAAAATTATCAATCATTATGAATTAATCTATTCATATTAGTAGACTACTCGAAAAAAACTCATCAGGGTTTATGTACACATGAAACAGTCCCATATTTTCTATCCAATGAACACCAGGATATATAAATTATATAAAAATACATTTTTAAATAATTTATATAATCTATGGAATGATTAAATAGTTATAGAATAATGGTTTTTACTATGATATTATAAACAGAATGAAATTTTTTTGAAATTACAAACATTTGAAAATCAACATAATCATTAACGATCTGTTAAGATTATAATCAATGATTAAAATTCAACGTCAAATATTTTAATATATACCAATGAGGATTTGTATTATGTAACTATTATTTTTATGTTTAGGATATAAGAGATAATATCTCTTTTAAAAAAGTTCTTAATAAAAGTAAATCTATTTTCATGACTGAAAATCATTTTCTGAGTTTAATGATTTATCGTTGATTATGGTTTTAATATATGGTTTTCATATGTAATATGGTTATATTATATCCCATTTACTCTTTATTTTCAATGTAATTACACAAATGGATAAGTATATTCCAAAAAATTATAATGATAAGAATAATTCCAATTCCGTCTAAATGAGATCTTTATCTTTTATATCTATATTATCTCTTTATAATAATGTTCCCCCTTCCTTTCCTAAAAACATTATTTGTTTTATTTATTTTATTGTTCAAATATTTCTTTACCTATTTTAAATTGAAATATTTAGAATCCTCTTTATAATGTGGGTTTAAATAAATTTATATTCAAAATATTAGAATGGAATTCCAATTAAATTTCATATTTCAATCATCCACTCAACATTTTCTATGGGAAAACCTAAATTATTTTTTGATGATACATTATTTTATTTTACATATATTGGTGTATGATAAAGTTTTTAATGTTAACCTTAGGATAATTAATTTTGAATGTGATTTCAAATTACATTTTCTTATTGATATGTTTATATGTGTTTCCTAAAAGAACTTTTTAATAGATTCATTTCTAATGTCATTTTAAAACATATATCTTGTATATAGTTTTTTTATGAATCAAACTATAAATAAATCTATAAATTCCTCCCTTTTTATGGTTAAATGTTGGTATAGATTGATTTAACCCTTGATCTTAGTTAATGCGGTACCATTCAGAAATGATATGAAACCCATTTTTATTCCATGGGTTCATTGATACGTGATTAAATATTGATGTCAAGTGGCACACAAAAGCATGTATATTGATGGGTGGGGTCATATTACACCCTTCAAATAAATGTATATGGTTATGTATCTCATGACATTATATAGGTCTTCCATTATTAGATATTCTCACAAAATAAAGGGTGATATTTCTTGGATATTTTTAGAAACTATTGTGTGTGCCATCTTGAAAATAATGTATAGGAAAAGGCTTTTCTCAGGCACCCAAATTTTATTAGAAAAAAGATAAGAAAAAATTAGAGGGGCATGTTCAAACAAACCACACCCAAAAATAGGTAAAATTCAAATGGATCAACATATACAATGTAGTCATAATCAGAATATGCACCATATTCCACCATCTCCCATTTAGAATGTGATATATTCTATTGAAAGATCACATAATGTATCTTCTAAATCCTTTTCTGTTCCAGTGGGTGCTGAGTCTTTGATATTATTGGCCTCCCTTGCTTGTGATCATCATAATTCTTCTTAGAAGATTTATAGGAGGATCTGGTAGACACCATCCTTGGAAAATTAGAGTAGTCTTTTCTCAGATTAATCCTTGGGGTGCATGGATGAGCCAATCAGATTTTTCTATTCCCCATGAGGAATGAAATCCTCAATTAAAGCAATACCCCTAATGATCTGATTCATGATGGAGTTCATCCTTCCCTCATAATCAGTGACATCCTCCCACTTAGTAGATGTGTGTGTGACCCTATAAAGTTCTTTCTACATTGGTACCTGCGTCATGTTGTTGTTATCTAAAACCATATCCTCCAGGATAAAAAATTTAGGATTCCTAGAATAAATATCTTCATTCTCCCATAGGATCCAATTATTGATCTTGAACTTCATTTTCCTCATTGAAAGTAATCTGATCCATCATTTTTTAGTCCAAAAGCTCGGATGAATTCTTAGTAGACAACTATCCTTCCTTATTCTCAATACATGAAAACTAATCTCACTATTCTCCTTCATGATCATCAAGAGCATTATGATTTGACTGTACCTCATGTCTAGAAAAAGAAGATTGAGCCTGGATAGCCATCACCTCTATCCCACTTCATTTCTTTCCATCATAACCAGAAAGATATGTGACTTGTAGATTCCCCTTTTCCATCCTATCCTTCATCTTATGCCCAATACTGCCATCCTCCACATATTTCTCTATCCCATCACCCAATTTTAATGCATGCACCACACTTTGATCCTACTCAAAATAAGGATTTTTCCCAAGCTCAGCACTCAGGAGAGAAATTTTCACCTTAGTGTGACCATATACATCAACAATAAAGGAATCCTTATAAAGAGTGATCCCCTTTGCAACAACACACTCATTCCTAGATCTCCTTTGACCCTCCACATTAATAACACCAACATCAAGTTCCTCACTATGATTTTGAACCAAAGGAAGTAATACCTACATAGTTGAAACAACCACACATTGTGCAATCTAAACTGGATACCCAACCCCACTGGAATCATGTATAGATTCATTAATTGGAGGTAGAGAAACATCATTAGAGGAAACAATCTATGCCAAGTTACCCTTTTGTTTTTTAGTAACTACATCAAGACTAGAATGATGGGGACTGAACCTATAAAAGCTCAAATTCATTACCATTGATAAGATGAAAAGACCACACACCCTCCCGATCAAATTTTCATCCCACATGCCCATCATCATCTCCAGTGAGCTACTCCTCATCCTAGACATCAAACCAGTTACCCAAAGAGATTCCATCGGGAACCTACACCACATAGCCATAATGAACATGACCAACCTACCCATCTATGGTGTATTTTTTCTCACCTATATTTCCCAAGGTAGCCAATATGGGATACTTCATCACAGTCACTAATATGATTTCATCAACAATACCCAACACATGATCCAATGTACCCAACACATATACAACAACTGTACTTACTCAAGAACCAAGCATACCATCATCAGAATAGTTTATAACATCATCTAAGTCCTTATCACAAACATCATAATCCAAAACCTATATATCACAACCAATTTTAAAATCATATTTCAAGTTCTAAAAGGCTTTATTGGACTTTGGAAAATGTGGTAAACACTGAGGATTTTTCAGTAGAGGAACCACCCCTGCCACAAAAACCTACTAAACTTTAACAATAGTTATTCCATCTGCACCAGACTCTATTAAATCTAGTTTCATACAACCACTGCTCCTGCTACCTTGCCTAGAGACCCAACTGAGGTGAACAATCTTCATAAAAGAATAAAAAAATCATCACATGAATCAAAAAATCAAGTTATTTTTTCTAAACTCCTCACAAACAACGATCCACAAAAACTCAACTGGTGCCTTGGATGCATCATCTTCATCAAAGACTCATGGATCAATAGGATGATAAACTAACGAGGTCCTAATATCTGAATAAAGGTATCGACACAAAAGATTCCCAAGCAGAGAAATATTGTATGGATTTTGAAATGGTAAGGGATGTTCTTAGAATCTCACCGATGTACCGATCATATGTGATTCACAATTATTATGAGGATCGTAGCTCTGCTAAAAGATTAAGAATATGGCTTTATAGTAGCTTTTGATAGGATGAGGACCACGATTGGATAAGATCCTAATATGTTGAAAAATTTATCATGATGTGATGACCATCGATTAACCCCACCATAGAACAATCCTGAAGGCCCCATAATTAAATGAATATTCTATCAAATGATTCCACTGAGGGACGTCAATTTATAACTCATGAAACTAGTGTCATGATATTGGGATAAGAGACCTGATTGAACTCTGAAATTGAGAATGATATATATAGATAGATTTCATGAAAATCAGGCACCTAAGGGAATAACTCAATCCAAGGAAAAGGGGTTATAATCTTAGGAACAAATATAAGGGTGAATGGAGATGCATTTTAATCCTAATCCACATCAAGAAATAATGAATTTCCCTCCCCTGCTGAGGGGGGAGGAAGTGATACAACAGTCTTTATTATCAATATTTTTATTCCAAATTTAAATTTTTATTCCAAAGTAAATTTTTATGATATTTATAAAGTATATATTACATTTCTTTTTTTATTCATATGAGTCTTATCTATGGATGATGATACTTATTAACTATTATTTTTTTCATTTGAGAATAAATTTCCTTTTATCATCACTTATATTAATCTCTTATTGTTCCATGATATTTGTTATAAGATATTTTTCCCCTAATAATCTTTTATATTTGATGATCTAACCCTTGATGACATGTTAAAAATATTTCCCAAAATTTTCAGTTTAGATCAACCATTTTTATGTTTCCATTATAGAGGTGATAATGATGAGTATAAATTATGAAATCTCTCTAAGGGAATCTAGTGTTGATCAATTATGGATAATTGTTCAAAAATTTTATAAAATATGATTCCAATGTGGATATATCTCAATGACACTAAAACCTCTACTATAAGGATTGGATTTTTATTTATGAGATATATTTTTCAACATATGGAAATGTAGTAAAATAAAGACCTAATTAGCCTAGGTTATCTCATTATTTATTAATTGCAATATTTAATGTATGTTTTTTTAGTACCATAATATGTAGTGTGGAATGATGAGCCTTAGTTAGAATTATAGAATTTCATATGAATTTTTTAGTATTATTTTAATTTTTGTCTATTACAATTGGAAAAGATTATTGAAAACCCCAGGGAATGTCAGTGTATAAGATATCATATATGAAATTTGGTAAATTATTGAGTATGTTATTTTCTTAAAAATTACATCCCTGACTGGATACTAGAATGTTGATGTGGTTGTGGCATAGTTTCTCTTATGGTTAATCTCCCTTAAATATATCATTTTACTATCAGATAGTTCTTCACTCATTGCATTATTATTGGGCTTATGATTTCACACATAGTTTGGAACAATTTGGGGGAAATGGTTTAGTATATCATATTCTCTTTAATAACAATTATCGTGATTTAATCACATGTTTGTGGAATTCTTAGAGAGAAGAATAGGTGATAGAAAATGAATAACCTAAATTTATACATAGAAATTGGTATGTTATGGTAAAAATTTAATTTATATTATTTCACATGTAGGTTAATAATTTTAATTTTTAGATTATTTTTTCTTATAGTTAACATATATTTATTTGAGAAATTCATATATTAAGGAGAAACCAATGAAATAATGGGTATGATTGCTAATGAAATTTTTATCACAATGAACTACCAAATGGGATTACAGAAGGTGTAAGAAATCATGATGTAATGCTCATAGAACTCTATCATGGTATGAATAATAATACAAAAGATTATGAGTTCTTGAAAACACCATGTGATAAGTTTTTTACTATTATATATTTATTGAAAGAGCATCCAATATCCTTTAGTGGGACTTCAAATCCAGTTATATCCATGAAACGGATCAAGGTAATGAAAAATATATTTTCCATTATCTAGTGGTTGGAACATGATATTGTTTTTAAAGTTAGTTGTAATATATATAATGATGTTCACAAATGGTAGAATATCAAAAATAATATAATAGAAATTTAATAAGTAGACTCTATGTAATGTGAGTATATAAGGAAATTATTCATCACCATATATTTTCCTTTATTTTTTCACGTGATAAGGGATAGGTAATTCATATACTTGAATTAAAATAAGGATAAACCCTTTTAAATATAAAAATATATCTTCAGGAAGCCTCTTTTTCAAAACTCCAATTTTATCACTGACATTAGGAGTAAAATAGAACATTTATTTATTGGATTAATTCTAGGTCTCCCTAATGAATGATCTATATATGAATTTTGATAGAACAATGTGATTATTCAATGTAAACTGAATATTTTGATGGAAACTATAGATTCTCATTAATTTTTTAATGATAAAAATTATAGTATATTATTATATAAGTTGAAATTATATGTCTCTTTTTATAAATAATGTTCAACTACCTACACATCAAAAATGGGGGATGAAGATTCTAGGTAATTTACTCTATTGAAAAAGGATGTGTTTCATGTGAAGGAATGATGTCCATGAAGAAAATAACTATCAAAAGGGGATGAAGAGGCTAGTAAATGAAAATTATGAAAATAATTTACAAATTAGTACACCACCCACACATAAATTCATTAGATAAGTATATTTTTATCATTAAATAAATCAATTCCCTAAACCCATTATTAAATAAGGGATGTTTTTTTGAAACATCTAAAAACTATGGAGTGAGGAAACATTCAAGATATCTCTACCTATAAGGTAGATAATTATAATGATGTGATGTATCGTATACTCAATATCTACTCTTGATCTATGATTTACTTTTTTTATTTAGGTTCTTTTCATTCATTAATATAATAGATGTTTTCAAGGAATTTTGTTTTACAACCTCATGTGTTTGATATAAGACTATATCTAAAAACACCTAGTGAAATGATGATGGACTCTATGATATATAAATCTTTTTTGATATAATTTAATGGGAAGATACTTCTTAATGATCTAGTTCTTCCCATTTTGGTTGAAATTTATATAATATTACATATTGAATTTTTTTACCTACAAGTATTACATATCAATTTTAAAAATAAGGAAATCCCATTTCATATTCTGAATTATATTGTTATCAAATTTTATCATAAGTATTATCATTAACACTATTTAGATGAAAATTAAATAATATGGGTCTTCATACGAAATAATGAGGTGATTCTAGATATATGTCTAATTATGAGGTCAAAATTTTTGACATGCCAGTCTTACCTGATTATAATGATGTATTTTGGGATGAACTGCACGGTCATACACCAGAACATCTGGTTGATATTTTCATTGATCTAATCGAAGGATTCATGCCTATATTAAAGAGTCCTCATTGAATAACCCATGTTGAGTTGGTAAAATTAATAAATCTACTTCAATTAAATTTGGGATTTTTTTATATGCTAGTGCTTTGCCATTGCGTTCACTAGTTCTCATTTTAAAAAAGAAGGATGGGTCATAATTCATTGAACTAATTATTTATATCTTAATAAAATCACATTCAAGAGAAAGTATCCCTTAGCCATATCTATGAAATGTTTCATAAAATCAATTTAGCTCAATATTTCTCAATGATTGCCCATTTATATGAATATCATCAATTAGGTTTATACAGCGAGGATATTTCCAATATAGATTTCCAAATAAGGTTTCACCACTATGAATTTATGGTGATTATATTTGGGAATACATGGGATTTCTCTATCATCATAGATTTGATGAAAATATTGTTTAGATACAACCTACATAAATTTTTGGTTGTATTCATCGATGATATTATCATATATTAAAGTATTTAGGATTATTTTAAATATCATATGAAAACTGTGTTGAAGACCATAAAAAAGAGAAACACTATGTTGTGTTTAGAATTTTAAATCATTAATAAAAAAAGTATCATACTTGGGTCATGTAATCATTATAAAGTAAAGATGAATACATACTTCAATGATGGATGTTACAAAATAATGGCCAATATAACAACACAAAATATCAAAAATTACATTCCTTAAATAAATATTATGTTAATATCATGTTACACATGGTATACAGAACTAAAATATAATCCGGATATGTTAAAATGAAATATTACATTTAAAACCTAGCCATCAAATATGTTTGTAGTAATAGAAGCTGTCAAAATTTTTAAATAAATAAATAAATAAATATAAATTTCATTTTATGTAACACCCCATGTTTCCACGATATACTTCTCTTTGAATAATACAATAGCTTGTGTTGTACGCAAATTCGAGTTGTAACACACTACGACCAACTAAAATAGCCGTTATGAATAGTAATATCCTCCTTTTGAATTTTTTTTCTAAAGTATACATTATTTTTGGATTTATAATATCAATATTATCTAAGGGTGAATTTATTGTATTATTCTCTAAACATTAAATTTTTGATGAATAGTGAAAAACCCAGCATTATTGTTTAAAACTGACTTTTTATTTAAATAATTAATTATTCTATTTAATTTTATTTTAGGTAAAAATAGATACATAATACGTATATATATTCAATGTAATTTATTGTAGTCATTTTATAGTAATAATATATATATATAATTTTATTGAACTTTTTACCATATTTTACCCACCTTCTAGGCACATTACCAAAATTGCATAAAATGCAATTTTTCAGATTTTGTTATTGAATTTACAAAATCTGAGAGACACAGTTGATATCAGTAAGTAAAATGTGGTTCAATAAGATTAAAATAATTTTTTTGTAAATAGTAATGTTTCACTTTTATTTACCACAGTTAAAAGTAAACAGGGTAATTAAAGGTACAAATGACATTATTATTACCCTAAAACAAGTCCAAAATCTAATGGATAAGTTTATTTCAACAAAAATAAACATTAGGAATAAAATATGATCTTTTTGGTCCACATGGATTAGATTAGGACATTTATTATTATTTTATTTAAAGAAGAGTTAAAAGAGTTAAATTTAACTTTTCATAACCAAAATATTATTAATATAGTGTCATAAATAAGATAAATTCAATTATAAATATTCAATTGAAAGTTGAAAATATTTCATTCATAACTGTATTTTATTTATAGTTTTTTGACATTAAATAATTAAATTTATTTATGACACAATGATAATGCATTAATTATCTTTTTAATGAAAGGTTAAAATAATTGATGTTAGAAATATCCAAATTAATGTAAATTGAGACTTTTGATGAATTCAACTAATTTTATAGATTAATATGAAATGTTAGGGTTGATTAAATAATTTTTTTTCTAAGTAATCAGGCTGTTATGACTTCAAAAAAATCAATTACTAAATAGTGTTAAAATTGACATAAATGAGTTTTTAAAACAAATATTTGACTATTAAATGATATAATTGTCCTAAAAAATCCAAGGTTCAGAAAAAAGAGTTATATAATAATATATTTATATCATTGATTAACCCCTTGGGGTTCTCTTGGAATTTTATAGTAAGATTATTAACCATATAATATAACAATACAAGAATACATGGTAAAAGTTATACTATTTAACTATAAGAGTTAAATCTAAAAGATAAGGTTAATATGGGGACCTAAACCATTATAAAACATATATTTTGAATGTTTTTCGACCTATACCCACATTATCCTTGAAATAAATCATTTTAAGCCATCATAAACATAATATTATTATTCAATAATAAAATATTTCATGATCTTCCTAAAGTGACCCCCACCTCTCTTATAAAAAGGCACTTCCCTTATATCAAAATCACACCTCGAAAGACATTTTTCTAGGCCCACCCCTACCCAAATATCCTCCCAACTAACCTCCCTTCGACCAAGAGGTCATAATTTTATCTGAAATCTAATCTATGATTCCATTTTGATCATATCAAAACGAAACTCCCGAAGAAGAGGTAATAATTTCACCACCTCTCTTAAAGTTATTTTCTTCATACACTTTCTCTTTCTCTGTTATTCTCATACCAAAATAATAAATCATGTACCTTATACATAATTTGATGTTATTATAAATATGGTACAACCATATTCATTATTTTATCCATTATATGAATGATAATTCATCATACGTGCATACGTACGGCTTGTCGTCTCCACGTCATGGTGTAGTTTGTTATTCAAATACTTCATTAATTTGATGGCTATAATAATGAGTATAACTGATTTAAATAATAAATATAACAATTTAAAAAAAAATTATATATGATATACTATCCAATTACCTATTATTTTACCATCAATAGAATGTTATTTTCGCTCGTGCATACGTACGGATTACCGTCTCCACGAACGCGATGAGATTCATTCCACATCGTAACCATTCAAGAATAAGATTAATTTTATGAATAAAAAAATAATGTTTTAGAACATAATATCATTATTTATATGAATCAGATACATATTATTTATAACAATCATGACATACATTACCAAGATTATAATGGAAAATGAACCAGTTAACACCAAAGAAAATGATACTACTGAAATATTATAAACAAAGAAATATTAGAAGATCATATATGATATCATATTTATTTGTGTGGTTCTTGTATAATTTAATAAAAATTATTTAATTATTATACTTTAGGTTAACGTTCCCTGAACCATGGAAAATTAAAAGTTAATTGTTAATTCTATAATATCTTCATTGTCTGAGGTTGTTTATATGTGAGTATCTATTGGGACCTATTTATCTTCCACATCCATGTTTCTTAAAAATTTATTTCAAATTTTTTTTACTATTTCCTTGACTAAGGGTTAATTTCATTTATACCCTTATTTTACTTTTTATATGATTTTTATAATGTAATCTATCCTTTATTTTCTGAACAGGGTTCTTTATGACCTTTTTGACAGAATTAAGGAAAGAATGTTTTTTAACTTAAACGACAGGTGTCACTATTTTCCACAATTATAACACATTTGAAGCATCCCATACAAGCTTATAAGATTATTTCCAAAATAAAATTTTACTTTTGAAATTATTTTACTTTTAAATGTTTTCAAAATATAAAGAGTATATCTTTTAAATAGTTTTCAATTAATCTATGTAAACATACTTTGATGGATTTTAATCTTGTTTGATGTTGACCTATTATGATACAAATCTTCTATAATGTATTGAAGTATTTATGATATGTTTTACTGTGGATGTTTTATTTTTATACCATTCATGGTTTATGGATAAAGTATTGAAATTTCAATTGATTGTTTTAATACGAGTGTTTATGTTATTGTTAAACCTTTTCATATGAGGAATGCATTGGACATAGTAAGTGACGGGTGGAGCCTGCTATAGCTTCTCGATGCATCGGTAGATATCATGAGACAAACTAGTTTCTTGGAAGAGGGCTTTGAAGAAATATAATTTTTAGTCTTGAAACGAGTCCTGAACTATGTGGTTATGATGTCTAGCATTATGCATTCCATAAATATGAAATTGGCTATTGATCTTGCATGTGATTTTTCAACTAGTAGAATATTCATGTGAATAAGTAAATGTAATTATTTGAATTATATTTTTCATATTATACTAATGTTTAAGTTTAAAAGGTTTATGTTTTAGTCTTATACATTTCCTTAAATGTTTATGCTTATTTATGACAGTTTCCGCTATATTTTTATCCTTACTGAGCATCTAAGCTCACCCCTTTCAATATTTTATTTTTCCCAGGATATGAAGAAGTATTTTATAGTTGGATTGTAGGGATAGGCTATGATATATAAGTGTGCTCAAAGGGGAAAAGAATTTTTTGTTGTTTTTATCTCATGATGTAATGTAAAACTTATGTTTGTACCTAGTACTTCCAAGGATACTAAATTGATCGGACTTTCGAGACTTAATCCCTTGTGATCATGCTAATGTTATGTAATAATGTACCAACCTTGGGTAACTAGGTTAGGGGCATTATTGTTGGTCTCAAGGCAAGTTTAGTACAAACCATTGATGCTATATTTAGAAAAACATTGATTAGAGAACATTACCATAAGATATACATTGAGGATTAGTATAGAAGAACTTCTTATAATTTTGGTAATGCAGAGATTTTGTTTATTTTACATGAAATACAACCCTATCTGGATATGAGTAGGTGGAGGTGGCTCTGGAATAGATTTAACTAGGAGTGAAAACTCTGACAAGGAGTTTCTGGCTTGACCCAGGATATCCTGGTACACGAAAACGGGCCTTACTATACTCTTGGTAATGACACTCCTGATGGTTATGCATTGGATAATTCACATTTTATTTATAACCCATTATGATGGATTTATTATTATATACCTCCACAAATAATTTTTTTATGATTATGGATTATATCCATAAACTGTTCAATTTATGTTATGTATTTTACAAGTTTGAAATTATGTATTGTGATTCATAAACAAATCTACTTTATTACATTGTTTAGAAATGGAACCCAGTGGAAGTAATGGAAACTGTATCAACGCACATAATCCATGTGGGGATTTCCCTCATACTCAAGATAATTATTGTGGAGCTGGTGATGCAACAGGTGCTGATCAGCTTATCACCACACTAGTACAACTCACTTAGGTTATGAATAATAACCTTACCCATATGAAGCACCCTGATCCACAATGTAGAGGATCAATGTTAGACCGCTTCATGAGAAAACAACAACCCACATTCAATGGGAATAAAAATACATTTGTCGCTGAGAAATGGATATGTTCCTTTGAGAAAATATTTCATGCTTTGGGGAGTAATGAAAGGGAACTAGTTTTCATGGCAGTTTATCACCTCACGGGAGATGCAGATCAATGGTGGTTATTAATTCAAAACACAATTGAGGATGAAGAAGTATAAAATATATAATTACAGGATTTTAAAGAGATTTTATTAGAAAAATACATTCCTCGTGACCATCAAGAGAATATGGAATGACAATTTCCGAGTTTGAGGAAAAATGAGGATGAGAATGTCACCAGGTATGATGCTAACTTTACTAAGTTAGAAAGGCAAGCAGAAGATTATATAGGTAACCTAATTAGTAAGATTTATTGATTCATTGATTGGTTAAAATCATTTCTCCGTTGAGCATTAGTCTCACAATACTTCTCGTTAAATGAAGATATTGTCTTATATGCTATCAAGACAGAAAAGGAATTATCTAAGTCTTACGACATTAAAGAAAAGAATGAGATGAAGAGATCTGATGAATTCTCTAGAAATGGAAAAAGGGGGAAGAAGGAAAAAGTTGAATATCCATCCTGTAGTAAATGTGGGAATAAACACCCTGGTACTTGATTGAAGGGAATGTCAGTCTATTATAAGTGTAGTGAAAAAGTCTAAAATGCTCATGATTAAAATGTAAAGAAAGAGGTTGTTGATGTTAAATGAAATAATTGTAGAGAAAAGAGCCATTATCGAAATGAATATCCTAAGAACCAATAAAAAATACCTTAGATAAGGCCAAGAGAGATTGTCTAAGCTTATGTGATCACTACAATTGAGGTTGAAGCTCTGAAAGATGTGGTGGAAGGTAATCTAATGGTTTCATCAAGTTGATCCAATTATTTATTTGATTCTGGATCATCACATTGTTTCATATTTTCCCAGTTTGGTATGAAAATTGGATATTTCCAATTTGATTTAACAAGGGAGTTTTTAGTCAAAACTCCTAAGGGATGTATCATTTCAACAGAGTTTTGTGAATCACATCCCATTAGGGCATATAAATGTTCTTTATCTACTGATATCATCATCATACCCATGATTTAATTTGATATAATATTTTAAATGGATTGGATTTCAGACCAGGATCCTAAAATTTATTATAAGAAGAATAATGTAACAATTTTCAATAATGATAAGAGTATATTATCTTCAGAGTAGAAACATCACCACCTGATTCTTATATAGATCCACCCCCAGTAGATCTAATAAATTCAATTATTGCGGAGGAAGAGAATGAAATACCTCTAGGTGAGGAAATGAATGTTCAAAAAGAGGACATACCTATTGTGAAAGAACATATTGATTTGTTTCGAGAGGATTAACTTTGACATCCTCCAGAATGGAAAATTTAGTTCTCTAGTGATTTAATTCCTGGTTCAAGGCCCATATTGAGGACCCCTTATAGAATGGATATTGTTTCATTAGCAGAACTAAATAAACAACTAGAGGAATTGATTAAAAAAGTATTTATTCCCCCTATTGTTTCTCCATGGGGAGCCCCAATTCATTTTGTTAAGAATAAATATGGATCTATGAGGTTATGCATTGACTACAAAGAGATCAATGTTATAAAAATAATGAACAAGTATCCCCTAACTCGCCCTGATGATTTAATCGACTAACTTCATGGAGATAAATATTTCTCAAATATTGACCTTCAATCTGGATATGATATGTTGTATGTAAAGAAGGAATACATTCTAAAAACATCATTTTGAACTAGGTATGGGAATTATGAGTTTATAGTATTGCCTTTGGGAATGAATAATGTAACCTATGTTCAAATGGATCTAATGAATAGAGTTTTCAAGGATTATCTAGATGACTTTGTAGTGGAATTTATTGATGATATGTTGGTTTTCTGAAAAATATATGAAGATCATGAAAATCACTTGTTCACTATTCTGAAAACCCTCAGACGAAATGAATTATATGGAATGTTTATCAAGCATGAATTCTGGATATATGAGATTTATTTTTTTGGCCAAATTTTCTCCAAGGATGGAATCTTTTTTATTGTTCAAAGACCAAGGAAATCCCAAAATGGCCAATACTGATAAGTATAACTGAGGTGTGTAGTTTTATTGATTATCAGGTTATTATCGGTGCTTCATCCATAATTTATTCCAATTGGCTAACCCATTAACCCAAATCACACGTAAAGGGGGTAATTTTTTTTGGACAAAAGAGTGTGAATAATTTTTTGAAGTCCTGAAGAGAAGCTTAGTCAATTCTCTTATATTGACTCTTCTATCATGGGATGATGGGTTTGTTATTTATAGTGATGATTCAAAGAAAAGAATTTATTGGGTCCTTATACAAAATGATATAGTAATTTCCTATGAATTACGACAGCTATAAATTAATGAAAAAAACTATCACACTCATGATCTTGTGTTGGAAGCTATAATATTTCCTTTGATGATTTGAAGACACTATTTATATGGTGAAAAATGTTAGATATATACTGATCACAAGAAATTAAATTATATTTTATCACAAAAAGAACTCAACATGAGGAAAAGGCGATGGATAGAGCTACTCAGGGATTACGATTTCACTATACACTAACACTTAGGGAATTCTAATAATGTAGAAGATGCTTTGAGAAGAAAGTATCATGGAGTTTAGAAAAAGATGAGAGTTAAAAAGGATCTTATTTTCATGAAGTGAACGAATACAGAATATGTATCTTGATTCTTGGATTTTTAGTATGTTTTGTCTCGTTTAAAAACATATAATGGGATGATAAAACCACTACTCATACGAGTGTGGAATTGGGAAACCATCACTATAGATTTTATTATAGGAATCCGTAGGATATTAAAGGTCCATAATTCTATTTTTGATTTATTTAGTCACCTTATAACTTTAGGGAATATCACTTCCATCAATGAAGACATCTCTCAATAAAATTTCACCATTATTAACATGAAATAAGTAGTAAGGATATTTTAAGTACCAATATTAACTATATCTTATTGAGATATGTGGATTTCCAAAATATTTAAAAGAAGTATTAAATATATATTGATGAAATATAAATGTTTTATTACTTATCATCACCCTTATATATAATATCATTCTAAAATCACCATTCAAACTCTTGAGGATATGCTGATATCGTGTCCAATAGACTTATAATGATATAATGATCAACACATTAACATCACATGGTTTTGAAAAAGTCTATTTTAATTTATGAATCATTGATACTAAACATAATAAAACTTTTAATTGATGATATAGTTATTAACTAGCCATTAAACATAATTTTTCTACTATTGTGACTTGAATTTTAAAAAATGGACATCTAATGTTGTGATCAGTATGTTATTTGGAGTTTGATAGAACCAACTTTTTTTGTTGAATAGTGAAAAACCCTTATGAATTGTAATTTTAATAGTAATATGAACCTTATGAATAGTAAATCATATTATTATTATTTTTGTTTTACAATTATATGATAATGAGATCTTGATTAATTTTTCAAGGTGATATAATACATGTTATTGTTTTCAAATTTTTATTTTTAAAATAATTTATGATTCTATTTATGAATTAAATAAATCATATTTAGAAAATTAATTTCAAAAAATATAGTTCATTTTTAAATTCTACATATCGAAAAATGGTTAGGTTTTTTTTGGGTAATTTTCTGAGAGAGATGATTTTTTTGTGAATGTTAATAATATAGTTTTATGTTTTCAGGTGTTTAAGCACAGTATAATGATTTAATAAATATGATCGAATCATGATGATTTTAATATTATATTAGGTGTCCCATGTGTATTATAACATGGGTAAAACCATGTTTTTTCAGATACAACTAATGTAGTGTCCTTTTAAATTAATTAAATATTCCCTCACTTTCACTATAAATACCACCTTCAACCTCTCTTCCTATCAAACCTCTCATGCTTTATGAATTGTATAAATTCTGTCCAATACCCATCTCAATTATTTTACCCACTTCCACAACCTGATGGTCTCACCAATAGTCCAAAAATCAAATTCCTTAAAAAGGATCTCAAGGAGAATAGATCAAGAGGTAAAGATCCTATTTCATTTTCTTGGGTTTTCATTTCAATTGTTTTCTTCTCTTATAATATCTTAATCCCCCCCCCCCGAACAAGAGGCATGAATTCACTATTAGTATATTGATTCTTTATTGTTGTCATGTTTATAAAAAAAATTCATTATCATTATTCCTCTCAACTTCCTTTTATTTGAAAAATAAAAACACTATCTGTGATATGTCAATTTACCTACAACCTTGATGATGTGTATTCAATTTCCATTAATACCATCAAATCTAGTTGTAAAACAATTTTTTCCCAGACCCAGCGCAACGGGGCTCGAGATGCGACTCCCCAATCCCGCCTCTAATAGGCTACAAGCTAGAAACTAGCACCGAGTAGGCTATCACACACATGGGAGTCATTAGCCTAATGTACCTATACACATGAACCCATATAATCCTCCACGAAATAGTGAAGAGATATATATAAAAACTAAAAATAAATACATGCATATATCTAACCCAAAACCGAAGTACATCAAATTTACCAAAGGGAAAATCCATGTCCCACCCAATGAAAACTGAAAAAGCGTCCATCCTGCTCAAAATGAGGGGATCCTTGTCAAAAGAACCCGCCAGAAAGCTCTTTAGCACAGCTCTGGAAAACACCCCATTCATTCAAGCTCACTAAGATCCTCCTACTCTAGGTCATCCTGGGACTCCATCGAAAGACATGTGGTCTACACAAGACCAAAAATATGTTATGGAAACCCATGTGCGGGGGTGAGTATAAGGATACTCAATAGGTGCTCAAAAACCCCAAAAAGACAAGTGAGAGACTCAAAGGCATAAGTCTGTTCATCCTAGCAGGAGGGAATCTGAACGAGAGTGAAACTCTATCTCAAGACCATCCTCATCAAAAATAAACGAGACAAGTAAAACAGTTATATTATCATTCTTATACAATGAACATCTAGATATACTCATATATTGAACCAAACATCATGAGGTTTTGACCTCATCACCAACATCATATTCTTCCTGATATCCCAAGGAACCACATAACAAATAGAACACTCAAGTAAAGATCTGTCATCCCAGATGACACCCATCCATGAGATACACTCCATAATATATCATTGTTAAGGATGTCATGTTGAAACTCAGAGGAAACACCAAACTCATTGGATAATGGATCTCTCTTAGGGTCTACTAGGGGATACAAGAACACAAGCTGGTAACGAGAAGGTATCATAGATAGGGGATCACTCCCATGATCCACTAGGGGATACTAAAATCTGATCTGATGTTCCAAATATCACAACAATCAGATAGAGGATCTTATACTATATAAAGGTGGGATCAATGATGTGGAGAACCCCATCTGGTATAACTCACGATGTAGGGGATCAAACCGATGATACCAAAAACCCCATCGAAACCACACAATGATTAGTGGATCATATACCAGATGATTATGCAACCCTACTAATACTAACCTCTGTGTATGAGATTATAATACCAATGATTCATCAAACCCCATGGGTTTGTCCTAGTAGATAGGGGATCACATATTGTGGATAATCAGTCATAGTGATACTAATAACCTGATCTAGGGAAGAGAATCTAGAGGATCCTGCCCCAGAATCACCGGAGAGATGCCACAACTCTAACTGAAATTCATCCAATAAAGGGGATCACAATCCTTTACTAGGGTTTTAATGCCACACAAAACCTCATAGGAATAAACCAAAGGATTTCACTCAAACGCTACATGTCCAAACAATGCTAACCTAGATGAACCACAACATCGCCACACTACACACCTCCAAGGCCCAGACTAAGGCCAATATCTCTTTCTATGCAGAAAAACATGCAGGATAGGCTATTTACATGCCTAAAATGGAAAACTAGTGAAAAAGGAACAATTCTCCATAAAACATCCACGTGGGTTGCACAACATGATTCGGAAACTCATCATGTGGATCAAACTATTGGGATTCCCTCAGAAAAAACACATGAGATTGACTACACGTTCGACCAAAACATACATCAGACAAAAAAGTCACATTTATCCATAAACACCCAAACTCAACCTCAGGGGGACTACCTCTTAATCTCGGTCCCATCACCTGAAATATATCAGGAAATTTCTTATTTAGAAATAGAATCACAATGCCACAGACGGAACATCAATTAGATGCTCCGTGCAGAAGTTATGGCTGGTCGAAGCTGAAAAAAATATTTTTTTTATTATTTCACCATTTCATATTCCTGGGACACAAAAAACTAATAAAATTTCATAATCAATCTCAAAATGTTTTTCTCTATTCAAGTAATGCGTCTCCGTAACTGGTTCTCAAATCGGACTTCCGGTTTTTGAGTTATGGGGGTTTAAAGAACCCATAAAAGAATCTGGCTGGACCATCGTTGGGTCGCTGGAAACTGCCACCACTGCTTGAACGGACCAACGTAACTCCCCTTCCAGAGTCATTGTGCCACCTTTATCCCTTCTGGATTCCCCCATAATCCACCTCACTCTGCCATACTATCTCTGGATTCTGCCACAGCCACCGCTGGAATCTAGCCACGCTGTCGGAAAACATCCGCGGACCCCTGGGAGCACCCCGGTGCTCGAAATTCAGATCTAAAACATGTTTCAGAAAGCTTGGGTACCAATCAATGTAAACATGAAGATGATACCAAGAAAAACAATTTATAAACTATATAATGGATTTTATAACTCAAACTACCTACCCTGAGGCTGAATCACCGACGTTAGAGCCTATATTTGCGCTCCAAACATGCCGATGCACGATCTGGAAGCGTCCTCCATCTAAATTAGATCCATTATGCACTTTTTTGTTTGATTTGTGCATTTTTTGATGAAATATAGGAGAAAGGAGGTGGTTCCAGCTTGGTGCACATCGTAAGAAAAAGGTGTGTGGGAATTTGATTGATTTTCTTATTTTAATTTATAAATAAATTAAACCACCGCTTATGCCCCTACCAGCACTCTCGATATGGAGAAGATTAGGTCACCCCTAGGGTAAATGCGAAAATTTGAACACAGTGGTTGGATAAAAATTTCGATCTAAGACACCATCTAGGAGTTATTCGAGCCGAAGCCCATGAATAAATAAATTTATTTATTTACAAAAATTACCCCTGGTAACTTTTTTTATAGTAGGATCGCGCCAACAAAACATATACCCCACTATGGGTAAACAACATCCTTTAGACACAACTGTGCCCTCAAGTTTATGATTCGAGTTTCCATATATAATATAAATAATCTCCACCATGTGTGTAGTATAAAAATACTTAATATTTTTATAAAATTAATTTCAGGCACACCAGGCCTCAGAATTACATGTTGCCTTTGTGCTTAGCTCTAGAAATATTAGTAGGAATAATCCAAAGTATGAAAGGGAAAAAACATGAGTCACTACATCCTCACCACCATAGAAATTTGAATCCCCAAAAATCCAAAAGCTCGAGGGAAAGAAACTGAACTCTGATCTGGGTTTCCCACACTAGAGAGTTCACCAAAAACCACAACAAAGCCACCAACGGTTCCCATTCTGCTAACTAGCACACACCTTGGGGAACCCAAAGACATTCTCACAAACTCACCAATAAAAAACCCAACCCTAAACAGAAAAGTTTGAGGGTATCATCCCCCGGACCTTGATTCTGTATTCATTGGGAAGCACTGACTCGCCCGCACAATTTCAATCATGCCACAAAAATGCATTTTGGTCGGGGAAGGAACATTATTTCTTGCACATTTGAAGCACGTCGAACAACACCAGCACATGGTCTTAAAAATGGCCCCACCAAACCATGAGAAATCAATGGAAAGGAAAGAGTACCACCAAATAGTGTCTTGGAAAACCACTATAGAAATTAGAAAGGACACAAGGCATACCTCTATCCATCTGTGGAACCTCTAGTTCAACAACCTCTAAGGCCTATAGTTGTCCTTACGCCCATCCTACTATTCCCTGAGCCCAACATGGACCACCTGGGGGTGGTGGTGGTGGAAACTCATACTTCTTACCACCTCCAACTATTGTACAAGCTCTATCACTATGTCCACCTCCCAACAGACATCTATACTCAAGACACTGCCTCTACCAAGGTGGCATGTTGACCAGCTCCCCCTCAACACCATGTGCCCAACACTGACAGTTTGAGTCAGCTCATTCAAAAATCTCTCTACCACCTAGGCCAGCTCTAGAACTCTAGTATATGTGGGTAGGAATAGGGAAACCACACCAACCCAAATGTATTGAACTAGGCCCTGGTCAAAGGTCTGAGACCTAAAGAACATGTCTCTAACAATATCCAGTGAAAAGCACTATAAGTCCATAAACCTCGATGAGTACTCTGAGAGAGTCATTCCCTCCTACAGAAGCTGTATAACCTCCTGGATCTGCACTGAACTTAGTGTAACCAGATAGAAATCTTCACTGAATAGCTGCTCAAACTCTATTCATGTGAGCATGTACTTGTCATGGGACTGAGTCACCAAACTTCACCATCGCCTGGACGAACCATCCGTAAGGTTCGCTGCTAGGACCACCATATGATTTGGAGGCTTCCTCACCAGGCAGAAAACTCAGGTGACTACCTCGAGCCAGTCATCACCTGCCTGGCAGTCTGTATCACCTCGATAACTCACAGGTTTCTACCTTTGGAACTCGTACAGGGCACTCAACCCACACACATCCTCATTCGGCACTGTCAGCACAGCCAACTGCTCAACAGGAAGTGGGTCAACTGGACGAACACCTATAGGTCCAAACTCATAACCTGTTCCATGCTCTCAGGGCTCAAATTGGGGAGAAGCGTAACAAAATTCTTTATATGGAACCCTCGATGGATGTCATCATGGACGCATCCTGAAATACAATCATGACGCACCACAGTTAAAGAGTATATCTGGGTAGATGACTCAAGAAGGACAAGAAATCCCAAAACCCAGTCCTATATGCTTCATGTACCATTATTTCCCTACAACCAATGTATTAATGTCCCAAGTAGAAAGGTAGGTTATCAGAGTCCATGTGAATGGATAAGTTAGCCGCTGCAATAGCACTACAGTACCTAGCATAAAATCTGGGATTGAAATATCCGAACACCACCGCAATGAAACCCAAATGACGCTCATAGCTAGACCACCTAAACTTAGAGATACCAAAGGTAGAACCTCCTATGATACCACTATATCATGCCCCGATCCTACAGGGCTTGAGCCGTGACTCCCCAATCCCACCTCTAATAGGACAGGGGATGGCGACTAGCGTCAAGTAGGCTATCACACACATGAGAGGCATTTTCCTAAGGTACCTGTATACAAAAACCCAGATAAACCTCCATGAAACAATGTAGATATATATATATATATATAAACTAAATTGAAATGCATTAATACAAATAACACACAACCAGAGTACAACAAAAGTACAAAAGGGAAAATAAATGGCCCACCAAAAGAAAACTACAAAAGTATCCAACCTGACCAGACGGAGGAAAACACTGTCAAACACACCCATGGGAATACTCCTTGTCACAGCTTTAGAAAATACCCCATTTGGTCAAGCTCACTATTCTTTGCCTTCTCCAGGTCCTCCTGGGACATCGTCGAAAGGCCATTGGTATTTACAAGGCACAAAATATGTGTGGGAAAAGCCCATGCAGGGGTGAGTATAAAAATACTCAGTCGGTTCCCCAATAACCCCAAAAGAAAGGTCAGTAACTGAAATGAACCAGTCTTCTCATCTGAGCCAGAGGGAACCTAAATGAGAGATAAAATACATCTTGAGACCATCAACTGCTAAACTCAACTAGACATATGAAATAGGTATATTCCAATAAATATTCCAAGAAAATATAGATATAATTTTACCAGGAACGAAACATCACAAGGTTCCAACATCATCACCAAAGTAAGATTCTACACGAGGATCCAAGGAAACACATAACCAAGAGAACACACTCGTCAATATTTTTTTCATCCCAGATGGAAACTATACATGAGATACACTCCATACGATATTCTTGTTAAGGATGTCATGCAAAAACTCAGTGGAAGGACCAAAATTATCAGATATGCGATCACTCCTAGAGTCTACTAGGGGCTTATAAGAAACCAATATGGTAACTCAATGGTCTCACAGATAGGGGATCACTCCCAGAATCCAGTGAGGGATACTACAACACGATATGATGTTCCATATCTCACAGAAATTAAATAGAGGATTATCGACTGTAGAAAGGTGGTATTGACGATGCTGAGAACCCCATCGGGTATAACTCATGAAGCAGGTGATCAAATCGATGATACCACAAACCTAACCAAAACCACATGCTGAGTAGGGGATCATATAACCAACAATTCAACAACCCTACAGATACCACCCTCTATGTAGGGAATCATAATTCCGATGATGCCTCAAACCCTATGGGGTTATCCTACTAGATAGTTGATTTCCTCTTGTGGATATGTGGTCACTACGATACCAAGAACTCGATCTAGGGAAGCGAATCCAGATGATCATACCCCGGAATCCCTAGAGGGATGCCACAAATCTTTCTAAAATTCATCCTATTGATGGGATCACAAACATGTACTCAGGTTTTAATGCCACATGAACCCTCATAGGAACAAACTATGGGAGTTCACTCAACCACTGCTGGTCCAAATGTTTCAAACCCATGAAACCCGCAACATCACCACACTGTGCACATCCTAGGCCCATACCGAGGCCACCATCAGATTCTTTGTGGGAAAACACGCATAATGGGCTATTTAATCACCCGAAGTAGATAACCAGTGAAACGGTACTATTCACTGTAGCAAGTATGATTAGGGCCCACACCTCGATCCTGAAACTCATCAAGGGGGTCTTAACATTTTGATCCACTCAGAAAAATGCACGAGTTTGACTACGTGTTAGTGTAAAATAGGCATCAGATGAAAAACATCACGTTTCTCCATAAATGCCCAAAACTGGCCTTGTGGGTCCTTCAACTTAATCTCAGTCCAATAACCTCAAATATATCTTGAAACATCCTCTTTACTAACAAAATCACAGCACCATTGACGATACATCAATCAGACATTCCATGAAAAATTTGTGGTGTCTTAAAGATGAATAATAATTGTTTCTAATGCTTTCATTGGGGCGCGCACATCAGTTTGTTTGAGGACGATGAGGACACACTAACTATTTCACTACATTTCGGCTTTCCAAAGGCAGGCAGCATCCGTCGCTTATTCAGGTATATTTTCTCCTGGATCGAAACGGGGTGATGGGATATCGGTTCCTCCTTCAGTTGATTCCTCCTCGGAACTCGTCACCCAATCCGGGTCTCCATTATAGATTAAGATGTTGTTCATGAAACACTTCCCATGAACATATCTTCATGGATTCCAGTTAATTACACTACTTCTATGGGGACATTCCAAGGGGTCCGGTCAGGGCAGCAACCTTTGGTCAGGGGAGTAGTCACATTGGACATCATTGGCATGTCGTGACGCTAGAACACTAGCATGTCTGGGTTTCTTCCCCTTATTATAGACCATCTCGAGGGTGTGTAAGCCCCAGGAATCCCTCATCAAATGCAGGGAATTGTATTCCATAGGCATATATCAGAGTTTTTCCTCATCTTACCATGTTTAACAAAAGGTATTCCACAAGTTTAACGTCAACCAAAGATAGATGAGACTGATCAGAACACTGACATGAGTGGATTAGAAGCGTTAGACCCCTGGAGGGAACACTGATGATAGGGGTAACATGTGTTTAGTTACCCGGATACCGCTTGGAGTAGTGAAGAGGTGAATTACATGATCTCACTAGGATGTGGCGATATGAGTAAGAATCAGGATGGATGATGGAGAGTTGAATGAAGTGTAGGGAGAATGAGATGGAACTGACGTGAGGATGATGGTGATGTTAGTCTTGAGAATTGAAGAGTCTTCCTATATATCACTGTGGTAGGGAATCAAAGTCTGTATAGTTTGGTGGGATGATTGGACACCTGAGGAGATGACCTGTGAGTATGGACGCATGGATGGGATTCAGAGGAAAGAGAACCTATAGGTTGGGGCATGATCTTCCCAGAACCCATGGGATTGAGGGATAGGTTAGGATAAGACATGACTGATGGGATTGAACCATAGGGAGGCTTCCTACGTATCCCCATAGTAGGGAATCAAAGTCCACTTAGTTCATATGATGATGGCTTACCATCGATTTGTGACTTCAACGACATACCACTGAATGAGGATGACCATAGCTTACTACTCAGTGGGGTCACAATAGCTTACTGCAGTATGCGGTTGAACCTCGAGGAGGTTTTTTACGTATCCTGTCTAGGATACAGGGCTCAAAGCGCACTTAGTTCATGAGAAATCTTGGTGAACCTATGTGAAATGGGTAGAGACCCATGGTTGTTGGGATTGAACCTCATATAGGATTCCTACGTACCTTGCATTGGTAAGGATCAAATTCCATGTAGATTATGCTGGTGGGAACCGACGTAAAGAGGGTCAAAACCAATGGTTGTTGGGATTTAACCTTAGGGAGGGGTCATACGTACCTTACCTTGAAAAGGATAAAATTCCACATAGTTAGGGATGGTGGTAACTGACGTGAAGGGGGTCGTAACCAATGGTTTTTGGGAATGAACCGTGGGGAGGAGTCCAGGGTACCTTGCCTTGGAAAAGATCAAAGTATATGTAGTTCAGGACGGTGGGAACCAACGTGAAGGGGGTCAAAACCAATGGTTGTTGTACTTTAACCATAGGGAGGATTCCTACGTACCCAACCTTGGCAAGGATCAATGTCCACATAGTTCAGAAGTGGGAACCAATACGAAGGTTGGTTGGAACCTATTGATGGTGGGCTTGAACCTTAGGGAGGCTTCCTACATACCTTGCCTTGGCAAGGATCAAAGTACACATTTTTCAGAAGTGGGAACCGATGCGAAGGGTGTTCGGAACCAATGGATGGTGAGATTGAACCTCAAGTATCCTTCCTATGTACCTTGGCTTGGCTATGATCAAATTCCACGTTGTTTGGTATGGTGTTCTTGGGGAATACACTCTAGGATTTTCATAGAGGATGCCTTGTTCGGTGTTTTCTCTAAGCCCACGAGAGTCATGATCAGTGTGAGAAACAAGAGGCATCAATGACCTAACAATCACATCACGAAGGATGCATCTGTGGGAAGTGGAGTGGGGATTACATGTGGATAGCGTCCCAAATAGGTAATAGGGGTTATGCGTGATTAGATGCCCAGGGAGATGGAGATTGGGACATACTCTAGGGTGGAAGCCTGGTGGAAACAAAACCCAAAGGGAGAGGGATTTGGCACTGAAGAAGGGATGGTTCTGGTGCCCATCACCTCTCTCTAGTCCTTGTCATGGAAAAAGATAGGAGGACCAGGGATGCTACCTCCCATAAGAAATGATAGAGGATTACACCAAGATGGTTACCATTTCCCCATGGATAGATGCTGACCCAGCAAAGAGGATCTCATTCCATGTGATCAATGATCTCACCCCCGTGGAGAGTAGTGGGCATAGAGAATTTACAAGATGGGGCACCCCGTGTATAATAGACGGGGAGAGGCCATAGTTTAACATCATGTACCGATGATAATGGAACTTGACAGTTTAACATCATGCATCTCAGACAAAGAAGGTTCTCTCCACACCCCTAGGACTTACATAACTGATACCCACCTTCCCTTGAAGAGGGGAAGGAATCAAAAATGTCTTGGTGAAGGGGTGTTAGAGAGTAATCCATTGAGAGGTCCACGTTAGCATGGCTATATAGAGACCCATCCTTTTCTTACATTACTATTACATCATTTCAAAGATAAACAACATAATAGTATTACACATAGAGGATCCAAAGGATTAGTATCTTGTTCAAACTGGGACCACACATAACAAATACAACATCAAGCATAAACATTCATTTAATTTCTTCTTTTATAGATTCTTATTGGCACTTGTCCTCTCCTTAGTACACATAGCCACCAAAGGATATACATAAAAAGGGGTGATCTAGAAGCCCAGTAATAGGATAGATAATAATAAAATAGCATGGGGTGAGCATAATCATAACATAGGCAAAAGACCATGAACATGAGAGGAGCATTAATAAAAGACTTGAAATGTGGCAATGCATAAAAATGAAACATCATTTCTTAGTGGTTAACTACCACACATACTTGTGAAACATGATAGAATCTTGTTCACACATCATTTCACATTTACTCATGAGATTAATCACTTTACCCAATGCATTGGAGCGCTATATAATTCCGGGTGCCCCCGTCACATTTAAACATTCATATTACGCTATATAATTCCGGGTGCACCCGTCATATCATAACGTTATCATCTATCATGCTTGACACAATGAACATATAACATAAATGAAAATTATCAACCCATGAAGAGTAATGGTTTTCATCTCATAATAACACATTCATAATCTTTGGTTTCCCAATAGAAAGAGGGAATAACACACTTATTACAAGAACCGTCCACTTTGAGTGAGAAGTAAAAGGGGTGTTCTTAAAAGAAGAGTTCTTTTGGAAACAACTTTTTTGGGCATAAAAACCATTGGAAAACATGGATATTTCATAAAATTAAAGGAAATGATGAAAAAATTATCTTTGAGGAGTAACCATATCAAAAATGGAGTGAAAGAGGGAGAACCCGAAGGATGAAAATTGGGTTCGAGATTTCCCCTTACCTTGTACTCGAATGCCTACTTCTCTTTAATGTCCTGTATAATGACATTATATTCATTAATTAGAAATTACATAACCTTTTATACATTAATAGGGTTAATTCTTGTTTCATTATGTCATATTATGTTCCCTTGGATGACTTATAGAGTTTAAAAACATTGTTCGGGGATGTTCATTTTCATGGTTTTCTTGAGTGGTTCACCAGTATTCTTAAATTGATGTTTGGGTAGATCATGGGTAAAAATCCAGAACTGATATTACATGTTATAAATGATATTACAGGAGCTTTAATGATTTTATAATGATTTATATTACATCAATGTGGATGAATCATTAGATAATAATTTAATGATGGTTATTTGGGTTAATTTGAGCAGGTTTTGGATCACAACGAACTTGTTTTAACTTTTCACTTAGTAATAAAGCCTTTGGTTATTTCAAGAACTTAAAATAGAACATAATACATATAACATATTCTGGTTCAAATATAAAAATTCTTTTATGACCAGATCTGAAGGTAGAAATGGAAGAATAGAGCATGTCGTTTTTGGAGGTGATAAATTAACACCTCATGAACAACGTTCTCTTTAATAAAATAAAAGGAAGAGAGAAAGGGTGTGAGTTGATATAATATCCCATTAGAATCATAAAATTACAGTATATTTATGATACAGAAGTTAAAAAACAATTTGGAAGAATATAGGTGGGGAGAGATCAAGAAAGGAACTTGAACTTGAAAGGAAGTTAAAGGAAAAGAGGGAAGGAAATTACCTCTTAAATCTTCCTATTGAGATCCTATTTAAGGAAGCTAGGATTGGTATTTTGATGATAACAGAAGCTTTTGGGAATAGGGGGGGGGATAGGGAAGGTGTTTGGGCAGATTTTCGAGAAGTTTTTGAGATTGAGAGGTGTGAGAAAATGAGGGAGTGAAGGGTGGCCTTTATAGTGGAGGGGAGAGGTGTTTCCTTGATATAAAATTCATTAGTTTATTATTTTCCCTCAAGACAAGGAATAGTGAGTCTCTAATGACCGATAATAGTAATTTTATAATGTAATCCCGAACCAAGTGGTCTTACATCAGCAGAAAATCATTGATGACTCAATTAATACATTATTTAGCATTTATTGTGAATTATCGGATTCTACTATTCATCAAAAATTCATGTATCTCAGAAAAATCCCAAAAATTTACCACAACCATTTTTCGACGTTTAGAATAAAAAAATGAATTCCATTTTTCAAAAATAATTTTATAAATGTTATTAATTTAATATTTAATTAAAATCACAATTTACTTAAAAAAACAGTTTTAAGATTAAAACTGATTTTATACTTCTTTCAAAAATTATGTAGGGTCTTATAAAATAATCTAAAAACTATTATTCATTGATTAAATACATTTTAATGAAATAAATATTTTTGTAAATTAATTAATTAATTATAATTAATTATTTATGACTTACAAAATACCAAAAACGTTTACAAAGGACAAATTGTCACTTTCTAAGATGTCTAAATTTTATTTAATAATTCATAGGTAATGTTACTCTTTTGTTAGATGATTTACTATTCATAAGGTTAATATTACTATTCATAAGGGCATGTTAAATTTCATAAGGGTAGGTCACTATTCACCAAAAATTATTTTTGGTTCATTAGACTCCAAAAATCATCTTGAACAAAACTGTGTATGTTGGATTTTCAAAATTCCAAACATAGAGGTGAGAAAATTATGTTTAAAGGTCACTTATCACTTAGTAGTTCATTATTTTGTGTTTTCATGTTATTTCATGACATATATATAAGAAGGTAATTTTCCATTGAAATATTGTGGGTCATTACATTCTTCCCCCCTTAAGATATTTCACCCCCGAAATTTCACTTTACACAAAAAGATGAGGGTACTTCTCCTTCATTGCCTATTCTAGTTCCCATGTTGCTTCCTCAAACTTATGGTTCCTCCAAAACACTTTGACCAGATGGGTTGTCTTGTTGGGTAGATCCTTATCACTTCGGACAAGAATCATTACTGGCTGCTCTTCATAGGATAGATCATCTTCCAGCTACACCACCTCTGAGTTTAGTACATGTGAGGGGTCTGGTATATACTTCCTCAGTAGTGATACATGAAACACATCATGAACATGAGCCATATTCGGTGGAAGTGCTAGAAGATAGGCCACGGCTCCTATGAGGTCAAGGATCTCAAAGTGGCCAATATACCTTGGGCTTAGCTTCCCTTTCTTCTCGAATTGCATGACTCTCTTCCATGGAGATATTTGAATGAAGACTTTATCTCCAACGTCGAACTCCAAGTCCCTTCAACGGTTGTCATCATAGCTCTTTTTCTGACTTTGAGAATCTTTGATGTGTTTCCGAATGACTTGAACCTTCTCGGTCATATCTTGAACAATATCAGGCCCAAGTAGGTTTCTTTCTCCAACTTCATCCCAACAGGTTGGAGTTCTACATCGGTTCCCATAAAGAGCTTCATATGGAGCGATCTGAATACTCGAGTTGAGGCTATTGTTTTATGAGAACTCAACCAATGGGAGATGCTGATCCCATACACCTGTGAATTCTATAGAGCAGGCTCTCAGCATATCTTCAAGCGTCTGAATAGTTCTTTTAGACTGGCCATCAGTTTGGGGGTGATAGGCCGTGCTGAAATTTAATTTAGCACTAAAATCATATTGAAGGCTCCTCCAGAACATAGATGTGAATAATTGATCATGGCCAGAGACAATTGGGAGTGGAACACCATGCAGTCTCACCACTTCCTTCACATATATCTTTGCAAGTTGTTCAAGCAATAGGTCTTCCCGAATAGCGATAAAATGGTCAGTCTTGGTGAGTCGGTCAACCACAACCCATATCGCATTATTTCCCCTTGACGTCTTCAGGAGACCCATGACAATGTACATAGTATAATTTTCCCATATCCACATGGGTATAGGCAATGGCTGCATCATACCATTGGACTTTTGTCGCTCAGTGTTAACTTGCTAACATACCAAGCACCTTGATATATATTCATCAATCTCCTTCTTCATGTTATCCCACCAGAATTGTTCTCGGAGATCACGATACATCTTGGTACTCTCAGGATGGATAGAGAAAGTTGACCTATGTGCATTATCCAATATCTCCTTCTTTATCCTAGGTGATGAAGGCGCACAAAGCCGTGTTCCAAACCGAATCACACCATCATCATCGATATGGAACTCTTGCAGCTTCCCTTCCATTACTGCATTCACCCTACTTTGTATCTCCACATCATCCCTTTATGCTTCCTTAATATTCTCTTGGATGGATGGTTGCAAAATCATTTGGGAAAGGTAGGATTTATCCCCTGCCCTTATGATTTCCAAATCCATCCTTTTCATATCCAAGACGATAGGATCTTTCTCAATCCGAACATGGATAGAGTAGTAGGTTCTTTTCTTCTTAGAGCATCAAATAACTGTTTTGCCTTCCCAGGATGATAGTGAATAAAGAAATCATAATCCTTTATTAGATCTAAACATATACTTTGACGCATATTGAGCTCCTTTTGTGTGAATATATACTTTAGGATCTTGTGGTCTGTGTATATGTCACACTTCACACCATAAAGTTAGTGCCACCATATTTTCAAGGTAAAAATCACAGCTTCCAGCTCTAGATCATGCGTCAGGTAGTTCTTCTCATGGATCTTCAACTATCGTGAGGCGTAGGCTATCACATTATCATTTTGCATGAGTACACAACCAAAGCCTTTATTTTAAGAATCACTGTATATCACAAAACGTTCTCCAGTTTTCAGTAGTGTGAGTACAAGTGTAGTGATCGGCCTTCTCTTTAGCTCTTTAAAGATTCCCTCACATTCTTCCATCCCGACATACATTACCCCTTTCCTTGTTAACATAGTTTGCGGGCTTGAAAATCGTGAGAAGTTCCTCAAAAAACTTCGGTAGTACCCAGCTAATCCAAGAAAACTACATATTTCTATGACACTAGAGGGCCTGGGCCATTCCTCAGTCGCCATTTTCTTTGAAGGATCCACAAAAATTCTCTCACTTGTGATCACATGTCCCAAGAACGTGACTTGATTCTTCCAAAACTCACACTTTTTGAACATGGCGTACAACTTCTCATTTCTCAATGTCGCCAACACAAGTCTTATATGTTCTTCATTTTCCTCCTTTATTTTGGAGTAGATGAGAATATCATCGATAAACACTGCCAAAAATTTGTCGAGGTAATGTCTAAAGACTCTATTCATCAAATCCATGAAGATTACAGGGCATTAGTAAGTCCAAAGGGCATCACTAAAAAATCATAGTGCCCATACCTTGTAAGGAAGGCAGTCTTCTGAATATCTTCCTTCTTCACCTTTACCTAATGATATCCAGAACTAAGATCCACCTTTGATAAGTATTGAGATCCTATTAACTGGTCGAACTAGTAATCAATCCTGGGGAGGAGATACTTGTTCTTTATGGTGATCTTGTTGAGTTCTCGATAATCGATACACAGCCGCATTGTTCCATCCTTCTTCTTCACAAATAGAACCGGCGCACCACAAGGTGATGCACTAGGGAATATGAACTGTTTTTCTAGATGCTCTTTCACCTGCTTCTTTAACTCCTCTAGTTCGATAGGATCCATCCTTTTGGGGCTCCTCGAGATAAGAGTAGCTCCGGGTACGAGTTCAATTGAGAACTCTACCTCACGATCCGGGGGAATTCTAAGTAACTCTTCAGGAAATTCATCTCCATATTCCCTCACGATGGGAATTTCCTCAAGGTTATCACTTTTCTTTGACTCAACCATTTGGGAGACGTATACTTCTTCATAGGGAATAAACACACACACCATTGAAGGATTTTTAAAAGGAGATTCATGATAATATTTTCATTTGTAGAGGAGCATGGGATGGTTTGGAATATGAAAAGATATTTCTTTTTTCTGACAGTTGATATGCACTCTATATAACGAGAGCTAGTCCATTCCCATTATATAGTTGAATTCCACCAAGGGAAGTATTACGAGATTTTCCAGAAGAATCTTCCCACATACGCCAATAGGAGAAGAGTCAAACACTTGGGCTGCAATGATTTCACCACTTGGTGTTTTTACAGATATCTATACTTTAAGGTTTTGGGGATTCGATTATATAATTCTAGAAAACTTTCAAGATATATAGGAATGCGTAGAAATAGAATCAAATAATAATTTTTTCCATTCTTGAGTGAATAGGAAGTGTACCTTGTACAAATTAATTATCATCCTCCACCTCCGTAGTAGTGATGGAATAAGCCTTACCTTGTTCCTTTGGCTTTGGTGGCTGCTGACGCTGATTACCCTCGAGAGCTCGAGGTTCAGTGAACTGGTTTGCATAGTGCCCTAGCTCCCTATAGTTGTAGCATTGAACCATGAGTGGTTCTCCCCTTTCATAGGCTAAATTATCCTTCATTTTCGTGACTTTTCCACACTCTTGAGCATGGCTCCCTTCTTTCCCACACTTGAAGCATTTCCCCATCCCTTTGATGCAGCTCCCATGGTGCAACTTCCCACATTTTTGGCATGTGGGTCATTGATATTTCTTCCCACCTTTTTCATTAGATCCACCATCTTGAAACTCCATCTTTCTTTTCTTATCACCATAGACAAGAGACCATTCTCCAAACATCATCTCCACTTTGAGAGCACACCGAACAACTACTTCATAACTCCCAAAGTCTCTAATTTCAAGAGCCTTTTGAAGGTGTGGTTTTAATACACTAAAGAATCTATCAATTTTTCTATCATTGTTGATAACAAAACCTGAAGTGTACCTTGAAAGCCAAGTGAAATTCACTTCATAGGTTGTGACATATGTTCCTTTATTCTTGATCTATATAAATTCTCTCTCCATCTTTGATCGAAGAATTCATTCGAAATACTTATTAAGAATCATTATCTTAAAGTCTTCCCATTCCATCTCTTCAATTTCCTCCCTTGGCTTGGTGTTCTTAAGCAAATCCCACCATTGATCAGCTTCTCCATCTAGACTATAGATAGCTAGAGTCACCTTCTCCATCTCAGAACAGTGATGTACAGAAAAGATCTTCTCCAGGGAGTTGACCCACTTTTCCAAAACTTGTGGATCAGAAGATCCACAAAACGTCATTGGTCGTTGCCGCATAAAACATTCGATAGCTAGTTGCTCCCTGTTTGTTGAAGGAGGACATTCCCCACTATTATGGTTATTATTCATAACCTGAGATAATTGGGTAAGCATCACCATGTATTTTTTAACTCCACCTCCCAAATCATTGGGGATGTCGTTCGGGCAATCGTTGCATTGGCCCTCGCATGAGTTTTTGGCCTGATTTCTCCTTGTTCCCACCATTTTCTAAAATAGAGAAGGTTAGAACAAAACAAAAGTAAACAATTAATGAATAAATTATTCATTTAAACAATTATACCAAATACATAACATATGGGATCCCTTGGTATATGTTCTTGTTTGCATATTTTTACTTAGTCTCATACAATAAGTTTTCTCTAGGATTCATTAATCCTAATTCACAAATTAACTAAACCTTGCCTCTAATACCAACTATAGAGAACCTTCCTTTTACTACATTACTATTACATCATTTAAAAGATAAAAAACATAATATTATTACACATACAGGATCCAAAGGTTTAGTATCATGGGAAAACTAGGACCACACATAACAAATACAACATCAAGCATAGACATTCATTTAATTTCTTCTTCTATAGCTTCTTATTGGCACTTGTCCTCTCTTGATGTCACGTATCCACCTAAGGATATACGTAAAAAGGGGTGATATAGAAGCCCAGTAATAGGATAGATAAGAATAACAGAGAATGGGGTGATCATAATCATAACATAGGCAAAAGACCATGAACATGATAGGATCATAAATAAACGACTTGAAAGGTGGAAATGGAAAAAACTGAAACATCATGTCTTAGTGGTTAACTACCAAACATACTTGTGAACAAAGATAAAATATTTTTCACACATAATTTCACATTTACTCATGAGATTCATCACTTTACCCAAGTCATTAGAGTGCTATATAATTCTGGGTGCACCCGTCACATTTAAACATTCATATTGCAATATATAATTCTGGGTGCACCCATCACATCATAACATTATCATTTATCATGCTTGCCACAATGAAAATATAACATAAATAAAAATAATTAACCCATGAAAAGGAATGGGTTTCATCTCATAATAACACATTCATATGCTTTGGGTTCCCAAGAGAAAGAGGGAATAACACACATGTTACAAGAACCATCCACTTTGAGTGAGAAGTAAGAGGGGTGTTCTTAAAAGAAGTTTCCTTTTGGAAAATGCTTTGTTGGACATAAAAAGCAGTTAAAAACATGTATATCCCATAAAAGTAAAGGAAATTATGAACAAATGATATTTTAGGAGTAACCATATCAAAAATGGATTGAAAGAGGGAGAACCCGATGGAAGAAAATTGGGTTCGAGATTTCCCCTTGCCATGTACTCGAATGACTCATTCTCTTTAATGTCCTGTATAATGACATTATATTCATTAATTAGAAATTACAGAACCTTCTATACATTAATAGGGTTCATTCTGGTTTCATTATGTCATATTATGTTCCTTTGTATGACTTATAGAGTTTATAAACATTGTTCGGGGATGTTCGTTTTCATGGTTTTCTTGAGTGGTTCACTTGTATTCTTAAATTGATGTTTGGGTAGATCATGGGTAAACATACAGAACTGATATTACATTTTATTAATGATATTACAGGAGCTTTAATTATTATATAATTAATTATATTAGATCCATGTGGACGAATCATTAGATAAGAATTTAATGATGGTTATTTGGGTTAATTTGAGCGGTTTTTGGATCACAACGAACTTGTTTTAACTTTTCACTAAGTAATATGGAAATTGGTTATTTCCAGAACATAAAATACAACATAATACATATAAAATATTCTGTTTCCACCATAAAAATGGTTTCATGACCATATCTAAAGGTAGAAATGGAAGAAGAGAGCATGTCGTTTTTGAAGGTGATAAATTAACACCTCATGAACAACATTCTCTTTAATACAATAAAAGGAAGATGGAAAGGGTGTGAGGTGATATAATATCCAATTAGAGTCATAAAATTACATTATATTTTTGATACTGGAGTTACAAAACAATTTGGATGAATATAGGTGGGGAGAGATCAACAAAGGAACTTGAACTTGAAAGGAAATTAAAGGAGAAGATGGAAGGAAATTACCTCTTAAATCTTCCTCTTGAGATCCTCTTTAATGAAGCTATGATTGGTCTTTGGATAAGACCAGAAGCTTTTGGACGTGGGGGAGGGGCTAGATAAGGTGTTTGGGCAGAGCATAGAGAAGTCTTGGAGCTTGAGATGTGTGAGGAAATGTGGGAGTGAAGGGTGGCTTTTATAGTGGAGGGGAGAGGGGTTTCCTTAATATAAAATTCATTAGTATATTATTTCCCAAAAAGACAAGGAATAATGAGTCTCGAATGAACAATAATATTAATTATATAATTTAATCCCGAACCAAGTTGGATTACATCAGCATAACATCATCGATGACTCAATTAATACATTATTTAGCATTTATTGTGAATTATCGGAATCTACTATTCATAAAAAATTCAAGTATCTCAGAAAAATCCCAAAAATTTACCCCAACCATTTTTTGACGTGTATAATCCAAAAATGATGTCCATTTTTCAAAAATAATTTTCTAAATATTATTAATTTAATATTTAATTTAAATCACAATTTACTTAAGAAATAGTTTTTAAGATTAAAACTGATTTTATTGTTCATTCAAAAATTACGTTGGGTCTTATAAAATTATCTAAAAACTATTAGACATTGATTCAATACATTTTAATGAAATAAATATTATTTTTAAATTAATTAATTAATTATAATTATTTATTTATGACTTACAAAATCCCAAAACGTTTACTAAGGTCAAATTGTCACTTTCTAAGATGTCTAAATTTTATTTAGTCATTCATAGGTAATGTTACTCTTATGTTAGATGATTTACTATTCATAAGGGTCATTTTAATATTCATAAGGGAATGTTACTATTCAAAAGGGTAGGTCACTATTCACCAAAAATTATTTTTGTTTCATTAGACACAAAAAATCATCTTGAAAACAACCGTGTATGTAGGATTTTCAAAATTCCAAACATAGGGGTGACAAAATTATGTTTAAAGGACACTTATCACTTAGTAGTTTATTATTTTGTGTTTTCATGTTATTTTATGTCATAAATATAAGAAGGTAATTTTCCATTGAAAAACTTTGGGTCGTTACAGGCTATGCGAAGAAGAAATAGTTGTTAGCATGCCTATGAGAAATATCATGAGGTGAAACAACACAATAGGAAGTACCACCCAAGGTATCGTGAAATTACTTCATGAAAACCTAGAGGGTAACATGTGAACAGGAGTTGGAGAGCAAAGGTATTCATAGGTAGAAGCCTCATGAAGATCTGGTGATCCATATAGTGGAGGGGCTTTGCGAAGGTGTATGATTCACATAGCGAAGTGGCCTAGCCTAGGAATAGGGAATTAGTGCACATTGAATGTGATTTTCTATGTTGAAAGGAATTTGTAGAGCATTGCCTCGCAAAGGAAGGGTGCCATGTGAAGTGTATAATTGTGAAGAAAAGTTCTTTGTGAGGCACAGTGACCCTGCCTTATCATGTGGATCACATGTGCATGGAAGGTACATCATGAAGAATAAGTGCTTCGTGAAGACCCAAGTTCCCTTTGGGATCCCCTTACTCTGAGGAGGCCTATGGGATACACGAAGGGAATCCCTAATTAAAGAGAGGAATAATTCAAACCAAGGGAGAGGTACTTCGTGAAGCTAAAGTTCCTTGAAGAAATCATGTTTTGTAGAGCAGAAATTGATTCTCTATTTGAAAGCTGAGATGGTGAAATATCAGAGGATCCATCATTTGGGAACGTGGGGATCCTGGTATTTATAAGCAAGAGGCATGATGAAGCATAGCTCTCTGGGTGAGAAGACATGTGGCATTTTTTCATAATTGTGAAGCCTCCTGCCTCCTTGCTCCATGGCAGGTTTCAAACATCAAATGGGATCATAGAGCCTCCCAGCTCATTGCCCCGCAGAGGGTTCTCTAATGTCAAATGGGGTCGTGGAGCCTTCCACCTCCTTTATCCATGGACGGTTCACAAAAGTCAAAGGGGATCATAGAGCCTCCCTCCTCCTTACTCTGCTGAGGGTTTTCAAATGTCAAAGGGATTGTGGAGCCTCCCACCTCATTGATCTGTGGCAGGTTCACAAATGTAAAATGGGGTCGCAGAGCATTCCTCCTCCTTGATCCACAGCGCCTTCACAGAGGGGATGATTTGTGATGGCCACCGGGTTGTGGGGGCTCTGTGAACCGGCTTTGCGATGCAGCCCTTATGGTTTTTCATTTTTTCCTGTTCTTCCATATTTTTGGCGCCAAAAAATCCCCCCTCTGACTGGGAGTCGAGGAGAAAGAGACGGTCAATTTATGTGGGTAAATCACCAAAATTCATCATCCAATGGGAATGATGACTCATGATGGAGGCTCGCGAAGTGGAGGGGTGACGTACAGACTGAGTATTCCATGAAGCTTTCCTTAGTGAGACACATTTCCAAGCACCATGGGTCCTCACCTATAAATAAGGGAGGATAAAATCTCTTTTCTCCTTTATCATCTCCACAATTTTGGATTTCAGCACTCTCGATTCGTGAAGCTCAGCGTACTCCATGATTGCCCTCGAAAAATTGGGCCTTCTGCATCATGATGCAAAATGAGTCTTTGACTTCACGACAGTGCACTCTACAGCTTCTGTCTGAAGGCTGGGGTAGGGCTTTATGAACGACCTCCGCAAACGAGCTCCATGAAAGAGATTCGTGAACCAAAAAAAACTCAAAACAAAAAACTAAATGGATCACCAAGAGGCTGCCATGGGGACCTTGCGAATGCTTCCTAGAGGGAGGAGATATCGGATAGCTAAGTTAGAGGGGAGTTTGTGTGGAGTCACTCTAACCATTATTCACTGGTGGAGCTACTGTCAGAAATCCAAAAGAATTATTCATTCTATAAGAGGATACCTCTATATGGCTTTGGACTGAGGAATAACGCATTTATCCCTGAAGCAATCAGAGACGATCCATCTTACTAGTTTAGGAGCATGTTGTTCCAGTGCTAGTGGTTCAGGGTGGCTGACGGCCATGCCCGAGAGGACATCACGCTTGTCAACATTGACTGTCTATACAACCATTTAAACAATTTTGACGGTATGGAACTGCAGCCAGAGACATCCCCCCCTCTATACCACACCATCTTGAAGGCAGCCCTGAGGAACCTGTGAAAGGGGTGGTCCGATTAGTGGGATATGCGCCAGGGTGTCAACTTTACAGACGAGTGGGCCTGGGCCAACTGAGTAGGTGCCTCGTGTGAGGAATTCAGGGAAGAGTTGAGAAGAGTGGGAATGTATAAGATGGATTGGGACTCCCAATTCCATGTTTATCAGCTGAAGCAGCTGATGCTGGAGTTACTGAGAAGATGCTCATCAAGGACCAATGCCTTCCATTTTCACCATGTAGGGGTCAACAATAGTTTATGGGATGTGCATCAGTTCTTGGGGGTCCCGATAATGGGGGTTATGTTTGGTGAGTTCTTCCCTATTATGGGTTCATGGGAGGATATAGAGAAGATGCCACCATTGGTGATGGGTTGATGAACCAAGTACTGGGAGAGGACACGTAGTTGGTGAGGGATGTCATCTTCAAATCATGGTTCATGCGGTTCCTGAACTTTCCAGAAGATAGGAATTTTCTGGTGAGGCCTCGAAATTTCCAAAAGGGGGACCAATGGGACAAGGAGAACTCATACTAGTGGCTCTTGGAGGACAGCCAGTGGAAAACATGGGGATTCAGCATTAGTACCAAGCAACAACTAGTAGTTGGGTTGGTTGAATTCATTGCAGAACTCATCTGTGGTTTGATCCTGCTGGTGGTAGATATGAATATGGGCATCCAACCATGCACTTTTATCATGGCGTCCAGGCATGCGATAGGAAGGTGGGTCAACCTTTGGATCATGATCTTCTCCAAGATGTATAAGATACTATGTCACATCATTGAAGGGAAGAAGTCATAGAGAATATGTGGCCCCTTCCACCTCTTGTATGGGTGGATAGTGGCACATGTCAGAGGCACCTATGAGTATCCAAACCCGATCTCCCCTCTAGAACCGAATTATCACCTAGCAATTATGAATGCAGTAGGGATATTTGTGACCAAGATGACGGTACAGGCAGTACTACACCAGGTCTGGAAGGTAGAGGAGATCAATTTTCACATTTTCTCATTTCCAATGGGTTCATTCACTGATGATGACCAAGGAATAGAGGAGCATCGGTCCTATCTTCTGGCCTTTCGGGGTGGATTCTTAGTGGTGTAGGTGGACTTCGAGTCCCTCTATGAACAAAACACCCCGCACCGATATGCAAGGAAATTCATTTGTATGTAGTGGTTGTCCCCCTAGGTCTACATGGGGGCTGCGCTACGAGGAGCACCCATGCATGATGAGTCACATGTGGTTCATGTTCACATTGGATGATGCGAAAAGGCGTAATGAGTTGCCTACGCCCACAGCTATCTTCAGGTTGGTGATGAAGTACGCCAAAAGATGGTAGGAGGCCAACCCATAGGATATATTGAAGCAACCAAACATTTGGGCTGGTGATGGTGTGCCTCCCCAACCTCAACGTTGGCGTCGTACCGCGGTAAGGACATCCCGCGGTGGAAGGGATGCCATGGTGGCAAGGACAACACTAGTTTGGGGGGGTGGTAGCGGATCCAGCAGCACGAGCAGATCCAGCGGTCCCTAAATAGTAGACTTATCTAGAGGGGAGTCCACCAAGATGATTCCACAGAATATCCACCCAGGCTCTGGGGATACAGTTGGGCCATATAAACATGATGGATAATTTTGTCTTCACGGAGGCCTGGTACATCTTGGATGTCAACCGGAAATTCCTTGGCCTGTCCGAGATGTGGAAACACTTGAACCATCTCAGGAAATATTTTCCAAGGATAGGCCCTGTTAAGGCCATCTTTTCAGTATCCCAGGTGGAGGTAGAGCAATACCAGGGAGAGTTGGAGGACTTCATGCACTCTTGGAGTGCCCCGCATATGATGGCAGACTAGGTGAAGGTGTTGTTGGATCGAACAGTCCCTCCACAGTTGTCAACAACAGAATTGGGGGAGTTCATCCCTTTTACAGAAGAATCAGATGAGTCCTCTTTAGGGGAGGAGGCCGGTAGAGGGATCTCATTGGAGAAGGATGAAGTCGGTGACTCAAACCCAGAGCATGAAGAGTTCACAGAGGCTCTTGAGGTAAAACCCTGAGTCCTTTCCGTGAGATCTACTTCATGCTAATTTTTACTGCTTCACTAATATTTAAACTATGTATGAGGGCCTCATACGTTGATTGTATTCTCTCTCCTCAATAGATGCATATGAGGGGCCTTTGGGATCTACTTCTGCAAATACAGTGATTACTGCATCCAGTAGGGCCAGGACATCTAATATGGTTCCCCCTGAGTCTTCAGACATCCATATAATATACGGAGGACCATGCCTCGAGGTCCTAATGGAAAAACCCATGATATAGACCAAAAATTTGATCTCTTTATGTCCCCTTGAAAAATAATTCAATCCTACAACCCATTGATCAGGTTTACTGAAATCCGTGAACTTCTTAATGTACAAAGTTCTTCAAATGACATGGGCTGCCTTGGTGAGGCCGGTTGGTACTCCCTGCAGCACCTTTTCTACGGTAATGTTAGTGGTTGTGGAAGAGGAAATTCAAACTGACCAAGCTGCAATGCTCCCGATCATTAGTGGGACTGTTAGTGGGGATGAGCCTGATATTATTGAAGTGGGATCCAACAATGAAGATTGATTGGACAGTGCTGGTCCTGCAATACCCGATCAGACACCAAATGCAGACCCTTATGACGAGTTCTTAGGGGTGTTCCCCACGTATAAACCTACCAACCTTGTGGAATAGTATGAGAGGACCTCTGATGAGGTGGAAAATAAGATAGTCCACCCCCGGTCATGGAATCTGATCAAGCACTTTATCGATGACACCCCTCAATCAGAATGGATAGACCGGATGGAGATACTTCATTCGATACTGTGCGAATTGTGCACTGGGGGAGTGTATACCCAATGTCCTCACATGCTATTCGGAGATATCATAGCAGAGAAGGTCCATGATTATGAACATGTCCTATTTGTGGGTTGGCTGCGGAGAAAAGCAGTGAACATCAAGAGGCTCCAGGAGGTTGAAAACATAATTTATTAGATACATATCTAGGCATATGAACATTCCTCTTACAGCAATGTGAAGTCAGAAATTATATCGCTACTGAAGGCCTAGCTGGCGGAGGCCAAAGAACGCATGAGGCAAGACTCCAAGCAGATGACAATTATCTGAACCAATGAAGAGTGGGATCAGATCATAGCTGATGAACTGCGCCCCATCGCTATCGAGGAGGAGTGGGAACTGAATAGGTGACAATGAATCTGGACTCCACAATCCATAAGATGGAAAAGCTGCAAAGCTCTTTTGACAGGGTCAACCAGTCCATGGGAGGGGTCGATCCTCAGGTACTATGATGCCTGTAACTTTTTAATGCATCTTCATGCTTTAATTATTCATGATAGATGTATGCATGAGTTCTTTTATGCATTTTTGGTCTACTTCACTTCAGTTATATTCATGGAACATCCAACAATTAGTCCCCATTCTCATGTGGGTTGGGCCTAATGTGAGAAACAAGGGATGACTACCTTGTAATTCCATCCGAATATAAGATCGCCAACCATGCTTCGAGAATCTAGTTTTTGAACAACCAATATGGATTTATGGGAAGTAATGGAAAGGACCAACTAGAGGATGAAGGCCTCAGAAAAATCAACATATCATCTTCCCAATGCACTCTGGTGCACATGAAGGGTAACACCAGGGGCATTTGAAATCAACCAAAACATAAGGGAGTGGAAAGTGTGAATCATGATACCCCAGATTTGGAACACTATGGGGGTGGAGTGGCAATGATGTATAACCTCTGACCATATTTTAAATGAAGTATCCTTGTTGCATTAGCCTAAAATTGAGATAACAAATGATGGCTGACTATTGACCATATTCAAAACATAGTGGATGGCTCGAAACGTCATCCATTGGTCTCCTAGAATATTGGCCCGGTACAATAGGAAAACCATAGGCTGAGAATACATATTGTTAGGGTGTTATATTAGATTTGAAATATGATGAGGGTCTGAATAAAGGGAACTCAAAGAATGGAGTTTGGAGTGATGGGTTATTCGAATGGAGTCTAGCCCTCTTGAAATCACACCACTGTGGTGGAAACACATTATGTGCACGCATCTGTCTGATCAAGGATCAGACAGACTTCTGAGTAGGACCTATCCGTTATGGATCTGGAATGCTTTGTAGTTTCATGTCATTAAGATATGGATGATAGGAATGTAGTTTAAAAGTCATATAGTGAGGATGATGCACATAGTTTAAAGGTCATACTGTCTGGACCAATATTGGGCCTGGGGGGTAGAAGTGTTAAAAACCCTTGGGCTGGGCCCATGGAAAAATTCATGGGCATATCTACGTATCCCATGAGGATGAGAATCAATCAAAATGTAGTTCTTGAGATCATAGTTTAACATCATGCGGGGAGATGAAAGGCGTGTGTGGCATGGTTGTGCTAGTACATGTCATACCAAAACTACTAAGCGCACATGAGTCATGTTTGATGTGGGAAACAAAGAGTATCGGTGGTAATTTCCTTGCACGTGAAGGAACATGTTAGGGGAAATGGGACACTAGGTGAATGATGTCCAATAATGTTGACCCGCCTACTTGACACACCTAGACGCGTGAAGGGGTAAAGCCGAGTATGTTGGAATTCCACTTGAACATAAGGAAGAGGAAGTATGTGAATCATGATGCTCGAGATCTAGACCATAATTATGGTGGCTTGATGATAGGGGATAACTATTGACCATGTTTGATACACAATGTCTGTTTTGCGGTATCTTGGAATAGGGACACACAAATGAGGGTCGACTACTGACCATGTTCGAAGCACGGGAACTATCGCAAATGTTATCCGAGATCCTTAGGGACGTTGGCCCAAGACAGTTAGTAATCCAATGTGGCATGAGACCAGGCTTTAAAGGGGGTCCCTTCAGACGTGGAAGAGAATGAGGATCTAAATAATGGGCTCATGATGATTGTACATGGAACAAGGTAATTTCACTATGAAAATTCCACAATTCGGGTTCTTTTCCACAAAGCATTTGAGTACGACAATAAGACGTATCAGATATATGGATTCAAGTCCCCTATACGGATAAGTGTCATAAGGTTGCACAATTCCAACTTAATGGTTGTAGGATGGGCCATTAATCAGGTATTGATTTAATGGATTGTGCGCTTGGTGGTGATGTGGCCAAACATGATGTGTAGTTCCCATAGGGAGATCTTATTTAAGTGTCATAGAACTCAAACCTGGTTGAAAAAAGACATTAGGGAACATGGTTTGACTATTTAAAAACCCGGAGTGAACGAGAATCCATGAGTTACTCACCACACCACATGTTCCCAAAAGGTTTTAGGTTGAGAGGCCGAAGAGAGGGGGTAGGATTTTCGATTCCTGGGGATGGACCTTAAGAAAAGATTCCTAGGAGTTCCTACATATCCCATGAGGATGGGAATCAAGCCATACGTAGTTCATGAAGATGTCGTGAAGTTTATCATCTTGTGGCTAGGATGTGGAGTGGTCTTAGTTTATGATCATAGAGCTCGGACCAAGAATAACTGGAATAGAGATACATGTGGTGAAGTAATTACTAAAACCCAACGTGAATGAGGACTTTAGGGTTCTGTATCACAATAATGTGCTCCCTAGGAGACTTCTAGGTTAGGTGACCAAAAATGAAAGTTAGTCTGGGCCCAAGGAAAAGTTCCCAAACGTTCCAACATACCCCATGAGGATATGAATGAATCCATATGTAGTTCTATGTCTGTCCCTTGCACCAAAAGAAGCGGTATTTGATAGATCTTATTTGTACTTAGGACGAATGTGTTTTATTTTTTTAAGCGACAGACCAAGGATAGAAAGTCCCTGAATCTATACAAGAATCAAGCCATATACAGGCATTAAAAAAGAGTATGTTGGGTGACCGATACCAAACATGATGTCCCTTCAAGCGAGGACACCCCAATGTAGTTCCATTTTTCATCGTGCGGCCAGGATGATAATGTAACAGTTTAGGGTCATGTGGTGGGACCAACCACGGACTTTTACATCATGCAGTATAGACATAATAGTTTTAAGTCATGTGTGACTAGGAATCATCGATTAGAGTCATATGGCTCAGACATATACAAAAGAGATGAGGTTCATGAGGCAATGTCCATGGAATGATAAAGCATGCCCAACATGAATGATGATGAGGCCCACATCACACAGTGCACAATTCCAAGAAAGAAACTTTGGACCGAGCGGCCCAAAAATCTTAGATAATATGAGGAAGGAGAGACTAGCTCTTAGTTGAGCTGGACTAGAAGACGAGATTTTTGAGAATTCCAACATATCCCATGGGGATGGGAATCAATCCATACATAGTTATAAAAAGTGGATTTTAACATCATGTAGGACAAAATTAAGTTTAATGTCATGTGGGACAAGAGGTATGAGGTACTAGTTCCTTGATGGGGAGTACATGGTGCTGCTATTATAAACCCAATGTGAACGAAGGCATAAGGACATATACCCCACACCATGTAGTCCTATAAGAGTTGTATCCTAAAAGGTAGAATAGAAGAGATAAATTAGTGGAACTCAATATGGTCCCAAATACGAGATGTTTAGGCATTCCTACATATCCTATAATCATTGGAATGAAGACATAATTCGTTATATAGAGTTGACATATAAAGAGATCATAGATTAAGGTCTTAGACCTCAGACCATGGAGAAGTGAAACTCTTCCAAGTAGGCACAGATCATGATCCAATCCCTAAGCCCACATGAGTCAAACATGGTGTGGGAAAAAAGGGCGGAAGAGGAATTTTCTACATATGGAATACACATAAAGGGTAAGTCAGTGCGGAGCCCCGAACTATCTCTCACAGTATCTTTTTCTTTCTAATGTGAAAACATGCAATGATGGATAGAACCCAGCATGTCAAAATTCCATTTGAACATGATAGGGTGGAAAATTATTTGAATCAGGTAACTGATATTTAAGGCTTAATGGGGTTGGCTTGACGATAGAGGATGACTATTGAACGTGTTCAAAAAATAGCATTCATATCATGTGACCTGAAATGGGAACAAAAAATGAGCATCAACTGCATACCGTATTTTAAAAGTGGGAGTTGTATCAATTTGATTTTCGAAACCCTTGAGGATTTTGGATGGTAATGGTAGGAGAGCCTTTGGGACGACCATCAATTCCATTTGGGGGTCCCATTGGATGTGAAATATAATGGAATCCCAAATGAAGGGTAACGTGAACCCTGAAAAATGGGTGAAAGCATGTCCAGGTAGAATCTGACACTCCAAGAACTGAACCAGAGTACTCCTATGCACATTTCCAAATCACCCAAGAGAGTTGAGGGACCCAACTTAAGAGTAGACGACTTGAAAAGATGAGTGTAGGGAAAGGGAGCGAAGGGAGATCAGGAGAGAAAGGTATGTGGTATGGTAGTTACAAACCCAACGTGAATGGAGGCATAATCCCATACCACAATATATACCCCTCTCCTAGAAGAAAGAAGGCCAAGGGGTAAAGATGATAGGGAGGTCCCTAAGAGATGGGGTTAGGCCCGAAGACTAGATGTTCGGGCGGTCATACGTATCCCATAAGTATGGGAATAAATCCATACATAGTTCTAATTAGGATGATGTGTCATTTATCACCATGCAGTTAGGACGATGGTTATCTTAGTGTTTAAGGTCATAGGGCTCAGACTGTAGATTCCTAGTTTAATGTCATATGCATGGGAATACTAAGTAAAAATGGGGTATAATTATTACTATGGGAAACCAAAAAATGGTGATGATGATAGAGGATATATTTTGACCATGTTCACAACACAATATATGTATCTATGTGACCGAATGTTGAGGAAACAATTTAGCATCGACCGTTGACCATATTCCAAACACAGTACTTGTATCAATTTTTCATTCAAAATCCTTGAGGGTGTCAGCCCGTAATGGTAGGAGAGCCCTTGGGTTGAGCATCCATGCCATTCAAGAGTCCTTTTGGATATAGAAGATGGTGGAAACCCAAATGATGGGGCTAACAAAGAATGTGAGAGCCTGTGCCTGCGGAAATGATGATAAATGGAGGGATTCATCAAAGGGGGTATGTGTGGAATGGAAAAATAGCTCAATTTTAATAAGGATGATAGTCCAAACCACACTACACACTCCTAGAAGAGAACCTGGGCAAGGGGCCCGAAAGGGTCATGGGACCTGAGGCTAGGAATCCCAACCAACTATAGCCAAAGGACCTCTTATGTGGGTATTGCCTTACCTTAGCTCCCAATCCCATGTACGTAATGCTTGGTCTAGGAAACAAGGGGTAGGACTAGTCTCTTCCCATCACATAAGTGTTCAACTTCTGGAATCACACTCCGGCCAAAGGCAGACCAATCCTTGAAGATAAAGAGGGGTAGAATAAGAAACTACACTCCATTTTTGGGACATATGGGGGTGATGAAAACAAAATAGGATATCTGTTGTCCAAATTACAAACACAACATCCAAACTGTGGTAACATGAAAAGGGAAGAATAAATGAGCATCGACCGCTGACCATATTCACAACATAGGACCTGTATCAATTTTTCACTTGAGGTCTTCAAGGTTGTTGGCCCAAAACGATAGGAGTGCTCTTAGGCTAAGTATCCATACCATTTAGGGGGGGGGGGGCTTTAGGATGTTAAATATAATGGAATCCCAAATTATGGAGTGTGTGGCGCAGAAGTATGACTATGAAACTTAAAATAAAGCTCGATAGTAGAAGAGGTGGCGATTTTCATGGAGGAGGGATACATGGTACGATCAAGATGAACTCGACATGGATGAGGGAAAAGGATTCTAACACAACAGGTGCTTTGACCCAATGAGTGGTCCCGAAGTTTGGGGATGGGCCTATGGACGAAATGTCTGGGAATTCCTATTCATCTAATAAGGATGGGAATCGAGCCATATGTAGTTCTGAAGGCCATGTAGTTTAACGTCATCTGGTGAGGTCATGGGAGGAGAGAAGAATGAGGGAGGGAACAAGGAGCATCCATCGTAATCCTGACATGAGGGTGTCCAAAGAAGCCTCTATTACACCATGTGGGATCTTCTAAGAGAACTATACCTAGGTGTAATAGTCAATGGGGACACTGGGGATGGACTCAAGATGATGTGTTTGAGAGTTCCTATGTATCCCCTGAGGATGGGAATCAAGCCATACATAGTTCTTTCTATTTAATGTCTCATATAGTGACACACATTTTAACATCGTGTGGGACGACATACTGTTTATCATGATGTGGTAAGACATAAAGTTTAGCATCATGCGGGGTGAAATACAGTTTAACATAATGTGGGACATTTTAAATTTTAAGGTCATATAGGACCGAATAGTTTAAGGTCATGTAAGAGCCAACAGTTTATAGTCATGTAGGACCAGAATGCAGATTGGGGTCATGCAAGGCAATACAGTTTAAGGTCATGTAGGACCATACGATGGAGGTAATGTATTTCTTGAATAACATGGCAATGGTGGGGGGGGGTATACACTATGCATCCATGGTAACCAGAGAGTATGATCCATTGGAGTAATCCTTGTGAATGATGTATGGTCCTTCCCATTTGGGCTCCAACTTGGGTGGTTTCTTGGTAGGTATCATTGGTGTTCTCAAGGCCATCACCATGTCTTATAGCAGGAATTATGGGGAGAGAAATTTCTTGTTGAATGATCTAGTTATATTGTTTTTATGCCTTTCCAGACTGTGCAGGTCAAAAGGACTGGTCTCGTTGAGCATCTCCAACTCATATAGATGGATTTCGGCTGTTTTATCTGACACTTTTTGATCATAGACAGCTAGGCACAATAAGGAAAACTGAATCTCCATGGGTAGGATGGCCTTCATTCCATATACTAGGAAATATGAGGTCACCTAGATGGAATTATGGGTCTTCATCTGATAAGGCCAGAGGGCATTGGGGAGCTTGTTTAGCCAACTCTTCTTGTTCAAACCAACAATTTTCTGCAGAATGATAGAGAGGTCATCGTTGAATGCCTCAATCAATCTGTTTTCTTATGCATGATAGTGGGAGGTATGGTTAGTAAGGATTTTTTAATTAGCATACAACTTCTTCAGCTCAGTTGCCCGGATGTTCGTGTCGTTATAGATGAGGAAGGCATGAGCTAATCCAAATCAGTAGATGATGTTGGAGCTCACAAATTCAACGATAGAAAGGGCCTTGACCTCCTTGAATGGAACTGCATCTATCCACATGGAGATGAAATTTGTAGTAGTTAAGATGAACCTGCATTCGTGAGCTATCGCTGCTGGATATGGTCCCATGAAATCATGTCCCCATATGGAAAATGGCCAAGAGTACTTGGTAGTGTGGAGAGGCTCTGGAGGTCGATGCAAGAATTTGGCATGAATTTGGAATGCATGGAAACTTTTGGCGAATGATATGTAGTCATGGATCATGGAGGGACAAAAATATCCCAGTCTCTGGATCTGGTGAGATAGTTTCGGCCTGATCTGATGATTCCTGCAAGAACCGGCATGAACCTCCAACATGACTTGGGAAATCTCGACCCCATGAATGTAACGGAGGAGAACCCCATCAATGTCATGTGTGTAGAGGATCTTCTAATGACTAGGACCATCCTAGAGGGTAAAATGTAATATACGGTGTCGAATTTTCTCACTCTCAGCATGATTTACTAGGAGATTATCTCTTTGGAGGTACTCGACAAAGGAGGTTCCCCAATCAAGAGTCACTTTGATCACTACATCCGGGGGACCTGGGGGTCCTAATGTGGAGGTGATGGTGTTAAGGTGTCATACCTATGGGATGTCATCATCATCTGGAGTGATGTGAGAAATGAATCTCTGATTTAGCATGTGGATAATCAGATCATCATGTTCGGGCTCAGCAAGTGATGCAGCTAGGATGGCTAGGGAATCACCTTGATCGTTCTGAGATCGAGGGACATGAGGGAATTCTGGTTGAGATGAGAACTAGGCTATTAGCTGGAGAGTGCATTCCAACACTGGTACGAGCTCTGGATTTCAGACGACATAGTCACCTGAAAATTACTTTTTTTATTATAAAACACTTCTAAGGAAAAAGTGAGAAACCAAGGAGTCCGAAAAGACAAAAAAATACCCCACACAACAATAACCCAGAAAAAACTACATGATCTACCCCTCCATAGCAGTAACTCCATGACTTCAAGACTTCACCTAGCTGGACCCTTTAGCAAGCAATCTCGTGCAAAAATGCACGGGCACAAAACCGATGGCAAGACCTACCCTCTAAAGCATCCAAATCCAAAAGTCCCATCCCAGTGAAGACATTATGCTCTGATACCCTTCTGAAGAATATCCAAGTAGATTACTAAAAACAAAGCACCAAACATCGCAATAGCACCGAGAAAATAGAATCCAGAAACATGCACAACACGTACAAAAAACCTCTCATTCATGGAAACCCGTACACAAACATAACCAAAATAATTAAAGATTAACTTGATTTTACACGAGACTATCTCCCTAAACAATTTCCATGAAATTAATGAAATCTGAGTGGAAGGTGGATCTTGGAGAAGATCCTCTACTCTGATGGTTATCTTGTCCTAAGTCTGAATATATTCATCATGATTGATCTTCCCAATATTGAATCCCCCCACTAACATCGAGTCCATATTGTCTATCCAAGAATATTCTTCCTCATTAAGGGAAATCCTTAGCGGTATCCCCATCAATTTAGCAACTTCTTCATCAGTTGAATTAAGAGACAAAACCTATTCCACCAGTTCTTCTTCAGAGCTCATGAGAAAATCCAAGGAGTTTCCATCCACAACACATGTATTGTCATCTTGGTCCAGCTGTTTATCTTTCAATTTTTTCGCTGACAGTGTCTCCATAGGAAGATGTAAGTAGGAATAATCTTTCTTCCCCTTATTAATTTCTTTCCACCCTTCCAAGGATGTCCTGACCCGAACTCCATCTGTCACATGTCCCATATCGTTAGAATCTCTCTAAATTTCCTCTTCATTAATCAGATCATCATGAACCACCTTCAACCGCAATTCCTGACGCTGTAAATCTGGGATCTACTTATAATCACATTCCTATGTTATACCCCACTCCAAATCAAAACATGTGTCATCAACTGCAAGACACTAAAAACTGTTGAAAACATGGACATTCGTTTTGGGACTCTCTAAACTCACTCTTCTAGATGCCTTCACCCAACCCTTACTGCCTTCAGAAGTGGTCGAAACCCTTGCGTGTTGGCCCTCAACAACCTGGTGAAACTCCACTTCCCCCTCCTGAATGGGAACCTCCACCGCATCCTTAGATGGACCTGCCTTTCCATTTCCAAGACTCTTGGGTGCAGAAGAAGGCAGACCCGCTCCTACATTAGGAGTTTCCCTAGTGCCTGCTAATCCCCCGAACTCTTGTGAACCCAAAGGAACGGACCCCAACTGCTGGCCGTGATTAAAAAAGACACCTCCCTGTGCAGGTTCCTTATGTCATGCATGCAGACCCTACATGGGTCCTCTATCAGGACCCTTACCTCTGCCAACCAATGTCGAATATAGCTTCTGTGTTGTGTTCCTCCTAGCTCAAGGTTCACCATGCACTGCTTCATCCAACATCATACCTCTTTTCCCCTAACTCACGGACCCATCCACACCACTAGTTCCAACCCCATGTTGCCTCAACCCACGTCTACAATCATCCACCGAGTGGACTAACCTATCACAAAAAGAGAAAAAATCTACCCAAGACTCATACACAACTTGCTGTCTAAAATGGTATTACTCTCTGATAGTGATCCAAATGAAATCTAGGGGCTATTGAGAAACATCGACCTCGACACACACCCTCAGATTGACCATATGGCACAATGCATTGGTGTGACTATCAGCACACAAAAACCTACTGACAAGATTACCCACCATCCTAATAATCGACGGATTCTGAAATGTAAGAGGGAGATTAGGAAAACTCACCTAGATTTCTGCCGAAGGGAAGTCCTGTTTCATGTGAAATTCATAATACCATCTGTGTAGATAAAATATAGACCTGTTGCAGCAGTGAGGCACCCATGACCATGCCTTGATCAAGTCTTCCTCAGACACGAAGCGCACCATTAGGTTTCTATTTTCGAGCAAACCCACAGTATCCCTTTCCTGGAGATTCCACGAACTGAAGATGCATTTATCAAAGGAGTCCACTAATGGCCTTCTCTGGGAAAAAAGAGCAATAAAAGTCCGGTTGAGAAATGACGAATCTTTGTAGAACTCCACAAGGGACAATGGAAGATTAGGGTTTCCATTGTACAAATCGGGGACCTTTGGGTGAGGAGAACATTCCAGAAATGCAGGGAGCATCTCATGATTGGAAAGGGGGGAAAATGAAGGCTCAGTTCCCTTGGATAATGACGAGGTTCCCTCCCCCGTGGATGGGGGATGGACTGGCGTGGTTCACTACGCCATCAGGAAATGGGAACGATGTTGCAAGCTCCCCCTATCCACCCATCCTCTATTCCTTTATTTAGACATAGTCACCATTGACCTACTTAATGACTAGTTTAGATCCCCCTTTCACATGAAAAAGGGGGAAACCAATCTCGTGGGCCAACATGAGGCCAGTAATGAGATCTTGATACTTCGCCTCATTGTTGTTGTAGCCATATGACAAAAGGAAAGAATATGAAAAGATGGATTGTGTTGGGGTAATGATGACAATTCCCAGGCCTACTCTGTTGAGTCTAGGGTCATTGAGCCATCTTCTAGTGGGGCTCCGAGAAGCACCATTGAAGTGAATTTTCCAGCATGGCCTGGCTTGGTCATCCAAGAGGATCACTTCATCAGGAATATCAAGGTCCAAATACTATTCTGTGAAAGATTGATGGGTAGTAGGGAAGTCTGCCAATGCTTTCCCCTTAATAGCCTTATGAGGGACAAACCTGATGTCAAAATACTAGAGAATCACTAACTGTAGGGATAGATGGCCTGTCAACATGGGGTGGTTCAGAATGTACTTCAGTGGATCTACCTATGACACAAGCTATACCTCCTGATGTTAGAGGTAATGCCACAATTTATATAGCACGAATATCAAAACAAGGAAGTTCTTCTCAATAGGGGAGTATCGAGTCTCTGTATCGAGGAGCATGTGGTTGAGGTAGTATAGGATGTTCTCCATCCCCTCATTGTTCTTCTGGGAAAGAAGGGGGCCGAGAGACCCTTCCAGGGTGATCGCGTAAAGGAAAAATGGCCTTCTGGAGACAGGTGGAATTAAGACCGGAGGCTGGAGAAGGTACTACTTTATTTCCTTAAATGTAGTCTGACATTCTTTATCCCAATCATAGACAATGCCTTTCTTCATGAGCTGGGAAATTGGATTACACATTCTGGCCAGATTCACGATGAACCAGCATATGTAGGCCAAGTGGCCTTGGAAGCCCTGAATCTCTTGAATATTACTCAAGGGAGACATCTTCATGATAGACTTAATCTTCTCTAGGTCAATCTCTATGCCCCTATATCTGACAAAAATGTAGAGAAACTTTCCCTAGGTGACCCCAAAGGTGAAATTCAATGGATTCATCATTAGCTGGTAGGGACGGAGGAGGTCGAGCACTTTCTCAAGGTCTTTGAGATAGTACTGACACTGGTGATATTTGACAACCAGATCATACTTGTTACATTACACCAACATCAGAAAGATCAGCTTAAATATTTGATATGTAGCCCGCTGATAGGTGGCACCTGTATTTATTAAACTGAAGGGAATGACATGGTAACAGAAAGTACATTGTGGTTCCCTGAAGGCTATAAACTTTTCATCCCCAGGGGCCATCCAGATCTGGTTATACCCAAAGTAATCATCCATGAATGAGAGGGCTTGGAATTCATCTATAGCGTCAATCAACAATTCTATCATAGAATGGGGAAAATCATCCTTTGGATAGTGACAACTAAGATCCTGGAAGTCGATGCAGACTTTGATCTGTCCATTATTCCTTATGACTGGTACAATGTTGGCTAGCCATATGGGGTACTAGAACTCCTTAAAAAATTGTCTCTGATGATCTTATCAACTTCTTCCTCAACCATGGCACCGTGAGAAGGGTGTGTCCTTATGGGAGAATTCTTGAACTGATGATGATTTTCTAGGAGACCGAGGCGGTGGACGACTACTTGAGGATCTAGTCATAGAATCTAATCATAACTCCAGATGAATACATCATAGAGTTTTTTAAGGAAGTCTATGTACTACTTTTTCTCCTCAAGGGGCATAGAAGCACTGATCAATGTGGGTTTTTGGTCTGCCATGCTACTGAGGTTCACCTCTACCAATTAATTGATCATGGTAAATAATACCTCTTCAAAGGTGGGTGGAGAATCCTCTAAATCCTCTTCATAAATTATGGAAGGGGGTCCTAAGCGGGAGGAGTTTCCTCTGAGTCTGAAGCTCCCAATGGGAGGATGGTACTAACCTGAGCGGTAGTGGACACCGCATCGGGAAACTCTTGTGCTACCACAACCATAGTGATGAAGGATTTTGATCTCATCCCATATGTTCTTTTTCCCCAGGGGACACACTTGATGATATCAAAGAAATAGTGGTGCGTCTTCTTGATTTAGATAATTCCAGCCTGAAAAAAAAACAATTATGATGTTTTTCCATTTCGATGGGGTAGAATTCCCGATACCATATGGGATTAAGAGGCTCCAGGATCACCTGATCCTTGTTTGTGTAAGAGTATGAGGTCATCTTATGCCATCACTTAGATATGGGAATGTATTCCCCCATAATTCTAGAAAAAAAAGAATTGTACCATATCTAGAATTGTATCCTCCAATCGATGGATTGGAATGACGTATGTATCATCTAGATCTGCCCACGGGTTGGTCGCAGCCATAGCATGCTCGACCTCATTAACATGAATCTACTTGTCCATTCACTTATAATATTCGGCATCCATATAGAAGGATTTACAAGAGGAAGAGGGGGATGTGTCACCTTTAATCACGCCCACTTGACCATTAAGAGAGGACTTTTGGCATATGTGATAAAATGAGGGAACCGACACATGCATGTGGAGCCACAGACTTCCCATCAACGCATTTTAGGCAATGTCCTGGTAGTCCACTATAATCTCGGTTCTGTCAACTAGACCACTAAAATGGGTCTTCAAACTGATCTTTCCAACCATTGTTCACTTCGTATTATCATAACCTTGGATTCTAAGGTCACAGGGACTTAGATCATCCTCATACAATCCCAGTTTATGTATTGTTAGAGTTGGGATTAGGTTGATTCTAGAGCCCATGTCGACAATACAATGATGAACCTCCACGCCATTGAACTGGATGATGATGTATAGTGGGAAAATTTTCCTCTGTTTGGGAGAGGCTTCATCTTCTCCAGAGAATGAGATGATGGCCTGGAACTCAGCATGCTCGACCACCTCAGCATGGATGGATTTTGTGACTGCTACCTCTATCTCAAACCGGAAGGGTATATTTAAAGCCTTAGTGGGGGGTTTGCGCGTATACGATGATAGGTGAAGGGCCTCAAGGATAGAGAACATTTATGGAATTCTAGAATGATGGTTGAGGATGTCATACTTTCGTGTCAGGTGTAAATTTCTACTTATAGGAGGTCACTCTATGACATGAGGTGTGGTGGGCCCTACCGACTAGACCAACGACAGATTGGTTCTAGGAATAACCTACTGCTCACTAGTAAAAGCCTATAAAATAACTACCCAATGAGGGCCAGAAGTCTGATACTGGCCATCAACAATGTGTGGCTAGTCATGGCGCAATCGAGGCCGATATTTCTAATCTAACCACATCAATGGTGGTGATAGTGAACCCGATGTCACTAAATGAGAAGGTTGTGTGTGCTGATCTCTACGCTGGGCCAGCTACCTAGTTTCGTTTGCGTGATAAACATAGTTGTATGTACAGACTAAGGAACTTCGATAGCTCATATAGTCATGGCTATGTCGATGCTGACGATGGTTGAGGGCATTGGGAGGTTCCGCCTTACACTCCTCATCATCAGGAATCATGTAAGGGTTTACCAGCTCTACTGTATTAACCAAGGAGTACCCTTGAAAATATCAGGAAGATTCATCCACTACTGGAAGGATTCTAGGAGGAATTGTCTTCTCTAGAGACATGATGTCATCGAGAGTAAGAGATGAGGATGAAATTAGTGGGGGGCTTTGTTTTACCTTGCGACGCTGGTGCCTGCTCTTATAAGAAGGGGACTACTGAGACGATGAGGAAAAATTAGTAGTTTCATCTTCTAAAGGCTCTAGCCGATTTAGGATTGCATAGATAACACCATGGGAATGGGAAACTACTTTACTATGCATCAAATAATCATACTTCTGGAACACGCTTTTAGAAACATGATGCCTCTCGCCTTCGCAGTCACTACAGCTGTTTGGCCTCATGAAGACACATGCCACCTATTCTAGAGCATGGCCTAACCGGACTATGTTGTTATCCACTCGGTCTTTAAGACAATATTTAAACACATAACAATGTTTGAGGGTGTGCCCAAAGATCTGGTGATAAGGGCAGTAATTAGGGTGATCGGTGAGGTTCGCCTCTTCTGGCCTCCTTCACATAGGCGGACCTACAATCCCCTGCTCTAGGGAACTTTGGAAATATCCAGGGACCTATGCCTCATTGAATGATAATTTCTGGTTCCTCCTATACAAGAAGGGAGACCTTGGAACCTGACCCTAACGCATGGCGGGATGGGATTACCGATGAGATGGAGCCTGGTTATCACATCTAGGTGGTGGCGGTGCAATGCATGGGGGAACCTGCTGATTCTGACGTGGGTGCTACTAGGCCAGAGGCTGTGCTTGAGGTGGATGGAATCTACGATGATGTGGAGGTGGCTCCATTGGTTACAAATCTATTTTTCTGGGGGCCTTTATTTGAGCCACTATGGAGGGCACAACCTTGGTTTCCCTTCTCGTAGGGATTGAAGGAGGTAATAGATGTGCTTTATTAGCCTACTGTAAGGAATCCTCTAGGAACTGCGCCTTATCAAAGAAGACTTGGAACCCACCGAGGTAGATTTGGATGATCAAAGTGGAGACCAATTTTGTCGTCACATTCCCTATGCACATCATTAGAAGTTTCTCCTGAGTCAGTGGCCTGTCGAGGGAGTATGTGAGCCCTTTCAATCGGGTGAAAAAGTATGGAAAGGGCTCATCATGACTCTACTTGCGCTTGAAGAGTTATGTGATACTCATATTCAATGTTGTGGAACTGAAATGGTAGAGGAACATCCTACAAAGGTCTTCCAACTGGCTACTTATCCGATGGGGAACTGGTTGTACCAGATGAACGACTGCACCTCTAATGTCTGTACAAAACAACAATGTTTGATGGCCTCATACTGTGCTAGAGTTCCCAAAATAGGCCCACATCTTGAGTTAAAGTGGGCCAGATGCTTTAGCGGGTCCCTTGTTCCATTGAAGGGATAAAATTTGGGTTTTCTGAATCCCAGGGGTGCTGGTATATCATCCAACCATGTCAGATATGGCTGGACATCAGGTGGGATTGCCACCTGTCGTGTCTATAAAGCTTCAAGACGGGCGATTAGTGCCACCATTAGATCATCTAGGTAGGGATTTCTGTCTGGACGGAGATCCAAGACCACCAGTGCATTGGAGGGTTCTTGAACATGATAAGCAGGCCCATCAGATCGTGGAGTGGCTGGTGGAATGACCTATGGAGCAGCTGGGGGAACCTGATCTGGGTCCCGAAGATTTTCATGTCCTTTATGAGGATTTAGAAACACATATTGTGACCTCTTACTATAAGTCCTATCCTCAACCCTATCTACATGGGTTGGATAGTCAGGGTCACCTGGGGGCAGTTTTCCAAGGGGAAGTTGTTCCTACGCCTGCTTTCCTAGCCGAGGATCATCGTAGTGTGGTTGTTGCTTTGCAGTGCATTCAACAAGGTGTACATCGAACATCTTCTTGTTTTAGGAGAGTTGTTGATGTAATGTGGATTTTTTGGGATCATCTTCCTTCTTCTTCATTGATCCATATGGGTCGGAGGATTTGATAGCTCTGAGAAGCTGCTTGCCCTTTTTGGGATTCTGGCTAAGGAATAGTGTCTCGGTGGGCATGGGAAGACCTAGTAGATTTCTCTGGTGGTGAGTGACGCTTACCAATGGGTCTAATAGCTACGACACTCCCTTAGGGGGTATGTCCCCATCAAGGAGATCCACCTCATTCTCTCCCTCTGATAGGTCAGCCATGTTAACTGTCACCCTACCTAGAGGAATATCCTTTATGTCTCTTGCAATGTCAGGATGGCGCCTGATGGAACTAAAATGGAGGGTTGTGTACTTCCCCCTGCCACAAATTTGCAGGTGTAGAGAAGCCTCCATGAATATCCTTTTGAGCACTTTAAAGGTCTGGATGCATCATTTTTGGAGGGTCCTATGGTGGCATGGTGGCTCAGGGTGCTAGGCCATGAGGAGTGTGGCCAAATCGACCAAAGGACTTTGTTGGACGATGTCTTTGAAGTGTGACAGAATCTTGGGGTAAGGTACTCATTGATAAATACGTTGGAAATGAGTCACCTAGAGGGTCTGGACAAAACACTCGACCTCTTCCTGGGTGATTGATTCTGGTGCCCTAAAATTTGGCGCCACAACTAGCCATAAGATCTTTGGGAAATGGTCTGCTGTGGGAATATCCCACAAGATCCTTGGTCCAGATTCGGGGTCTGGACCTTCATTTGCCCACTCATCTACTGGAGGTGGCTAGGGAACCGATAGTGGTACTGATGCAGATTGTTGAGATGGATGACTGGCCAATGGAGAATACAACGAGCGAGCTGACAAGCCACCGCATCTCAGGCTATCCTACAAAGAGTGGAGTGACTAAACCACCACATCTCTGTAATATGAGCTAGCGACCATAGTTTATGGCACTGGAAATATGGATAATGGTGATGGAAAACATTTCTAGTCGTCAGCCATTAGTCCCCACAATAGCTCTTTGTGATATCTTGTTGAGGTAGAGAGAGCTTCTAGTGATGATGGCAGTGATTGCATAATCAGAACTTGTGGGGTTGTCTAATGTTCATCCTCCCAGATGTACCTACGGAGGGAGGATGGAATCTGATGGGTCTCCAATTCTGGAAGTATGAGGCTAATGCGCCTTTTCCTGCCCCAACCCTTGACACAGAGGATCTAGGTGAGGGTTCCAACACCGGGTATTATTCATCCTCATAATATGAGAAGTAGACTAGTTTTATATCAGTTTGGATCTTTATAGAATTCTTTTTATGGAATCAGTGACCCACCCTCTTTCCCCTGGATGGTTCTTCAGGATAGGGATGGTATCTGGCATGATGAGGACCTTCAGCCATACTACTGTTGGGGTAGAGAGGATTTCCTCCTGGGTGAGCTGGGATTTGAGGACCACCATGACAATATCAAAGGGAACATGGGGTGGACCTCCGTGTCCATTGACTGATGTGTGGAGGGAATCTCTACAGGAAAAGATGGATCAAGTAAGACCTTCATTAGAGATGATAAGAGCAAGGGTGGGACCTCCATCATTTCTTCCCCGGGCAGCGTTCGTGTAAGGAGGGTCCTCGTACAAGTCAATCCAAACACAGGTAGGACCTCTGTGCTAGGTGCCAATGAAGCAAAGCTGACCTTCACCCCTATGATTGCTGAGGCAAGGAGTTACTTTTCTAGATACTCTAAGGACATGGGGAAGGACCCCATACAGGATATAGATAGGATGTGTAACATCTTCATATTGGCGGTCCATGGCAGGATGGATGACCCCATACCCAACGTAATGAGAATGGGATAGGCTTTCATACTGACTGTCACTGTTGTGGGGAGGACCCTCATTCTGATTTAAGGTATCATGGGGTGGAACTTCATATAGATCTTGGAAGTGTGGAGTACCCTCAGTCTCCATGGTGGTGGTATAGGGAGGACCATTGTATTGGGTTTCACTAATATGGGTCAGCCCGCAGTGGGTTTTCCCTACACCGGTGACTGAGAGAGTCGACCCAGCCAGCTCGTGGGGAATTTGGGGCCTTGATTTGAGCCGGGAGTATAAGTTCCCCTGCTTAGTGAACACCGGGGGAAGATGATACATGTTAGTGGTGACCCATTCCATAGTAGTTGCTGACACCAACGCCCCTTGGTGAGAATCCTCTTCGGCGTGCGCCCGACGATGACGTCGGGTCAACCGGACCGAGGCCAGTGGTGTAGGTACATAACATACCTTCTCTTCAGCCCTTGGTACAAGGTGTTTCTGTTGGCGTTGCCTAGTGGGGGCCCTTCTTAGGGGCCCCTGGAACAGGATCCTGGCCGAGATGGCCTAGACATCGTCTACCTCATCGGCGTAAGGGAAGAAGTTGTCGAGATGTTCAGGGGAAAGGATCCTGAAACAATTATATGTTATGGTGGGGAGTATTGGTTCCCTACAAGGCCCTTGGAGGCTGTAGTGGTGATGAGGCGCATACATCTCTAAATCCTTTCCGGTCATATCCTGAGTTAGGATAATCCCCTCCTCGTTATATCGGCATATATGGTCGTTTATCACCCTTCTTTGTACAAATTCATAAGGGGATATGGGGTGTGAGTTACCAATAGGTGTGGGTGTGGAAGCTGTCATAGAAGTAGTGTAGCCACATGAGATTGCAGCGCTGGAATTTCACTTTCCCCTGAGTTGGTGGGTGGGTGGCGATCGAATTACTGGTGCAGTAGCTTGGATCTTAGAAACAAGTGAGATTAATCCATTAGTGCTGAAACAAAGAAATAAAAATCTAGTCCATAGTGTTTTTCCTTCTTCCATGGATAGTAAGAGGGATCCATGCAGACAACGTCATAGACTAAGATTCCCAATGTTTTGATTTCCCTGACTTCTGGTGAGTTTCACACCGGGCCCGCTATTTTCTTGGTGGAACCCAGTGCCAGATAACTGGATCCGGTGACATGCTAATCCACTGATGTCTTGAACACTACTAATCTCTACATTGAGGAGAATAATTTAATATCTGGTTCACCATATTTGTTTCTAACGCTTTTTCCAGGGTGCGTGCATCCATCTGTTTGTGGACAATGAGGACCCACTGAATGTTTCCCCGTATTCTTGCTTTCCAAAGGCGGGTGGCATCAGTCACATATTCAAGGATGTTTTCTCCTTGATCAAAATATGATTATGGGACGTCGGTTCCCCATTCTGTGGATTTCTCCTCGGAACTCATCACCTAGTCTGGGTCTCTCTTATAGATTAATACATTGTTTGTTAAACTCTTACCAGTGCCATATCTTCATGGACACCGGTTAATTACACAACATCTATCGGGACATTTCAAGAGGTCTGATCAGGGCATCAACGTTCAACCAGGGGAGTAGTTACGTTGGACATCCCTGCCGTGTCTATACACTAGAACACTAGTGTGTCTATGTTTTTTCCCTTATTATAGGTCTTCTCGAGGGCACATAATATCGAGGAATCCCACGTCGAATGCGAGGAATTATATTCCATATGCATGTATCTGAGGGTTTCCTAAGCTTCCCATGTTTAACACAAGGTATTACATGAGTTTAATGTCTAGTAGAGACATATACAATTGATTAGAACACTAAAGAGAGTGGATTAGATGGGATCGGCCCCTAGAGGGAACACTGATGTCAGGGTTAACACATGGTTAGTTTCCCAGTTACCACTAGGAGCAGTGAAGATGTGATTTACATGATCCCAATGGGATGTGGCTGCCTAGGTGAAAATCAGGATGGATGATGTATATTTGAATGAAGTGGATATAGAATGAGATGGAACTGACATGAGGATGATGGTGATGTTGGGCTTGATCCTTGATGAGACTTCCTACATAGCCCCGTGGCAGAGAATGAAAGTCTGCATAGTTCGGTGGGACTATGGGACACCTGAGGAGGCGGACCGTGAGAATGGACGCATGGATGGGATCCGAACGAAATAAAACATCCAGGTTGGGGCATGATCTTCCCAAAACACATGGGATCGAGGGATATATCAGTATGACACATGAGTTATGGGCATGAACCTCAGGTATGTTTCCTACATATCCCCATGGTAGGGAATCAAAGTCCATGTACTTCATCTGAACATGGATTACCATTGATTGGGGACATCAACGGCTTACCAACAAATGAGGTTAACAACAACTTACCTTCGAATGGGGTGACACCGGATTACCGCAACATGAGGTTGATCCTCGGGGAGGCTTCCTAGATACCCTACCTTAGAGACAAGGATCAATTCCCATGTAGTTCATGAGAGGTGTTGGTAAACCGACGTAAAGGGGGTCAGGACAAATGGTTTTTGGGCATGAACCTTTGGGAGGCTTCCTACGTACCTTTCCTTAGAAATGATCAAAGTACTTGTAATTCAGGATGGTGGGAACCAATGTGAAGAGGGTCAGAACCAATGGTTATTGGGCATGAACCTTAGGGAGGCGTCCTACATACATTACCTTGGAAAGGATCAAAGTCCACGTAGTTCGTGATGGTGGGAACTGACGTGAATGAGGTCATAATCAATGGTTTTTAGGCATAAACCTCAAGGTTTCATTCTACTTACCTTGTCTTGGAAAGGATCAAATTCCATGTAGTTAAGGATACTGGGAACTGACGTGAAGGGGATTGGAACCAATAGTTGTTGGGCTTCTACCTCAGAGAGGCTTCCTACATACCCTTTCTTGGTAAGGATCAAATTCCATGTAGTTTAGGAGAGGGAACCTATGCGAAGGGGGGTCAGAACCAATTGATGGTGGGATTGAACCTCAGGGAGGCTTCCTACGTACCTTTCCTTGGAGAGGATCATAGTCCACATAGTTAATAAGTGGGAACCAATGTGAATAGGGGTCAGAACCAATTGATGGTGGGTTAGATCCTCATGGAGGCTTCATACATACCTTGTCATAGAAAGGATCAAAGTCCACGTATTTTGGGATACTATTCTTGGTACATACACTCACAGCTTCCCATAGAGTATTCCATGGTTGGTGTTTGCTCTAATCCCATGTGAGTCATGCTCGGTGTGATAAACAAGAGGAAACAAAACCTGAAGATCATGTTGCGAATGGTGCATCCATGAGAAGTGCAGTGGGGCTTACATGTGGTTAGCAGCCCAAAAATGAAATAGGGGCCTACACATGTTTAGAGAACCAGGGAGATGGAGATTGGTACTTACTCCAGGGTGGAGGCCTGGTGTCTACAAAACCCAAATAGAGAGGGATTTGGCACAGAATAAAGGCGGGGTCCGGTTCCCATCCCCCCCTCTCTAGTCCTTGGCCAAGATGAAGATAGGAGGAGAAGGGATGTTGCCACCCATAAGAAAGGCTAGGGGATTACACCAAGATGGTAGCCCTTTCCCTGCAGATAGACGCAACCCCAAAAAGGAGGATCTCATTCCATGTCTGTAATGATCTCACCCCTGTGGAGACCAGTGGGCATAGAGAATGTCTGAGAAGGGTCACCCCGCATATAATTCATGGGGAGAGGCCACTATTTAACGTCATGTTCTGAGGATGATGGCTCTTTCAATTTAATATCTTGCATGTCAGACGAAGTGGGTTCTCTCCAATCCAGTAGGACTTACATAACTAATACATATCCACCCTTGAGGAAAGGTAGTAATTAGAAATTCCATGGTGAAGGTGTGTTATAAAGTGATCTATTTAGGGGTCCACGGTAGCATGTCTATGCAAAGAAGTAATAGTTGTTAGCGTGCCTATGTGAAAAATCATGAGGTGAAGAAACACTCTAGGAAGAACCATCCAAGGGATATTGAAATTACTTCATGAAAACCTGGAGGGTTTCCTAGGAAAAGGAGTTGCGGAGAAAAGGGGTTCATAGGCAGAATCCTTGTGATGCTCTGGAGATACATGTAGTGGAGGGGCTTCGCGAAGGGGTATGCTTCGTGATGTGAATTGGCCAAGCCTCAGAATAGAGAATTGGTGAAAATGGAAGGTGATTCCTAAAGTGGAAAGGCATTCATGGAGCACTGTTTTTCAAAGAAAGGGTGTCCTGTGAAGCTTAGAATTTCGAAGCAACGTGATTCGCAAAGCATAGTGATCTTTCCTCAACATGTGGATCACATGTGCATGGAGGGTACATCGTGAAGCATAAGTGCTATGTGAAGACCCAAGTCCCATTGGGGATCCCCTTCCTTCACGAAGGCCTGTGGGCTCCGCAAAGGGCATCCCTCTTTGATGAGGGGCTGAATTCAAACCAACGGAGAGGAACATCACGAAGCTAAAGTACCTAAAATAACACATGGTTTGCATAGTAGAAATTGTATTGAGATCTGAGAGATAAGAAGGGGATAGTTCAGAAGATCCTTCATTTGGTATTGAGGGGAGCCTGATATTTATAAGAAAGAGGTTCCCCAAAGCAGAGCTCTATAGGTGAAATGACATGTGCCATTTGGTCATAATCGCGAAGAATCCCACCTCCTTACTCCACGGGGGGTTCGCAAATGTCAAATTGGATCACAGAGCATCTCGCCTACTTGCTCTACGACAGGTTAGAAAACATAAATAGGGCTTGTGGAGCCTCCTTCCACCTTACTCCATGGTGGGTTCACAAATGTCAAAGGGGCTCGCAGAGCCTCCCACCTCTTTGCTCCATGGTGGGTTCGCAAATGTCAAAGAGATCGCGAAGCCTCCTGCCTCCTGGCTCCGCAGCGGGTTCACAAACATCAAAGGGGCTCGTGGAGCCTCCCTCCTCCTTGCTCCGTGGAACCTTTGTGGAGGGGAAACTTTACACCGGTCATGGGGCTACGAGGGCTTCACAAACCAGCTTCACGAGGAAGACCATATGGATTTCCGTTTGTTATAGTTCTTCCCAAATTTTTACGACAATAATTATAAAATCTTATTATTATTTTAACATTTGGTAGCCTTGGGCTACGAAACCGACTCATAAAATTCTAGAAAAAATCTCATAAGGTTCATATAGATTCAAGGAATGAATTTCCACAAACGGATCTCACATCAATGTTTTGGTTTGTGAGTTATGGGGGATTAAACAACCCTTGGAGAAATATGGCTGGACCACCACTGGGTCGCAGGAAACCATCGTTGCCACCTGACCCGACCGCCGCACTGCCCCTGCCAGAGCTTCCACACCACCTCCCCCCCATTGGATTCTGCTAGGCTCCATCATTCCATCACCGAGTTCTACCATTGTCACAGCCAGAAAACATCTGTGGACCACCGGGAGCACACCAATGCTCCATATTCAGATCTAAAACATGTTTTGGAATGCTCAGGACCCAAACTACAAATCATTGAAGAAGAATCAAAGAAAAAAATGCATAAATGAGATATGGTATTTTAATAGTCAATAATCCTTCCACGAGGGTGAAACACCGATTTTCAAGCCTAGATCTGTGCTCCAAACCTATCACTGTATGAACTGGGAGCATCTGCCATCAAAATCGGAGCCCATCGACGCATCATTTTCTCGATTCCGGCATTCATCAGCAAAATTTAAGAGTAAGAAGGAGGTTCCTACTTGGTGAAAACCATAGGTAAAAGTGTATGGGGGAGTTTGAATGAATTTTTTAATTAATTAATAAATTAAACCATCACTTACCCCCAACCAGTAGTCCCGATGCAGAGAAGATTAGGTCAAACCTAGAGTAAAATCGGCATTCTGAACACAATGGAAGGCTCAAAATTTTTATGTGAGACATTGTTCAAGATTTATTTGAGCTAACACCAATAAGTAAATTTATTTATTTATTTACAAAAATTCCCCTGGTAACATTTTTTACAGCAGGCCTGTGCCGATAGAACTTATGCCCTGCCTAGCCTAAATGACATGCTCCGGACGCAACTGTACCCTCCTATTTCTAATCCAATATGTCGTTTAAGAGATAAATCATCTCCTCCACGTTCATAGAATAAAAATAATTAATATTTAATAAAATTATATTTGGGAACACCCTGCCTCAGAATTGCATGCCAACTTTGCGCCTAGCTCTAGAATTATTCGTAGGAATATTCCAAAGCCTAACAGGTCCAAAACCTAAGTCATTACAATTTTATTTTTTTTAAATATATTTTAATGTGTATTATATGACCTATATTCTATTTTTTAGTTTACTTATATTTATAAAATTAATGGTATATGATGAAAGAAGCTCATGATTATCGAAGAACCACCAAAACAATCTAAATGAATATCATTAAATAATTATCTAATGATTCTACCACGTACCAAATAAACAAAAAACGATTTGTGGAATAATTTGAAATATTGGAAACATATTTACAGAATTTTTAACCACTTAAGGAGTTTCACTTCCTTTCAATAAAAAAATCCTTTATGAACCGACCGCAGAAATTATTTGAAGCACGCATATGATACAATGGAAATAACTAAATATTATTAAAAAAATGACTCGAATGATGTTATAAAATGATCATATAATGAGTTTTAAAAATTATTATGATTCATTAAAATATTAATAATATCCTTTTAACCATTATATAGTAGGTTTAAACATATCTTATGTAAAATTAACATGAGGTAAGTGAATTATTATCCCAATTTCCATTCTATGGGTTAACCTTCTATTTCTTTAATTATATGAAACAATGATATTTTGGGTAAATAGAATAATTAATATTATGTTTTATTATGGTTATTTATAGTATAGACACATATTCCCTTAATTCTATCAACTCTCACTTCAATTATATTATATTTTTAAGATAATTGTTTTTAAAAACTATCTTTAAAATATCTATTTTACTAAGTTCAAAAGAAATATTTTAATGAAATTATTCATGTTCTATGATTATGATATGGTTACTAGGAATTGTTTATTATAAAGGGTGGGACCTATATCTCCCTCTATGTCATTGGGTATGTGTATGTTGTAGGACAGACATATGGTTACTCCATGTGTAACTATGATGGATACAGCATAATGTATCCCTAAGGGTTGCATTGTAAGGAACCCTTGATTGTTAAAAATCTTAAGGTAGCCTTGAGGGTTACAATATAAGTAAGTAATTACACAAGATATATTTATGGATTTATATATGTTCTTTAATGTTTTATGTAAATATCATGTTTCAGAAATTTAGTATATATGGGTGTGAGGGATGAATCTTTGGAAATGATTTCATATGCTGTTAAGTAATCAGGTTCTAATGGTTTCTTCCCTTATTTTTATATCCCTTATTGATATTTTTATGTTAATCCCATTTTTTAATTTTTTTTCATATGTTGTCTAGATTTGTAAGTGAAATAAGGAAGTTAAGTTAAATGTTATGATGATTTGTCAAAGAAATCTTGTTGTTGTTTTGTGTAAAAAATTCTATGTCTTGGAAGAAAGGGATATTGTTTTAATGGAAACCACATTGTATTATTATGGGCTGATCGGTATTATTTGATTCTTGAATTTATAAAATAATGAAGATAAATGATATTTGGGAATGTATAGAATTTAAATCATGATGAAATATCTATATTATTTAATGTTTAAAGATCGGCCCTTATAGTTGGTATCAATGCACAATGTATATAACTTTCAGAGTTATTATGATGTTAATAGAATAACATAAATTATTTTTACCTTATTTTTATGTTGAAATTGTATAGTTTTTAATGATTACCATGTTTCTTCATCTAATATATGTCTAATCATAATTTTTTTACACTGAAGAAATAGGGAAGCTGAAGATGGAAGGAACTGAGAGGATGTTATCTTTCTGAACCCACTACCGACAATGGTGAGAATTTGATCCAAGTTGTTTTTGAGGATTAGGGATCAACTAACACATGAACTAAATGGAGGTGGTATCCATGAAAGATAAAACCCATATATTAGACAAGGGAACATGATGGTAGTGGAACATTTTATGAGGCAACACCCTCATGATTTTAGTGGATATTCTGACCGAGTAACAATTGAAGGATGGATTAAATCCCTTGAAAACATATTTGATGTTATGGGATTTTTAGATAATAAAAATTTCAGAAATTCTATTTAACATTTTCAAGGTGAAGATGATGAGTGGTGGTCAATGGTAATGAATATCAAGGACAGTGAGGATATTTGTGCCTTATATTGGGATGAATTTAATGTTATTTTCCTAGAAAAAATATATTCCTATGGTGGTTTGATATATAGAAGAGAATAAATTCCTTGAATTGAAGAAAAATTAAGAATATTTAGTGGATGTGTGTGAAGTAAACATCACCAAAATGGTATGGTATGATTCAAATATTATTCATGATATTGATTGAAAAATCAATCACTTTTACAATGGATTAAATATAAGATACCAAATGGAATTTTCCTACCGTGAATTCAAACGTTTGGAAAAACTTTTCGATGTGATGAGAGGGTAGAAATGGAGTTTTATAATGATCATGTGTACTTTGAAAATAGGCAAAAGAAGAGTTCCATGTAGAAATTGAAGGGTAAGTATCAATCAAAGAAATCTTATGGTAAGAATGTGAAGTTTCCAGTTTATGAAAATTGTGGTAAAATTCACCATGGGAAATATCTTACCATAACCAGGAATTATTTTTAATGTGGTAAGTCTGGATATATGGACCAAGATTGTAATTAAAATGATCTTAAGATAAACTATAATAAGAAAGATATATAGTGTTTCAAATGTGGTGAGATTTATCATTATGAAAATGTCTTCCAACAGAATGATTCAAGTGATGGAAAGAAGCCAGACTATAATCATAAAGGTGTAGTGAGATCCTTTGTGACAACAACAATAGATTTAGGTCCATCCAATGAAGTTTTATATGTTAATTTGTTTATTTATTCATATTTTTCAAAATACGTGTTTGATATTTGATCTACACATTCCATTATTTCTGAAACTTTTTATGGTAAATTGAAAATATCATCTACAAAAATGAGTCCCAAAGTTATTGTTATAACACTAGGGGAAATGATAAAGTTAAAGAGGCATTTTAAGAATATTCCTATTGATATATGTGAAAATAAATTTCCTAAAAACCTTTTTATTTTTCCCTTGGTAGAATATAATGTCATTCTAGGTATGGATTGGATTTCTATTTGTCATGATAGGATTGATTTTAGAACTAAAGAAGTAGTTTTTTCGTAACGAGTTCCAGTTTGTATACAATAAGTAACTCATACAATTGATAACATATTAGGAATCTGTTAAATTTATTAAATATGTAAATGAATTTTATCATGCTCATATTATTTAAAACAAGGGAACTGTTAAGATTAATGATATTCCATTGGTAAATTAATTCCTTTATGTTTTCATTGATGAGTTACCCAATGTTAAACATGATTGGGAAGTTGAATTCACAATTGAACTAGTTTTGAATGCTTATAAATTTTCAAAGCCCCCTTTTTGAAAGGCTCAAATGGAACTTCTTGAATTCAAAAACCAGTTATAGGAGTTTCTTGTTGAAGGATTCATTCATCCCAAAACTTCACCATGGGGAGATCCTATTTTGTTCATCAAAATTAAATATGGTTCCATGAGACTTTTCATTTATTGTAGAGATTTTAATAACATTACTATTAAGACTAAGTATCCATTCACTCACATCAATGACATGTTTGATAAGCCCAAGGGATAATAGTATTTTTCCACGAATTACTTGTGATCTGGGTACCATCATATGACGGTGAAGGGGGGTGACATTTGAAAAATTGATTTTCAAATTTCATACGGTCATTATGAATTTTTTTTTATTCAGTTGGGGTTTACTAATTCACCTATTGTATTCACTGATCCTATGAATATAATATTTCATGAGTTCTTGGATCAGTTTGTTGTTTTTCTTATTGATGAAATTGTGATATATTAATCAAATAAAAAGGGGAATAAAAGAAATCGAAGTACTATTTTCCAAACTATAAAAGAAAATAAACTATATGGAAATTTTAGCAAGTGTGAATTTTGGTTGCAATAGATTTCATTACTTGTTCACATTGTTTCTAAAGACGACATAACTGTTGATGATACTAAAATGAATTTTTTTGAATAATGTACAATACCCACAAATATAACAATGATTTGTAGTTTTCTGGGATTGGTAGGATATTACAAGAAGTTAGTTGAAAACTTTTCATAGCTTTGTTGTCTACAGAAAAAGTTAATTCCAAAAGGAGTTAAATTCACCAAGACAAAATAATGTGATGATTATTTTCATGAATTAAAAATAAGATTGGGGAATGCTTCAATTATTACCCTACCTTCTATAAATGGAATGTTTTTCATATACATTGATGCTTCATTAAAGGGGAATGGTTGTGTTTTGATGCAGAATGATCAAGTAATTGCTTATGCTTCATGGAAATTAAACCCTCATGAGTTAAATTATCCCACACATGATTTAGAATTAGAATCTATGGTTTTCACTATAAAAATATGGATGAATCATTTATATAAAGACAAATGTGAAATATATGCTGACCACAAAAGTCTGAAGTATATATTAACTCAAAATTAATTAAACATGAGGAAAATAATATTTATTGATTTAATAAAATATTATGATTTCATGATCAATTACAATCTAGGAAAATAAAACAGAGTGGATGATTCCTCGAGTTAAAAACATCATGCATCATTAACTATGTTATTACGGGAACATTACCCTTTTATTAATGATTTTATGAAATTCAATTTCAATGTTGTTGGTGCATTAAATTCTTCTATTTTGTTTCAAGTTTTAGTGTAGTCATCTCATTTAATAAATGTTAAGATAGGGAAGAAGGAAGTAAATAATTTACAGAAAATGATATAATTGGATAAAATGGGTATGTTTCTATAATTTAACAATGATAAGGATTGAGTTCTATTATTTGGAATGAGATTTTTTCTTCCTTGTGATTCTCAACTGAGGAAATAATTATTAAGCTAAGCTGATAGTTCTCTATTTTTAGTTCATCCTAGATGAAAAAGGATTTACGAAAACCTTTTGAAATATTACTGGTGGGATGTAATGAAAATAGATATTTCTAATTTAAACATGAAATATTTGACATGTCAACATGTTAATGAATAATATCATTTACCAATGGGGGTGATTTAGCCTTTACCAGTGCCAAAGTATAAATGGGAAAATATATCCTTATAATTCGTTGTGGGACTACTAAAGGCTTCGCAAAGTAACAATTCTATCTTGGTTATTGTTGATCAACATACTAAATATACTCATTTCCTTCCTATTAGAGATTATATGTCTCTAGATCATCTTTTGAGACTGTCATTCTATGATATTTTCATGTTATATGGAGTTGATATTTCTGTTGTATTTAATCGTGATCCTTGGTTCAGTTCTAATTTTTTGAACGACCTTTAGAAGTCATTGGGAATCGAAAAAAATTTCATTACAAATTCTCATCCACAGTGAGATGGGTAGTCAAAATGGAAGATTAATACTTTGGAGGATATTTTGTTCAATGGATTACTAGGAAAGTTGGGATCAACATATTTCTTTAGCAAAATTTTCTTATAATAACCTTTTTTATTCTAGTATAGAGATGGAAACTTTTATGGAATTATATAGGAAGAAGTGTCGAACTACATCTTTTTGAGATGATGTTGGAGAATAAAAGATGATGGAACTATATTTAGAAGAGGAAGTGGCTACGAATGTGAAGATGATCCCGCAACACATTATGATACTGTAGATAAGGAAGAAAAGTTAAACAGATAATAGGAGGAATGAATTTTTTCTAGGTAGGTGATCATGTTTTTCTTAGAATCTTCATATAGAAAATTGATATGAATTTTGGCAAGAAATGGATGTTGAGTACACAGTTCATTAGACCTTATGAAATCTTGTAGTAAGTTGGAATAGTTTCATACCGAGTATATTTTCCTATGAGTTTATCTCAGGGACACAATGTTTTTCATGTTTTGATGTTGAGAAAGTATGTACCTGATTTGTCTCATGTTTTGTGCCCATAAGCATATCACCTGGAAGAGAATATTTTTTATGAAGAGAAACCAGTTTAGATTCTTGATCAAAGGGAACAAGTATTGCAGAATAAAGTAATCCACTGGGTAATTGTTTTGTGAAGAAACCAAATGGTTGAAGAAGTAACATGTGAATCTGAAAATTCTATGAGGGAAACGTACCCTCATTTGTTTAATAAGAAAATAAAATTTTCAGGAAACAACTTCCATAAGGTGGGGAGAATTTAACACCCCATGGTTTTGAAAAAATAAATTGAAATGGCTAAAAAAATGAGTCTCTATATAATGAATCTTTTTATTAAGGAGATAGTCATAAAGTAGATGTTATATATAACTTTTCCACTTCTAATATTTCAATTCCAAAAAATGTATATCTAAAGTTTTGATCAGTAAGCTATTTGGAGTTTGATAGAACCAACATGTTTTTATGTTGAATAGTAACACACCCTTATGTATAGTAATATGAATAGTAATATGAACCTTATTAATAGTAATTTATATTATTTTTTTATGGTTATATTATAATGAGATCTTGATTATTTTTTCAAGGTGATTTAAAATGAGTTATAGTTTTGAAATAATTATTTTTCAAATAAATTATAATTTTATTTTAAAAAATATTAATCATATTTAGAAAATTATTTCAAAAATTTGAGTTCATTTTTGAATTCTAGAAAACAATAAAGGGTCTGTTTTTTTTATTATTTTTTTATGATAGATGAATTTTCAGGGAATTGTAAAAATACAGTTTTAATTTTCAGTGTGTTTAATGACATCTCAATCATGTAAAAATTATGGTCAACTGCAATGGATTAAAATATGATATGTTGTGTCCAATGTGTCCAATAATATGGTAAATAAATGGTAAATACCAAGGTTTTGATAATACCACTAATGAGGTGTCCTTTGAAAAAAAATTAAAAACACCCTCACTCTCACTATAAATACCACCCTCACCCCCTATTCCTCTCACACCTGTCATGTTTTTTGAATTATATAAATTATTCCCAATAATCTTCATAAGGATAATCCCCCCTCCATGACCTTCTGGTCACCAAATGGTGAAAACTGAAGGCCTTAAGGGGGCTAAAAGGAGAATAGATCATGAGGTAAATATCCTCTTTCAATTTGTTGTGTTTTATTTTCAATTCTTTTCATTTCTTATACTCTTTTCACATAACCTTATCCAAGATTCCTGAAATATATACTATTATAAATATTATTTATTTTCATAATGTTTATTGAAAAATTAATCAACATTTTTAATCTCCTCTTCCTCTTATTCTAAAAATAAAAACACAGTCTGTGATGTATCGATTTACCGACATCGTGGATAATGTGTCTTCAATTTCCCTTACATCCTCAAAACCTGGTTTTAAAACCATTTTTATTGTAAAAATATATTTTAAATTCTATTATATGTCCTCTATTATATTTTGTAATAAATTTATAAGCATATTATTAATGGTATATGATGAAAAAGGTTCACTATTATCCAAGAACCACCAAAATGATCTAAATGAATATCACTATTGAATTATCTAATGATTCATCCTAATAATATATATCCAAAATGATTTATGTCATCAGTTATTATTCTGGAAACATATTTACACCATTTATTACCACTTCTAGAGTTTTACATCATTCTAAATGAAAATCCTTTTCAAATTGACCATGGAAATCATTTGAAGTACACACCTCAAACAATGAAAATAATAAAATATTATTAATAAATAGGTTGAATGATGTTATAAAAATATCATATAAGGTGTTATAAATATTATTATTCTTGATTACAACATTAATAACACCCATTAAACCATTATTTTGGAGGCTTAAACAGGTTTTATGTAAGACAAACCTATGACAAAAAATTCTTAACACAATTTCCATTCTTTGGGTTATCCTTCTTTTTCATTAATTATGTTGTACTAAGATCACTTGGGAAATGAATTTAATTCATATTATGTTTTATTATTCATATTAATAGTGTATACACATGTTCCATTCATTCTATAAATTCCAACTTCATTTATATGATATTTGATAGGGGATTTTCTTTAAAAAGTCTCTTTAAAAGTTCTATTTTACAAAATTCAAAAGCAATTTTTTATGATTTTTTTATGATCTATGGTTATGTTCTAGTTCTTGAGAATTTTTTATTATTATGGCTGGGAACAATATCTCCATCTAATGCATTGGCTATGTGTATGTTGGAGGTCTGTTGTATGGTTACTCCAATTGTAAATATGATTGTTACACCATATGGTATCCATGAGGGTTACATTGTTAGGTACCCATGAGGGTTACAAATCAAAAGGTTGTCATAAGGGTTACAATATAATTAATTAATTCCCAAATATTACCTTAGGTTTTATAAATGTTATTTAATGTTTTATGGAAATATAATTGTTCACAATGTAAGAATATATGGGTGAGAATTATGACTTTGTGGAAATGATTTCATATGTTTTTAAGTATTCATGGTCTAACAGTTTCATTCCTTTTTTTTATATACCAAACTCATATTTTTATGTCATCCCTTGTTTTTAAATTCATTTATTATGTGATATTGATGTGTAATAGGAATTAGGTTGTAAGGATAATTTTTAGGATGATTTTTCAAAGAAACAATGCTATATTTTTCGCATGCGAATTATATGTTTTGGAAGAAATCTACATTGGTTTAATGGTAACCACTTAGTATCCTTGTGGGTTGATATATATGAGTATTTTCCAAAAATTAGAAAACTATAAAATTAAAAAATCGTTGGGAATGTAATGATGAGAAATCTAGTTGAAATAGCTAGACTATGAAATGTTTAAGGCCGATTCCTTATAAAAAACTGTAACATCTCAGGTAAATAAATAATTTGACATTTCTATATTTATTAATATTTGTGAAGGGAATGCTATGTTCGATGGCGTACCCAATACACAACAACGATCTTCTTTGAAATCTTACGTTGCACACTAATAATATAATAATATTATTTTAAATTGTAGATAATGCCTAGCAGTTATAATTGCAGAAATGAAAATAACTAACTGCAAAATGATTATATATGTTTGTTAAATATTTTTACTTTTATCCAATAAATTATAGAGTCTTAAAATGTGAATGAATCCAATTTTTAGCGTAAATATTATAATATTTTTTAAAAGGATAAATAACCGCATTTTGATAGAGAACCCTTTTTAAATTTACTTTTTGAAAATTCTATATGTTATATTTGAAAAAATAAAATCCTTCTTTAGAATTGGGACATCAAAATTTACTTTCTGTTTGTTTTCGGTATTTTTCCGATAAATTTCATTTTTTGATGAATAATGAAAGATGTTGTATTTTAATTCAAAACCACCCTTTAATATAAATTATGTATATGGTTATATTATCTTTTTAATTGTTTTTAAAGTGAAATTAGAATATATTTTTACCAATTCATCCAATGGTGGACATTGGAATTAATTTCAATTTGAAATTGGACATAAACAAGTGTCAATCTTTTGATATATATTGTTTCTTAAAAACAAACTATTTTTTCGACAATGAGAATTAATTATTAAATTAATTAATGAAAATTATATGTTTCTAATTTTTTAATGTAGACATAATTTTTGAATTCGTAAAATCAAATATATCTTTGGGTGAATTTTTTGTATTTTTCTGAAAAACATCAATTTATGATGAATAGTGAAACCACTAAGTAGTTGTTACAAAACTGATTTTTCATTTAAATAAAATTTTACTGCTTCTATGAATTTAATTTTAAAAATCATACATACATTTTTGTCATTGGTAAGTAAAATTTGGTTCAATGGGATGAAAATAATTTATAGTGAATAGTAACATTTAAGTTTTATTAATCGCAATTAGAGGTAATTACTGTAATTTAAGGTAAAAATAATGCTATAATAATATGAAATTACCTTTAAAATTGTCCTAAACATATTTTATGAGTCATGTCCGACCACGAAAATACATGGATCAACTTGGGGACCTCATGGAGCCACTTGGGAATGAAAATGACAATAATAACTTTTTATTTAATGTAAAAATAAAAGTGTCACAAACATGTATTTTTTTACTAAAACAAACCTTAAATGGGGTAATATAAGTTATATATTTGTCTATAAATATTAATTATAAAGATAAAAATATTTCCCAAATCATTGATTTTTTTTATAATTTATATACATTAAATAAATAAATATATTTATGACACCATGATGATGTAGTGATTACCACATTAATGAATGATTTAAATAAAATGAAAAGATTAGGTAAAATCTATGACATAAACTTGTCAAAACCTATTGTATCGGTGGATTTCAAACCCTTATTACCTTATCCTCGAAATATATGTTTTTTGGACCTTTAAAATCAGAAAACAAATTTCACAATAAAGTTACATTTCATGACCTTCCAAGAGTGCCCCTCCTCCCTCTTATAAAAGGCCACCACCTCTAATCCCTTACCCACACCTCTAATGCCCATGGATCATACATCACCTACTCGTATTATCTCTCCAAATACCTCTCTTCATCCTATAAGCCTTACCTTAGGAATAATGTTTTTAAGAATCCCTTTTTGTTCAAACCAATGGAAGTTACCCGATTTAAAGGTAATGTGTTTTCTTATGTTCTTATGTTTTATTTTTCTTGTACAACCCCCATAAACTCTTCTTATTACTTTATTTTGTAACAAAAACAGAATATTAAATATACTAGGACTTTTTTATGAGAATTATTAGAACTACACTTACACACACCTCTGTCTAATGGTTAAAGAACATACTGCTTCAGTGGATGGAGAATTACTGCCTCATGAAATGATGATTCTTAAATCTTATCCTACCACATCTCATGGTGGAGATTATTACAGAAATATATTTATATATGATATATATTATATTTATGTCCTCTATATTTTTCTTTATTTTATATTTAAAACATACATTTATGATTTTTCATGTTGTGCAAATGCGACAATTTCATTTGAGGAAGTGTGGACTACAGCCCCCTCAAGTGATGTGACTCATTAATGAAATACATGGAATGTATAAAGAGTGAAATTAATGAAAATATGTGAAGTATATAGCATATATATTATACTGGAATTATAATATATGTATATGTAATTTATTTTTAATTCCATTAATATGACAAAGAAATGAAAGTTGCGTTAATGCGTACGTACGACCTACCGTCTCCATTAATGGTGCATTTCATTTTTTATCTCAAAATGTTATGGAATAGTATAAAATTAATATATACTGGTTATATATGATATTTAAATCATTAATACTATTCTGTAGATTATGTACTTATAACTACATGGTCATTTTTCATCAAACAAGTTCATTTTGACTCATGTACCGAACATCGAAAAAAACGCCTGATATGAACTTACATAATAATATAATTATTATAACATGATAATATGTTATATGAATTGAATAATAAACTTTAAAGTATTTTCTTAAGAAATTAAAAATTGAACAATGTTTATTATTCATGAATATAAAGAAACAAACACGACAAGTTGGACTCGGGGTAAGGGATCTCACCTCTCTCTTTCTTTTTAAGTACTCTATTTTATGTCATTTCATTTATTCTCCTTGTTCTTATGTTAGAGTATGATCTTTTATATTCACCATACTGTAATTTTTATATTAATATGACTAGAGACCCCCTTACTCTCATCAATTCATTTTAATAATTTTTAAGTGGCGTCGTTAGGCTTCCGAATTTTCGTAAGGGATTTCTTTTCTCACTTTTAATTCCGTGAGATTTCCTTTATTCACCACTTATTTATGGAATATGGTGTATTGTGTACTTCCATATGATATATATTATAATTATTTTATTTATATTCATGGTATTCTATAATTCATTTGGTGTTTATTATCTTTTGGTTATATGACTCGATTGATTACAACGAGGTAAGGGGTTTTCCATCTCACTTTTATTCCCGTGAGATTCATGGTACATTTTCCACTATTTCATATTGTGTGGTGTATTTACTGCCAATTATTGTATTATTTTCATAATATAATTTAATTTACGGGTATTTACATCTTCATTGTATGATCCTTCTTTCATGGGGTGTATGTTTCGTAAGTCACCAAATCGGTAAGGGAACCTTTCACCCTCCTCTTTTTAAAAGACTTCTTTTTGTTATGTTTTTTAATTTACATCTTATTATATTTTTATATGTTCTTCAATATCTTTATTGATGTAATTTTTTTGTCCAAGTGATGATATACTATTATCTCTCTCATCATCACTTTTTCTAAAATTTGATGTGACAAAGTTAGGCTATCGAATTTTTGTAAGGGATCTTCTTAATCCAATTTCAATTCTATGGGATAAACCTCTACTTCTTCATTATGTCTTGATATGAATATTTGTGTATGAACTATGATTGTTTGAAACTTAATATCAACTTATATTGGGTGTATTAATATTTTTCACACATAATTATGCCATTGATTTATCCTTAATATAATGATATCGTCTTTGTAAGGGACTTCGTCTCAATCTATTTTCATTGAATCATATTTTAATTTATACATGACATTATTTTATAAAGTGTATAAAACCCTTTGACTTTTAATTTTATTCAAAAGGAATATTTTATCTACGAAGTGTTTTGCTAAATGACAAAAAGTTTGTCTCTTTTTAACATAGGCGGTGACTACGACCTTTCTGCCGCCGCAAGTATTACTTGATCTTTGGCTTCCTTAACAAGCCGTAATGTTTTTAAAAGGAAAAATAAATATCATATACTCTATTATGTATTTTGTTATTAAAAATTGTCTTGATAATGGATTTGTTATGACAATATATTTAAGTGATATATTGTGATTGAAATGTGGAAATGTTTTATGTCCTTTATATATGTTGTATGTGTTATGATTTTATAATGGTACTTGAACATTTGATAGGTGGTTACATGATAAAACAAATGATGGGTGGTGCTGTGATAAACCAGGATGGGTGGTTGCGTTATAACCTCTAATGCATTGGGTATGGAAGTCGGCCGAATGAAAATTCCATTTAGTGGTATGTGTGGATTTCGACCGTATGGTTATTCCATTTAAGTATGTTTTTTCCCCAAGTTACATTTATATGTTATGTGTTATTTTTATGGTATTTATGGTAATATTTTTGTTACAAAAGGGTATGTAATGATCTTTTAATTAGTGAAGAGTATTTTTGACTTCATAAAGGTGAAAAGTATTACTTATGATAAAGTATTCATGATTTAATTATTGTTTTGAAAAACTAACTGTTTTCTTTCTTTGTGTATCTTTTACTTTTCTTTTTATTCTCATCCCATGTTTTTTAAATGTTTTCCACATGACTTAAAGATGAATAGGGTCAAGTATGGGATCAAGGAGAGACATGCTATCTAAAACATGGAACTAGACCTATTTCATTTTAAGTGTTTTATTTTTTGAAAGAAATGGAAACTTAGTAGAAGTGTCTTCTTTGTAATCTTTTGAGATGTAATAGTTATGTACTAATTATATAAACTCCTAATCCTGAAAAGATCATCTATGTTAATTATTCATTTAATTCATGATTATGTAATGTTTTAAGGGCGGGTCCTTATAACACCTCTTAGTAGAGCTCTAAAATAATAACAGTTATCATTATAGCATTTAGATGGCACCCTATTAACCTCTATATGAGACTACATACACGACTCCATAAAGCTGAAATAATTTTGTTGATAGGAAGATGATATGACAAAAGATTTACCAAAAAATTATATTGATGTTTTGAAAAACTTAGTGATATAAAGAAATTAAACAAGGTTGGATGAAGTGTTTTGTTTATAATCATCGATAGGATCTAGATTTTGAATTTAGTGAAATTTTTTTCATCTGGACATCTCCATGAAAGTGGGTTACGAGATCCAAGAATAATGTGACCCTAATCCCTAGGCATACAAGTCCCTTTATGATCCTTGATCATCTCTAAGTTTTAAATTATTTCTCAGTAAACCCTTCATATATCCCCTGAGTATATGATGTATTCCATATATCAATCTTAACAAATTACATTCTAGATCCCTATAATTCACTAAACATGGATGTTGATAAATAGTAACATGATCTCATATATGAGTAATAACAAGTGAATATCTTAGATCAAAGAGAAAAACGCTTTTGTAACACGACCACTCATGTGGCCCAAGTTCAATGACAGAATAAAATGTTTTAGGAAGATACATAAGAAACTAATTATATAATGATATTTAAATATTATCATTTTTTCTCAACCATATAATAAATCTTTAGTGAAAATTTATTTTAATTTCGTATAATGTAAGAAATCATGATTATTTGGAATTTTCCTCAAAAAATAATCTTATGTTAAATAACTTGTTTCTCATGAAACACTACAACAAATGAACCGTGGAACATTTTAATAATAAAAATATAACTATTTTAAACAATCCATTAATTTAGTGGTTAAAAATATAGGTAAACACCTTATGAATTATATATAGAGATTGAAATAGAAATTAATTATAAAAACGAATTATTATAGATAATCAAATAACAAGTTCATTTTATTTTTAAAATTTCATTCTATTATATAATTTTATTTTTTTATATTTTTAATTTTATATTAAAAAAAATATATTTTTATTAAATTATTAAAAAATATGTTAATAACATATTAAAACTATATTATTTTAAAATTCCACAGAAATAATAGTAATTTTTCCAAAAATTGAATATTTAAATTTTCTATATAATTTGTTTTTTATATGTCATTTTCTCATTCAAAATATGAATTTATACATTTATAGAATATGAATTTGATAAAAAATTATTTTTAGACTCATCATAACAATTTTAGTTAAGGTTTAATCTTTGTGTTTTTTTCATAAAAAAATTATTTAGTAATTTAATTTTGTAAAAACATTTCTTCTTAAATATAGTGATATTTAAGTTGTCTAGATGTAATAATCATATCTAAAAACTCTATGGAACGTTTTTATGAAGCAAATATGTATATAATAAGTAATTTTTTTTATTAAAATATCTTTTTTAGTTTATAAAATATATGTTGAACATTTTACAACATAAATTTTATATATATTATATAAAAACATAAGTTTAATGCAATTCATTTTTTTTATTTTAAAATAATATTTACATATTTTAGAAAATTAATATTTTTTATATTTTTAATTACTTTATCCAAATTTTTTAATAAATTCCACTTAAATTTTATTCTTATAAATAATTTACCAAGGATTAAAATTATTTACCATTGTGAAAAGTAAAATTGGGAAAATGATAAAATATTTTTTGATGAAAAAACATGTTAAAACATGTAATAAAGTGAATTATCTGGATTTTATCATCTAAAAAATATCCCTTATTTGTTAGTTTCCAATTTTAGAGCCACTTTCCATGAGAAACATGTAGTCCATTTTTTATTAAGATGTTACAATTAAAAAAATTCCATTTCCTCCACTTATAAAATAAGACTTCTACCACCCCTTCGTAGCCCCTAAAAAATTCCAATTCCAGTTGAAAGACTACCATTTATTACTTCAAATATATCAATCTCTATCTTTTTGAAGCTCCATTATCTAATGTAATTTCCCACGTACATCATTTTTAAGAAGGCATTTAAGGGAAGTCTTTTGTTATAAATGTGTGTACTAATATTTCTTAACCATTATTTGTTTTCTATCATTATCTTAAAAATTAATTTTCCCCTTTTATATAATTTCATTAGTATTTAGTTAATAATTAATTCTATTAGGTTTACATAATAATTATAATCCACCTTATCCTTTTTCCATTGGAAATTGATAACTCCATTCATGTGTACATTCAAAATACAATGCTCGTGAAGAAGTTTTTCATAACCACCATAAATTACGGATTATAAAATGTTATTTAATGATTATAGATTCCATTTATAACATTTATTTTATGAAAGATAAAACAATTTCTAACTTCTTTCTAGTTAATGGTAAATTGAAAATGTTATATGTGTGTATGTGTGGACTACCACCTCCAGGGAGGGAAGTGATTTACTTTTATTTCATACCATGAAATTATTTTTATAAAATATATTTTATCACTAAATAGGTTATTATATATTACAATATATCATTAATATAGTTCATAGAGGATAACATATAAATTAATAATCATGACACTATAATTTTTTTGTAGTTGTAAATTTCACAAAACAAAACCAACATGATTTCTTTTCTCATAATGCATTCCCATAGTATCCCTGAAAATATCATTGGGATGCATAAATAATTACCAAAAAAATTTAATTACCATATTAAATATATATATAATTAATAACTTGTTATATATGATTAAAATTTGACACCCGAAAAATAAATCATACATGAAATGATTGAAATTACAAACATCATATGGTGAAAAAACACCTACTAGCCAATGAAATTATAAATAATGATTGTAATTAATGAGTATAAATAGAAATATAATTTACTTATGTTTTGAATTATTTTAATAATATGATTATGTTCATGATATAAAATATTAATGAACTATCACAAAATTTTAGAGTAAAAGATGGGGTATTCATGGATTGAATTTTTTCAGATTCACAATGACTCCTCTTTAAAAAAGGCGTTTCAAGAAATTTTTATTTTATTAGATGAAAACATTATATTTTATTAATTACTTCTATTCTATTATATTACATTTATGGATCCCATTATCATAATTGTTTTTTGTTATTAATAATTACCACTATCAACAAATGAGTTATTTTTCCTCCATATCCCTATTCACTCACCCCAATAATGTTATCCATTCTTATCATGATTTAAAAATATGTTTTATTTCTATAAAATGTAAAAGTAATATTTAACTATTACCAAATAAATTCTTTATCACTCCTTTTGAATGATAGTTGTAAAAATTATTTTAAAAATATTTACAAGGATTTCCATTTCGACTTCGTATTTTTAATCATCTAGTGCACATTTCTAAAAGAAATAATGAAAGTCATTATTAGGGATCCATTATTTGTATTTTATTTAAAGTGGGGTTTTTAATTATTTCCCTTATTATCTAATTAGAAATAATTTTTATCATAATTCAAATTTCCACCTCTTTATAATAATGTGAAAAATTGTATTATAAAAGCCACATACGATGTTTTCATTTCCATTTTCCCATTTAAATGGCCCATATATAATAAAGTTATGTTTTATGAATAAATGTATGAAATTATCTATTAAATTGATTTTTTTCGTTATTTGATGTTGGTATAAATCATCTAGCCTATTCTTTCTATTTATGGAATACCAATTCAAAATTATATGAAATACATTTTCTTTTGATGAGTTCTTTATTTTTTTATTAATAATTGATTTAAAATTATAGAGATATGTATGGATTTTAAATTTTGGGTCCTATATGACTCTATAATGCATTGGTAATGATCTTATGTCTTATTAGATAATGTAGCATGTTCCATCGTAGATTTAATCACAAATTAATGGGAAATTATTTAGGTATTTTATAAAAATAAACAAAATTTGGGCTTTCCTGGATATGTAAAAAATACTATGATTCTATATTCATATATTTGAGTAAACAAAGTTTTTGTATTTTTGAAGGGTATATTATATTTCATTACATATGAAAATTATTCAGCTCTATGGATCATGTTTACTATATCCTGGTATATGATATTTCACATTTTATTAAATGCCCTTATATATATTGATTTAGGGAAAAATCGTAATTTTTTATGTTACCAAAAAAACATTCATCACCATTTTATGTTTTTTGATATATGTTCTTATACATGATGATATGTTAATAATTTCTCCCTTACCAAGTAATTAATCTCTCCACTTTCTTATGATTACATTCTATTAGTTATAAAGATTATTATAAAATATATTATGTCCATAAGGGATTATAGTGTGGATCAATTGTGAAGAAATGTTCAAAATAATTGTAATTAATGTTTCTTATGTTGCTATTTCTCAATGGAACACAAACATCCATTCTTATTAATGTGATTTTAATTATGATATTTAATGTTTAACTTGTGTAAATGGTGTAAAATAAATATATTTTTACCTTGTATCAACTAACATGGTATTAAATATTATATGTAATGTATGTGTGTTTTGAATATGAACCAGGAGATCAGATCTAGGGAACCTCATTGTAAAAAAATTTAATGTTAATGTGTTAATTATCTAGTTATTTCATTGGGGTCACCCAAGTTTGAATTTAGAATTTATTGGGTTATACCTTATTATTTACACGTATAGTGTTTGAAATGTTTGATTATTAGACTTCCATATTGTATTATTGGTTTTCATATCAAATTTTTAATTAATCCATTCCATATTGGTTGTCATTATTCTTGTACATTATAAATAATAATGTGTATACTAACCATGGTTAAAATTTTACATTTTAATCATGTTTCTAGGTTATTATACTGGATGTGATTTTTATTATGTATATAAAACATAATTAAAGTCATAAGTCATAATTTTATTCCAAAAATGTGAACTGGTTCTTATTTGGAATCATTGTTTCAATGATATGCATGTTGGATTCCTAAATATTACATGATTTTACCTTAATGATATACTGAAAAGGTTTATCTGATAGTAGTATAAATTTTAAAATCATGGGGTTGATTGTTATGTTTTGAATAATATATATTTTGTAGAATGGGATGGTCTTTAGATTCTCAAAATGATTATGCATTTCCCCATATTCCCTAGTATGTTATTTAAGAGGCCTTAGAATTGTTATACCTAATCCATTCCCATTGGAAGGCCTGATAAGGCCTAATATTATTTTTTACACTTATAATCATATATCTAATTTCTTATGTATACATGTGTGGTCTATTCATGGGTATTGGTATTTCATATTATTATAGTTCTATGTATTATCATATTAAATTCCTGTTATTTATGTGAAGTAGAAATTTTATGGACCCACCTTGTCTTGGGAGTCACTAATAGAGTTAATATAGTTATCTATGTTGCTTCACTATTTTTATATTATACTATATGTTTACATATATAATTTTATACTATACTTGTTGACTACTAAAATAATTTTATCATACATGTATATGAATGTGTAGATATGTTTATTCCAGTAATTATCTTGTCACTTTTATATTAAGACACTATTGTTGGTTCTATAATTAGTATGTATGATAGAACGATATATTGATATCTCATTTGACATGAATATATTCTATTAGATTTCAAGTATGTACCTGTATACTCTTAGATACTATGTTATATTAGATCATGTTTTAAAAATTTAATTGATGCAGTATTGGCTCACAAATTAGTGTTAGAGTTGTTGGAGATGGTTGAAACTGATGTTTATAGAATATCTTATTTTTCATTGTCTATATTTTTCAATGGACCTCAATAAGATTACATTTATTCAATTATATAAATATATTGTGTATTTTATTATTTCTAATATTATTTGAATTCATATAAGGATTTATATCTAATGTTATCTTTATTCATTTTTAGATGAATTTTTTTTCATGATTTATATTTTGTACATCATCCATATAGAAGATCATACCCCGATATCAGGTAGAGACTCACTATAATTTTTTATTATTATGTGGGTAAATCATTTTCTAAAAAACATCAAGACACCCAATTCTATTAAACATTCATGCGGTATTTAAAAGTAATCATCAGGTGGTTACACCCTAACTTATGTTTCACATGTGTATTCAAATTAGGGTTTCTAAAAAAGTGGTATCAGAGCGGCATTATGATTATAAAGACACAAGATTTCATTGTTTATTATCATGAAATAAATAATTTATTAAATAGTTAGTTTTAAACAATATAAAATTCTAAAATGAAAAGAATTTATATATTATTAATAATAAATATAACCCAATAAATAGACACTTAATTAGTTGTTATAAATTGTGGTAACCATCTTACAAAACCGATAGGGAAAGTTGGATGAAATTGAATAAATAAAAAAATAATTCCTTATCAATTCTGTTTATGAATTCATAATAGAAGAATATTCACAAGGGGTTTCCCATTACTAATCCCAAACCAAAAAGATCAATTTTCTATTTAGAAAAAAACCATATATAAGATATGTTCATGCTCATGGAGAACACTAAAAGATATATACTAGTTGAATAACCCCCTAAAATTTAAACCACATCATATAATACTATTAGTTTTTATGTAGTAATCATATGGGGTTACATAAGTATAACATAGGATTATATAAAATTGTTACAAAATATTTATAAGTATAGATATGGAATGAATTTTTATACATTTCTAATGGTATATATTCCTGAAACCCCCTAGCTCTTAAAAATTGTATTTCTTAGAAATTGGTATTTTTAATCATGTTACTATATTTATTATAATTGAAAAATAAAATATTTATATATTTTATTATGTATAAATTTATTGATATATTAATTATAAATTTATATGAAAAATATTATTCAATAGAGAAAAAGTAATTTTCCTATAAAAACATCTTTACACGGTGTTTTATATTTTAATTAAAATTAAAATTTATAAAATTTATATTTTTATTTAAAAAAATTACCTTCATTTTCTATTTTCTCATCAAAATATTATCTTTGGAATATTTTTTGGGTTCCTTTCTAAAATGTATTATTTTACTTGAATAGAGGAAAATGATGTTTTAAAAAATAGCTTGACTTTTGTTACATTCTTAAAATGTATGTATCAATTTTTAATTCATGAAAACTATTTCTAATAATAAATAGGAATTTTATATGGGATTTTATAAATTTATATTTATTTAATTTATACACCCATGTTTTAAATTTTATTACACATGTTATAAATAATGTTCTGAATATTATATACATTACGTATTTTAATTTTTTTCACTTTTAGAAAATCATTATAACCAAATGGATTTAAAATTTATAATCACTATGTCAAAATTATGTTGTAAAGGCCATTTTAGTATCAATAATTAACAAAAAAAATTACTTTTGTAATAACTAGTTACATATGTAAAAATCAAAAGGGGTGTAAATGGTTTAACCAATAGGAAATGTCTAAATAAATGTTTAAGAAAATTGTGGTAATGCATGGATGAGTCATTGACAGAGCTTATCCTAACTAATCGTTATTATTTCCTAATTTTTGATCTAAATTATTTGCGAGTTACTTCTCATTATTTTATTTTTTTGGTATATTAAAAACACCATCTTTTTTCACTTATAAAAGGAGAAATCCTCTCATCTATTCCTATAACACAAAAACCCAACATTTTAATCCCAAACTATACCCACAAAACTTATAAAAATTCCAACACACCATCCAAAGGGACCTATATTCTTAAAATACTATCCCTAAATTTCATATCCCCTATTTTATTGATGATAATCCATGAAGCTAGGAATAAATTTTAATCATTTATTTATCATTTTTGTCTCATTATATACACTTAATATAACTAAAATTTAAATACAACATGTTAAAAATTAAAAATAAATATAATTATTATTCCATTATTCTATAATGATGATTTTATAAGAATTTACCTCCTTTACATTTTCTATTAAGATAAAAAAATGTGAATCAAGTGAATGTGCAGACTACTATGTCCATGTAGAAACCCATTTTTCATTAATTTACTACCTCAAATGGTTGTTAAAAATTGGTAAATGAATAAATATTTATGAGATATATTTCAAATTTAATTTCATGAAATAATACACTATGTATCTTGTTTCTTCCCCCCTTCAATAAGTGAAGTCATCATCCATATCTATGCGTGGATTACTACCTCTAAAGAATGATGAAATCTATATTTCAATATTTCATTAATGGATAATTTTAGTTTATATTATATATATATATGATATATATATATATAAGTATTATATATCTAAAATTTGTTTAAATAAAAATAAAAATATATATTATTATTATTTGGTAGTCTGTCGATATCAGTGAATTATACTAAAGTAGTTCCTTACCATTTTTTTATCAGGAAACAAAATGAAAAATCATAAGATATGGAATTATAACATAATAGATATTTATAAATCATAAAATATTTTAATTTTAATTCATTATAAATGATAAATCTTGTGATAAGTAGGGATATTGATACATGTTTTACAAACCTACTTAAAAATGGTCTTGATTTTTGACACATGATTTAGAAAAGTGATTACAATAATCTAATTATTAATGGTAATTGCTATTAATAAAGACTAAATATTGAATATATATATATGAATAATTTTTATCAAAGAAGTAATTCTTAATTTTTTTTATTTATGATTTATGAGTTTGAAAAACTTTTCTAGAATTATAGGGTAATTTTACAAGACAAGTTAACTGAAACTCAATTCTTGGAGTACTAATAATTTCATTTCGAGCACTATTTTTTGAGGACCTTCTACATTGAATTACAATAGCTATTTTAATTACATAGAAATATAATTTTTGATCCAAATAAATTTTCATGAAATGTATTGTTTTCAGAAATATTTTTTAAAATTAAATTTTAATTTTTGAAAAGAAAATAATAACTATGAATTTTATTATAATAAATATATAATGTTTTCAAAATGACTCTTATCATGACATAGTTTTAATTATCATCAAATTATCTAAAACCAATAAATTTAGGTTTCATATTTCATCATATATTCTCATTTTATTTTGTGATTATTTTGGGATATCATTTTTTTAGTATCATATATTTAATTCATGATTTTATTTTATACGATTTGTATTTTCTATGAAACCCATGTTTATTTCCAAGGGTTATTTATAAAAAAACTGAATTAACATTTTAATTTTATTGAAGTACATTTTTATTTTCATGGGCTCATTTTGAAAATTGATTGACCTATTTTATGTATTAGGAAAACTATTTTCATTTTCACATGTTTATGAAATGTCTATGGTTTTCATTTGGATATTTTATGAAAACCAATTTTATTTCATAGTGTTATTTGTGAAAGGTGAATGATTTTAATTTGGATGTTTCATGAAACGAATTATATCTCCATATATTCATAATGATTTTAAATGTGAATTATTTTTATGTGTTCCAAACATGTATAGATTTAATATGGGTGGATTCATATTTCACCCTCGAATTCAATGGTTAAGAGTTTATGTTTAATGGGATAAACATTTATGAGTACATTTTAGTAGATATTAACCATGGGTCCTCATAGTGTGTCTCATGAAAGTAATGTTTCCCTATGATAACGATTTCTTCTAAGTTAGAGGATATTAATTATTACGATTTTATTATCTCTAGATTCAATGTTAATTATTATTGTTTCTTTCTATGTAATGGATATCATATTTTATTATTTAACTTTGTGTCTTTAAGTTCTTATTCCATGTACACTATAGCTCAATTATGTGTTATTATTATATCTTTTGAGTTTTTTCATATTTATATTTTTCTCATATTTCTAAATATTCTTTATAATGATTCATTGAGGAATTTTTTACATATCCCTTATCGAGAGATTGAGATTACCCTTTTCTAAGGTTTTTATTATCTTGGGTTTCAAGATAAGACATTCTAATGAGAAATCAATAATATGGTATATTATGGTTCTATTATTGAGTAATAGACATGAATTATGTAAAATAAGATTATTATCTATCCAGTCCCCATAGATACTAAAACTCCCAGTCTATAGGATAACATTATTTTTCAAATGGAATGTTTTAAATCATGTAAAATATATAAAATAATAGAAATTTTACCATGTATTTCTATAGTTAGTATTATAATTAAGGTTTTTTTATTCGTGGATATTACTCTTGAGAAAATTATCAATTACACTGGGGATAGTTATATAAAAAAGTATGGGTATATTATTACAAACTAATGTTTTTGTCAATGTAGTGGTTGTATTCTTATCATATAAATTACATCCCTATTTAGACTCTACAAGTGGATATTGGATCTCTCAAAAGTTTTCCTTGGGGAAGTAACCAAAAAAATGGACCATTGGGTATCAAATTGATTATCACATAGTGTATGAATTAGTTTTCTAACCACACACGTAGATTGACACTCCCGTGGGATATGGTTTGGATGATCATATTCTATTTAAGAACCAATATTAAGGATTTATTTCCTAGTTATATTGATGGATAAAGATAATAATAATGAAAGAACCGAACATAATATAACCTATGTTATATTAAAATGATATTGGTTTAAGTAATGAAAATAGTGTACAATGTGATAATGTAAAATTATAATTAATTGTAATATTTAATTTCTTTCATGATTTTTATAATTCAGTTATATTTTTAATTTTTAGTCACTCATGTCAAACCTTTTGGTTTTAGCGATTGTTGAAAATAGAAGGAAATGAGTTAAAAATGGGTGGAAGAGAAAATTCAATGACTATGTCAATGATTAAAAAAAAATTAGAATAAGATAAATAAGGATAAATATGGTGGTTATACTAAACCATCTATTTTGAAATATGATTAATAAGGTAACCATAATTGAAATCCAACGTTCTTTAAATAAGATAATGATAAAGAATCATGATAATTTAAGCAATAAAGAGGACGAAACAAAAAATATTCAACCATCCATATGTAAAAAATGTTAAAATATTATAATTTTAATTAACTTAATTGTATTTAATGATAACTTAATTGTGGAATTCATGTTCATCAATCATCAAACAACCATTAGAAAATGAAGAAACTATTTTCCATGATGTGAGTGGAAAACATGAATATAATAACAACACTAGTTAAGAAATTACTTATGTGATGAATACATAGATATTATAAAATTAATTATAATAATATTGAGAATCACAAGGAAAATCAATCACTGTTACTAAGGGAACATGGATGATCCCATTCACTAACTACCAATGAGAGTTTCTATGATGACTATATCCATTTATTTATAAATGTGATTATGCGGTTTTTATTCTTGACAATATTTGCTACCTATGTTTTTTCCTATCATTTCCAACATGATGTTTATAAATAAAATAATACATATGTTTATATGATGGCTGCATTTTTAAATTTAAATTTTTTGGAATATAAAACTTATCATGGGTCATTTATTTAGATTTGACATGATTTTCGAAATGGATTAACAATTTTCACCTAAAAAACATATACACTGATCTTGGTTATTTTTTGTCAAATTTTTTATTATTTAAAAAAATGGATGGGTTGGAGATAATCACAAAAATCCATTGCAGTTAGATATTAATGTCACAATAATAGTATACAACAGAAACATACTATATTCATTACCATCCATTAATGAAACACAATAGTTTATATGCCTTGATGTTTCTATAAAAGATGAATGAACCATTCAAATGGTGGATATAAAATAAACCAAAACTTCTACTAATTGTAAAATAGGACACAAGATTTAGTGAAAAAAATAAAAATATGGATCGGTGACCTTGAGGGTATAGAAATTCATGAATCATGATTGACGATTGAGAGAATGTGAGTCCTTGAGACAAGTATAGGAAATAATTTATGTCATGGAAATCCCTATTTGGTGACATAAATATCCTCCCAAAGTGGACATAGAGGGGAATATAAATACCATTAAAAAATTTATAGGATTTCTTCATGGAGTGGAAATCGTAGAGGCTGGTGCAATATGTGAGCATATAGATAGGTGGTTATTTGTTGAAGTTTTGGAAAGAAGAGAAGGATAATCTAGAGAGGGTGAATGATAGTTTGGTAAAGTTGAATAAAATAGAATAGTATGTAGGGGGTCTAAATATGGATTTAAATTATCCTCATACTTACGATAATAATTCCTCAATGACTTTATCATTCAACCTCACCTTTTCATATGAACTTCTATGTTCAAAAGGAACAAATGATGAGTGGAATATGTGTGTGGTGTATATATAATGAAAATAGGGAATCAAAATTCAATCCTCAAACCAATTTATGATAATTTATCACATTAATTCATAATATGAACTCAAGGAAACATGAAATAGGTTGTGACCACAATCCTTGAAAGGGATTTTAGTCAAATGGTTAGGAAAAATACAATATTAAGATAATGTCTATAATAAGTGATTGTATGTGATTTATATATCATTATAAGATTATTTATCAACTCATTAAATAGATAAACATATCTTATTTTGGTAGTAAGTAATAAATAAAATTATGAAGATATAATTTATATAATGGGGTGCGGGGGAATGCAATGACCGAAATGTAAACATTATATTGTCCAAAAATAAATAATATTTTAAATAACATTTTTTCTATACTATACAAAAATAAAATAAGAAAACATGATATATTTTGACTTCTAAATATGATCATTAAAACATAAACATTCAATTAGATGGTATAAATTTAATTAATCATATCAAATAATTATTTTAGAAATTAAGAATAAATAATCCTTACATGTAGGCGAATTCCTTATAAAGGTCATTGATAAGAAATTGTATGGTTGGTAACTTAAATAGTGATTTCCATGGATCAAGAAAAAAATAAATTGTGAAATTACAGTTTGATAAAAAAATATATGGGAGAAGTTCATGATTTTGGAGACATCCACAATATCCAAAATGGCTGAACCAACCAGAGAAACTCCATCTAGAGATTATCTAATTCTTAGGTATTACATTGATATCATTAAGATTTATATATGTATAAATTAATATTATATCTAGATGAAATAAAATAATTATATCATTATAAATATCATGTATTTTTTATATTTTTCTAATGATAATTATTTCTTATTCCACATTATACTTAAAAATGTGAATATTCCAAAATTGGTGTTTTATATTAGGTATATATGTTTATTGTTATTGAGTAATAATGAAATATATTTAATTTATAATTTAATAAGTTTACCATAGATTATATATTAATTTATAGGAAAATAAATAGTTAATATATAAAAATTAATTTTCCAATAAATTTTTTTTATCTCTATATTGTATATATGTATAAATTATAAAATTATTAAACCATTCTCTATAAAGAAATAATTATTTTATAATAAACTATATATTTATTTTTTTTAAAAGTGTTATTTATAGACCCATATTTCACAATTTGGAAATAAGTTATAAAAATTGTTTTTAATTCACTATAGATTTACTATTTTAAAATTGATTTTTATCAATTTTGTAAAATATATATACTAAAATTGATATATAATTTATAATTGTTAGATAAATTTTATTTAAAAATGATTAATTTATATCCAAACATAAATTATATGTTAATTTTTTTAAAAAATAGTTACATTGGTAAAATTAAAAAAGGTTAAAAAGAGTTTAACCAAGAGGGAAGACCAAAAACATGCTTAAAAAATGTGGGGTATCAGGTGCATCATGATTTAATTCAACATATCCCTTATTATATCCATTATTTTCCATTTATGTATATAATTTCCCTAATATTGACTTCCCATCTACAAAATCATTGGGTATTTAAAAAAAATTCATCCCTTTCACTTAAAAACAAGGCACTCCTATCATAAATTACCATCACACAAAAACCCACAAATTTATGACCAAAATATACCCAATACACTCCTAAAAATTTCTATCCAAATCCATTTGTTTTTTCATATCATAAATATCCTTCTCCAAAAGGCTTATGAGCCTTTATGAAGGAGATAAACCATTAAGCATGTTATACATTAATAATTGCTGTTTTCCTATTTTTATTTATTTATGTTCATTTATTATTACTAAAATTCCATTAATACACAATAAAATGGTAATATTAATATAATTTTTATTAATTAATGTTATTATGATAACTTTATACGCATTAATTACTTTACTATTTCCCATTAAGAAAAATGATAACCGGTTTAGTGTTAAGGCAGGGGCTACTAACTCCATAAAAAAGAAAACATTGTTTTACTTCACCACATTACATGGATAGTCCAATGGGAAATATATAATATATATATATATATATTACATTCATTTTCCATCAATGATAATCCAAGATAATTCTTTCTTCCTCTCATTAAAAAAATGAAATCATCATCCATGCGTACATGTACAGTACCACCTCTATATAATGATGGTATCCATCTTTCAAGACACCATAATGAATTTTTTTAGTTTATATTTTTGGTGTTTATGTGATATATATATGTATTTTATATAATTATTATTTTTCTCTGTGGATAATATAAAACATAATGAATGTTATAATGAAATCTATCGATATTGTAAAATAAACCGAAATTAGTTAGTCACCATTTTCATTTTCAAGAAACAGGGCTAAAATAGCCTTGTAATGAAATTTTAACATTATATTCCTTTAGGAAGCATGAAATCCATTACCATGAATTTTTTAAAAATAATTAATGCTTATCGTGAATGGTATATAAACACTATAATTAAGCTCAACTTCCAAATCAGCAATGAGCATTTAAACTATATGTTTAAAAGGGATTATAGTAATATAATTCATAAAGAGGACAGTAAATAATGATGATTATAAATATAAATTTATATTAATAAGGGTTTTTAATTATTAATTATGTTGTTTATATTTATGATATAGGATGTTAAATAAATTTAGTGGAAATGATGGTTAATGGAAAGGGACTAGGTAACTCAACCTTTGGTCACTGTTTAATAAAAATTTATTATTAGACATTATACTACATAGAAATTCCATATTAAATGAAGTGGTCTATTTCAATTCTTAGTAAAAAACAATTTTGATCAAAATCCCATTCCTTAAAAAGTATTATTTTTATAAAACTTTATAAAAAAATATATGAAAAAGATTTCAGAAAGATAGACATTACTATGAATTTTACAATGATGAATAAAAATGTCTTCAAGAAGTCTAATTTAATGGTTTTGTTTTCATTATATTCAAATGATCTTTCTCTAATGGAGTTATGCTAATCTTTTTACACAACATATTCCCTTTCTTATGTGATTTTTTGGTTGTTTTTATATTTTAATTAATCTATTTAATTAATGGTATTATTTTATAATATTTTAATATTCTCTAAAACCACATTTATTTCAAGGGTTTATTTATAAAAATTTAATTATTTTCATTTTGTTTTTTAATGAATTTTATTATTTCCATGGGTTCTTAATGAAAAATGTATGATTTTAATTTTGGTTATTTAGGAAATCCATTTTTATTTCCATGTTATCATAATGAAAATTTAATTATTATTTTTTGGATGCTCTTTGACAACCATTATTATTTCCAAGGGTTATTTATAAAATGTGAATTATTTTCTATTGAATGTCTTGTAAAAATCTTTTTATGTCCCAAGGTAATTTAGGATTTTTGAAAATAAATTATTTTTAATGAGGACATGTATATACAGAAATGTGATTTGTGGCCCTCTATCAACATCCAATGAATTTGGTAAGACATTATATCTCCAGGGATAATAATTAATGAGAATATTTTAGTTTCTCATAATCATGTGAAATGATGGCTTGGTTCATGAAATAAATGTCTCATAATGATAATTTTTGGTTGATAGTTAATGGAACATATTAATTATGATCTTATGATATCAAGATTCAGGTTCATTATTAAACGTTTTGATCCATGTTATAGATATTATGTTTCATTGATGATAATTATGGATTTGGGTCCCCATTTTATATGAATTTAATATAACTTTTTTCTTTTGAATATGTATCATGATATTATGATAAAAATATTATTCCTATATATTTAATTATTATTATGAACTTATCCTTGATGAAATGTTTATCATACTCTTGATGAGAGTTTTAATTCACCCATTTCATATATTATCATTTCCATTATTTTGAGGACGTGTCTTACCGACGAGATATCTAAATGATGGTCTAGTATGATTCCTTTATGGATTTATCATGGGTTTTTTTAAGATAATATTTTTTATCTAGACTCAAAATATACAAAACGTTTCATGTAACATCAAATGTTTTGGAGTTTTTGATATTTTCAAGGGGAATTTGAAATTTAAAATTGGTGGATATTGATATTCATAAATTGAGATTAAAAACATTAATCCAATCCTTGGGACTATTGAAAGTGTATTTTGAAATATGTTTTATGTCCAAAAATATTTCATAGAAGACCAGGTGAGTTTTAGGAGCATCAAGATTTATGAAAATGTTTTCAAAAGAGGCAATAGTATGTGCACAAGATCCGAACATAGTTTGTTAAACTATGTAGCTAACTATGTGGGGTGAAACTTGCTGGGTATTGGATACTATAATAGTTATGCATGGTTAGTCAAACCATTTGGTTATCTTTGAGAGGGGGAATATCTATTAGATAGTGGCTGCCACAAGGAATGCACACAGTTTTTCATACAATGTGGAATGATTTTTGTAAGGTCTTTCCCTTGGACTATGTGTGTGCATGGTTCATGTATTATTTTACAAACAACATGGAAAATCCATTCATCTTTTAAAATAGGACAATATTAATATTTACACATTCATAAATTCAAGATTATACCCATAATATCTCCCCACATCTGCTCAAAGAAACGTATCCCCATGGAGCTTGTCCTCTCCACCACAAGTCCAAGTTATATATTCACTATTAAGACTCTAATTTGAGATTCAATTGTGAAATTGGATGTTTATAAATAATTATATGAATCCTTATTTCTAAATTTTTATTTTTCTTCCAAATCATAAATTATATCTTCGTGCTAGCTATGTCTCCCAATGTTTTGAGTGTTTTTCTATTTTTTAGATTTCTCTCAAACCGGATCTATTCAAGGCTCGATACTGCATGAGGGAGGATTAATTTGTTTTATTTTGGTGGTCTATTGTTTTTTCCTTAATGTTTCATTGAATTATTAACTATTATACGGTACCACACACTGTAACCTTTTTCATTTCATTAAAAATTTTGTTATTAAATATGTATAATTTAATTCATTAAATTAATTATTATTATTCCTTGAAATATTTAATTGGAGGTCATTTACCTAAACCTAAAACATCCCCTTCATGTGTGTTACCATTATAACCCAAAACTCAATGCCTATTTATAATGTTATATCCCCCCTACTTGGGTTTTCATCTAGACACTCATGATCAAAACTCCATGTTATATAATTAAATTACTTTTGAGTTTTACCGAATATACCAATATATAGGGGATGAATTATTTATATAAATGAATTCAAATAGATATCCATTAACTTATTTTTTAATAAAACCACAACTAAGGTGTGATGTATTCTCTAATAAAAATTTGAAATTATATTACAACATAAGACATAATGAATAACTTGTATAAGAATGTGGCCTTTAATACTCTTTAAATGAAATTATGAATGGTAAAGACCTTATTTTTTATACATGAAATGTTTTTTTATTGTCTATGATAATGATTTAAATAAAATAAATTATAAATGATATAATTTATTTTGTACCATGAGTGATAATTGGGATTCCTTTTTATGGATAAATAAGGGAATGATCATAGGTTACTTGAATTATGTTAATATAAAAGTGATACTTGGGTTCCCATTTTGGAATCAAGTAGATAGGTTCATAGGACGATTGAGAGTGCATATTTTAGGAGACATACATGGTTTCCTAGTGGTATACCTTGTATAGAATAAATGGATTGATTCTTTTGTGCTATTCCACAAGAGATACATTGTCCCCTATTTGGAATACCTTATATGGGCTTAACGAGAAGATGAATTACCATAAACATCATGTGATACTTGGATTACTTTGTAATAATTACTTGGATGGAATCATAGAGTGGGTTTTTTATATTCACCATGAATGATACAAGGATTAAGAACTCTAAATTACATTAGGAAAATCATAGTTCATGTTATTTATATATTCCTTGGGTGATACTTGAATTCCCATGTTGGAATTACTTAGACGAACTCATATGGGAAATTAAATTACAATAATGAATGTTATCAATTATTATTATATGATTATTGGTACCTCTTTGTGAAATGTTTTATGCTTGGATGCCATGGTTATATACCTTGGGTCCCTGAACAGCTAGTTGTATTATAATCAGTTACATATAACAAAAAATAATTTCTTCAATAATTTCATATACTTATTTTATTGGCCACCTGATATCATTTTTGTGGGTCCTAAGAGTATGTTATCATTTTCGCCAATAATTATGTGAACCATATATGTCATTTCTAGTGTATTTATACACTTTATTATTCCTTTTTATATTTATTCTAATGTATTCTAAATGTGGGTGTGTTTATAGATGTTATAGATTACACTGAAGCTGGTATATTGACAAAGATATCCTTGAGGAACCTTTTCTTACCATATTTAGTTTATTATTTTGCTATAGCACACACAGTTATAATTTTACACTTCTCTATTATATAATAATTAATTATATTATTCTTTAGAAACCTTTGGTGGTGGAATAAAAAATATATCTGACACCCTGTTTAGGCCCCCATTGAAATTGGTTACCTAAATAGACCTATTGGTTGTATGATCAGGATTATTGGATCATTCTTGTACTGTTGTGTTTGTACCGAGGTTTTAGGAGAAGAGGACTGTTATGTTACAAATGATACACTAATAGACCATGCTTAGGTGTTTTTATAGTTTTTTATCATAAAAAATTTAATACAAGTTGTTTATAACTTTGTGTTTCTCCTATGTATCCCATAGAATCCTCTGGACATTAATTAATAGTTTTATTTTTAGCACTGTCCTTTTATGATTTATTATTATATTTTTCTGTAACATATTTTTTATTATTTATTTACACTGATTCCATTAGTTGTTGAATATATTTGATATAACATTGTGCTACTCTAATTATGATGGTGTAATATCTCCATTATTCCATAATTTGACACATACCAATAGTCAAATGCCTTTGGAATATGAGGAGGCTAACTTAAGTCCTTGTTACTGACAATCTTGGGGAACCATTTCAGTGGATTTTGGGTTGGGTCGTTATAAAGTGGCATCAGATCTATTTTTTCCCTTTTCATACTATTATTTACTTATAGAAAGGAGACTAGGAATGTGTCATCACTTTTTATATAAACATGTATATGATTTTTCAACCCACATGTGAGGAAGTTATCTAGTGGAAAGGGATGGGATTATTTTTTGGGATTTTCATTATTACAGTTGATTATTATTTCACCTTGAGTGAATTATGAAATTTCAACTGTAAAGGATTTATGAGTCTTATTGTATTCTACCCTATTCCCAATATGGAAATAAAGTATCATTATATACTTCATTATAGTCATATAGAGATTCATATTCCATGCATATTCCATTCCATGTGGGTTTCATTATATGTGTAGTATGTTCTTTGAGTTTTATTCTATACATATATGACTTCTTTTCCAGGTAGTGGCTTATCAGGATTAGAAGACTAAATTTCCACATGCCTTGTATTTTCTTCTTTATATAACACTCCACGTTAATATTTTTATATAATATTTGTTATTAATTTTTTAGCATCAAACTAAATGGTGTTTTCACATACAATTTGATGGATTTACCTTAACCAACCAATCACGAAATGTTTGATCCATAAACCTTTGGTTATGTGGGCTAAAACATACTATTTGTCACTAAATGGGAGGCAATTTTCAATCTATGAAGTATATGGGAACATTAAAAAAAAGGGAAATGTAACCCATTTAATTAAACCAGAATATATGAACATGATATACCATTAGACGATAGTATAAATATATAACCTATTAACTTTTTACCTTAAATGAATTGGTTGTTTATTTAACATTAACAAGTCTCGACCCTAATAGTTTATTATTAAATAGTTATGCTTATGGGATAAATTGGAATCAACCCGAGTAGGCAGGTCTTTGTGATTAATTTTTTCCCAATGAAACTAATAACGGTGTTTTAGAGGTCTCAAATAAATTACATGTGGCCGTGTGACACTCAAATGGATTATTTTTTCATAAAAGGGCCTTTGTAGGTTTCCTTGGTTTTGATATATATTAGTATTAAAACCCTTGGTGCTATACTTATGATACACAATGGGATGATTTTTTAAAATGTCATCATCCCTTTATATGGTGTAACATATAAGAGTATGGTGACATGTTACGATAGTAGTACCCTCTTTAATATATAACAACCCACTTATCTGCATTTTAGCTATACTTATATTTGACATTAGTCTATTAAAATTCCAATTCCATCCTTAAGGGTGTTTTAATTTATTTATAGGAATTGAAAATTTCGTTAACTAATCCCAACTATATTATCCTTTTTAGATAAATAAAACATCATAATAATAATGTATAGTATAAATGACTTAATTATGATATGATTTCAGTTAAATAAATAATGGTTTAATGGAAATTTTATATAATATACCTTTGATTCCTTGTGGCTTTAACTAAATAAATTAATGGGAATAATTTCCATTACAATTGATATGTAATGTTTAAATTTATCATTTGAAATTTTTAAAGATAAAATGTAAATAAATTAGTTGGATGTAATAAAATGTTAATGTCAGGTTTTTAGATACAACCAATTTTTATGGGTTAATACTTATATTACTTTTCTAATTTATTTGGAATGGAAACTTGAACAATTCCCATTGAATTTTTATTCTACGTCTTGAACCTAAAAGATAGGTTGTGGGGCCTAGTTAATCTTCATAGTGTGGCCTAGTTGTTAGGTTAATGTTTCCTATATGAGTAAGGGGATATTCCAAGGTAGTTAGCACCATTAGGAATTAAAATATTTATAAATTAGTATTTACAATTTAAGACCTGTAGTGTCATATGGGTTCCATTCTTCCTCTATAGGACCTTTATTTCTAAAATTACACTTAGGTTGGATAGATGATCATTTTATAATTTGACCCTTATTATGGAAATGATCAAAACATAATGCTCATATTTATAGGGTTAGATGTTCCCAGGGCATAGTTGATCACATAGTAGGTCATGTTCCATTTCTTCTTCTTCACTGATGGACCACTGTGGAGCTCAACATCCTGATTTACTATTTTATGGGAAATTATGACTCTTTGATAATTATTTCTATAGGCCAAAAGTTTTTTTTATGAATAGTCATAATATAAATGTGGATATTATTAAGGATGTTCCATTATGTGAATGAAATATTAGGGTACTATGTGCGGGTACATGTGTTTATCATTGAGTAGTTAAAAAGTTATATAAAACCATTTCTGTTCAGTGGTACTTGTTTAAGCCTTGAGATGTTATGATAAATTCATAATTCATATCCTTTATAGAGTGAAACAGGATTTAGTGTAAATCTTACTCTTCCTTCTACTCAACTGATGTTGAAAATGGATCGAGTGTGATAACACTACAGATTAGTTTTGTTTTTGAATTTGACACCCAATGAAAAAGAACACATGGATTTAACTTAGTAATAGTTCCATGTGTAAATATATATATTAATCTATTCTAGAACACTTTATATTAGATATTTGTTATATTCTTTGTTTAATTCTTAATAATGTGTTATGGCCACGTCCAGAACCCATGTTCGGTGGTGCATGGAGTGTGTACCTTGGTTTGAGTTTCTACATTAAAAAATTTTACAACTAGAAAACTCCTAAGGTTGTTAACATCTCATCAAATAGGTTTAGAATTTCCTTTCATGTAGAGGGTTCATATATATAACTAAATCATTTTTAAAGCATTTAAATTTCTCTTGAATTTCCTTTGGGATGGTTTGATTTTTAAGGTGTTGGTGCTTGTGTAGTAGCATGATGATGACATGTTTGGTTATATATAAATCCTTTGAAAACACCACTGCATAGGGTAAAATTAATTAGTTTTGTTTGTGTAATCACAAGATTCCTTATTGGTGAAAGAATCATGTTCGGGTAGTGATGACAGGTCAGTGGGAGTAGCATGCCTCTTCATTGTATGTTTATCATATGTGCTTCAAATGTCTATCGCATTGCATAGTTGTTTATGGTTTGTTGGACACCATAAAAACCACCTTATCTTGGATATTATGGGATTGTCACATGTATATTTTGTTGATTCAGGATATCCTTATAGTGTACTTTTTTAGTGATGACCGCGTCCCCTATATTGATATCTCCCATGTTACACTGAGAGATAAACTGAGATAAATCTTTAAAATTACATCTATCATGATAAGTAAGAATTTTTATAGTTTTATTCTAAAAATAAGTATTTATATATAGGCCTTGTTAGTCCTGAGTGGAATAGGGGTTCCAAAGTAGGGAATCTTTGGATGAAATCTTGAATAATAGCCAAATTTATAACATGACTATCGTTGGGCTTAGCTAGTGTTTGATTCTTGGACATTTAAATTTTTTAACAATGTCTCACTAGTAAATGTAGAGTACGGAATACCTTGGATAAAATCCATAGAATATATTTTATGACTCCAATATTATCCTAAACAACTTTTAGGTTTGGGTGGGATTTTGTAAGGGTGAAGATACATGTTTGTTTTATTTGGTATTCACCGATGTTCGTGATGATACATGAAAACCTAAATGATTATTTTATCATGAGATATCACTGGATCCCAGAAACATATTTGGGTGGACATGTTCATGTAAGCATGTGGTGCCTTAAAAGAAGACATCATGTTTTGTGTTACAATATACCAGTAGTATATTATAATTTTTTTAAATATTTTCCTAGAAGAATCCTGATAGACTTCCTATTATTTCCTTTAATGTGGTCATTGATGAACAAATTCGCAGAACGTCATTCGGATGAGGTGATTGTAGTGTGAGTATGATGTTGTTTTCATACAAATTCAACTCACGTTGGCTAAATGAGGTTGATTAAGAGTCAACAATTATTTTATGACAATGATATATCCATGATATTTGTTAGAACATAAGAGGAATGTTAAAATATACAATTTTGAAAATATATATATCAAGAATCAGAATTGGCATTTAATTGTAAGAATATAAGTTTAGAAGAGAAATAGTCTAGATGTTTAATGAGATGATGATTTGGTCAAGTTTTTGGTAAGATGGTATTATGTAAGAATAATATCAATGTTTTATTTTAAATTATAGTATTGAATTGAAATTATATGGATTATGTACCATTTGCACAAATTTATGTTTGGAGGTGCATTGTGAATTTTAAAATGCCACATGAATTTTTAAATGAAGGTTCATGACCCGAGTATTAATGGTGTTTCTTGTTTCCTCGTGTATTATCAAGGATGATATGTTCTATAGTTGGTATATTGCAATGTCCCATGTTTTGGACCAGTTGAAATTTCCATGGGTAATTATAAATTTCAAATCAGAGGATGAGATAATATATAAATAGGGTTTTAGAATATAAATATGAGCATAGGGAAAATAGAAAGGGTCGTTTTTTGATTTTTTTTTATGTCATAAACTATTACTGAGAATCGTAGGTGAGTTTTTTGAGAAGAGGGCTTTGATAAACTATTTTAAGAAGGGGAAATAATAGACACTTGGGTGTAGTACACATTTTGTTAAACCATGAATCATACCATAGAGGGTTTGATAATGTTGATGGTGGATAGAACATCATTTATTCATGGATTTTCAAAAATGTGTGGATTCCCATGAGATTGGGACCTATCCCTTAGATAGTGGACATCACACGGGTTGCACATAGATTTTAAAACTGTGTAGCTAATCATGAGAGGGCCCTATCCATTTGATAGTAGCTGTTCATGCGTAGTGAGAAGTTTTTCAAATTTTTTGGCCATACTGTGTTGATTTTAATTAGGGAAAAAATAAAGAATTTCCCTTACTCTTTTAAGTATTCTCCCCTCTCTTCTCCTCCCATCTAGGCACCGTAGTAGCAGCCACCACATTGGTATCCTCCTTTCCTTCTCTTGGAATGGTGATATATTCATCATGCAGTATCTTATTCGAGTTTCATTCATCATGTTTCAAGAATATCAATGAATCTATGAATCACCCTTCCCCCTTTATCAGTTTATTTTATCTTTCAAGAATTCTATCACCATTTGAGATTATTCACCCTATTGTTAGAGTTTTTTTTCTATTTCTTCAATTTATGTCAATCTTATTCGATTCATTTCTTGATTATAGATTAGTGAGGTTTACTTTTGGTAAGTGTGGCGAACTATATTTTTTCTATTAACGTTTCATTAATATATAAATTATGATGTGGCACCACTAACTGGATCCAAGATATTGTGTAATAAATCAGTAAATTAAATATGAATAATTTAATTCATAAAATGAAATGTATTCATTCCATAACTTATACCATTGGATGACATTAAGCTCAACCCAAACCATACCCTTTCTATGTGTTACTATTATTACCTAGACCTAAATGTCTTTTTATAAGATTATTTCCTCCTCTTGCAGAGTATTCTTGATAATATTTCTCATAAGAAATTATTTTCTAATTAAATTAATTTTGGTTTATTCAAAATTATATTTTATGTATGGAATGACTTCTTGAAATAAATAAATTATAATCGAAAGCCTTACCCTGGTTTTCTAATAAAACTAATTGTGAGTTACTATATCTTCCCATAATAAAATGGGAAAATTGAATTGTGTAGTTTGAAATAATTAATGGGATGATTAAGTACATGATCTTTATTACACATTAATTTGAATGATGAATGTGAATGACAGTCTATTATATACTTTAATTATTTTTTGGAATGTTTATGAACATGGTATCCTTAAAAGAAATTGTAAATGATTAAATGTATTATGTACCATGAGATATATTTGGTTATACATTTTATGTAATACTAAAGTCAATATTATAGGTTTCTTGAATTATTTTAATACTTGAGAATATATGTATTAACATGATGGAATTTCATGAATGTGATCACATAATGATTGGGATTATATATGCTCAGAATGATGATTGGTTTCATAGTGGTGTACCTTGGATAGGCTTTGTGGGGGATTGTTATGTTCTCTTCCATAAGTGATAGTTGGTTTCCTATGTTTAATAACTCAGATAGGCCCAATAGGTGGATGATTTACCTTATGCATAGATTGATAAATGGATTCTCATGAAAGAATTCATTAGATGGACTCAATGTGTGATTTGTTGATATATTCCGAGATAGATACATGGATTACCCTTTTGTAATTACATAGAAATACTCATCGTGTCAGTTTTATATATACTCCTTTCAAGGTACTCATATTCCCATGTAGTAAATCCACTCATTAACTTATATGGGAAATTAAATAACTGTAATCCATGTTACCAAATTTTTTGTGATTATTGGTTAATTTTTGGATATTATTGTTATTTTATTCATTGGGTACATACCTCGAGTCCCTAAATAGTTAGTGGTTTTATGTTTAGTTAGATACAACAACCTAGATTTTTTTATGTGATTTTAGATACTTCCTTTCATTAAAGCCTAGGATTATAGACATGGTTCAAAGGACTATGTTATTGCAATCACATTACCTTCTATTTCTAATTTGAGTTCTCACTGGTGTGTGTATAAACATTCTTATATCGGTTTTTCTATATGATTATGTATCATTCAAGTGGTTTTTAATGAAATTTCTAATTTGGCCAAAGTAGGTATGGTCGAGCATGTTTCTTTGAAGAACTAGATCCTGACAAGTTAATTTTTCTTATTTATTACTATATAACCAGTTATACCTGAACACTACTATATTTTATATTCATAAATTGGAATATGATTTATACACCATTATTTGTGACCTACATAGTATATCATACAACATGTTTGGGCCACTATTTCACTAGGGTACCTAATAAAACATCTTTGTTGTTGGTTTATGATTATTAGATCATGCTTTTGTGGTTGTTCTTATACATGGCCTTTAGGATCATAGGATTGAGTTAGAACTCAAGATTTTATTGGAGACCTCCCTTGAGTATTTTTTTAATTTTTTCTATATATTCTATATTTTATTAATTTAATTATGTTTATACATTGTATCTCATAAGATCATCTGCACATACATGCACAATTTTTTTGATTGGATTTTTATCAGTTATTATTATATTTATCTTTTGATTCTCTTTTGTTATTTGTTTTACTTTATTATGTTTTATATTGATTATATAAAATATACCACTATACTAAATTGATTATGATGGTATATTATTTCCACTATGCCTTTACTTGACCCTTACTGCTTTTCAGAAGCATCTAGAATAAAGAGAGGTGCACTTGAGGTCTTGTGATCGACTATTTTGGTCCACCATTTGAATTTATTCTAGGACTAGATATTACATATCAGTCCTTGTGATATTATTATTTAAGAAATTTAATGTTTTAAATCACCTATATTATTTAACATAAATCCATTTTTACATTTGGATAATGATTGGAATAAATTTTATTCTATTTTTATTATACAAGAGGAATAATAATGGGGACTTCATTTGTATCCCCTAAAAAGGTGTCATCAATCCTTTATTGTTGAATGTTATGTTAATATGGGATTTCTAGGCACTCAATAGGATCTATAGGTTTGTGTGTGGAATTTTTTTACTTGTCTTATAAAAGATGAAATGGAACATGAAACATGTATATAAGGCATGATTTTGAGTTTTCTTCTGTATTGGTTTTGTTATCATGTTATGTGTGGACTTGTAGGGACACATAGGATGTCAAACTACATTAAAAACTTATTTAAATATGATATTTTATTGTTGTAACCAGTTTTTTATATTAAATAGATTGAAAAAATATATAAAAATATCATTTCTTATATATATATATATATATATATATATTGGTGATGATTAAGTAATTATGATGAAATAATTGATTCAATTAATTTAGGATGATTTCTATATTAAACATTTAACTATTGAGTACAAACAATTTTTATGATTTTATTAAATTTTTTGAGTATGTCACTTCATGTTTAGTGTTATATTATAATAAATCATTATTTTTAAATATATTTTCTTATCAGTCTTGAAAATGATATTATTTCATTTCAATGTCTTGTTTCATAAAAAGATTTTTTTAAATTTTGTTGAATTTTTTAGTTTTTTGTTATTATGTACATGATATTATTAATTATTATCTATTTATTTATATGTATCTAGTTTCTTTTAAACTAATTTATTGAAGCACTCTATGTTATAATTTATAGCCATGTCTATGGGTAATCAATAACAAAGTGCATGAATAATTATAAGGACTCAGTTCTAGTATTTGAATAATGAAATTTTTTATAATTTTATATCTTATGAAGATACAGAATTTATTTTATCCAAGATTATTTTTTAAAAGGAATTTCTTTTGAAAAAAATGGATTAAAAAAATAATCACAGTTTAAGATTATGATATGAATTCAGGTGGTAATTTTGAAATGATTTTTTTGTTGGATTTAAAATTACATGGTTTATATGTAATGATGGTAAATTTATTTTACAATTATATTTTTTCATACATACATTTTTGTGTTAGATATGGTGAGTTTATAAGAAATTATATATGTAGTTTTAAGATTAAAAATATTTTTCAATATATATTTCAAATAAATGTATCTTTTGATATACCATTATTTAAGGGTATTCATAGAAGAATTCAATGATGCAGAGTACCTTGAACTAGCTTTTGACTAGTGGATAGTGTTTTAAGGTTCATTATTATGATTTTCACCTTTATTAATGGGGTATCATGATTTTTTGGTATCATGTTTTGTTTTTAGGGGTCACATGTAGGAATCTAGATAGTGAATTTTAGGATGTGTTAGACTGTTATTTACTAATATTATAAATAATATTGAATTTTTATAAAAGGGGATCAACATGTAGGTCAATGGTTTCAAAAATTTATTGAAATTTTTATTTAAATTTCGAGATTTTTATTTGGTAATAGGGGATTTCTGATTCAATAAATAATTTATGTGATTTCATGAGGGTGTTAGAGTAGACACTTGGAGTGTGGACAAGAGTTTTGGGGCATGAATGTTTACATCATACATATGCTCACACCCCAATGAAGTACATTGCTCTATGATGATGATGCATTCAATATATATAGAATAAACCATGTTATTGTATACTGTTATTAGGGTGTAGGATTTTTATCATTGAGGTAAATCACACTATAATAATAAGAGTTCTATTGTGATCCCATTTCTTACGACTAAATTATGAAGTTAGGAACACATAAAACCAGAAGGGGGGTTACCCTAATGAAATAAATATGGTGTAAAATATTATCTTGATGTTTTAGAATAAATAATTTCTTTATAGGTGGGTTTCTACTTGATTCATCACATCACACCATAAGTGACATTATATTATATTCTTCCCATAATATTTCAACTTCACATTCATGGATTCTAGTTGGAATATTTTAGGAATTTCAGTGTTAGTTCAAGTATAACTTGGTGGAAACACATTGATATAAATGGGAATTGATGTTTTGTTCATAGAGGAGGCTTGTCAATTATGTATTATCAATGATCCACACTAATTTATTTAGGTATGTGTCTTGTAGAATTTATATAGTAATTTTTTTCGTAATAGATGAAATTACCCACTAAATTACAGTTATAAAATTTGGAATATATATGTTCCGGGTTTTGGTGTGTGTTACAAATGGACCACACCACTAAAATATTTTCCTCTACAATGGTATTCGAATTTATGTGTCCAATCTTGTTTATGACATGATCAAATTTTTATTAATTGATTCAATAATTTAAATGATATTTTTTATAGATGAAATAGGGTCTTGAGTGTTTGTTGGTTGATGGTGTGTTCTTTGGATCTATCCATTTGAGATCAATTACTGATTTATAATTGAGGTTGGTTGAGGTTTCATTACTAAGAATCATAATTAAATTTTTATTTTATTTTCAGGTGTTGTTATTGTTGTTATTTGAGTCATGTTTCAGGTCATCACTAGTTTAAATCCTTGAAAATGTGATGGGTTAATGTATCTCTTATAATAAATAATCACATATTACTTATTTAATGATTCATGGGTGGTTCAATTGTTAAATGAGTTTTTGTGGCATATTTTATTGTTTTATTAGTGGCATGAGTATGATTTTGATTAGAAAATGGGTTTTATTGATGAGATCTAATAAGTGTGGTTTTTAATATAAGAATTTTAAAGGATATGTGGTGGTATAAGTACATAGTTTTAGAATAGTATTTGAAAAAAAATTAGGGGGATTCCAAGGGATGATTTTATTTTGTATTTTTTCCAATGGTATTAGTGTTAGTATAAATGACCTGGGATGATTTTTATAAATTTAATTTTTCTGGATCTTGGAATGATTTTCAATTTAAGAGTACAACTATTTTTTACAAGACATGATATACTAATCTAACCTTCTATTAGTTATTTAATATTTTATATATCTTTTATGCATGTTTTGGATCTTAAATATTTACTATGGAATGAGGTTTTATGGTAACATAAGATTTGTTAAAAATGAGTCCCCCATTAGTAATGGATTGGATATCCTTTATTTAGGTAATTTTCAGGGTTCCATTTGGCATAGTTGGATTTTAGTGATACCATAGGTGTAGATGTGATCTATTTAAATTTATTTATTGATTGGTGAGATTTTAAACATTATCTTTTTAGAATTTAATGATTTTTTGGGGAAACATGTGTCCATCCTAAATTTATTGGATGAGAACTATGAAATTTATCCATTTCCTTTTGGTTTGATTTTTTCTCATTGTTCTGTGTTCATTGCATAGATTGAGTTTTGGGGGTTTAGAACAATGTTGTAGTGATCATCACAAGGATCCTGATATGGAATTATTGGTTCCATATTTTAGAAGTCTATACAAATCATGAATAGTGAAATGAAATTCTATACGAGATGGGATACTATTTCACTCAATTACTTATAAATATTCCCTTGGAACCTATCATAGGTCCCAATATGTTCACCCATGGAATGGTTTCTAGTTTTCATAGATTCCCATGACTGAAAGAACAAATACACATTCATCTTCCATGCATATTTACCTATGAAAATTTTCTTTCACGCTAGCCTTTTTCACTTATATGAACCATATTCCCTTGAAATAAATATTGATTTATATATCAAATTACCTCATATAAATATACCACAAAGGGTTCTCATTGGGAATAATTGGAAACATCATTACATACAACCTATGATAAAAAAATTCATCATTCCCTAGTCTCTAAAATGCCTATTGGTATCCCACTTAAGAAATAAACCGAGAGGAAATAATAATAAAATAGGGTAATTACACAACCAAAATGTTAAAAAATGTAAAAAATTAATTTGATTTTACTTTTTACGTAGTTCACTAAGACTAAAATGATGGATCCCACACCTGATTAAAAATCAGGGTTTCAATTGACCAATTCATTATCAAATTTATAATCACATTAGTGAAACACTGGCTGATCCAAGCCATATGTAAATCAATGAACCCTACAAATTTTAGGCAACCATATTTATCTTAAATTGAATAACATGGTAGAACATCGACACATACCTCTATATTAGGTTGATCCCTCTCCAAAGCCTCTATATCTGGGCTACCACATCACTCAAAATAGGAATATCATTCTATTATCCCCTAATTTATTGGGACCTCATGGGGTTTATAGTAATATATACCCTAGATAATAAGGGTCATTTCTTAATGATTCTAATGAGACCTCTCCCAATGTAGTCTACCTAGCAGTTATACCCAATAACCAGCATTTGATTCCTATAGATACCTAATGGGTATCCTAGTATGATAAATGAGATAGAGATTGAGAGAATGGACCCTTAGGGACACCCAGAATTTTTTATCTGAGGATAATGAAGATAAAGATGTTTTAATTTACAATGACCTTATAATGGGGTCAAATTCCATGTGTTTGAAGTCATAAATAATGGTCCAAATATACAGTTGAAATGATATATACGAATTTATCATTATCCCATATGAATGTACTAAATGTACAATTATGAGGCCATATCCCTCATGAATCCCTTATCAAAGGCCACATTTAAATAAGAGATATCCTTTTTAATGGTTCATATTCAATGAAATCTGTCATTCTCAAAGGGGTATGTTCACATCATGCGAACCACATAATCTCTGGTGTATTATCAAGAAAACTAAATGAGTCAGAATGGGCCTCTAGTGTATAATCCCCACAAAAACCATTATTTTTTTTACCATTCATAAATGAAATGACTATACTGCTTGTGATATTATAAAAATTATGATCCCATAACATGACTTTAAAATAGGTAACCTAAACTAAATGGGATTTGAATCCTCTTAATCTGGATATGTTAACACCTCTATAACGTTAAAACCCCAATATCCCATAAAATATCTTCACACAACCATATTCCTTATTATTAATTTAATTCATCCTCCTTAAGACACATTCCATGATCACCCATAGTGTCCATTATCACTAGGTACATCTTCCCCTAATATCACATCACACAAACAACAATACACTTATATATGGATTCTTATCAATGCATAGTCCACTTAGGTGTATTTACCCCACCAAACATTGTTAGGAATATTTCACTTAAAAATACTCTTTTCATGATTATAATCTTAGAAGAAGAGGAAATGGAATAAACACAGTAAAATGAATCAAATTAGATCTTATAACAAGGTATTTAAAGGTATGATATTCCCCATTAAATGTCACTAAACATTGTGTATGCCAATTACCATCATATAGATATTTTGAGAGACTTTTTCACATGATTGATCCTATCCACCTAGAAACAACCTCCTCTAAGAAGGTGGAATAATCTATATCACCCAACTTTGTGGATTTAAATGCATCATAATCCACTTAAAAGTAAAATTAAGATAGATATAGTGATATATATATATATATATTTATTCACATTGAAACAATATTTCAGTGTGATTATTGGTATGGTGGTAACTTGTACCATGATGGGATTTGAGAGTGATTCACTATCATATCATAAATCCATGATAGATTCATGAATGTGTAAATAATTCCCCGCAATAGGGTGAGAGGATCTCGATAACTAATCATATTGGTCATGGTTTAGCATGAGTGTCAATGGTAAATCTTTACCGAATGCTTAACGTAAAAAAGATTATATGGATTGGCTTAAAAGGAATAATGGATGATTTTATTCCATAAATAAAATGATGGACTTGATATACTCAATCACATAATAAATTAAGGAAAACATCACTAAGTTATGTAATGCATTATAAATCACATCTATATCACTAGTCAAGTCTTACATTGTTTTTCTATAAAAAAAATGGTGAAACCAACATGAAAATTTTACCCATGTGAGTTTTTATGGGACCATGGTTTACTAATGATTCCACATTGAATGAATTATTATTTATGACTGAATTATCCTTCAAGAACATAAGTGAATTCTACATATCTATCTTTTATATGAATAAAATCCTCATGAAACACCATATTAGTACCATTCATCCAATATAAAACAGTGATCATGGTCAAGCATCTTAGGGTATTATTACTCAATAAGAAATTCACTCGATATATTCCTCATCTATGACATGGGATGTGACCCCTCAACCATAGAGTAAGCATTTACCAACCCAATATCTCTTATGTGAAGTAATAAATGAGCTAATATTATATTAAGATATCAATTTATATATCACAACATCATAGGATAACTATGAGATCAATTTTATAGTAAATTTGTTCCACCAATTGTATTAATGATAGAAAAAAATGATGCACACTGATCATAACACCACACCAAACTACCTCATAGTTATTCCCCTTGAGAAAAACTATTTCCTTGTCAAATAACTCGAATAATGGGTAAATATATCTAAAATACATTACTTTATTTAGGTGATTCAAATGTGGGATATGAAGCTTTATCTCCAACATCACCAATGTTGTATGACATCCACTCCTTAGGATCACACTGAGGATACTTCCACAAAGAAAATTTACATGGTCACCTACATTAGGGAAGCCAAGAGAATATTTTAGTAATGGATGAATATATTTAGTGTGATGGAATAAAACCATATACTTATTCCCATTTAATTATTATATCTTCATTCAATTGTGTAAAATGAAGAGAATCCCCATATTTTTACATGTCCTAGAAAATCAATATATATATCATGCTAGAAAGTGAACCAGAAGGTTATCATGATTTGGAAGTAACCAAAGGATAGAACCATATTACTATTAACAATAGTCGTAAGAGATAAATATGTAATATAATAAAAACAATACATTATTTGGATCATATCCCCACCCTCATCATTATGTTGTTTTAGTGAATCCTTGTAAGGAATGAAAATTAGGGGACTCATTATATCACCACATCAACTATAGTTGAATTGATTTTCATATAAGATACTTAACGGAAGTAATATATACCTTCCATAACTTTCAAGGTTCACCAACATATTATGGGAGTGTAACACAACTATACTTCATGAATTCTATTTTTGAAATAAATTTAATAAATTTAATATTTTGTTTTTCACAAACAACTGAATATAGTTTTTTATATGAAACCATTGAATTTTTTCACGCGTTATATAGAACACAAAGTTAATATTTCACTATATAAATCCCTTATATTTGTTTTTTGTAATGGAAAAACTATTTTTGTCTTTTATTACACAAAATATCGAGTCCTTTTGATAGAAAGTGTTACACATAGGAGCGTGTTTTCCATAACCATAATATACTATTTATTTTATTATTAAAATATAAGTATATATACAACCTATCCCATTGAATGAATGTTAAGAATAATATAACTACATTTTGAAAAATATTATTTACACATATTTATAAAATTAATACTTTGGTTGTCAAATATTAGATGTAAATGTAAGAACAATTTTTTCTATAAAAAAATTTCCTTTCAAAGAAAAAATATTTTATCTATAAAAACAAAATTTTATGTCAATAAATTAAACAAAAATATTTTATTAATTTTTTAAATATTTTTTAAATATTTTTTATATTCATCAATTATATTTCATAGTTATATGATATGCATAAATCCAATTTAATGAACAAAAGTCCTATTATTTTGTGAATGAAAATTTTAGCACCTTTTAATAGAGAACCCATTTAAAATATAAATTCTGACCTTTTTATAATTTGTATTTGAAAAAAATAGACTATATTTTTTTAATTTATAATATCAATATATATATTTGGTAAAAAAATCTTTTTTCTGAGAAATTTAATTTTTGATAAATAGTGAAAAGCCTAAATTTTAATTCAAAACTATTTTTTTCTAATTTATTTATATAGTTAAATTATATTTTAATTTTTATAAGTATAATTAGATAAATTATACATCAATTAATACAATTTATATTGTTTTATATAGTATCACATTAAAATTGGATATATAAAAAAATTCCATCTTTTATACTATTTTTCTTTAAAAACTTGTCGTCTCATCTCTTTTTTTGGATTAATATTAAATTAATTTCGTCCAATTATGTGATTATAATTTGGAAGAAATGGATTTCATATTTGGAATGATAATAATTTCTAATTTCTAATATGGAAAACATAATTTTTTACCAAAGTAGTTAGTGAATGTAACTAAAACTAATTACAACGAATAAGGTAAAAATTAGTTTATTTAGTGGTTAATATTTAATCTTAAATGGATAAATGACGAATAAAAATTTTCAACCACCATTGGATGGAAATATATCTACTAATTACCAAATTTGATAGGATATTGAGAATTATTGTATTCATAATATGTTTTTGAAGATCTCACAATATTGTTGACATTTTTATATTTACATGAATTATACTCCTCTATTATAAGAGGGAACTGAAGCCTCTCACTTCCTCACACATCTGAAGACATTTTGGCTCAAAAAAATCGTACCCAAATATTTTAAAAAATTAAAAAAACTAATTATATAGGATTAATTTTATGAATAATGAAAATCATGGAATCCCTTTGGTTAAAACCAAAAGGAGTTACCCAAAGAAATGGCATCATCCTTCAACAAGATAATTTGTTTTATTTTCATTCTTCACCCACAATTCTCTAATTATTACACGATTATAAAATAAAATAAGTATTATATATATAATGAGTTTTTTTTAAAAACATTCTACCTATACTTACACAAACTTCAATCACATGGTTAATGATCAGATCATTTGTGTGTACGGCAGACTACCGCCTCACGGACCAATGTTGTTCGTTTTTTCCTTTATCACATATCATTGATTAGATTTTAATTATCATTAAAATATTATATGATATATATGGTATTTATGATCTATTTATTCTTATTTAATTATTATATAAAACATAGATTCATGATTTAATCTTTTTGTAAATATGATAATTTTATTAATAGATTTGTAGACTGCCACCTCCTTAAAGATATCTAATTCCTGCACACATTATATGGAATTTATTAAGGATGGGTTCAGTAAACGAATATGGTATATATATTAAATAATAATTCTACAAATATTATGTTATATATATATCATTTATATATTTTTTACATTCAATAAGACAATAAAATAAAAATAACATTAAACTGTATATACAACCTACTATCTCCATGAATGGTTCATTCTATTTTATCTTTTTATCTTTTATAGATTATTATAAAAACTTATATAATTAATAATAATAATATTTAAATCTTTTTTTTTATTTTTTAAACACTTAAATAATGATTTATGTTTGAGCATTATGAATATTAAGTCAAAACATATATAAAAAAAAGAGGATATTACATGAAACATATATTTAACATATATTTTTTATAAAAGGTTATATAAAGTAAATAAAATATCATATAAGCTATTAGATAAATAATATTGTTCTATTGTTGGTTTCTTATCAAATTACTTTTATTATATTTTATTTTTGAATGTGGACAATGAAAGTCAATACTTAAAGTAATTATTTTCTCATCTCACTTTTATTTCCATGTATTTAATCCTTCTTTACTACTATTTTATTTTGTGTGGTATATATAAAAACTGTAAATATATTTTACAATATCATACATAAATTTATGTGTATTTAAATACACATTTTCCACCATATTAATGGGATTTATGGTTTAAATTGTATCATATCGGTTAACATTTTTTCTCTCAATTTGCATTCTTTGAGACTCATGACATGTTATGCACCTATATTACTATACATGGAGTTTAAAATGACCTTTTACATGTTATATTAGGAATATAAATCTTTTAATGAAATTTTTATCTTCATGTAATGTTATTATTTCACAGGGATTGTTATTTAATGTTTCAAAAGTGGTAATTGTTTATTACAATAATCTCATCATCTATCAAGATTGTTTGTGATTATATTTATATTTATGAAATATTATGATCAATATCACATGAAAAATCACTAGTTTATTTTTTTTATTGTAATTTAGGATATCTTAATGTGATGGTACAATTTTTATACTCCTTCGTACATAAGATAACTATGAATTTTTTAATAAAATTATAAATTATCACCCTCTTCAGTTAGAAATCTATGTTACTTAAAAAACCATGTCTTCTAGAAATGGTTCTAAATTTTTTATTCTATTATCACATGGTCTTTAAAAGAAATATTTACCCACTATTAACATTTTTATCTAAATTTTTTTCAATAAAGGAATCTTTTTGTCACTTTTCGAATGAGGCACTTTATTAAACCTTTTTACGATGCAAAAAAAATGTTTATCATGTATTGATTAATTAGCCATCATGGGTGTACTTGTGTTAAATATTTCAGTGCTGATTTAAAATATTCCTTTTATGAAAAAATACCTATTATTCTAGGAATTTGTTTATTTCAATGTGATTTAAAAAAAATTCAAAAAAATTTCACAATTTCCTTATAAGTTTTCAAAGGAAAATGTTTCAGAAACAATTTAAATATTTATTTTTAAATTTTTAAAATTTTTTCAAAGGAAAAAGTTTTTAAAAAAGATCAATACTTATTTATAAATATTCATATTATTTTAAATGAAAAATATTTTGTATATTTATTTATATGTTTTCATATTAGTTTCTTGGAAAAATGTTTTAAAAATGTTTTCAATACTAATTTATATATTTTCAATGTTTTTTAAAAGGATTTTTTTTTCAATTGTTTTATTTATTATTTTATAAATATTCAGAGCTATTTTCAAATAAAAATGTTTACAAAATGCATTATGTGTTAAAAAAAATTTAAAAGTGGGAAAAATAATTTCTTAAAGAAATGTTTTAAATGAATTTACAAATCTTTCTTTATAATAAAATGATTTATAAAAATGTATTATGAAAATGGATTTTCCCTAAAATTAAATTTTCCTTAGGAAATGTTCCAAGTGATCTTTCAAAATAATTCTCTATCGAGGGTGTAATCAATTGAAATTGAATTTTATTTATGAGGGGTTTTATCAAAGGACACCATTATTTTTATTTTTTCAATGTTTTATGTTAAAGATAAAAAGATATTTATTAAAACCATTTCTCTTATAGAGGATACATTATTTTAAAAACCAATTATTTTCATGGGTTATGGTTTGATAAAATGATTATTAAGTGTATCTTTTCAAGAAGTTATGATATGATGATATGTTTGTGATTCCCATTTAATTTAATGGGTAATGACATGATGTTTATTAAACAATCAATTTTTTATGAGTTATAATGTGATTATAGTTAATGATCATGTGAAAAAATATTGTATGATTTTATTATATGATGGGTTAGAATATAGATCCCTCTATTTAATTGGGTAATTATTTATATCTCATTAGGTGTACATGGTTTTAAGGAGGAGTGAACATGGTTCCGTAATGGATTGTGTCCACTATGATTATACCAAGAGTGATCATTGACTACTAAGATGGTATTTGTAGTGAATCATTCCTATTAAATGATTTGGGGAGTGAACCCATTACAGTAGAAGTAAAGGGTTTCATCTTGGTATGGTGGTGTGTCCCGACAAGTGGGTTTCTCCACTATGATTTTCCCTATGTTTTTTTTTAAAATATTAATTAACTAATGGGGAATTTTTTTATACTATTGTGTCTATTCCATAGATTATGTGTCATATTCCTATGTTATTACCTCATGGGTTATGCTCTTGATTCCCTTATAATTCATGTATTTTGAACTACCAATCTTTATGGAAAGGAACTTATATATGATATTTTATATGAAGGGTAGGATCATCAAATGTTATCATCATGTTCTTATAACCTTATGCTCATTTTACACTAATGTATCTTCTTTATTTACTCCTAAATAGTTTATGACAAAACCCTTTATAATTTTTCCTTTCCCTATGTTAGGAGGAATGGTTTTAAGTAGAATTAATAAACAATAAGACATTTGTGGGAATCATTGAAGATCATTCACAAATTTTTAATATTTTTTTCGATGATTCAAAATAAACTAGAATATTATGATGTTCAGTATTTTTTTTAATTTAACTAATATTCATCTAAACTGATGTGTTATCAATGTATGTTAAGACTAGGTTTTTATAAGGATCTACCTAAGGGAATACATATATTCCATATCCCATCATAAGAGACCATTGATATATTATAGAAATTTATCTATATATATATCATATCACGGAATGCACCATAGATATTTGACATAATAGTACAAAAATAACATCAATTTTGGGTTATACGACTTCTCACACATGTCAATCCCTTTTTTTATCTCTATAAAACCTATCGAAATTATGTAATTGTGATTGAAGACAATGAAAAATCTCATATCACAATTCCCTCGAATTCATTCTACGCATTCTAATTTTTTTTAAAAATATCCAAATAAAGTTATTCGAATATTTTGATGATAATAATATGGTTTGTAGGGATGTTTTTCCCACATGAATGTTATTTACTATATTTTTTGACTCTTTTTATGATACTTTTTTATTATATCCACTAATCCATAGATATTTATGGGGTCTCATTAAGAGAATAATATATTAAATGATAATTCATAGGTTTATGATCAAATAAATGGAAAAATATTTAAATCCGTGTAAATAATTTTAATAGCTTCTCATGAATCTTCATACCTCTAAAAAAATATAAGGAAGTAGTGTTCATGGAGTTCATCCCCATAACCTAAACATCATAATATCTGGAGGTCATACCCAATGTACTAGACAGAAATTTACTCCCTATATTAATATATAGATCATCCAAGAATTTCCTCCCTGCTGTAAAATCCAAGGAGGTCATCCTGATATCTAAATAAAAAAAGAATGCCCTCCTCTTAGAAATTGGTCAACAACTATTTATCTGAAACATTATCCTAGTAGTAGCTAAGGTAGAAACCCTGGAAGGCCACTCTATGGTGTTTATTATCATGTTACTTACCAAAATTATATCCAATTCCAACATAATGGTCCTGCTCATGTCTATACCCCTGAATTATTTCCCTCATAATAAGAGGAAATATATAGGAACCTAAGTTTCCAATGTAAAATACAAAAAACACCTCAACCCGAGTTGATGAAATCTCATCATAGCTAAAGAATAGTCAATGGTAATAATCATTACATACACCTTAGTAATATTATGTACCCTCTATAACAACTAATGATATTATGAATTCTCGCACATATAATTACAATGTAATTTCGGAATAACACCATTAACAACACCAGGTTGGGGGATATATCTTTGAGTATAATGAGAAACTCAAGTTTATGCAGATAGAGTATACCAAATACAATATATTGATCTTATTTTATCGTATATATATTCATGTGTATGATATTATATAGTCACTGAAAGAGTATTGAATAACGTAATCATGTTAAAACCAATGAGCGACATATAACAATCTCAAGAAGGGGTGTATTCCCAATGGAGAGTATGATAACCACATCACTATGTTGAGTGAAATTTTATACTTATATTATTTCTCATCCTTATTAGTATCATATAATCCAATAACAAAAAAATTTAGGATAACCTTAAACTAGTTTTACTCAAAGGAATGTCGTTTATAAACTAGATATGTAATACCATCAGTTGTTATGAAACTTGTTTTTGAAAAATATTAATTTTCATTGTTATATTGAATTTCATACTACATTTTGTTATTATTTAACTATATGATACATCATGGTAACCTTGTGGTATACACAACACCAACTCGTCTTGTGTTACATGAAGAACTATGTTTCTTGGAAAAACCCTTTTATTATTATAATTATTTAAATGAGATTGTAATAAAATAGTTTTTAGACATTGAAAAAATAATTATAAGAGATAATATATCAATATTATTTATAATGGATCTATAAAAATAAAACATATTTATAATAAATCATATTATTTTTTGGTAATGTCTTTATATGTTTGAAAATGTTATTTCCTCAAATGAACTTCATTTATATCCCTCTATGAAAATTATTAATAATAACTTTTTATAGTGTTTAAATTTTAATTTTATAAAATAAAAATTATTTTGTAATGTATAATTTAAAAATAATATTATGGTAATTTTTTTGGATTTTTCTGAAAAATATTATTTTTTGATAAATAATGAAAAATTCCAAATTTTAAATACAATTTTTTTTCATGTAATTTATATATATTGTTTAATTATAATTTAATTTGGTTTTAAAGTGTAATAAAACAATTAAAAAAATATATCCAATTTTGGTCATTAGAAGCAATTTAACATTGATATTGGATATAAAATTATTTCTTACATTTAAACATGTTCTCTTAAAATACTCTATGTCATTAAATTTCTGTGGGGTTAATTGTAAATTAATTTTTGACATTTATGTGATTAATTTTAAAATATAGAAATCCATATTTGGAATAATAAAAATTTATAAATTATTGTAGTACTAACTTGGTATTCCACCGAAAATAAAAGAAATATTAATTAAAATTAATTACAATTATTATATTAAAAATGTGTTTACTTAAGGGTTAAACATTAATTTTATGGTTAAAATAAACTAAATACATGTAAAAATAGTTTTTATAAACATCTTTCTTCCATTTACACTATTTTATATAATATAGACAATTATTTGAGACACATGATGTATAGGAGACCACTCAATAATATTTACCTTTTTAAATTTACAATAATTCAACTCCTTTGACACTATAAAAATGGTACTCACCCACTCACTTCATCACACATCACAAGAACTTTTTTTGGGAACAAAACTATACAAATCTACCCCCAAAATAAATTTATTCATCCAAGAAGCCTTCATTTTTGAAAAAATCCAACAAATGATGTTGTTTGGTGAAAACCGAAAGGAGTTTCCCAAAGCAGAGGTAAAATCCTTCCGCAAGATCTTTTGTCTTTTTACATTATAAACCCTATAAAATGTTATTATTACATGATTATATAATATCCTAAGAATACTCAATATACTAATATGTTTTTATGTTAATTGTTAAACCTAAAATCACTCACACTTCCATCAAATGGGATAGGAAATCATTATAGTTGTGTACGATAGACTATCACCTCACGATCCGATGTCGCTCATTCACCCCTTACCATATTTCTAGAAAATAATTATTTTATTTATAAATATAATTATATATATGATTTAAATTATTTTTTTAAACCTATGGAATTATTATTCAAAACATCTATTCATTCATTCAATTTTTTGTAAATACGATAAATTAATTTGTGGATGCGTAGAATACGAACTCTTCAAAGTGATGTTTTTAGTTTAGAATTTACACTAAATGGTTTAAGGATTGTTTTAGTAAAATTATAGGTTTTTTATGATAGAATAATAATATTTTATTTATAATATATGAATCTTTTACTTTTATTTCATTCAATATGAGGTGGTATAGAAACTACATTCATGTGTACGCACGGTCGGCCATCTCAATGAACAATGTATTTAATTTTATATTTATATCATTTATATATTATTATAAATACATATATAATAAATATATGTTTTATTTATTTCATTTTTTAAATTATGGAGATCATAATATAATTATGAGAACCAAAAATATAACAAATCAAAACACATGAGAAAAAAAGCAGGTGTTACCCAAACCATAACATTAACATGGTATTTTTTGATAAAAGGTTAATATAAATTCATAAGTAAATCATATATGTTATAATATAAAAAATACGGTTATAAGATATGTTTAAAATAAAAATATCTTTTTAAAAAAATTGTTTTTAATGAGTACTATGAGAGTCAATACATAGGTTAAGGGGGTTGTTAGTCTTAGTTTTAGTTCCGTGAGATTCATGCCGAATTAATGACCATTTACATTGTGTGGTGTAAATAATTACCATGAATTTATTAAATTATTATTTTCCTTAATATTAAGGGTTTTTAGATATCCATTTTATGGTCTATATTTCATAGTGTTTTATAGATAAATTTTTACCAAATCTGTAAGGTTGTTTTGTCTCAATTTGCATTCATTGTGACCCATGTTTGTCATGCACCTATATTGTTTTAAGAAGAGTATATAAATATATATTACTTGTTTTATTATGAATCTAATCAACTTCATTATATTTTAGTACTCATGTAAGGCTATTTTTTTACATGGTGTGTATTATTGAAGGATTCCAAAGTATAAATAGATTATTGTAACAATATCATCATTTATTAGGATTGATTATAATTATGATTCCATTGATGAAATAAAATATAAATATCCCAATAACACAAATTAATTTTCCTACCCAATTTTTATTCAATATATATTCATGTAATGGTACTATTTTCCCACTCATTGTTACTTCAAAAAATTAAGAAAAGTGTTTTATGAAAATATATACTTATATATCTCTTTAGTAGGAAATCTGTTTATTGTAAAAAATCATGTTTCAAAAGTGATTTTAAAATTATATCTTAACCTACTTTTACAAGAAAATTTATTCTAATTATTTTTTATGGGTTTTAATACTTATTTAATAATTTATAAAATATATTTTCAATCGAAAATGTATTGAAAAATATATTATGTTTTAACAATATTTTTTAAAAGAATAAATGTTATTATCCTCAATAAATGTTTTTAATAGATATTTTAAAATTATTTTACATATTATATTAAATAAATTGGTGTTAATATTTCAATTATGAGAAATTATAATGTGCTTCCATTTAGATACTTTCTTTGAATGTTATAAGTTTTTATGGAATGATGTTTATGAAACAGGTTTCTCTTTCAAGAGTTATATGCTTATGAAACCAAATTTTTTCATAGGTTATTCCATCATAAGATGATTGTCAAACATATATATTTTATATAAGTTTTGATATTACTTCATTTTTAAGATACCCATTTCATTTCATGGGTTATTATATGATGATTTTTTTTAATATAGTGGTGAACGTGTATGTATGATTTCATTATGAGATGGGTGGGACATATATCTCCATTTAATGCATTTGTTAAATATTTAAATCGCATGATTTATACATGGGATGGATGGTGTGGGAAATTGTTTTAGTAAAGGTAATTGTCCAATTTGATGATCTTGGGAGTAATCCATTAGTACTAACATTTTCATGGGAGTGAACCACGATTTTCATGATGTATTGGGTGGTCAACCTTTACCATTATGTTTTCCTTGGTAATAGTTCCTCAATAACTATAGAAGTAATTTTATATGATTATGTGTCTTCCACAATTTTATTTCTTATTATTAGGTTCTGATTTTATGGATTGTGATCTAAAATCTATTATGATTCGTGTCTTAAGAATTTCCAATAATTAAGAAATGATTCATGTTTTTGATATCTGATATATAGGGTATGATCTTATAATATTATGTTTTAATAACAATACCATTATTCTCATGAATATTTATATATATATCCCTTATTTACCCTTAATAACAATCTGATCTCATCCATATTTATGTTTCTACACCACAGGTTATCAAGATATGTATTATTCAGGATAGGTATAAGAGAGTTGATAGTAATTAATAACCATATTAAAGATAATTTAGCTCACTTATGTAACAATGTTTATGTTTCCATGTTTCTAAATCAATAATATAACATTGTTTTATGGTGTTTAATTGTTAATTGTATTATATATTCTACAAAATATGATTCAATATATATTCATTTTCAATGACGGGTTTGTATATTTTCTATTAGATCATTGCTTAGGTATCCTGTAGAAACTAGGATGATAAATCCTCAATAAGAACACAAAGGATGTGTCTAAAGATAAGTCTATAGATAAGTAAAGTATAGGAAATTATCTAGTAATTTTGAAAGATGATAGAGTGAGTGGTTTACAATAAATATTTCCCATATAAGGATATTACAAGTTGATGTGGCTTTAGAATAAGTGTATATAGGGGTAACAACCCTGAAAACACCGTATTGAGCTAGACTCGATCGATGAGTGGTGCAAGACTATGGGCCTCATTTCACACATGGTTTGACACTCCTAGGGGGTATTCTTTTGAAATTCCAAAAATTTACATGAACAATCATAAAGTATATAAATAGGTGTTTGATATTAATAAAATCGGAAAAAACTAAGGTTTCATATATTGAATAATGTTTCATAATTTAGACATCTTATAAGTGGGTTTTCATGAATATGTGGTTCCTCTATATTATTATTATTTCATACTCTATGTTTTTTGGATTTAGTTAATGGATGTAAACCCATAGAAACATGTAAATGAAATGTGTTATGATAAATGAAAATATAATTCTCCTATGTATACAATTTCTATGGGAGTTAGAATGAAAAATCGTATTAGTATGATCACCATAATTTCCCATGATATGAATTATAGTGGACATCCAAATTAGAAAAGTATAGAACAATATTATTTTGGGTCAATCATGATGAAACAACCACATTTTTTAGTGGGTATTATAATCCAGTTGTTGTAGAAAAATGGATCAGTACAACTAAAAATATATTCTACTTCCTCTAGTGTTCAGATCATTGGAAAATCATTCTGGCTTTTTATCTGTTTGAAGGTGAAACAGATCAATGGTGGACACTAATCAAGAATATAAATCAAAATATGAAATTGAATCCATAGGTTGGGAGAGGATCAATAAATTATTTTATAATATGTACTCTCGTAGTATTGTTCATATAATTATTGAGAAAGTGTTCATTGAGAATAGAAAAAGGTATGATGAATCTGTGGACACCGATGAATAAAATTTCACAATACTATCCTAGAACAATTATTTTATTATCATGCAATCTAAATGAAAATATGAAAGGTCATAACTTTCATAAATTCAAATATCATAAGGTACTTTTCCTTAAGTGACATTATTAGATACTAATAGATTTTGTGTTTTGTAATCAAGAATGAAATGGAGGTTGGAGTTATGTAAACTTCTCATAGTTTTGATAATAAAATAGTGATGGCATTCTAATGATAATCTTCAAACAATGGAGAGAAAAATATGAGATTTCTATTATATTATATTAGGGGGAAGAAGCATGGAGGAAATTTTCCTAAGGGGTATAATAAATGTTTTAAGGGTGGTCGGGATGATCACAAATAATTTGAGTACTGATGTGATGGGAATAATTTTGCTAACAATGCAAATGGATAGAATGTTGCACAGAATTGGAATCCCCCACATTAGTGATTCAAGTGTAAGGAGAATGAGCATTATGATAACCACTGCCAAAACCATTAATGTTAATTATAATTATAAAAAAAACAAACTCAAACACTAAGGGGAAAGGGTAAATCTAATACATTTACTATTTATGAAAATGGGTGCGAGAACGATGTGGTGAATGATACACAAACCATCTGCTCTAGAGCTGCTATAATCTCATTTGATTATTGATCTACAAACTAATTTATATCTAATTAATTTTCTATCAGTTTGATGATTTCACAAAAATTATTAGATCTATAATTAGCAGTGAAAACACATAATGGTACAATGATTGAAAATGTCTTCTATGATTCCTCTCCCGTACCATTTATGGGATATTACTTCCTATAAATCATCTCATTGTTCTTTTATTTAAATTTTATTTCATCATATGAATTACTTTTATTCTTATGTATTAATACCAAAACTGTTATCACTAAATAGATGTTACATTTTATATTTCATAACATCCTATTATCATATACTAATGTAATGATAACTATAAAATTCATGTAGATATTAATTACATTTTATGGGTCATAATTCTCATTGAGAATGGATGTTAATCACAAATGGATAGGGAGAAAATTAACATCATTTACATGTATATTGTTACACATTTTGTGGATGTATTTTTGGAGAAGTATTATTGCGTTCAACGAAAATTTAATGTTGAGTTCTAAATTTAACTCATACATCATTCCACACCAATTTCAATGTCTCCATATATAATTTCCTAAATTGAATTATAGGAATTGAATAAGGAACATTAATAAAACCAAGATATCATATTCACCATGCCATGTGTGTAGATACGCCAAGATTGACGTACATGGACATTACATCACTTTTGAGGAATACTTAATATATAACAAAAGAAACACACAAGGACCGTAATAGTTTAGTGTCTTTGGAAACTCGGAATATAACAACTAATCATGTTGAAAGATCTTCAAAATCTCCCATTACGATCTTCCCCTTTTTGTTTCCTTACCTAAAACCTTTCTTTATTTCTTGGGGAAAATAAAACATAAAAGGGTGAGCTCAAATGCTCAGTAAGGGCAAACATAGAGAACACAAAACAATAAATAAACATTTGAAAGCGAAAACTTGAACATGAAATCTAAACATTAAAACCTTGAGAAAAGACATAAATCTTGGAAGTATGTAAGGCATATATCATAAAGGAACATCAATCACAATAAAATAGCATGGGAATAAAACATGTAATTTTGGCAACCATTCGGCACATGTCATGATTTCAATAGTAGCCAAGGCATTGCTGCCAAGACCATCTTAGTGGACAAAGTCCCTTTCTGAATTGAGTTCACTCCTCGTTTCAGTCCTGTAACACTGAACCGGATTGACTTATCGTTCCATCCATGTCTATCTCATGAGATATAAATATTTACCCAATGAATTGGAGGGAGATATTGGTCCCACCCAACTCATATTGAAATCATTATTTCGTGTGCCACAATATAAACATAAATCATTCATCATAACCTAAGAATAAAATGGGTTTCATAAACATTATTCCATCATAACGTAATCCATACAAAACAATTGGATATCATTTCATCATTAGAAAAGTGAAACCATGTAAATAAAAGTGACATGATACTTGAAACATACACATGTGAAATAATTTCATCTTAGATGAAAATGGTTTTGATAAAACACTTGAAATGAATTCTTGAGGAAAATATCCTTTTTTCTTGAAAATCATTTCCTTTTCACAAAATTTCATGCAATTTTAAAAGAAAAGGATTTTGTTGAAAATAGTCATGAAATATTTTGGAGGAATCATCATTAAAATAAGACTTTATAAAACCATAAAAATCCTTTCATGTCGTATACGTTAAAAAACATTCTTCTCGTACTTTTGTCGAAAAAGTCAAAAAGTACCTTGTAGGGAAAATAAAAGAAAGATTCCTTCCATACCATGGGGTAAAAGTCAAAATGGGTAAAAATGACTTTAAAAATACATGAATTGTAACACCCCAAGCTTCTACGGTACGCTTCTCTTTGAATAATGTGATAGCGTGAGTTGTACGCAACACTGAGTTCTAACACACCATAACCAATCAAACTAGCCGTTATGAATAGTAATAACTACTTTTTGAAATTAAATATATTTTATATTTCAAAATGGACTTCATTTTTGGATTTGGAATATCGAATTTATCCTAAGGTGAAATTTTGGTACATTTCGGATAACTTTCATATTTTGATGAATAGTGAAAATTACTAAATTTTAATTAAAAACAACTTTTTTAATCAAAATATTTAATAGTGATAAATTATGAATTTGAGTGGTTTTAAAGTATATTTATAATATATTTCTACCATTTAATATAATTTTGGTCATTTGGACATAATTTTACAATTAAACCGAACATAAACAAGTGTCAATCTTTTGATAGTTATTATCTCTTAAAAACACGCTTTTTGTTTTGACAGCGGGAATTAATTTTAAATTAATTTCTGACACTTCTGTGTTTTGAATTTAGAAAAATGGATTCCATATTTGGAATCAGGATGTTCAAATTGTGTAAATAGGTAAATTTTATTTTTAGACATTTTGAATAATTACTGCGGCAAATATTTTATTTACCATGGTTAAGGGTAAATCCGGTAAATAAGGGTTAAAACAATAATATTATAATAATAATAAATTACAATAAAACGTGTCCTAGACTTATTGGTTGATACATGTTCTACCATAGTCATCTTTGGGTCGATTTTGGGACCCCATGGTGCCACTTGTAGGTGATAAGGACACTTTATTTTAATTAAGTTAAAATGAATACAAAAAGGACACAAGCATATATCTTTTAGCAAAACAATTTTTACATAAGGTTATAAATGTTGGATTTTAGATTATAAATATTCATTAGAAAGATAAAAAGATTTCCTACATAGTGATAGTTCATTTATAATTTTTAGACATTAAATAATTTAATTTATTTATGACACATTGATGATGAATTAATTACTATAGCAGTGAAAAATTAAAATAATTGATATTATAAATACCCAAATAAATATAATATGAAACTTTTAATGAATTAAACTAATTTTCTAGGATAATATGATATATTAGGATTGATTTAATTGACTTTGTTCGAAGTAATCAATCTGTTATGAGTTTCACAAAAATCAACTATTGTATAGTGTCAAAATTGACATAAAAGAGTTCTTAAAACAAATATTATATTATTAAATGATATTAAATTCCTAAAAATATAAGGTTCGGCCAAGAGACTTATATCATGATAGGTGAATCATTAATGGACTACTTGGGGGTCGCTTGTATGTATATAGTAAGTTTATTAACCATATTATATAAAAATACAAAGAGACATTGTAAAAGTGAAACTAATTAACTTAGAGTTAATACTTAAAGATAAGGTTAATATAAGTACCCAAACCTGTCTAAATTCTATTGGTTGAGTTTTTTTCGACCCATACCCACCTTAACCTTTGAATAATAAACTTTGGATCCATTACAAACTGAATATGAGTTTATTATAAATTAATATTTCTATCTTTTCCAAAGGTGCCCCTCACCCCTCTTATAAAAGGGAACTCATCCTTCTCATTTCTTCACACCTTCAAAGCCTTTTGGTTCGGCCAAACTCTGCACAAATACTCTCCCAACTTCCCTCACTACAACCTAGGGGTCTTAGTTTGATCATAAAGCCAACCTAAACAGCCCTTTTGATCAAATCAAAAGGAAGAACCCGAAGAAGAGGAAATGATTTCACCACCCTTTTCTAAGTTCATTTCTTCTTCCACTTCTTCTTCCTTTGTTGTTACCATTATAAAATAATAAATCCAGTATAATATATATACTTTTATGTTATTATAAATATGGTACAACCATATTCAGTATTCTATCCACCCTTTGAATAACATGTCACCATACGTTCGTACGTACGGCTTACCGTCTCCACGTTGTGGTGTAATTGTTATTCAATATAATATTATTTGGATGGGTATAATAATGATGTGTAACTCATGTAAATAATAAATATAACATATTAAGGATTCTGTATATATGATATACCATCCATTTATATATTATTTGAATATCAAAAGAATGATATTGTCGCTCATGCGTACGTACGGACTACCGTCTCCACGAACGCGATGAGATTGATTCTCCATCGTATCAATTCAAGTATAATTATCATTTGATGATTTAAAAATTATGTTTAATGACTTGATATCAATCTGGATATGAATAAGATACAAAAAACATGGCTTATGTAACAAAACATATAAAAGAAAATGAGTAAGTTAACACCCGAAACGACGATAATTCTAAGATATTATTAACAAATCAATGTTAAAAGATCATATATGATATCATATTAATATATATGATTCTTGTATAATTTAAGAACAATTATTTCACCATTATACAGGAGGTTAACCTACCCCAACCAAGGAAAAGCACAAGGCCAGGGTTATTTCACAATCTCTTCATTATCCGAGGTTGTTTATATGTAATAATCTACTGGGATTTCTTTATCATCCACATCCATGTTTCTTTGAAATTTATTTCAAAACATATTTATTATTTACAAGAATATGGTTTAAAGTCATTTATACCTTTGTTTGAATTTTTATAAGAGGTTTATAAAGGAATCTTTCCGTCTTTTTCAAAACAACGTCCTTTTATCCTTTTCAACAGAATTAAGGTAAGAATGTTTTTTTTAACTTATACGGCGGGTGTGGCTATTTTCCGCCGTTATAAAATCTTCAAATATTTCCTTACAATCTTATAAGAATATTTTCAAGAAAATGTTTTATTTTAGATGGATCTTAAATGATTTCAAAAATAGAAAGAGATATTTCTCTAAAAAGTGTTTTGATTTCATCTATGTCAACATCCTTTGATGGATTTTACGCTTATTTGAAGTTGATTTATTTTGATACAAAACTTCTATATTGTATTGAAGGTTTTGTGATATGTTTGACTGTGGATGTGCTATTTTTATACCATTCATAGTTTATGGTGAAAGTATTGACATTTCGTATGCTAGTTTTAATACGAATGTTTATGTTATGTTTAAACCTTTTCATATGGGAATGCATTGGACTTAATATGTGACGGGTGGAGCCCTCTATAGCTCCTCGATGCATCGGTAGGTCTCATGAGACAAACTAGTGTCTTGGCACAAGGCCTTGACAAAATCTTATTTGTAGTCTTGGCACGAGGCCTTGACTATGTGGTTATGATAGTCTGGCATTATGCATTCCAACATTATGAAAGTGGTTATTGATTTTTGCATGTGATTATTCGATTAGTAGAATATCCATGTGAATAAGTAAATGGCATTATTTCATTTTATTTATGCCATACCATGTTGAAGGTTCATGTTTGAAAGGCTTTTGTTTTATTTATACATTGCCTTAAATGTTTATTCTTATTTATGAAAGTTTCCGCTATATTGTTATCCTTACTGGGCATTTGAGCTCACCCCTTTTATATGTTTTATTTTTCCCAGGAAGTGAAGAAGTAAGTTATGAATGACCTGCTGGGATATTATGTGGGGATATGAGTTTGGATTAAGGAGACAATATATTGTTGTAGTAGTTTTTCGTTTTATGATGTAATGTAAAACTTATGAATATATCTAGTGTTTCCAAGGATACTAAACCAATCGGTCTTTCGAGATTTGATCTTTCTTGTGATCATGCCAATGTTATGTAATAATGCACCGACTCTGGGAAACTGGGTTCGGGGCGTTACAGTTGGTATCAAAGAATGTTTAGTACAAACCTTGGAAACTAGATTTAGATAAACTCTGATTAGATCACGTAGACCTAAGATGAACTTTGAGGATTAGTATAGAAGAACTTCCTAGAATTTTGGTATTGTAGAAATTTTGTGAGTTTTCCAAGAAATACATCCCTGTCTGGATACGAGCAGGTAGAGGCGGATCTGGCACAGATGTACCTAGGGGTAAAACCTGAAAGCACCTCTTTGATCTAGACTCGAACGGGAACTGGTGCACGACAACGGGCCTTGCTGCACTCTTGGTTACGACACTCCCGGGGGATATGCTTAGGATAACTCTCATTTTCTTTACAAATCATTATGAAGGGTTTATGAGTATATACTTCCTCAAAGAAAACATTTTTATGATTATGGATTATATCCATAAATAGTTCAATTTATGTTAAGTGTTTTATAAGTATGGGATTATGTATTTTGATTCATAAACTGATCTAGTTTATGCCATTGTTTAGAAATGGAGCCTAGTGGAAGAAATGGAAACCGTATCAATGCACACACTCCATGTAGGGATTGCCCTCCTACTCAAGATAATTATATTGGGGCTGGTGATGCAACTGGTGCCGATCAGCTAATCACCATACTGGGACAACTTACTCAGGTTATGAATAATAACCTTACCCGTATGGAGCACCCTGATCCGCAGCATGGAGGATCAATGTTAGATCGATTCATGAGGCAACAACCACCAACGTTCAATTGGAATACAAATCCCTTAGTAGCCGAGCAGTGGATAAATTCCCTAGAGAAAATATTTCAGGCTTTGGGGAGCAGTGAAAGGGAAAAAGTTATCATGGCAGTTTACCGCCTCACTGGAGATGCTGATCAATGGTGGTCATTGATTCAAAACATGAAGGAAGATGATGAAGTATCAAATATGGAATGGAGGGAGTTCAAAGATTTGTTTTTAGAAAAATACTTTCCTCGCGACCATCGAGCAGATATGGAAAGGCAATTTCTGAGTCTGAGACAAAAGGAGGATGAGAATGTCACAATGTATGAGGCTAACTTTACAAGGTTAGCGAGGTATGCTGGAGATTATATTCGCAACCCAAGAAGTAAGATTGATCATTTCTTTAATGGGTTAAAACAATTTCTCCGTCGAGCATTAGTCTCACAATCCTTTTCATCGTACGAAGACATTGTCTCATGTGCTATCAAGACCGAAAAGGAATTCCCTAAGTCTTATGACTTTAAAGAAAAGAAAGAGAAGAAGAGACCTGCTGATCAATCTAGGAATGGAAATAAGGGAAAGAAGGGAAAGGTTGAATATCCATCCTGTGGTAAATGTGGGAAGAAACACCCCGGTGCTTGCTTGAAGGGAATGGGAGTCTGTTACAAGTGTGGTGAAAAAGGCCACCAAGATCGTGATTGCAAAGGGAAGAAGGAAGCCACCAACGTTTAGTGCTACAATTGCAGGGAGATGGGACATTATGCGAATGAATGTCCTAAGCGTCAGGAGAACTTACCTCAGAAAAGGCCAAGGGATCAAGGCCAAGCTTATGCTATCACTACTGTTGAGGTAAAAGCTCTGAAAGACGTGGTGGCAGGTAATTTAATGGTTTCCTCAAGTTTAGAAAATGCATTATTTGATTATGGATCATCGCATTGTTTCATATCTTCCCAGTTTGCTAAGAAAATTAGATATTTCCAATTTGATTTAACAAGGGATTTGTCAGTTAAAACTCCTAAGGGAAGTATCATTGCAACAAAGTTTTGTGAATCAGTCCCCATTAGAGCACATAAATGTTCTTTATCTGATGATCTCATCGTCATACCTATGATTGAGTTTGATATAATCCTCGGTATGGACTGGCTTTCGGACTATGATGCGAAGATTTATTGTAAGAAGAAAGAGGTTACGATTCTTGATAATAATGATAAGGAACACCTTATCTTTAGAGCAGAATCGTCACCACCTAATTCTTATTTAGATCCACCCCCAGTAGCTCAACTTAATTCAATTATTGGGGAAGAATAGAATGAAATAACTGTCGGTGAGGAAAGGAATGTTCAAATAGAGGATGTACCTGTTGTGAAAGAATTTGTAGATGTATTTCCGGAAGATTTACCTGGACATCCTCTAGAACGAGAAGTTGAGTTTTCCATTGATTTAATTCCTGGATCAAGGCCTATATCGAAGACCCCTTATAGAATGTCCACTGTAGAGTTAGTCGAACTAAAGAAACACCTAGAGGAATTGAGTAATAATGGATTTATTCGCCCTAGTGTTTCTCCATGGGGAGCCCCTGTTCTTTCTGTTAAAAAGAAAGATGGATCTATGAGGTTATGTATCGACTACAGGGAGATCAATGCTATAACGATAAAGAACAAGTATCCCCTACCTCGTATTGATGATTTATTCGACCAACTGCATGGAGCTCAATACTTTTCAAAGATTGACCTTAGATCTGGATACTGAACTTCATTTGAGCACTTCTTACAACCATCAGACAGATGGACAATCAGAACGGACTATTCAGACCTTAGAAGACATGTTGAGATCTTGCTCACTTGACTTTTAGGGTATGTGGGATCAATATTTACCACTGGTAGAATTTTCCTATAACAATAGCTTCCATTCGAGTATTCAGATGGCACCATATGAAACGTTATACGGAAAGAGATGTCGTACACCAACCTGTTGGGATGACGTTGGTGAAAGAAAACTTGTAGGTCCAGAACTGGTGGAGGAAACGATGGAAAAGGTGAAGGTAATCCAAAATCACATCAGAGCAGCTCAAAGTAGGTAGAAGAGCTATGCCGATAATCAAAGGAAGGATTTGGAATTTCAAGTCGGTGATCATGTTTTCCTAAAGGTATCTCCATGGAATGGATTCATAAATTTTGGTAAGAAAGGTAAATTGAGTCCGAGGTACATCGGACCCTTCGAAATTCTAGAACGAATTGGGGTTGTATCTTACCGATTGGCAATGCCGCCAAGTCTCTCTAAAGTTCACGATGTGTTCCACGTATCTCTGTTGAGGAAATACATGCCTGACCCAACGCATGTAATAACCTATGAGGAATTAGAACTGGAACCTGATATGTATTATTGAGAAGAGCCCGTCAGGATTCTTGATACGAGAGAACAAGTACTGAGAAACCGGACGACACGTCTGGTAAAAGTTTTGTGGAGAAACCATAAGATGGAAGAGGCAATGTGGGAACCCGAGGAACTTATGATGAAGAACCACCCGAGTCTTTTCATGTGATAATTATTCTAGAAATTTTGAGGAAGAAATTATTTTAAGGAGGGGAGAATGTAACACCCCAAGCTTCTACGGTACGCTTCTCTTTGAATAATGTGATAGCGTGTGTTGTACGCAACACCGAGTTCTAACACACCATAACCAATCAAACTAGCCATTATGAATAGTAATACCTACTTTTTGAAATTATATATATTTTATATTTCAAAATGGACTTCATTTTTGGATTCGGAATATCGAATTTAGCCTAAGGTGAAATTTTGGTACATTTCAGATAACTTTCATATTTTGATGAATAGTGAAAATTACTAAATTTTAATTAAAAACAACTTTTTTAATCAAAATAATTAATAGTGATAAATTATGAATTTGAGTGGTTTTAAAGTATATTTAGAATATATATCTACTATTTAATATAATTTTGGTCATTGGAAATAATTTTACAATTAAACCGAACATAAACAAGTGTCAATATTTTGATAGTTATTATCTCTTAAAAACACGCTTTTTGTTTTGACAGCGGGAATTAATTTTAAATTAATTTCTGCCACTTCTGTGTTTTGAATTTAGAAAAATGGATTCCATATTTGGAATCAAGATTTTCAAATTTTGTAAATAGGTAACTTTTATTTTTATACATTTTGAATAATTACTGCGGGGAATATTTTATTTACCATGGTTAAGGGTAAATCCGGTAAATAAGGGTTAAACAAATAATATTATAATAATACTAAATTACCATAAAACGTGTCCTATCCTTATTGGTTGATACATGTTCGACCATAGTAATCTTTGGGTCGATTTTGGGACCCCATGGTGCCACTTGTAGGTGATAAGGACACTTTATTTTAATTAAGTTAAAATGAATACAAAAATGACACAAGCATATATCTTTTAGCAAAACAATTTTTACATAAAGTTATAAATGTTGGATTTTAGATTATAAATATTAATTAGAAAGATAAAAAGATTTCCTACATAGTGATAGTTTATTTATAATTTTTAGGCATTAAATAATTTAATTTATTTATGACATAGTGATGATGAATTAATTATTATAATAGTGAAAAATTAAAATAATTGATATTATAAATACCCAAATAAATATAATATGAAACTTTTAATGAATTAAACTAATTTTCTAGGATAATATGATATATTAGGATTTATTTAATTGACATTTTTCGAAGTAATCAATCTGTTATGAGTTTCACAAAAATGAACTATTGAATAATGTCAAAATTGACATAAAAGAGTTCTTAAAACAAATATTATATTATTAATTGATATTAAATTCCTAAAAATCTAAGGTTCGGCCAAGAGATTTATATAATGATAGGTGCATCATTAATGGACCACTTGGGGGTCTCTTGGATGTTTATAGTATGTTTATTAACCATATTATATAAAAATACAAAGAGACATTGTAAAAGTGAAACTAATTAACTTAGAGTTAATACTTAAAGATAAGGTTAATATAAGTACCCAAACCTGTCTAAATTCTATTGGTTGAGTTGTTTTCGACCCATCCCCACCTTAAACTTTGAATAATCAACTTTGGATCCATTAGAAACCGAATATTATTTTATTATAAATTAATATTTCTAGCTTTTCCAAAGGTGCCCCTCACCCCTCTTATAAAAGGGCACTTCTCCTTCTCATTTCTTCACACCTTAAAAGCCTTTTGGTTCGGCCAAACTCTGCGCAAATACTCTCCCAACTTCCCCCACTAAAACCTAGGGGCCTTAGTTTGATCATAAAGACAACCTAAGGAGCCCTTTTGATCAAATCAAAAGGAAGAACCTGAAGAAGAGGTAATGATTTCACCACCCTTTTCTAAGTTCATTTCTTCTTCCACTTCTTCTTCCTTTGTTGTTACCATTCTAAAATAATAAATCCAGTATCATATATATACTGTGATGTTATTATAAATATGGTACAACCATATTCAGTATTCTATCCACCCTTTGAATAACATGTCACCATACGTGCGTACGTACGGCTTACCGTCTCCACATCGTGGTGTAATTGTTATTCAATATAATATTATTTGGATGGGTATAATAATGATGTGTAACTCATGTAAATAATAAATATAACATGTTAAGGATTCTGTATATATGATATACCATCCATTTATATATTATTTGAATATCAAAAGAATGATATTGTCGCTCGTGCGTACGTACGGACTACCGTCTCCACGAACGCGATGAGATTCATTCTCCATCGTATCCATTCAAGTATAATTATCATTTGATGATTTAAAAATGATGTTTAATGACTTGATATCATTCTGGATGTGAATAAGATACAACAAACATGGCTTATGTAACAAAACATATAAAATAAAATGAGTAAGTTAACACCCGAAACGACGATAATTCTAAGATATTATTAACAAATCAATGTTAAAAGATCATATATGATATCATATTAATATATATGATTCTTGTATAATTTAATAACAATTATTTTACCATTATACAGGAGGTTAACCTACCCCAACCAAGGAAAAGTACAAGGTAAGGGTTATTTCACAATCTCTTCATTATCCGAGGTTGTTTATACGTAATAATCTACTGGGATTTCTTTATCATCCACATCCATGTTTCTTTGAAATGTATTTGAAAACATATTTATTATTTACAAGAATATGGGTTAAAGTCATTTATACCCTTGTTTGACTTTTTATAAGCGGTTTATAAAGGAATCTTTCCGTCTTTTTCAAAACAAGGTCCTTTTTAACCTTTTCGACAGAATTAAGGTAAGAATGTTTTTTTTTAACTTATACGGCGGGTGCAGCTATTTTCCGCTGTTATAAAATCTTCAAATCTTTCCTTACAAGCTTATAAGAATATTTTCAAGAAAATGTTTTATTTTAGATGGCTCTTAAATGATTTCAAAAATAGAAAGAGATATTTCTCTAAAAAGTGTTTTGATTTCATCTATGTCAACATCCTTTGATGGATTTTACGCTTATTTGAAGTTGATTTATTATGATACAAAACTTCTATATTGTATTGAAGGTTTTGTGATATGTTTGACTGTGGATGTGCTATTTTTATACCATTCACAGTTTATGGTGAAAGTATTGACATTTCGTATGCTAGTTTTAATACGAATGTTTATGTTATGTTTAAACCTTTTCATATGGGAATGCATTGGACTTAATATGTGACGGGTGGAGCCCGCTATAGCTTCTCGATGAATCGGTAGGTCTCATTAGACAAACTAGTGTCTTGGCACAAGGCCTTGACAAAATCTTATTTGTAGTCTTGGCACGAGGCCTTGACTATGTGGTTATGATAGTCTGGCATTATGCATTCCAACATTATGAAAGTGGTTATTGATTTTTGCATGTGATTATTCGATTAGTAGAATATCCATGTGAATAAGTGAATGGCATTATTTCATTTTATTTATGCCATACCATGTTGAAAGTTCATGTTTGAAAGGCTTTTGTTTTAGTTATACATTGCCTTAAATGTTTATTCTTATTTATGAAAGTTTCCGCTATATTGTTATCCTTACTGGGCATTTGAGCTCACCCCTTTTCTATGTTTTATTTTTCCCAGGAAGTGAAGAAGTAAGTTCTGAATGACCTGCAGGGATATTATGTGGGGATATGAGTGTGGATTATGGAGACAATATGTTGTTGTAGTAGTTTTTCGTTTTATGATGTAATGTAAAACTTATGAATATATCTAGTGTTTCCAAGGCTACTAAACCAATCGGTCTTTCGAGATTTGATCTTTCTTGTGATCATGCCAATGTTATGTAATAATGCACCGAATCTGGGTAACTGGGGTCGGGGCGTTACATGAATACACTTTTATTAAACATGAACATGGATGATAATAATAAACCCAGTAAATACTTACGAATAAGGAATCTCGAATAAAAATGAGATTTGCAAAATTATCCCTTACATTAGGCCCGATATGCTTCGTATGTGACACCCGAGAATTTTATGAGAAATAATTTGTTTTTATGTTATATAAATCATCAAAGGAATATTTCACTACACACAACACTAGCTTGTCTTGCTTTACACACAACCACGGGCTTCCTCGATAGCTTGCGTCGTACGCAATACCGAGTTTCACTAAACAACGATATGGTATTATAATATTATTAAAACTAGCCGTTTTGAATAGTAATAACCACTTTTTTAAATTTTGTAAATTTTATTTTTCAAAATGGACTTCATTTTTGGATTCAGAATATCGAAATTAGCTTAGGGTGAAATTTTGGTACTTTTTGAATAACTTTCATATTATGATGAATAGTGAAAATTAATAAATTTTAATTAAAAACAACTGTTTTAATCGAAATATTTAGTAGTGATAAATTATTAATTTGAGTGATTTTAAAGTATATTTAGAATATATTTTTACAATTTAATACAATGTTGGTCATTGGATGTAATTTCACATTTAAACCAGACATAAACAAGTGTCGATCTTTTGATAGTTATTTCTCTTAAAAAACACGGTATTTGTTTTGACGACGGGAATAAATTTTTAAATTAGTTAATTAACTAATATGTTTTGAATTTGGTAAAATAGGCATAATTTTTGAATTCATAATATCAAATATAGCTTAGGCCTAATTTTTGGTATTTTTCTGGAAACATTCATTTTTTGATGAATAGTGAAACCACTAAGTGGTAGTTAAAAAACTAAATTTTTCATAAATCTTAATTTTTCCGCTTCTGTAAATGGAATTTCGAAAATAAAAGAGACACGGTTAATATCAAGGACTAAAATGTGGTTAAATGAGATGAAAATAATTTTTGGTGAATAGTAACTTTTTACTTTTTTACCACGGTTAAAAATAAATAGGGTAATTAAGGGTAAAAATGATATTATTATTACCCTAACACATGTTCTAATTCTATTGGATAAGTTTAATTCTACCAAAAGAAACCTTAGGAATACAATATGACCAATTAGGCCCACTTGGATTAGATTAGGTCATTTATTATCAATTCATTTAAAGAAGGGTTAAAATAGTTAAAATCAATTTTTAATAACTAAAGAATATTTAATATAGGGTTATACATAATATAAATTAGAATATAAATATTAATTACAAAGCTAAATATATTTCCTACATAATAGTATTTTATTTGTAATTTTTATACTTAAAATGATTTAATTTATTTATGATACAATGATGATGCAATAATTATCTTATTAATGAAATATTGACACAATTGATGTTATAAATACCCAAATAAATGTACTTTGAGACTTTTTATGAATTACAATAATTTTATATGTTAATATGACATGTTATTATTGATTTGATTAAATGTTTTCTAACTAAGAATTCTGTTATGAGTTTCAAAAAAATCAATTACCAAATAGTGTCAAAATTGACATAAAATTGTTTTTAAAACAAATATTATATTATTAATTGTGATTTTATTCCTAAAAATATAATTTTCGGCCAAATGACTTAGATAAGGTTATATATATTAATAATAAACAACTTTGTGTTCGTTTGTCTGGATATAGTATGTTTATTAACCATATAGTGTAAGAAAACAAGAAGACACCGTAAAAGTTAAATTATCTAACTTAAAGTTAAATCTAAATGATAAGGTTGAAATTGATACCTAAACTTGTAAAAATTCTATTGGATTAGAGGATTTAGACCCATCCCTAAATTATTTTCTAAATATATCAATTTGGAGCTATTAAAAACCGAATTTGACTTTATAATAAAATAATATTTTTAATTATTCCAAAGGTGCCCCTCTCCTCCCTTATAAAAGGGAACCTCCTCCCTCTCTTCCTCACACTACTTTGAGCCTTCAATATCGGACAAACCCTACCAATATCTCTTATCCACTTCCCTAGAAACATCCTAGAGGTCCTGGTCTTAGTCAAAGAACAATTTTAGTGCCCTAAGAGGAGGTCTCAAAGAGGCGCTTCAAAGAAGAGGTAATGCTCGTTACCAATTCTTTCATCATTATTTCTTCTTCCACTTCTTCTTCTTTAGTTGTTTCATTATGAAGTAATAACATCATTATCAATCATATACTGATATGTTATTATAAGTATGAAACAACCATATTTCCCGATCTATCCATCCTCTGGAAAACAAAATCTCCACGCGTGCGTACGTACGGAATACCGTCTCCATGCCGTGGTGTAATCTATTTTCCACCACCACCTTACTCGGATGGGTATAATGGTGTAAATAATAACTATAAATGATTATTGTAAAGTGATATTGATTCTGAAATAGTATATATACACTTCAATACAATTCCACGATCATGGGAACGATATAATCACTCGTGCGTACGTACGGAATACCGTCTCCACGATGTGATGCGACTCGTTATACATGATCTTCATTTCATGATGATTATATAAATGAATTGAGTGAATTAATATGATACATATTACACGAATACCATTCTGGAAATGAGGTATCTATAAACTAAAAACGAAAAATAAGAATTTATTCGACAAAACGCGCATAATAACAAAAAGTAATAAACACCCGAATAACAAGTAGTAATGAAATATTACTAATACGAAGCTATGAATATGACCATATATGATATCATAAAAATAAGTATGATTTTGTAATAAGTCAATAACATTATTTAGATCATTATACAGGAGGTTCGGACACTTACGAAGCAAATCGGACCTATGGTAAGGGAAAATAACACAATCTCATTTTATCCATGATTTTTTATACGTTGGTATTTACTGGGGTGTATTTTATCATCCACATCCTTCTTTCCTCAATATGTAATATTGTTTCCATCCACCTACAATTTTTTAAATCCAATTTTACCCTTCGGTGAGTTTTTAGTAAAAGATATGAAAGGAATCTTTTGTCATTTTTGGTACGAGGTACTTTTGGACTTTTCCGAAAAATGTACGAGAAGAATGTTTTTTAACTTATACGGCATGAATAGATTTTTAAAACATTATTTCCAAGAAGCTTACTTTACATTTTTTCATCTTTATTTTTAATAAAATTCTTTTAGTTTAAAATTGTATGACATGTAAAGAAAGGTAATTTTTTTTGAATTAGAAAGGATATTTTCCTCAAGAATGGAGATCAAGTGTTTTATCAAAATTATTTTCCAATTAAGATAATATAGGGTTCTATTTCTATCCCTATTATTACATTGATTTGATTATGTTGTGATGGAATTATTTTTATGAATTCCTTTATCTTATATGAATATTTTTATGATGTCATGATGTTTAAGAATCCCATTTTTATTACATGGGTTATGCTATGATGTATGGTTTATGATTTTGTGGCACATATAAGAATGGTATCACAATAAGATGGGTGGGACCTATATCTCCCTCCAATGCATTGGTTAAAGATTTTATATCGCATGAGATAGACATGGCTGAAACGGCAGGTTAAACCGGTTCAGTGAAACAGGACTGAAACGAGGAGTAAACTCGGTTCAGAAATGGACTTTGTCTACTAAGATAGTCTTCGAAATGTGTCTTGACTAATAAGAAATGATTCTATACTATTATGTGTGTATTAAAAAATGCTTCATGTTTTATGTTATGATTATTGGGATTACATTTCACTACTATGATTTATCCCATTTTATGAAATTATGATCTCTTTTGCAGGTTAAGATTTCCAAAAGTTATGTTCTTATGTATATGATGTGATTGATATTTCTTTTGTTTACCCTTATTGAGCATTTGAGCTCACCCTTTTGTATGTTTTCTTTCCCCAGGCCAGGAAGAAGGTTATTAAGTAAGATATGCCAAAAGGGACTATAGATATGATGAAATAAATGGGAGACAGTGTAGAGACTTTATGAACCAGTTGTTTATGTTTCCCAGTTTCTAAAGACACTATAACTATACGGTCCTTTCATGGTTTTGTTTTATGTTGTAATAAGTATGCTTCAATTTTGAAGTAATAACAATGTATGTAAAGTATGGGTCATTATAGTTGGTATCATAGGAATGGTTTAGTCAACCATTGGTAACTAGGATGTGAGAACTTTAGGGAGATCCCTAGAGATATTTCTAAGGTATGTCTAGGGATATCCCTAAGGTTAAGTATAAGTATAGGTTATAGTCTTATAATTACGATAACGATATTAGAATTAAACCTAAGATGTTAGATATCGAAGGTACTCCCCGTTTATTATGTTGTTTTCCCTAGCATGATTTTTGCCTCTCACACTATTCTTTTTGGGTTTTAGACGATGGCTGGAACCCGAAGGAACCGTGTTGATCAATGAAATGATTGTCCTCCTGAACAAACAAATGTTATTGGAGATGGAGTGAAAAATCTTATTTCTATACTTACACAAGCTATAAATCATTCTGGACTTCCAAATGAGCAGAGAAGGGAACAATATTCTATTGATTTCTTCATGAGGCAACGTCCACCTTCTTTCAGTTGGTCTTCTGATCCACTTGTTTTTGAACAATGGATCAGTACCACTGAAAAGATATATTCAGTTCTTTAATGTTCATAACATGATAAATTCATCTTAGTAGTATATCGTTTGGAAGGTGAAGCTTATCAATGGTGGAATCTTATCAAGAATACGAGGCCAAGAGATGAAATTGAGTCCATGGAATGGGACGAGTTCAAGAACTTGTTTTTCAATAAGTACTTCCCTCATATTTTTCGAACAATGATGGAGAAGGAGTTTCTTGATCTAAAGAAAAAGAATGATTAATCTGTTGGTGTATATGAAGCGAATTTTATAGGGCTTGCAAGGTATGCATCTGGATTTATCATCCAAACTGAAAGTTAAGTTGATCGATTCTTCAGTGGCTTAAAACCAAATCTTCGAAGGGAATTAGCTATAAGAGACTTAAGTATCTATGAAGAAATTGTGCGTTGTGTTATCAAGGTAGAAATTGAAGTTGGTGTTACTTATCCATCTCATTGTTTTGAAAAGAAACGAAAGATGGAGTTCAAGGAGAAATCTCAGAATAATAGTGAAAATAAGATGAATATTTCCTTATGCTCAATGTGTGGAAAGAAGAATGGTGGAGATTGTCTTAAAGGGACTAGAAAATGATTTAAGTGTGGAAAAGAAGGTCATCGAGCAACTGAGTGTTGAAGTAATGGAAAAAGGGTTTCTAATGATGTGAATAAAGAAAAGACTGCAGAGAACGCACCACCAACACTTCAATGCTTCATGTGCAAGGAAATGGGGCATTATGCTAATAAATGCCCTAATCCATGGGTTAGTGATGATCGACATGAGCAAACAATTAAGGAAAAGGACAAAGGGATTTCACATGCGATCACTATTGGCGATGTTGAATATGACAACGATGTGGTGCAATGATTAAGTGTTTGTGTAATTGGATTCCAAAATAATGTTGTATATAGTATCGTGGAATATTGGAATATTTATGTATTGGTCTATTGTGGTTTTCAATAATTTTATGGTATCGGTAACCATGGAAAGTGATTGAGATATTTTTGGAAAATGATGATATGCGCATAATGAAGGGATAAGGAGAAAATGAAATGTTTGACAGTATTCATGAGCTCATGACTGATATAAGGAAATAGTTATATCATGGTTTGAGGTTTTGGTATCTCAAAAGAGTTAACTTTTGACAGCCCTCATGTTTTCTCTAAGATTCAATGGGTATTAATTTTTCCATAGAATACATGATTAAGGCCTTCGAATGTTTGGAATGTGACCAACAAGACATATCTCAGGATATACGGGGATCAATGATGGTATTAACATGCGTGTTATATGAACTCTTTGGTAATCGTTTTCACTAAAATATGAGATTGGACAACAGTATTTTGGATAAGCCTAAACATTGGAAAGGATTATGTTGGACATAAGTTAGTATTGTTTAAGGATATAAATTTTTTTTGATATTATTGATGGGGTGTTATAGTAATGTAGTTTTAGAAAAAGGACAACCTGCAGGATGAGCGACAGCCCATCGCGTTAGACAAGGCTGTGGGAATCGAACCCACAACCGAAGTGTGACTGGCCTTTATCGCCTACCACTGGCCTACAGAAAGTCCATGTTTAGTATAAACTAGTTTTATTATATTAAGTAGTATGATATATGAAGTATAAGTCCATTTTAGGAACCATATATGATTAATCTCACTATAGATCTACTTATGTATATTTAATAACTTTTGCTAACCTTTTGTTTGAGACTGATGGAATGACCCGTCATTCTATCACATGATCTGCTAACACTTCACGAATAACAAATTCAAAATCATTTTTTTAAAAGATGAAGTGAAAATTTTTCAAGGTACGAACAACAGTGAGATTATACGAAAATAAAGTAAGTATTTATTCTAACTCAAATTCATCAACTTTTGGGAAATGATCTTGAAAACCAAAAATGATGTCCTAGTGCCCTTATATCCGATTAATCAGATGGTACCTTATATCTTCACAAATTTATAGCTTTGTGATTGTTGGCTTTTTCATAGTCATTTTCTCTACCACTCTCCATCAGAACTTGATGGTTAGATTTTTCTTCCATATCCATATTTTCACCTATGTTCTCCTACATGGAAACCCAGGGATGAGTTAATTGGGGTAACTGTTACATTTCATACATTAATTTTTAAAGACATGTTTTGATATACCTTTTTACTATGTGGGTTTCTATAAAAGATACTTTCGAGTAGTAAACCATTTATAACCCCGACGAATTTCGAGGGAGAAATTCATTTTAAGGGGGTAGAATGTAACACCCGAGACTTTTATGAGAAATACTTTGTTTTTATGTTATATAAATCATCAAAGGAATCTTTCACTACACACAAAACTGGCTTGGCTTTCTTTACACCCAACCACGGCCTTCCTCGATAGCTTGCGTCGTACGCAATACCGAGTTTCACTAAACAACGATATACTATTAAAATATTATTAAAACAAGACGTTATGAATAGTAATAACCACTTTTTGAAATTTTAAAAATTTTATTTTTCAAAATGGACTTCAGTTTTGGATTCGAAATATCAAAATTAGCTTAGGGTGAAATTTTGGAACATTTCGGATAACTTTCATATTCTGATGAATAGTGAAAATTACTAAATTTTAATTAAAAATAACTTTTTTAATCGAAATAATTAATAGTGATAAATTATTAATTTTAGTGGTTTTAAAGGATATTTAGAATATATTTTTACAATTTAATACAATGTTGGTCATTGGATGTAATTTCCCATTTAAACTAGACATAAACAAGTGTCAATCTTTTGATAGTTATTTCTCTTAAAAAACACGCTATTTGTTTTGACGATGGGAATAAAATTTTAAATTAGTTAATGTAACTGATATGTTTTGAATTTTTTAAAATAGACATCATTTTTGAATTCATAATATCAAATATAGCTTAGGCCTAATTTTTGGTATTTTTTTGGAAACTTTAATTTTTTGATGAATAGGGAAACCACTAAGTGGTAGTTAAAAAACTGAATTTTTCATAAAACATAATTTTACCGCTTCTGTGAATGGAATTTAAAAAATCTGAACGACACGGTTAATATCAAGGACTAAAATTTTGTTCAATGAGTTGAAAATAATTTTTGGTGAATAGTAACTTTTTACTTTTTTACCACGGTTAAAAGTAAATAGGGTAATTAAGGGTAAAAATGATATTATTGTTACCCTAACACATGTTGTAATTCTATTGGATAATTGTAATTCGACCAAAAAAACTTAGGAATACAATATGACCATTTAGGCCCACTTGGATTAGATTAGGACATTTATTATCAATTCATTTAAAGAAGGGTTAAAATAGTAAAAATCAAAGTTTAATAACTAAATAATTTTCAATATAGGGTTATACATAAGATAAATTCGACTATAAATATTAATAGAAAGATAAAAATATTTCCTACGTAAAGGTATTTTATTTGTAATTTTTAGACTTAAAATAATTTAATTTATTTATGATACAATGATGATGCAGTAATTATCTTATTAATGAAATATTGACATAATTGATGTTATAAAAACCCAAATAAATGTAATTTGAGACTTTTTATAAATTACAATAATTTTATATGTTAATATGACATGTTATTATTGATTTTATTAAATTTTTTCGAACTAATCATTTTGTTATGATTTTCACAAAAATCAATTACCAAATAGTTTTAAAATTGACATAAAATTGTTTTTAAAACAAATATTATATTATTAATTGTTATTTTATTCCTAAAAATTGAAGGTTCTGCCAAATGACTTGTATAAGGTTATATATATTAATAATAAACAACTTGGGGTTCTTTTGGCTTGATATAGTAAGTTTATTAACCTTATAGTGTAAGAAAACAAGAAGACATCGTAAAAGTTAAATTATCTAACTTAAAGTTAAATCTAAATGATAAGGTTCAAATTGATACCTAAACTTGTCTAAATTATATTGGATGAGAGGCTTTAGACCCATCCCCACCTTAGCTTCTACATATATCAATTTGGAGCTATTAAAAACCGAATTTTACTTTATAATAAAATAATATTTTTAGTTATTCCAAAGTTGCCCCTCTCCTCCCTTATAAAAGGGAACCTCATCCCTCTCTTCCTCACACCACTTTGAGCCTTCATGCTCGGCCAACCCCTGACAATATCTCCTCTCCACTTCCCTAGAAACATCCTAGAGGTCCTGGTCTTCTTCAAAGACCAATTTTAGTGCCCTTAGAGGAGGTATCAAAGAGGCGCATCCAAGAAAAGGTAATGCCCGTTACCTATTCTTTCATCTTTATTTCTTCTTCCACTTCTTTTTATTTAGTTGTTTCATTATGAAGTAATAACATCAGTATAAATAATATACTGATATGTTATTATATGTATGAAACAACCCTATTTCACCATCTATCCATCCTACGGAAAACGAAATCACCACACGTGCGTACATACGGAATACCGTCTCCACGCCGTGGTGTAATCTATTTTCACCACCACCTTACTCAGATGGGTATAATGGTGTAAATAATAACTATATATGATTATGTTAAAGTGATGTTGATTCTTAAATAGTATATATACACTTCAATACAATTCCACGATCATGGGAACGATATCAGCGCTCGTGCGTATGTACGGAATACCGTCTCCACGATGTGATTCGACTTGTTATACATGATCTTAATTGCATAATGATTATATAAATGAATTGAGTGAATTAATATTATATATATTACACTAATACCATTCTGGAAATGAGGTATTTATAACCTAAAAAGAAAAATATGAATTTATTCGAAAAAATGCGCATAAGAACAAAAAGTAATAAACACCTGAATAACAAGTAGTAATGAAATATTACTAATAAGAAGCTAAGAATATGACCATATATGATATCATAAAAATAAGTATGATTCTGGAATAACTCAATAACATTATTTAAATCATTATAAAGGAGGTTCGGACACTTACGAAGCAAATCAGACCTAAGGTAAGGGAAAATATCACAATCTCATTTTATCTGAGATTGTTTATACGTTGGTATTTACTGGGGTGTATTTTATCATCCACATCCATGTTTCCTCAATATGTAATATTTTTTCCATCCACCTACAATTGTTTAAATCCAATTTTACCCTTCAGTGAGTTTTTAGTAAAAGATATTAATGGAATCTTTTGTCGTTTTTCGTATGAGGTACTTTTTGACTTTTCCGACAAAAGTACGAGAGGAATGTTTTTTTAACTTATACGGCACGAATGGATTTTTAAAAAATTATTTCCAAGAAGCTTACTTTTCAAGTTTTCATGTTTAGTTTTTAATCAACTTATTTTAGTTTAAAATTGTATAATATGTTAAGAAAGGAAAAAAAATTGATGTAGAAAGGATATTTTCCTCAAGAATGGAGTTCAAGTGTTTTATCAAAATTATTTTCCATCTAAGATAATATAGGGTTCTATTTCTATCCCTATTATTACATTGATTTGATTATGTTTCGATGGAATTATTTTTATGAATTCCTTTATCTTATATGAATTGTTTAATGAGGTCACGATGTTTAAGAATCCCATTTTTATTACATGGGTTATGCTATGATGTATGGTTTATGATTTTGTGGCACACATAATAATGGTATCACTATGAGATGGGTGGAACCTATATCTCCCTTCAACACATTGTGTAAAGATTTTATATCTCATGAGATAGACATGGCTAGAACGGCAGGTTAAACCGGTTCAGTGAAACAGGACTGAAACGACGAGTAAACTCGGTTCAGAAATGGACTTTTTCCACTAAGATTATCTTGTCAATGTGTCTTGACTAATAGTAAATGATTCTCTATGATTTTGTGTGTATGCCACAAAGTTTCATGTTTTAAGTTATGATTATTTGGATTACATTTAACTACTATGATTTATCCCATGTTATGAAATTATTATCTCTTTCACAGGTTAAGATTTCCAAAAGTTATGTTCTTATGTATATGATTTGATTGATATTTCTTTTGTTTACCCTTACTAAGAATAAGAGATCACACTATATATGTTTTTTCCCCAGGATTTAAAGAAAGGTTTTAGGTAAGAAAACAAAAAGGGGAAGATCTTATGGGAGATGTTGAAGATTTTTCACCATGATTAGAAGATTACGTTCCAAGTTTCCAAAGATACTAAACTATTACGGTCCTTGTGTGTCTGTTTTTTGTTATGTATTAAGTATTCCACAAAAGTAATGTAATGTCCATGTACGTCAAGCTACGGGTCTCTACATCGTACGTATCCGAAACTCCTATATAATTATTAAAATAATGTCATTGACTTATTACAGAATCATATTCATTGTTATGATATCATATATGGTTCACTTATGACTTTATATTACCCGTTCTTTTTTAAATTCCATGTTAAAGAGCATTTTGTGTAAAATCTTTTCATTTGTCATCCGTGTTTTGACTTGTAATTATTCATATGATTACTTAGATCATGATTACTTAATTATATAATATAAAACATTATTTATATATAATATATATTCCAAATATACTTATATATAATAGATCGATAAATGGAAAGAAATACACTGTTCATAGAGACGGTAGGCCGTACGTACGCATGAACGTTGTTTCCGTTTCCTCATTGAATTGAATGAAATTAATTGGATGACATAAATATATATTTACATAAATCCAGTATCATTATTATTTCATATATTTCATGATTACTTATCATATATACATTATAATCATTTATGAATGGTTAATCATTGAGAATGAATCTCATCGCGTTGTGGATACGGTATTCTGTACGTTCGCATGAGCGATGATATCATTCCCATGATCGTGATATTTTATTGGAGTGTATGTATACTGTTACATAATCAATATCACTTTAAAATAATCATATATAGTTATTACTTACACCATTATACCCATCCAAGTAAGGTGGTGGTGGAAAATAGATTACACCACGACGTGGAGACCGTATTCCGTACGTACGCACGCGCGGTGATTTTGTTTTCCGTAGGATGGATTGATGGTGAAATTGGTTTGTTTCATACTTATAATAACATATAAGTATATTAGTGATACTGATGTTATTACTTCATAATTAAACAACCTAAGAAGAAGTAGTGTAAGAAGAAATAAAGTTGAATTAATCGGTAACGGACATTACCTCTTCTTTGAAGCGCCTCTTTGAGACATCCTCTTAGGGCACTAAAATTGGACTTTAAATAAGACCAAGACCTCTAGGATGTTTCTAGGGAAGTTTAGAAGAGAACTTTTAAGGGTTTGGCCGAGCTTGAAGGCTCAAATTTCTGTGAGGAGGAGAGGGAGGAGGTGCCCTTTTATAAGGGAGGAGAGTAACACCTTTGGAAATCATAAAAATATTAATTTATAATAAATCTAACCCCACTTAAAAACCTCCAAAAATGACTCATATTCAAATAATAGATATGCTATGGTTGTAATATAATCATCCAACAGAATTTAGACATGTTAGGAATTTATTTTAAACATTATCAACTAGATTTATCCTTATTTAATCAATTTAATTTTATTTGTGGTAATAAAATTCTAAATTTTAAATTATAACAAATAATTACTTATTTGTTGTGTATTTTCCATACTTTAATACTTAATAACATTTTAGACCATATAAATTTAAATTTATAATTTGTAAATATTTTTGTGATTTTTAAACAATTTTATAATATGTTATTTTTATAAAATAACAATAGTGTCAATTTTGAAACTATTCATTTATTTGAATTTAAATAAAATAAATACAGAAGATATATTCTAACTAAAAGCTTTAATAGATTCATAAAATGTCATATGTATCTAGAAAATTAGTGGAGAACATTAAATAGTTCATATAATATTTATTTTATTATTTTTTATAACCATTTATTTGGTTTATCACTTAATAAAATAAATACTACAACATTTTTGTATAATTTATTAATATACTTATTTCTTGCATAACAATAAAACATAAAATCCTATGATGAAGATAAATCTATTAAATTTAACAATAATACTTTTACTAGAATTTATCATCTTAAAATCTCAATATTTAAATTGTTATACTTATTAAATTATGAAGGTGACAACTTTGTCATCATTTAAAATAAAATAATATAAGTGTCATAAATGCTTTTATAAGGCTCCAAACGGTTATATATTAGGTAATTAGATGATTATTGTATATATATACACTAACAATAAGTTTTATTCAGGTTCTTGGGCCTTTTAATGGGTATTATTATTTCAATAAAAACTATATTACTGATTTTTCACATAATAAATACTTTCTGCATCATTAATGTGTCACAATTAATGATAATTATTTAATCCCTAAAAATTCTAAATAAATTATCATGATGTAAATAATTTTATTATCTTTCTGGAGACTATTCATGTTCGATGTTTTGTGATTTTTATCACCAAATTAAAATTATTATACTTATAAGATTTAAGAGAGTGACATGTTGTCAATTTCTTTGGTTTTAATAATAATTAAATTATTTTCATGGTAAAAAGTCCATAAAATAAATCTAATCCGACCCTTAGATGATATGGGTAGACTTTTAGTCATCCAATAGAATTTTGGAATGTTTTAGGGTAATGTTATAATATTATATTCACCATTAATTACCCGATTTACCTTTAACTGTGGTAAATAAAATTTACAGTAGTTACTATTCATAATTCCAAAAAATAAAAAGTTGCCTATTAACATAATTTGGACCCACTGATTCCAAATATAAAATCAATTTTTTCAAATTAAATACATAGAAGTTTCAGAAATTAAATTAAAATTAATCCCGTTGTCGAATGAAAATGGGTTTTTGTTTAAAACATTGCAAAAGATTGAATTGAATTAACCTACGAATTCAATGTAAAATCAATGAAAATGACATACATTATATTAAATGATAAAAATATATTATATTTATTCTTTAAAACCATTCAATATTATAATTTAACCACATAAGTTATTAAGATGAAAAATGTTGTTTTTAATTAAAATATAGTGTGTTTTTACTATTCATTAAAATATGAAAGTTATCAGAATAATATGAAAAATTTATCCAAGGTGAAATTTTATATCCTGATTCCAAATTATAATTTTGTTTTGTAAAATTGAACTTATAAAAATGTCAAAAAGTACATTTAAAGTGGGTGCGCCATCAAAAGGTGGCAAAACTGCATTTTTTTAAAAATACTTATTTTACCTGAAAAAATTATTTTGTTCTTATACCATGATCTAGAAAATGTGTAAGATGAATAATAATGTTATAAAATTAAAAATATAGTTAATACTATTCATAACGGCTAGTTCATAATAATATTATAATAATATATCATTGTTTAGAAAAACTCGGTATTGCGTACAACACACACTATCGAGGAAGGTCGTGATTGCATGTAATGCAAGCCATGTCAGGGTTGCGTTTAGTGCACGAATCCTTTGTTGTTGCGTATAACAAAATACATTGAATATATATATATATACTCAATGTTTCGTAGAATAACTACTATAAAAAACATGAAATTGTGTGTAACACGATCCAAGATTAGTGTTGCATATACTGCAAGCTAATACAGTTTTGCGTGTAGCGCAAGATAATCTTGGTGTAGCATAAAACACATGACATAAAATAAATTAAAAATAATACTTATCATAAAATCTCTGGGTGTTACATTCTACCCCCCTTAAAATTAATTTTACCCTCGAAATTCATCGGGGTTATAAATGGTTTGTTACTTGATAATTTCTTTCATAGAAACCCACATCGTAAAAAGGAATGCTAAAACTTAATTTTAAAAAGTGAAGTATGAAACATAACGGTTACCCAAATTAACTCATCACTAATTTTCCACATAGGATATCATAGGTGAAAATATGGATATGGATGAGAGATGTAACCATCAAATTCTGATGGAGAGTGGTAGAGAACAAGGCTATGAAAAATCCAACAATCACAAAGCCATAAATTTGTGATGATCTAAGGTACCATATGATTCATCGGATATAAGGGCACTAGGACAACATTTTTGGTTTTCAAGATCATATCCCTAAAGTTGATGAATTAAAAGAAATACTTACATGATTTTGGTACAATATCACTCTTTTTCGTGAATTGAAAAATTTCCACTTAATCTCTTAAATAAATGAAGTTGAATTTGTTATTCGTGAAGCATTAGCAGATCATGTGATAGAATGACGGGTCATTCCATCGGTTTCAATCAAATGTTTAGAAAAAGTTATAAGTCCATCTTATGGTGAGATAAATCGTATATGGTTCCATAAATGGCCTTATACTTTATTTATCATACCGATTAATAAAATAAAACTACTTTCCACTAACCACGGACTTCATGTATGCCAGTGTAGGTGATAAAGGCCAGTCGCACTTTGGTTGTGGGTTCGATTCCCACAGCCTTGTCCGACGCGATGGGCTGTCGCCTATCCTGCAAGTTGTCCTTTTTCAAAAGCTATATTATTATAACATCCCATCAATAATATCGAAAAAAGTTCTATCCTTAAACAATACTAACTTATGTACAACATAATCCATTCCAATCAATAGGGTTATCTAAAATAATTCGGTCCAAGATCATAGTATGAAGAAAATGATTACATGAAATGTCACATAACAATCACGTGAATGCCATCATTTATCCCCCATATATCATAAGATATATCTTTTTGGTAAAATTACAAACATGTGAATACCTTAAGCATGTATTCTCTTGAAGAATGAATACACCTTGAACCTTAGGGAAAACATTAATGCAGTTAAAAGTTAACACTTTCCACATACCAAAATCCTAAAAATTCTTTATACTCAAACCATGATATCACTTAGTCATTATATCAATCATGAGCTCATGAATACTGTCAAAAATTTCATTTTCTCCTTATCCCTTCATTATGCGCAAATCATCTCCTTACCAAAAATATCTCAATCACTTTCCAAGGTTACCGGTACCGTAAAATTATTGAAAACCACAATAGACTAATACAAAAATATTCTAATTTACCATAAAAGTACCTCAACAACATTATTCTTGAATACCAATACATAAACACTTTAATCCATCCTCTTCAATGATTGTCCTGGAATAAGTCTGTCCTTGATTTAGAAGTAACTTTTTAGGTCAGGGCATTGAGTTGGGTAATGCCCATGTTCTCCACAAATAAGGCATTGAACTCCATAACAGTCTGTCACTCTATGACCCTTTCTCCACACAGATAAAATTTGTCCCTCCATTTGAGGTATTCCTCAAGGTTCTTTTTCCCTTCTTTAGAAATCTCATTCTTCTTTTCTTTATGCTCCTCGACATGCGAACATGCATAAAATTCTATCTTCCTCTTATTTTATGAATTAATTATACCACTAAATTTCACCTTTTTAATCATATATCACGATGACTGATTCGGAACAATCACAATATCTTTCTCTCTAGGCATTACAAAATTTTGTTGATCATAGTCACCAATTCGTCCATTGGATTCAATGTTAACAGAATTCCTTCTGGTTCCCTCCATTGACTAAAACACAAAAAGAATTCTGTGAGAGGAAAAAATCATACAAGGAAAATAACATAATCATGGGGGAGTACCTTAAATATCTAACAACTTATGTTAAATTATATGATCGTTACCGTAGTTCTAGGACAATATCCTATGTGTATACTTATCCTTAGGAACATCCCTAAACATACCTTAGAAATATCTCTGGGGATCTCACTAACATTTTCACATCCAAGTTTCCAAAGGTTGACTAAACCTTTCCTCTGATACCAACTGTAGATACCTGAAGCTTGATGTACATGGAAATTACATAACTTTTTCGTAATACTTAATACATAACAAAAAAAATAAACACATAAGGACCATAATAGTTTAGTGTCTTTGGAAACTCGGAATATAAACAACTAATCATGTTGAAAGATCTTCAACATCTCTCATAACGATCTTCCCCTTTTTATTTCCTTACCTAAAACATTTCTTTATTTCCTGAGGAAAATAAAACATAAAAGGGTGATCTCAAATGCTCAATAAGGGCAAACATAGAGAACACAAAACAATCCATAAACATTTGAAAGCAAAATCTTGAACATGAAATCTAAACATTAAAACCTTGAGCAAAGACATAAATCTTGGAAGTACGTAAGGAATATATCATAAAGGAACTTTAATCATGATAAAATAGAATGGGAATAAAACATGTAATTGTGGCAACCATTCAGCACATGTCATGATTTCCATAGTAGCCAAGGCATTGCTGCCAAGACCATCTTAGTGGAAAAAGTCCCTTTCTGAATCGAGTTCACTCCTCGTTTCAGTCCTGTAACATTGAACCGTATTAACATAACATTACAGCCATGTCTATCTCATGAGATATAAATATTTAACCAATTCATTGGAGGGAGATATAGGTCCCACCCATCTCATATTGAAATCATTCTTTCGTGTTCCACAATATAAACATAAATCATTCATCATAACCGATGAATAAAATGGGTTTCATAAAAATTATTCCATCATAACGTAATCCATACAAAACAATTGGATATCATTTCATCATTAGAAAAGTAAAACCATGTAAATCGAAGAGACATGATACTTGAAACATACACATGTGAAATAATGTCATCTTAGATGAAAATGGTTTTGATAAAACACTTGAAATGAATTCTTGAGGAAAATATCAATTTTTCTTCAAAATCATTTCCTTTTCACAAAATTTCATGGAATTTTAAAAGAAAAGGATTTTGTTGAAAATAGTCATAAAATCTTTTGGAGGAAGCTTCATGAAAATAAGTCTTTATAAATCCATAAAAATCCTTTCATGCCATATACGTTAAAAAAACATTCTTCTCGTACTTTTGTCGGAAAAGTCAAAAAGTACCTTGTAGGGAAAATAAAAGAATGATTTCTTCCATACCATGGGGTAAAAGTAAAAATGGATAGAATGGAATTTAAAAATACATGAATAAACTTTTATAAAACATGGACATGGATGATAGTAATAACCCCAGTAAATATGTACGAAAAAGCAATCTCGGATAAAAATGAGATTTGAAAAATTATCCCTTACCTTAGGTCTGATATGCTTCATACGTATCCTAACCACCTGTATAATGATTTAAATAATGTCATTGAATTATTAAAGAATCATATTCATTGTTATGATATCATATATGGTTCACTTATGACTTTATATTACCCGTTCTTTTGTAAATTCCATGTTAAAGTGCGTTTTGGGTAAAATCGTGTCATTTGTCGTCCGTGTTTTGACTTGTAATTATTCATATGATTACATAGATCATGATTAATTAATTCCGTAATATAAAACATGATTTATATTTAATATATATTCAGAATATACATATATATAATAGATCGATAAATGGAAAGAAATACACCGTTCATGGGGACGGTAGGCCATACGTACGCATGAACGTTGTTTTTGTTTCCTCATTGAATTGAATGGAATTAATTGGATGACATAAATATATATATACATAAATAAAATATCATTATTATGTCATATATTTAATTATTACTTATCATATATACTTTATAATCATTTATGAATGGTTAATCATTGAGAATGAATCTCATCGCGTTGTAGAGACGGTATTCCGTACGTACGCACGAGCGATGATATCATTCCCATGAACGTGGTATTTTATTGGAGTGTATGTATACTATTACAGAATCAATATCACTTTACAATAATCATATATAGTTATTACTTACACCATTATACCCATCCAAGTAAGGTGGTGGTGGAAAATAGATTACACAACAGTGTGGAGACGGTATTCCGTACGTACGCACGTGCGGTGATTTCGTTTTCTGTAGGATGGATAGATGGTGAAATAGGGTTGTTTCATAATTATAATAACATATCAGTATATGAGTTATACTGATTTTGTTACTTCATAATTAAACAACCTAAGATGAAGAAGTGTAAGAAGAAATAAAGTTTAATGAATCGGTAACGGACATTACCTCTTCTTTGAAGCGCCTCTTTGAGACCTCTTCTTAGGGCACTAAAATTGGCCTTTGAAGAATACCAGGACCTCTAGGATGTTTCTAGGGAAGTTTATAAGATAATTTGTCAGGGTTTTGCCGTGCTTGAAGGCTCAAATTGGTGTGAGGAGGAGAGGGATGAGGTGCCATTTTATAAGGGAGGAGAGGGGCACCTTTGGAAATCTCAAAATTATTAATTTATAATAAATCTATCCCCACTTATAAACCTCAAAAAATGACTCATATTCTAATATTAGATAATATAAGGTTGTAATATCGTCAAAAAATAGAATTTAGACATGTTAGGAAATTATTTTAAACATTATCAACTTGATTTATCCTTATATAATCAATTTAATTTTATTTGTGGTAATAACATTCTAAATTTTAAATTATAACAAATAATAACTTATTTGTGGTGAATTTTCCATAATTGGATAATTAATAACATCTTGGACCATATAAATTGTAATTTATAATTTTTAATGTTTTCTATGATTTTGAAACAATTTTATAATATGTTATTTTTATAAAATAACAATAGTGTCAATTTTGAAACTATTCATTTATTTGAATTTAAATAAAATAAATACAGACGATATGTTCGAACTAAAAGGTTTAATAGATTCATAAAATGTCATATGTATCTAAAAAATTAGTGGAGCACATTAAATATTTCATATAATATTTATTTTATTATTTTTAAAACCATTTATTTGGTTTATCTCTTAATAAAATAAATACTACAACATTTTTGTATAATTATTTAATATACTTATTTCTTTCATAACAATTAAAAATAAAATCCTATGATAAAGATAAATCTATTAACTTTTACAATAATAATTTTACTCGAATTTATCATCTTAAAATCACAATATTTAAATTTTTATACTTATTAAATTGTGAAGGTGATAACTTTGGCATCATTTAAAATAAAATAATACAAGTGTCATAATCGCTTTTATAAGGATCCAAATGGTTATATATTAGGTCATTAGATTATTTTGGTATAGATATACACTAAAAATAAGTTTTGGTCAGGTTTTTAGGCCTTTTAATGGGTATTATTATTTCAATAAAAACTATATTACTGATTTTTCACTTAATAAATAATTTCTGCATCATTAATGTATCACCATTAATGATAATTATTTAATCTATAAAAAATCTAAATATATTATCATGATGTAGATAATTTTATTAGCTTTCTGGAGACTATTCATGTTCTTAGTTTTATGATGTTTATCACTAAATTAAAATTATTATATTTATAAGATTTAAGAGAGTGACATGTTGTCACTTTCTTTGGTTTTAATAATAATTAAATTATTTTCATGGTCAAAAGACCATAAAATTAATCTAATCCGACCCTTAGGTGATATGGGTCTACTTTTAGTAATCCAATAGAATTTTGGCATGTGTTAGGGTAATTTTGTAATATTATATTCATCCATAATTATCTGATTTACCTTTAACTATAGTAAATAAAATTTACCGTAGTTACTATTCATAATTCCCAAAAATAAAAAGTAGCCTATTAACATAATTTGGACCCACTGATTCCAAATATGAAATCCATTTTTTCAAATTCAATACACATAAGTTGCAGAAATTAAATTAAAATTAATCCCGTTGTCGAATGAAAACGGGTTTTTGTTTAAAACATTGCAAAAGATTGAATTGATTTAACCTACGAATTCAATGTAAAATCAATGCTAATGACATACATTATATTAAATGGAAAAAATATATTCTATTTATACTTTAAAACCATTCAATATTATAATTTTACCACATAATTTATTACGATGAAAAAAGTTGTTTTTAATTAAAATATAGCGTGTTTTTACTATTCATTAAAATATAAAAGTTATCAGAATAATTTGAAACATTTATCCAAGGTAAAATTTTATATCCTGATTCCAAAGAATAATTTTAGTTTGTAAAATTGAACTTATAAACATGTCACAAACTAGACTTAAAGAGGGTGCGCCATCAAAAAACGTCAAAATTGCATTTTTTGAAAAATACTTATTTTACCTGAAAAATTTATTTTGTTCTTATACCATGATCTAGAAAATGTTTAAGATGAATAATAATGTTATAAAATTAAAAATATAGTTAATACTATTCATAAAGTCTAGTTCATAATAATATTATAATAATATATCGTTGTTTAGTAAAACCCGGTATTGCGTACAACACACACTATCGAGGAAGGTCGTGATTGCGTGTAATGCAAGCCATGCCAGGGTTGTGTGTAGTACACGACTCCTTTGTTGTTTCATATAAAAAAATACATTGAATACATATATATACTCAATGTTTCTTAGAATAACTACTATCAAACAAACATGAAATTGTGTGTAACACGATCCATGATTAGTGTTGCGTATACTGCAAGATAATACGGTTTTGCGTGTAGCGCAAGATAATCATGGTAGCATAAAACACATGCCATCAAATAAATTGAAAATAATACTTATCATAAAATCTCGGGGTGTTACAATGTGTATAACCTTATGTTAGACCATTATTTTTGTGAAAAATAATTATGGTTCAATGAGACTCTATGTTGATTATTGGTAGTGGAACAATATGATGTTAAAAAACATGTATCCTCTCCACTATATTGAAGACTTGTTTGATCAACTTTGTGGATCTCAATAATTTTCCAAAATTGGCCATCCTTATTAATATCATAAATTGGGGTTTATGAAAGAAGATATATCTAATATTAAATTCCATACAAGGTTTGGACACAATAAATATATAATGTTGCATTTTGGTCATACTAATTTCCATGATATCTTCATGGATTTAATTGAAAGAGTCATTAGAGATTAGTTTGATTTGTTGTGGTATAATTTATAGATTATATTATTATCAACTCAAGGATCAATTAAGTGCATGAAAACCACTTGATAATTGTACTAAAGACCCAAAGGAAGGATAAAATGATTGAAATTTTTACAATGTGTAAAACATGGATTAAAAAAAGTTCATTTTGGGTCAAAGAATCTCAAGAGGGGGTATTGTAGAAGACCCATAAAAGATAGAGGTTATTGAATGTTGTCCTAGGAAAATAATTGTGATAGATATACATAGTTTTCATTGTTTAGATGGATAGTATAGATGGTTTGTGGATAATTTATCAGGACTATATAATTCTTTGACCATGCTAACTCAAAATGGTTCCAGGTTCTTCTATATAGATGAATATGAGGAAAATTACAAGGAAATTAGAAGAAGGTTAGTCTATGCACCTATTCTTACATTACCCTATAGTGCATAATGTTTTATAATATATAGTGATGGATCCATAAAGGGATTAGGATGTGTCATTTTGTAGAATAACATTGTTATAGACCATACCTCATGAAAATTGAATATACATGAGTAAAATTACTCAACTCATGATTTGGAGTTAGTTGTGGTAATTTTTATATTAAAGATATGGAAGTATTATATTTATGGAGAAAAGTGTGATATATATACTATTAAAAAGTTATGAAACAAATATTTCCATAGAAGGAGTTGAACATGGACAAGAGATTATAGTTAGAGTTGATAAAGGATTATGACTAGTCAATACATTATCTCCCTTGGAAAGAAAATAAGGTGGTTGATGATTAGACTCGAAAGGATTGTGATATCTTCTCCATGATAAGGATAAAAAAAGATCCAATATTTTTGGTTTTTCAAAGGACAGATCGTGAAATATATAAGGAAGGGGAAAATATTATCTTCCTCAATTTAATGTTGAACCCTCTATCCAAGTGATGTTTAAATTGGCATAAAAGGAAGATGTAGAACTATAAGAGAATGTTATAAATATTCATTATCTTAAACATGATCAAGATGTATTTATAGGTTTTATTAACCGTGTATCACTACCAGATTTGAAAAATGATCTATTTAAGGAACCTCATAGTTCTTTATTATCTATTCATCCTTCAAGTATGATAATGTATAGAATCTTGAATGAATACTTCCAGTGAGATTTAATGAAGATGAATATCACATAGATTGTATCATTGTGCTTCGTGTTCCAGTATGTTTACAAAGAATGAAAAAAGACTAAGGGGTTATTGCATCCATTACACGTACCAGAATGGAAATGAGAGAATGTCACTATATATTATATTTTCAGACTCCACAAATTTAATGTCTCATAATTTTACTGTAATGTTTTTAATTTGATAGAATTATTTCTAGACTGCATGCTTTTATGACACGTGTTTCCAAGGCCTAGTGAACCAGAAAGGAACTTTTGAACTTTTTATATGGTACGTTCAGTAAACCTGAGAGAAGGTTTTTCTTTCATCAGAACCGAGGCTCAAATTGAAAATCTAAGGGTACCTTTGATCTCAGAACGTTGTGATTCACCTAGAAATGACCTAACTTCGACAAGCAAGGGCTCATTATAAAAGTTATTTTTAGGACTTCTCAAAAAAATAATAATAAAATTTAAAAGAATTTTTTTTCTTTTATCTCCATTGAGTAGTGGACAACAACATACCAGTTCAATGAAAATGATCATTAATAGCGAGTGATTAATGACCCGTTTGTAACAGCAGTTCTTGTAGCATTCTAGGTAAATAAAGAATAAGACATATTTCATATTTATTAATATTTTTGGAATTAAATATTAATATTACTTTAAAATGGTGGCTATGTTCGATAGCATACCTGGTATGCAACAACGAGTTTCTTTGAAATCTTACGTTGCACACTAATAATATAATATTTTAATTTTAAATGGTAGTCAACTCTTAGCTATTGTATTGGAAGGAATGAATAAAAATAAATAAAATATGATTATACATGTTTGTTAAATGTATTTACATTTATCAAATAAAAGATAGAGGCTTAAAATGTGAATAAATCTAAATTTAAGCATAATTTACATTAAAAGGCTAATTTATCGCCTTTTAATGGTGAAACCTTTTTAAATCTAGTTTTGGTCACTTTAATACATTATATATGAACAAATAAAATCCTTCTTTAGAATGGGGACATCAAAATTTATTTTGTGTAAATTTTGGGAATATTTCTGATAAAGTTCATTTTTAATGAATAGTGAAAAATATTGTAATTTAATTCAAAAGTTCCTTTTAATCTAATTTATTTATATGGATAGATTATCTTTTCAATTGGTTTTAAATTTAAATTAAAATATATTTTTACTATTTAATCCAATGTGCTTCATTGGAATTAATTTCGCTTTGAAATTTGACATAAACAAGTACTAATGTTTTGATAGTTATTGTTTCTAAAAAACACGGTATTTGTTTTGATTACGGGAATTAATTTTAAATTTAATTAATTCAACTTCTATATATTTAATTTTTTCATAATAGACATCATTTTTGAATTCTGAATATCAAATATAGCATAGGCTGAATTTTTGGTATTTTTCTGAAAAACATCAATTTTTGATGAATAGTGAAACCACTTAGTGGTAGTTAAAAAACTGCCATTTTCATTTAAATGAAAATTTACCACTTCTGTGAATTGAATTACAAAAATCCGACATACATGGTTGTTATCAAGAAGTAAAATGTGGTTCATTAGGATGAAAATTATTTTTGTTGAATAGTAACTTTTGACTTTTATTTACCGCTGTTAAAGGTAAATTGGGTAATTCAAGGTTAAAAGAATATTATAAATATTTAAAATTACCTTAACACTTGTCCAAAACATATTGTTTGAGTCATTAACGTCCATGGAAATCTTTGGGTCGATTTTGGGACCCATTTGATCCACATGGGAGTGATAATGACAATTTAGATTAATTAACTTAAAGTAATGGAAAATATGACAATAGCAAATATCTTTTATTAAGTAACATTTTACAAGGGGTTATATAAATTATATTTTTGTCTATAAATAGTAATTGGAAAGATAAAAATATGTCCTAAATTATTGTATTTTTTTAATAATTTTTATAAATTTAATAAATAAAATTATTAATGACACAATAATGATTAAGTATTTACCTCATTAATAAATGATTTATATAAATAATATTATAATGATTAAAATATTATCCAAAACTTGTCCAATTATGATTGTATGATTTTATTTAGAGCTTGAGTCATCTTATCTTAGAATATGATGATTTTTGGACTATTAAAAACTGAATAACAATATATAATAAAATAATAGTTTCACACTTTCCTAAAGATCCCCTCCTCCCCCTTTTAAAAGGTGACCACTTCTAACCAATTACTCACACCTCTCAAGCCATTTGGCTCGTCCAAACTCTGCCCAATTAAGCTCAAAACATCCCTATCCTCATCTTAGAAGCCTTAAATTAGGAATAAGTCACTTCAAGAAGTCCTTTGGTTCAAACCAAATTGAGTTACCCAAATTAAACGTAACAGTTTCTCTTAAATTGTTTTCTTTTATTTTAATTCTCCAACCCCTATACTCTTTTTATTTATTTCTATTGTAACAAAACCCGTATCCTTAATATACTAGGATGTTTTTAAGAAGAATTATAACTACAATTACACACACCTCCATGTAATGGATGAAAAACATAATGTTTCTGTGGATGGAAAACTAACGCCTCACGAAATGATGATTGTTCAATTACACCTTACCACCTCACATGGTGTCCATTATGATAGAAAATTATTTATATATGATATATATTATTTTTATGATTTCATTATGTTTCTATACTTCTGAATTATATCAAGACTTTATGGTTTCCATAGTGGGTAAATACGATAATCTCATTTGAGGAAGTGCGGACTACCGCCCCCTTAAAATGATTTGAATCGTTAATGCCTTCTGTGGGATTTATAAAGGATGATTTTAATGATATTATATATTATATTATAGTGTAATTATAATATAACTATGTATCATTATGGTTTATTTCCATTAAAATAATAAATAGTAATTAAAGTGGCGTTCATGCGTATGTACGGCTTACCGTCTCCATGAACGGTGCATTTCATTTCTTACCTCTAAATGTTATGTAGTATTATAAAAACAAGTATATAATGGATATATATGATATATATGATATTAAAATCATGAATATAATTATATATATAATAAACGTTTGACCACATTTACAACTTGTAAATATAAGGTGTTCATTTTTACTCAAGTACTAAATATCAACAAAATGAACGTTATTAACTTAAATGATTGAATAATGTTTATAACATGGTAATAAGTGATATAAAATGAATAATAAACTTTAAAAAGGTTCTTAAGAAAGTATAAATTTTTTTAGTTTACTATTCAGGAGATTAAATAATGATCGAGTCAAGTCAGACACGAGGTAAGTGATCCGACCTCTCTCTTTCTTTTCAAGTAATCTCTTTTATGTCATTTCTTTTATGCTCCATGTTCTTATGTTGGAGGATGTTATTTTATATTCACCATACTATAATTTTTATTTACATATGATGAGAGACCCCCTCTTACTCTCATAAATTTATTTTAATAATTTTTCAGAGGCGTTGTTAGGCTGTCTAATTTTTATAAGGGATTTTATTATCTCACTTTTAATTCCATGAGATTTACATTGTTCGCAACTTATTCATTGAATGTGGTGTATTGTGTACTTCCATTTGATATATATTATCATGATTCTCATTATCTTCATGGTATTATGTGATTTATTTTGTGGTTATTATCTTTTGGTCATACGACTCAGTTGATTACAACGTTGTAATGGGTTTTGTCTCACTTTTTATTCCCGTGAGATTCATGATATATTTGCCACTATTTCCTTTGGTGTGGTGTATTTACTTCCCATTATTGTAATATTTATGTAATATAATCTCATTTATAAGTATCTACATCTTCATTTTATGATACTTCTATCATGCGTCATATGTTTTGTATGTTACCAAACAGGTAAGGGAACCTTTCACCCTCTTCTTTTTAAAAGACATCTTTTTGTTATGTATTTTAATTCACATCTTATTGTGTTGGGATATGTTCTTATATATCCTTATTGATGTAAATTCTATGTCCAAGTGATGAGATTCCATTTTTTATCTCATCAAATATGTTTCTGAATTTGAAAGTGACGTCATTAGTTTGTCGAATTTTTGCAAGGGAACTTCTTAACCCAATTTCGTTTCATTGGGCTAAACAAGTACTTCATAAATATGTCATCCTATGAATATGTTTGAATGACCTCTGATTGTTTTACACTGAATAACCAATAATATTTAGTGTATTTATATTTTCCACAAATAATTATATAATTGATTTATCCTTAATCTAAGGATACCATCTTTATAAGGTATTTCATCTCAATTTACATTCCATTGAAACTTAATTGTTGTCATTCACCAATTCACTCTTATATGGTGTATATACTGTCCTTTGACATATTATATCATTAATACCTTTATTCTCATGATATTATAAAGTTATGATTAAATTTTATTCCTCATGTATTTTTATTCAAGTATCTCTCATTTTGTTAAAAACACTTTACCTAAAATATCGTTTTAACTATTTTAAAGATTTATTCTTCTAAATATTTCTCATTAATGTCCATGTTTTAAAAATGGTTTTTAGGATTTATTTATATGGACATTAATGTTTTCAATTGTTATTTCATTTAAAAGCTTCAAAGTGGTATGGGACACTTTTATTCAAAGTCACTTTTTAAATAGTTTATGAAAATGGACTGATTATTTCAATATCTTGAAATTACTTCTTGTGATTGAAAATGAAATTTTATTAGTGAAATGTTTATATTTGAAATATTTTATGAGTTATAATGGTACTTGGACATTTGACGAGTGGTTACTTGATAAACTATATGACAGGTGGTGCCATGAATACCAGGACGGGTGGTTACGTTATAACCTCCAATGCATTGGTTATGAAAGTCGGTCGTATGGCTATTCCATTTAGTGATATGTGTGGAAGTCGACCGTATATTTATTCCATTTATGTATGTCTATGTCCCAATTTACCTTTATATGTTATTTGTTTTTATATGGGTTTTATGGTAATATTTTGGATACAAAAGGTTATATACTGATCCTTTATTCAGTGAAGAGTATTCACTACTTCATAAAGGAGAAAAGTATTACTTATGATAATGTATTCATGGTTTACTTGTTGTTTTGAAAAACTAACAGTTTTACTTTTTTGTGTATCCCTTATTGAGCTTTTTATGCTCATACCATGTTTTTTGAAATGTTTTTCACAGGAAATAATGTGGAATTGGTTCAAGGATGGGATCAAGGAAAACTCATGTTGTAAAAAACATGGAACTAGACATGACTTTTTTCAAGAGTCCATGTTTTGTAAAAAAACGGATACTTGGCAGAAGTGTCTTCATTGTAATTTTTTTTGAAATGATATAGTTATGGCCTAATTCTCTAAAACTCTAAACCTGAAAAGATCATCAATTTGAATTATTCATTTAATTCAAGATTATGCAATGTTTTAAGGTTGGGTCCTTATAGTTGGTATTAGAGGTCAGTTTAGATAACTTTGGAGGTTAGGGTACAATTTAAGCATAAGTTAAATTACCATAATGGTTTGGATTTTAGAAAGATTCATAGTTATTTTTATAAAGTGAATGAGTTTAAGATAAATGAATAAGTATATCTTAGTGTTATATGATTATTTTATGGATATACTCACACTGACCTTTTTTGTTATAGTAAATGGCTGGATCGAGCAGGCACCAAAGTAATAGTGGATGTGAAGAAAACTAGGATAGTTTTCTGAACAAGCAGCTGAATGAAATGTGAGCTTCAATGAGAACTCTTGTATTTATTGTCAACCAACTATCTAGAGTCATGATTGACCACCCAAACCTTAGTGATTTTTATAAGACATCATATATGTGAGAAAAAATCCCTACAGATGTTCAGGTAATAATCATAACGATAAGTATGTTAAAAACCAATGTTTCAAAGATGTGGAAAGAAACACATAGGAAAATGTTTCAATGGGACAGAAAGATTCTATAGATGTGGAAATGAAGGTCATAAAGCAAGAACCTGCAATGGAAAAAAGGAATAATCTAGTGGACTCTAGAAAAGGGAAAGAAGTTATTTTTGAAGGATCAATTGAATGTTTTAAATGTGGTGAGCAAGGTCATTATTCAAACACATGTCCTATGATGATGTTTCGGGAATGGGATCACCAAGAGCTTTCAAATATTCATTTACCAATACCTAATGCCATTCCGATTGAGGATGAAAAACTGACAATGGCCAATGAAAGGAATGGATTATTTCTTAACATAATTTTTCCTATTATTGAAATCTTAGGATATGATTCATGAATTTTTTTGTAGGAAAGATGTATTTCAGAATAAGTTGGTAAAGAATGGTTAATGTATCATGAAGAATTTTGAATGAGTAAGAGGTCAACATATAAGGGATTCAAGAGTTATGGTAGATTTCAGGATGGTGAAATGCTTAAATTTATTAAAGCTCTTCTGATGATTGGATTACATTAGAACACACTTTATAGTATGTGTAACCCTAAATTTTTATATATGAAAATTTTATTCAAGGAATAATTATCTTTTTTTTGTATTTGTAGTTATAAAGAACCATTTAGGTTCATATGATCCTTGAATTTGAGGCAATTACCATTTAATACATTTTGGGATGCCAAATGAAAGTTATTAGATAACCATTGTGGATAAAATATTTTATCGTTATTTTTGATGAATTTATCTCTTTTGGGAATGTTATAAAATTATGTAGTTTTTGAAAAGGGAAAACACGCAAACTATGTGACCACCCGTCGCATCGGACATAGCTGTGGGAATCGAACCCACAACCAATGTGTGACTGGTATTTATCGCCTACCACTGGACTATGTGAAGTCCCAGGTTAGTATGACTAATTATTTTTATTTAGATGATCTTATGAATTAGGAATAAGTTGATTTTTTGTTATCTATGGAGATTATTAACCTATCATGTAGGATATTTGATTAGGTTAATTACTTTTCAGTAAGAGAATTTAAGGGTAACTGATGTTATTTGGAGATAAATGTTAAGATTTACCATGGAAGACTATGTGATTAAATCCTTCAGAGATTTGGGTTTCAATCTTATTTTAGATTACTTTGAAGAATTTTAAGGATAACTGTTTATTTAATGGTCTTTCTTGAACCTTGGGGTATTTTTGTTGAATTTTGGAGATTAAGAGTAGTATTTTATTTTATAAAGGATTATACATTTGGTGATTGTCAGATCTTAGACTAAAAAATTTGGTTTTAGTTGATATATATTTCATTCTTTTGGATTATTTGATTCTCTCGATATTGATTATAGTGCTATTAATGTGAAAAAAAAGTCATCCTGAATATTCATCATTTGTAGAAAATATGAGTTTGTGTTAGAAATATAAAAAAAGATGAGTGTTTACATGACAAGTATGTATATTTACTTATGTTTATGGTTAATATCATAAATAAATTCCTCAACAAAAAGTAACTTTAAACAAAAACCTTGTCTGTTAAATTTTCCAACTGGGGAATCAAATACTGTTTAACCCATCACAAGTTTGTGATTTTCTGGGGTTAAATTTATCCTAAACATTTTTCCTAACACTCTCCATCATAACATGAACCTTTTTTTCTCCTTCATATCCATGTTTTCATGGAATATTAGTATGGGTTAACTTGGGTGACCTTTGTGATTCTCTTTATTTCAATTAATGTGATAGTTTTACTGACTCTTTTTCCAATGTGGGACTTTCAATGATGTTTTGGAGACCATTTTTTTTAAATGGTGAGGACAAAATTCCCAAAAGGGGGGAAGGATGTAACATCCCAGGTAAATAAAGAATAAGAAATATTTTATATTTATTAATATTTTTGAATTAAATATTAATTTTACTTTAAAAGGGTTTCTATGATACATAGCGTACCGGATACACAACAACGGGTTTTTTTAAAATCTTACTTTGCACACTAATAATATAATGTTATTATTTTAAATGGTAGTCAACTCTTAGCCTTTTTATTTTCAGGAATGAACAAAACTAAATACACTATGATTATAAATTTTTGTTAAATGTATTTACATTTATCCAATAAAATTTAGAGGCTTAATATGTGAATGAATCTAATTTTAAGCATAATTTACATTAAAAGGATGATTTATCTCCTTTTAATGGAAACCCATTTTTAAATCTAGTTTTTGTCACTTTAATACATTCTATATAACCAAATAAAATCCATCTTTTGAATGGGGACATCAAACTTTACTTTGTGGAAGTTTTTGGAATATTTCCGATAAACTTCATTTTTTAATGAATAGTGAAAATATTGTATGTTAATTCAAAAGTGTATTTTAATGTAATTTATTTATATAGTTAGATTATAATTTTAATTGGTTTTAAAGTGAAAATAAAATATATTTTTACCATTTAATCGAATGTGGGTCATTGGAATTAATATCACTTTGAAATTGGACATAAACAAGTATCAATCTTTTGATAGTTATTGTTTCTTTAAAACACGCTATTGGTTTTGATATCGGGAATTAATTTTATTGTTAATTAATACCAATTCTATGTATTGAATTTTTCATAATAGACATCATTTTTGAATTTGGAATATCAAATATTTCTTAGGCTGAATTTTTGGTATTTTTCTGAAAAACTTCAATTTTTGATGAATAGTGAAACCACTTAGTGGTAGTTAAAAAAACTGACTTTTCATTTAAATGAAATTTTACCACTTTTGTGAATTGAATTTAAAAAATATGACATACATGGTTGTTATAAAGAAGTAAAATTTGATTCATTAAGAAGAAAATAATTTTTGGTAAATAGTAAATTTTGACATTTATTTACCGTGGTTAAAGGTAAATAGGGTAATTCAAGGCTAAAGGAATATTATAATAATTAACAAATACCTTAAAACTTGTCCAAAACTTATTGGTTTAGTCATTAACGACCATGGGTATCTTTGGGTCGATTTTGGGACCCCTTGGATCCACCTGGGAGTGATAATGACAATTTAGATTAATTAACTTAATGTAAAGGGAAATATGACAAAAGAAAATATCTTTTAGTAAATTAATTTTTGTAAGGGGTTATATAAATTATCTTTTTGTATATAAATATTCATTGCAAATATAACAATATTTAATAATTATTTTATTTTATTTATAATTTTTATACATCTAATAAATTAAATTATTAATGAAACAATAATGATGCAGTATTTATCTCATTAATAAATGATTTAAACAATTAGATTATAATTATTAAAATATTCTCTAAAACAAGTCCAAATCAGATTGGATGATTTTACTTCGACCATGAGTCATCTTATAGTCGAATATAATGATTTGTGGACCATTAGAAACCGGATATCATTATATAATAAAATAATAGTTTCAAACTTTTCTAAAGAGCCCCTCCTCCCCCTTTAAAAAATAGACCACTTCTAACCAATTCCTCACACCTATCAAGCCATTTAGCTAGTCCAAACTCTACCCAATTAATCTCTCAACATCCCTCTCCTCATATTAGAAGCCTTAACTTAGGCATAAAGCACTTTAATAAGCATTTTGGATCAAACTAAAGGGAGTTACCCAAATTAAAGGTAACTGTTTCTCTTAAATTTCATTCTTTTATTTTAATTCTCCAACCCCTAAACTCTCTTTATTTATTTTTTTAACAAACCCATTATCCTAAATATACTAGGATGTTGTTATAAGAAGTATTAGAACTACACTTATACACAACACCATCTAATGGATGAAGAACATAATGTTTCTGTGGATGGAAAACTAACACCTCACGAAACGATGATTGTTCAATTACATATTACCACCTCCCATGGTGGACATTATGATGGAAATGTATTTATATATGATATATAATATTTTTATGATTTAATTATTCTTCTTTACTTCCCAATTATATCAAGCCTTTATGGTTTCCATAGTGGGTAAATACGATAATCTCATTTGAGGAAGTGCGGACTACCGCCCACTTAAAGTGATGTGACTCGTTAATGCCTTATGTGGGATGTATAAAGGATAGTTTTAATGATATTATATATTATATAATACTTTAATTATAATATACCTATGTATAATTATGTTTTATTTCCATTAAAATAAGAAATATAAATGAAAGTAGCGTTCATGCGTACGTACGGCTTACCGTCTCCATGAACGGTTCATTTCATTTCTTACCTATAAATGGTATGTACTATTATAAAAACATGTATATGCTGGATATATATGATATATATGATATTCAAATTATTAATATCATTCTTGATATAATGAACCTTTGACCACATGTACAACTTGTAAATATAAGGTGTTCATTTTTACTCAAGTACCAAATATCGACAAAATGAACGTTATTAACTTAAATTATTGAATAATGTTTATAACATTGTAATAAGTGATATAAAAAGAATAATAAACTTTAAAATGGTTCTTAAGAAAGTATAAATTAACTTTAGTTTATTATTCAGGATATTAAAGAACGATCGAGTCAAGTCGGACACGAGGTAAGGGATTCCACCTCTCTCTTTCTTTTCAAGTACTCTCTTTTATGTCATTTCTTTTATGCTCTATGTTCTTATGTTGGAGGATGTTATTTTGCATTCAACATACATTAATTGTTATATTCATATGATGAGAGACCCTCTATTACTCTAATCTATTCATTTTATGAATTTTTAAGAGACATTGTTAGGCTGCCGAATTTTTGTAAGGGTTTTTTATCTCACTTTTAATTCTGCGAGATTTCCATTGTTCGCCACTTATTCATTGCATGTGGTGTATTTTGTAATGAAATTTGAAATATATTATCATCATTCTCATTATATTCATGGTATTATGTGATTAATTTTGTGGTTAATAACTTTTGGTCATACGACTCAGATGATTACAACGTGGTAAAGGGCTTTGTCTCACTTTTTATTCCCGTGAGATTCATGCTAAATTTTCCATTATTTCCTTTTGTGTGGTGTATTTAATTCCCATGATTGTACTCCTTATGTAATATAATTTCATTTATAAGTATTTACATATTCATTTTAGGATCCTTCTATCATGTGGCATATGTTTTGTAAGTTACCAAAACCAGTAAGGGAACCTTTCACCATCATCTTTTTAAAAGACTTCTTTTTGTTATGTCTTTTAATTCACATCTTCTTATGTTGGGATATGTTCTTATACATATTTATTTCTATAAATTTTAAGTCCAAGTGATGATATACACTTTTTTCTCTCATCAACTATGTTTCTGAATTTGAAAGTGATGTCGTTGGGTTGTCGAATTTCTGCAAGGGAACTTCTTAACCCAATTTCGTTTCTTTGGGTTAAAATTTTACTTCATGAATATGTCATCCTATGAATATGTGTGAATGACCTCTGATTGTTTTACACTAAATAACCAATAATATTTAGTGTATTTATATTTTTCACACATAATTATGTAATTTTTTATCCTTAATCAAAGGATACCGTCTTTATAAGGTATTTGGTTTCAATTTACATTCCATTGAGACTTAATTGTTGTTATTCACCAATTCACTCTTATATGGTGTATATAATCTCCTTTGAAATATTATATCATGAATACCTTTATTCTCATGATATTATAAAGTTCTGATTAAATGTTATTTCTCATGTATTTGTATTCAAGTATCTCTCATTTTGTTAAAAAATCTTTAACTAAAATATCATTTTAACTGTTTTAAAGATTTATTATTCTAAATATTTATCATTAATGTCCATGTTTTAAATATGGTTTTTAGGATTTATTTATATGGACATTAATGTTTTCAAATGGAAATTCATTTAAAATCATCAAAGTGGTATGGGACACTTTGATACAAAAATCACTTTATAAATTGTTTATGAAAATGGATTGATTATTTCAATATCTTGAAATTACCTCTGGTGACTGAAAATGAAATGTTATTTGTGAAATGTTTATATTTCAAATATTTAATGGGATATAATTTTAATTGGACATTTGATGGGTGGTTACGTGATAAACCATATGACAGGTGGTGGCATGAATACGAGGATGGGTGGTTACATTATAACCTCCAATGCATTGGGTATAGAAGTCGGTCGTATGGCTATTCCATTTAGTGAAATGTGTGGAAGTCGACGGTGTGGTTATTCCATTTATGTATGTTTATGTCCCGAGTTACCTTTATATGTTATGTGTTCTTTATATGGTTTTTATGGTAATCTTTTGGTTACAAAAGGTTAAGTAATGATCTTTTATTCAGTGAAGAGTATTTACTACTTAATAAAGGTGAAAAGTAATACTTATGTTAAAGTATTCATGGTTTACTTGTTGTTTTGAAAAACTAACAGTTTTACTTCTTTTTGTATCCCTTACTAAGATTTTTATGCTCATCCCAAGTTTTTTTTGAATTTTTTTCACAGGACATAATGTAGAATTTGTTCAAGGATGGGATCAAGGAAAATTAATGCAGTCTTAAACATGGAACAATACATGAATTTTTTCAAAAGTACATGTTTTGTAAAAAAAATGGATACTGGGCAGAATTGTCTACTTTGTAATTTTTTTTTAAATGTAATAGTTATGGCCTAATTTTATAAAACTCTAAACCTGAAAAGATCCTCAATGTTAATTATTCTTTTAATTGATGATCATGTAAAGTTTTAAGGTAGGGTCCTTATAATGTTTTTATCTAAATGATTCATTATGTTCTCATTAAATGTGGCACATTAATGATCGTTATTAATGAGAGATACGCCTCTACACATATTTTCTATTAATAAGAAAACATGTCTGATCTGAGGATTAAAAAATTCATAGAATCTCTGATGAACCGTCAGAAAAATACCTCTACAATAAAAAAGGAATAACGAAGAGAATCACGTTGGAGGATCTAATCCTGAGGTCGACGAGCAGTGGAGAATACCAACGAACACAGATCGACGATGACACAAAACACTTATTTTGTCCTTAGTATATCCAACGTATCTAGGTATGGGTTTATGCGTTCTTTGAATTTGATAATTCATTCCTCATTGTTGAAATCAACAATGAATGGAGATCAACGGACTAACATTTCTATACGCGATCTATTAGTTTTTGCAGGAGTTTCCAATGTGGGGATTTTAATTGGGTTTTAATTTTTTCTAAGTGGTTAATACTTTCCTCCATGCTTAAACCTTAACGTAGAGGGTGTGGGCCAACCTGAACAAGAATCGGACCGTCCTATATAGTTTTTTATTGTGATTTATTGATGGAATATTCCTCAATATGGTAATAAAGTGATATTGAGGTTGTCGCAGTGAAGGGGATGACCTAATGATTCTATAGATTCCTGTGGTTTGAGAAATTGCCAACCAGACAGACTTCAATGGACTACTGAAGATACTGTTGGAATGCCGGTACTGGCGGAAAGGTGGAGAAGCACCTATTGGACCCCTGTGTAGGGGCGGCCCGCTTGGGATGCTCGGGCAAGCAGACATAGGTTGTCCATCGACCATGTGCAAGATTCTGGCTGGCCAACACGGTCAGCTATGTAGCGCCATCACGGCCACTAGACCACAGTGAGGAGACCGGACTGTGTCAACTATGGGGTGAGCATGAGTCCAGATGCGGTTGTCATCCGCATCCTGACTAGGAGGACTAGTCTGAGCCCACAACCCATTAGGCCGGACCAGCGCCACTGAGCCCAACCATTCTACCGGGCCGGACTATGCCACTAGGCCGGACACAACACAAGGGTGAACATGTAGGCCCAATGGGCCAGCTACCCCAAACCCATGCCAGACCTACGTCAGACCCACCCTAAACCCATGTATAGGTTCAAGTCATGTCGGCCTGATATAGTCAGATAGGACCTGGACCCAATCGGCCCCGTTTCACTAAAACGATTATAACTTCCAGACTTGGCATCAAAATAATACACTAACTCTAGAGTGAGGACCCGTTCCATCTGGTGTTCTATTTGAGATACTCCTTATAGGTTTTGGAAGATGTTGGAGTATGTCTGGGTGGGATCAGACTCAAATCTAACTATGGCCATTTTATAAAAATCATATAACATATAGATCGGGCATCCAATCGACATGTCGTATATTATATTAGAACCCTTATGAAATGAAATTCCTTTGGGTTAACTCAAAATGATATTTCATTAAGGTTGATTTATGACTGAGTCTTGAGAATAATAACTTTAGAAACTCATATGTACAAGGTGTGGGAATCTAGTGGATGGTTGTCAAGTGAAGAGCTACCATCTGTGGATCAGCAATGGTGTGACCCTCCATGGATCAATAAGAGTGTGACCCTACATGGATCGGCCATGGTGCAACCCACTTTGGATCGGTATGAGATATAACCTCCATGGAAGAGAAATAGAAAGACCCTCTATGGATTAGTAATAGCATGGACATCTTTGCATCCTCATGAGAGAGACCCTTTGTTGATCTACAGTAGAGAAACCTATTGTGGACCAGCCATATAGTGACCCATCATGGATCAGCAGTACCGTGACCCTTTGTGGATCATATGTAGAGAAAAATTTCAAATATTAGCAGGTGAGCCTCTCAATAGAATAAGATGATCTATCTTAGGACTAATTATCATTATTATTATTCTTTAATATGTATACCTTGTATGAGTTCTGTCTTTTATATTGTTCTATGTACTTGATATATTTCTTAGTGGTATTACCCATGTGGTATTTCCATTGTGATGTTCTCATTCATGGATTACTGGGAGACCATCAGGGGTTTCGGGGTCCCAACTGAGTATTTTTATACTCACCCCTACACGGAATTCCCCCGCACCTATTGTGTCTTGTGCAGTTGAAAGAAAACTTTGACCAAGACTTTTGGAGAGCCAGGACTAGATGGTGCTCTGAGGTGGATCGATAGACATTATGTGCTGCAGTGACAACTGACATAGAGATTTACCTACCCATCTGGTAGGATCCTTGGTGGACGACCTCCAGATCTCATACTTATTTTTTTGTAGTTTCCCTTCAGTTGGGCTTGAATTTTAGCCCCTATACTTTCAGTTACACACCTTACCCTTAGTGTTGGTACTTTTTGGTGGTTGTGTTAATTTTATTTCCTTTGTGATTATCTTTGTGTAGTTTTCCATGTCTGTGTGTGTAAATGTTTACAGGAAATTACTTTCCTTTTTGGATATGGATTTCCGATTATAGTAACTAGACCTTGTCCTATGTAAGACAGACTTGGGGTAGTCACAGAATGGGGCTCGGAAGATGGGTTGGGACAACGTGGTATCAGAGGGGGTCAGTTCTACCTTAAGAACTATGAGTTTTCAATTGTTTTTAATGGGGAAACAATGATTAGTATTTGGAGATTGGATTTTAGATCACGGAGTCTAGTGTTGGTGCGATGACCGATGTATCCATACATCATGACCCTGAGTTCTATTTTCCAAATCACTACATGAAAACAGTGGTTCATGTGTTTCAGAAATGTTTTTATCTAGATCATTTTTGAGTCTTCTCACCAGATATATCTTTTTGAATGTGGTGCATCTATTTCCTTATAGGATGGCTCCACGATGACAACCAGCCAAGATTATCGTGAGAGATCATGATGATGGCCCACCGAGCAATGAGGCATTGGTAAAGGGACCACATACAGAGATATAACCTGTGGGTAGGGTACCGAAAACCCCACCACTCTTAGGGAAGAAGATTATATCAGCACCACCAGTGGAAAGTGCACGCCGACTGAGAATGATGCATGAGTTCTAGAGGAAGATACCTCTGTGGTTTTGAGGTGAGATGAATCATTAGGCAGCTGAGGACTGGCTGGGGGTTGTGGCACCAATATTTCACTTTGGTAGAGACACTAGTAGAACAGATGGCGATCCTAGACACTAGAATTTTTTTAGGGAATAGTAGGGAGATGGTGTAGCTTGACTCTCTAGATGCGTGAGGAGGTGTCCCTTTTTTGGATGGACTTCGAGAGCCTCTTTAAGGAATAGTTTTTACCAGTGACACAATGCTCAGTGCACATTCAGGAGCTGTTTCACCGATATCATGGATGGTTGATTATCGCTCCATACTCTGTGAGGTTTACCAAACTCACCCACTACTCAACCGACATGGTGTGTAACCCATTCATCAGCACCCGTACCTTTGAGTAGGGACTCCGATGGGAGATTAGGGCTTTTATGATTTCAGTTAACATCCCAACACAAGCTAGAGTTCTATATAGATCACTAATGGTGGAGAGTTACCTTTCCAAGTAGGCATCGACAATAAGAGCCACCACCATACAATGGGTAGTTGATTCATCTGTAGTAGGTAGTTGGCTGATGACGCAGAGTCCCAAACGGGCCAGATCTTTCGGAGGAAGACCCCATGATGAAGGGTCAGAGGTGAGGATATCACGAGGAAGTGGAGGTCAGCATATGATCAGACTATTCTAGTCAAGCAGCGGGAAGGGTCACATGTCTTACGGACTGCCTGACCCTCCATACTAATGATCAGAAGATGGTTGAGGGACTGCTGAGGAAGAGGAAGCAGTTCTAGAGAGGATGTCTATAGGTTAGCGGACATGGTAGGGGAGAAGACTGAGTAGTAGATGGTGGGTGATAGTTTGAGGTGTTAACTCAACCACCCCCATGTAGTCCACCCCGACCTCAGGGAGTAGGTAGACAGGGGATAGCACAACTTCAGGCTTCAGAGGATTATGACCACGGCACTCCAGAGCTAATATGAGGTATGATCTATATCTTCTCCACCCTAGATGTCGTTCTTATAGAAACAGGTTCTATTCTCTCCTTCTTTTCCATATATCACGTTCAGTGCTCTAAGATTCAGATGGAGTTGTGGGCTCGATCCTTACACCTAGAGACTCCAATGAGAGGGGATTTGACAATTACACACTAGTTATGATTATGTGAGCTTACACTAGGAGAAGAGAGCTTCAACAGGGATCTCCTAGTAGAAGCGCCAAGGCCTTATAACATCATCTTGCATATGGAATGGTTATCCACAATCCATTCTCAAATAGACTATTTTAGGAGTACATTGTGGTGTGTCCACAGTGGTGGGACCATGTTTTCCTTCACCTAAGATAAAGAAGACTTTACACCATAAGCTGGACTTTCTCGAAGGAGGGTGCAACCGATCACTCACCAGTTGGCTAGCCTCACCCTCAGTACAGTGGATGATAGGATTCCAAGATTTCATGTAGTGGTGGACATGTATGAGGATGTATTTCTTAAAAATGTTAAGGTACTACCTCCTCGTAGGGAGGTATAATTTTACATCAAATTGTACACTAACATGACAGTAATATTGACATTAGCATATCAAAAGGCTTTTGAGGAGCATCCTGAGATGAGGGTGCTATTAGAGGACTTGTTGTAGAAGGTTTCTATAAGGCCCAACTTTTCACCATGGGAAAACCTGGTGCTTTTTTCAAGAAGGAATACGAGATTTTGAGGTTGTTCATGGACATACGACACATGAACTGGGCAACCGTAAAGAACAAGTATCCACTACTGTGAATCAATGACCTTTTTGACTATATGAAGGGATTGAGTTGGTTATCGATGATATACCTCCTATCAAGCTATCACCAGCTTTGGATATGGGATGAGGATGTGCCAATGACAACCTTCAGGTACCAATATGGCCACTATGAGATCTTAGTGATGTCTTTTAGTGTGACCAATGCCTTAATAGTGTTAATTGGACTCATGAACAATATGTTCCAGCATTACTTTGACCGATTTGTTGTGGTCATCAATGATGAAATCTTGGTTTACATAACATCATAGATGGAGCAAGCTATACACCTATAGATAGTATTGGATACACTCTGATAGAACCATCGATATGGAAATATCTTGAAGAGTTAGTTTTGGATTCATGAAGTTCACATTCTGGGATATTTCATATTAGGGGATGGAGTTGTAGTGGATCAAGAAAAGATATAGGTGACGATTCCTTAGGAGCCGCCTAGGAGCGTGACTGAAGTTAGGAGTTTCTTGGGGGTTTGATGGTTACTATTGAAGGTTCATGACCAACTTCTATAGAGTTGTATCACCCTTATCATATTTGAAATGGAAGGGAAATCCCTTCACATGGATGGAGAAATTTTAGTAGACTTTCCAGGAGCTCAGGTGGAGACTGACTAGTGCCACCATCTTAACACTACTAGTGGAGGGTGTTGGGTATGTAGTTTACTACGATGCATTAGGGACTGGATTGGGTTGTGTCCCGATGCAGGATAGAGCATTGATTAACTACTGATCACAATATTTAAGACAACATGTGAAGAACTATGAGACCATGACAAGGATTTAGCAACAGTGGTCATTTCCTTAAAAATGTGACGACTCTACTTGATGGTTGAACGATTTACAGTTTAATCTAAACACAAGAGTATTAGGTATATATTCTCTCAGAATGACCTAAACATGAGACAACTGAGATGGCTAGATTTCCTCTAGGACTGTGACATTAGATATACTATAATCCTTGAAAGGGGAACATGGTGGTAGATGCGCTGAACAAGAGGGCCTATTTGTAGCTACTGAGTGAGGTTACATAGATGTTGGACACATTGCATGTATCTTTCATGGATGATGGTGAAGCATCATACCTTCAGTCAAAGAGTGATACTCCCCCAATTTTACTATGAGTCTAGGAGGCCCAGATGGTGGATTTTGATTGTGATGCCTGACGTGCTTAGTTATCCTCAGGACGGGATCCCGATGGATTTTAGATAGGTGGGGATAAAATTTTTCATTTTAGAGGGTACACCTTAGTGCCAGTGATATTGCTAGAGGAGGTGTTGGGGGAGTCCCACAAATCCCCATTGGTGGTACATCAAGGAGTAGTGATGATGTACCGAGATCTCCGACATCTGTACTGGTGGCCAGGGATGAAGAAAGAGGCAGGTGAGTTCGTTTCTCGAAGCCTCACTTGTCAGAAAGTGAAGGACAAGCATCAGGTTCCAACAAGAATGGCCCATCCACTCGAGGAACCTTAGTTGAAATGGGATGTTATATAGATAGACATAGTGATATGGTTACCACATGAATCCAGGGGTCACAACTCTATCTGGGTGATCATTGAAAGACTCACCATGTCATCTCACTTACTACCCATCCTGAAGCAGGGACCGGTATAGGGCTTGTGACACCTCTACGTCCAGTAGGTAGTGAGTATTCGTGGGGATCCTTCGATGATCATCTCAAATCCTGAAACTAGTTTTACATCTTGACTTTGAAAGGAATTACAGGAGGTGTTTGGGATGCAGCTGCACTTAAGCATATCTTTTCATCCCCATTCGGATGGTCTGATGGAATGGACCATAAAGAACTTGGAGAAAATGCTATGCTCTTGCATCCTAAATTTTGGTCATAGTTGGTAGGACCAACTACAACTGGTGGAGTTCTCTTACAAAATAAATCCATCATTCCACTGTTGGAATGGAACCATTTGAGTCCTTCTACGGGCAAACTTCTAGATCACCCCTATGTTGTACATAGCAAGGGGAGTCAGAACTCAAGGTTATGGAGTTGGTATGGGATACCACTGAGAAGGTGATGATCATCCAGGAGAGGATGATGACTATATAGAGCAGGTATAAGTCTTATGTCGACAAGAGATTAAGTCCCTTGGAGTCTGAGGAGGGAGATCATGTGTTCCATTGGGTCTCACCGCGATGAGGATTGCATAGATTTTTCCTTGGCAACAAGCTATCTCTGAGGTTAGTCAGACATTTTCATATTCTTAGTACAGTTGGTGAGGTGTCATAGGCCTGGATCTTCCTACACTAACGCATTGGTTCCATGATGTTTTTCATGTGTCATAGATGAGGAGTTACGTGCATGATCAATCGCACGTCATCGACTGGAGTGATCAGTACATTGAAGATGGGGCGACGTTAGGAGATTTACTGGTGGTGATAGAGGATCGAAATGAACGAGTCCCTCATGGATGGTCGATTACTCTGATTCATGTTCAGTGGAAGCACGGGATCCTCCAGGAGATCACATGGGAGTGAGAGGGTCAGGTTTCTTCTTAGTACCCCACTTGTTTGATTATACCATATTTTTTCTTTTGGGGAAGTAAAGCCCTGTGACGGGGAGAATGTAATGTCTCATAATTTTAGTGTAATTTTATTTAATTACATAAAATTATTTTGAGACCACATTCTTTGACAGTATGTGATTCTAAGACCTAGTGATCCCAAAATAGACTTTTAAACTATTTTTAAGGTACGTTCAGTAAACAAGCGGGCAAGTATTCCTATATTTTGAACTAGTACTCGGATAAAAAATACAATGGTATCAATGAACTCAAAATGACATGATTTGACTAGAAATGACTTAACATTATCCAACAAAGTCTGAGCAAAAAATTTATTTTTCATGATTTTCAAGAAAAAAAATAAAAGAATTTAAAAGAATTATTTTATTTATTTTCTCACCATTGAGAAGTGGATTGCAGGGCAACGGTGCATTGATGAGGATCATTAATGGATGCTCATTAATGGACCATTTGTCACCTCAATGATAATATCTAAATTGTTTTCTAATGGATCATTAAAGTTGCCTCATTAATGAGAATCATTAATTAGTGCAGCGTCTCTACATATATTTTATTTTAATATGAAAACATGTTGAAGTTGGGATTAAAAAATTCAAGGAATCTCTGATGAAACTACAGCAGAATAACTCGCCAAAGAATAATGAAGAACAAAGAAATGAACATCATAGGATCTGATTTATATGTTGACGAGTGGAGATCTACATTAATGAACACTGATCAATGAGGACACAGAACCCTTATTTGTTCCTTAGCGGATCCAATGTATTTGGGTAGGGGTTTATGGATTACTCGAATTTGATAAATATTTCCCCATTCTTGAAATTAAAAATGAACTTGGATCAACCAACTAATGTATTGACACACGATACATTAGTTTATTGGGAGGTTCTAATGTGGAGATTTTAATTAGGGTTTTACTTTTGCTGAGTGGTTAATACTTTCCCCCATCCTTAAACCCTAACACGGAGGGTGCGGGCCGAAATAAAGAAGTCCTAGACCCTCCTCTATATGTTTTTATTGTGAGTTATTCATGGATGATTTCTTGAGATTATGGAATAGTGATTTTGAGGTTGTTGGAGTGACTTTGACAGCCAAACGATTCTATTAATGCAAGGGATTCGGGAAATAGACCACCAGAGTGACATTGGTGGCCCGTTGAAGATATCAGCATTGACCACATGCGGAGGGTGGCGGCGCACCCATCGGTGCCGTGTAGAGGGCCATCCCACTCAGGCCACTCGTGTGAGCTCTCACACGCTATCCGTGTACCGTGAGGTGAGCGGGAGGCCGGACGTGGGTGTCTGCCCCGTCTCAGTCAGGTGGATCGGGTTAGCCAACAAGCCAGAACTGATCCACTATGCTACCAGGCCAGACTCGACACTAGTATGAACCCATTCCAGACCACCGAATAGGGTTGATTGGGGTTGGTCTGATAAGGTCATACCGGACCAGAACCCAACCGGCCCCATTTCTCTGAAATGATTATAACGTTCAAACAAGGTTTCTGATTGACACAACGTTTGCAGCATGAGGACCTTTTTAATGAGGAGGTCCATTTGAGATACTCCACATGTGTTTTGGAAGAATTTTTAGAATGTCCAGTTTGGATTCGACTCAAATCCAACCGGGACCTTTTTACTAAATGCCTATAACTTACAGATCGACCATCAGATCGATGCGCCATCTGTTGCATTAGAACCCTTACGACATGATAGTAATTTTGGATAACTCTATGTTAGACATAATGGTGCTTTATGTAAGACTGATTTATTGAGGAACATAACCTTTGGAACTCATAAGTACAATGTGTAGAAATCCAGTGGCTAGATATCAAGTGATGAGTGACACTCCATGGATCGGCAAGGTCACGAACCTCTATGGATCGAAATCGAGACCCTCTATGGATCAGTAATGTCATGACCCTCTATGGATCTTCATGAGAGCAACCCTCTATGGATCAACAATACCATGACCCTCTATGGATCAGTAGTAGCACGACCCTTTGTGGATCGACATGAGAGTGACCCTCCGTGGATCTGTAGTTGCCTGACCTATCATGGTCTAGCCATAATGTGACCCATCATGAATTAGTAACAAAGATACCCATTGAGGATCATCAGCAGAGCAACATTTCTCAGATTAGTATCATGACCTCTCAATAGACTAAGATGATATAGCTTATGAATAATCATCTTTATTCCTGTTATTTATGTTTTATACCTGGTGTGAGATATGTCTTTTACTTTGTGCTATGTGTTTGAGATCTTTCTTGGTGGTATTACATCTATGGTATTTCCATTGTGGTATTTTATTTCGTGGAGTACTAAGAGAACATTTGGGGTCTCAGGGTCCCTACTAAGTATTATTATACTCACCCCTACACGAGATTTAGCTACACCTATTGTGTCTTCTGAAGATGATAGATATCTTTGACCAGTTCTTTGGGGATCCAGGATAAGACAATGCTCAAAGGTGGATCAAAATATGTGGTGTGCTGCAGTGAAAATTGATAGAGATTTGTACATACCCTTCATGTAGGATCCTTGGCAGATGACCTCGGGATCTTGTACTTATTTTTATGTACTTTAATTTTAGTTATGCGTGTATTCTGGGCCCTTTACATTTTGATACACATTTTACCCTCAGTGGGGGTACTTTGTGGTGGTTTTATTACTTTTTATTCCATTCTAGTTAGTTTGGTGTAGTTTTCCCTATTTGTGTGTGTACAGGATGAAAGGAAATGCCTTCTATTTTTAGGAAATTCCTTTCAGGTTCTAGTTTCCTACCCTTGGAGTATTGAAGCAGGGCATGGTGTAGTCATGGCATGGGCCCTGAGTGATGGGTTGTGACAAAAAAACATTTCTATGGTTTAATGCTATATGGATGGTAGTATATCATCATAATAATTCATCACATTTCATCACTATCAAAGAATACAACTCTCTATATCATATTTAGAATATGTACATTATGGATGTGATAATGAGTCTTGGAGTAATATATTACATTATATATAATCTAGATTTTAGGTTTACCTTAATGTTCTGGAGATATCTTCAGAAATCACTTGATAATCAACTGTGATTCAATACTTCATGTTATCCTCAGATAGATGTTCAGTCTGAAAAATTAATTCAAACTCTATAGGATATAATATGATATTGGTCACTAGATTTCAATGGTGGTTGGGATAAACACCTTCATATAGTTGAGTTTTATTTTAATAATATATTTTAGTCAAGAATTCTGATTTATCATTATGAAGTTCAATATGGAAATAAATTTAGATCTCCAACATGTTAGAATTAATTTGGAGAATGACAGCTATTGGGATGTGAGATTACCTAAAACATGACTGATTTGGTTTGAAATATTCCCCAACAGTTCAAGGGAACTCAATGATGGATGAAAAATTATGAGGATGTCCATTAGGGTGATCTAGAATTTTATTTAGGAGAGAATAAGTTTCTACAAATCTCTCCATGGAAGAATTTTATGAGATTCAAGAAGAAAGGGAAACAAATACCTATATATATCAGTCCCTTTAAAATCACTAATCATACTAGGAAGGAAGACTATATCTTGGAACCTAATCCAAATCTCTCCCATGTCCAGAATTTGTTCCAAGTAACTCTCATGAGGTTGTATATATCAAACCATTCACATGTATTGAACTCAGAGGTCATACAACTAGAGCATGATCATCTGTATGAGGAATAACCAATTGAAATTTTGGATTGTATATAGAATGTTCTATGAAACAACACCACTTACTTGGTTAAAGATTTTCAGAGAAATTAGTAGTTAGAGGAAGCTATTTGGGAACATTATGATATAATGGGGGGGAATTATCCTAATTTTTTAATATCAAAATTAAGAAATTTGAAGGACAAATTCATGGGGGGTTAATGTAACACCCTGAGTTTTTATGAAACTTTTTTCAAATAAATTAATATTCATCAATTTCTTCAATTGAAGTATAAAACAAGTTAATAATTCATTATATGATACACCATGATATGTTTACAGTACACACATCACCGACATGGCATAATTAACATGCAACAGTATGTTTTTATGAAACACCATTTTCTAATTATATTTATTGAAACAAGATAGATACAATATATATGTTAATGAAATTAAAATGATTATTAATAACTATTTTTTAATTTTTTTTATAATGGTAATATTAAAATTAAACATATTGATAAAATTAAAAATAATTTATGGTAAATTCTTTATATGTATGAAAATGTTATTTCCTCAAATGAACTGATTTTATGTCATTTCCTAAACAATATTGAAATTAATTTTAAAAAATTTGAAAACTTAATTTGAAAAAATATAATTAATTTATTTATTAAAAATTTGAAAATTATCATAGGTTTAATTTTTTGGGTTTTTTAAAAAACAACATTTTGATGAATATCTATAAATATTATTTTTTAAATCAAAATTGTGTTTTCAAATAATTGATTTATAGTATTAAAAAATATTTTTATTTTGTTCTAATGGGTAATTATATAAATTTTACATCAATTAATAAAATGTAGGTCATTGGAACATATTTAAGATTTATATTAGATATAAAAACATTTCAAACTTATAAATATTTTCCCATAAAAACCCATTGTCATGACACGTCTGCATGATTATGTTTAAATTAATTTATACAAAATTTTGTCATTATAATTTGGAAAAATGGATTCCTTATAAGGAAGCACTATTATTTATAATTTTAAATTTATTCTATATAGTATTTAACCAAATATATTAGTGACTGTAAGTTGGAATAATTATAGAAATTAAAGTAAAAATGAATTTACATAGTGGTAACACATTATTTTAGGGTGAACAATAATATCGGTATGTTTCCAAAAGAAAATTTCATAACATATTTCAAAAAAATTCCATATTTGATTAAAAAAAATTATTTGAGAAACATTGATGTATGGGATACCTCTCTCTAATGATTTCCTTTTTATATTTAATGTAATTCCACTCCTCCTTGACGATAAAAAGATCACTCACCCCACTCACTTATTTACACCTATAAATACCTTTAGTTTAGATGAAATAAGATAAAATATTCTCCCAAATTCCATAAAATCTTCATATAGTTATCCTTTGGGGATGAAATCAATCCAATGAAGCCCTTTCGTGCAAACCAAAACTAGTTACCCAAAGAAGAGGTAACATTATTCCACATGATATTTCGATTTATTTTCATTCTACACACCCTCAAATATTATTATTCCATTATTATTTAATATTATTAGTATCATAAATATATTGATATTTTTTTTTATGGGTTCATCATTAATTCACACACACTTCCATAAAATGGGATACATAATCATCGTTCATGTGTATTATGGACCACATGCCACGAAACGATGTTGTTCTCTATTCCATTACAACATTTAAAGGTTGGAGGTAATGATTGAGATAATGATGGAAGTAATTTTTAATATTACATATAATTCATATTTACTATTTATTTATGACTTTGGGTTTATTATTTATCACATTCATTCCTACTTTCGTTTTTTGTAAACAATATAACTTCATTTGTGGACATGTGGAATCACGCCTCCTTGAAGTGATGAGATTCATTTAAAAATAACATATAAAATATTATGGATGGGTTTAGTAAAAATATATGATATATATGAAATAATAATTCTACTTTAATTATAATATATGTTTCGTTTACTTTACATTATTTCAATAAGACAAGAAAATGAAATAATGATCATGCATACGTACCGCCTACCATCTCCGTGAATTGTGAATGGAATTTTATATTTATATCTTTTAAATATTTTTAAATATATATATATAGTATATATAATATAAATATATAAGGTTTTATATTATTTATATCAATTTGAATTTATGAGGACAAAAAATAAAACATATGAGAACACATGTGAAAAATAAACCGGCTATTACCCCAAAAATAACTTTAACCTAGAATTGTAAATAGATTTGTAGTATAAAGTGGTATGTAAATAATATAAGGTATTATATAAATGAATATAGTTACATGATATATTTAAATTAATCCTAATTTTATTATAGTATAATTTTGAATTAGTACGATGAGAGTCAAGACTTAAGATTAGGGGATTTCTAGTCTCACTTTTTTATGTGAGACTCATGAAATATTCACCACTTATTTTTTTTGTGATATACATATTTACCACATATATATTATATTATTATTATCTTTAATTTTATGGGTTTTTACAAATAAATATGATGATATCTATTTAATGGGGTTTACATTTCAAATGTCACCAAATCAGTAAGGTAATTTTTTCTTAATTTTTCTTCTTTGAGACACATGTTTTTTTATGAACCTATATTCCCTTATGATGTGTATATACTACCATTTGAAATGTTATATCATGGATCTTATCATTTTATTGATAATTTATGTTCATGTAAAATAAATTTTTATACGTGGTGAGTTTGATTCAATGTTACCAAAGTGGTAAGTGTTATTTGTAATAATGTCATCATTTATTTGGATTGTATTTAATTATGAATCCATTGAGGAAATATTATGATCCATATATCAAAAAAACCATTGAATTTTATTATAATACAGAGATTCAAGGAATATTAACGTATTATTACCATTTTTATAGTCTTTCTACTTATGATAATTAAGAAAATAGTATTATGAAAATCATACCATGTTTATCTATTTGGTTGAAAATAAGTTTTATTAAAAAATAAATTTCTTAAAATTGTTTTTTAAAAATGATATATGAAGACAATATTCGTGGAACAATAAATTTAAAAATGTTTTATGGTTTTAAATTCTTCATTTTTATGTTTTCTAAACTATTTTTAGATAAAAAAAATTTCCAAAAATATTTTTTTTAAAAAAATCATTTTTCAAATAAGAAAATATATTTTCCTCATGAAATGTTTTTAAATGATATTTCTGAATTACATTCCATATAATATGACATAAATTGGTGTTACTAATACCTTTATTAGAAATGATACAAATATTCAACCCATATTCTTTTTCTAAATGTTTTATGTTTTGATGGCACAATGTTTACAAAAACTGTTTCTCTATAAAGTGTGATTTTTTTAGTGAAACCATCTTATTTTTAAGAAATATTATTTTATAACATTATTATTAATCAAATTTCTTTTACTAATTTTGATATATTTTTTAATTTTTAGTATAGATATTTAATTTCATGGGTATGATATCAAAGTGTTTATGATCTAGTGGCACATATTTATATATTATTTCGTAATGAGATGTATGTGACCTAGATATCCCTCTAATGTATTGGGTAAATATTTATATCTCTTTATATAGACTTGGATGGAATGTAGATTTAACTTGGATTAGTAAACGACTTTATTCACAAAGATGGTCTTGGGAGTGAACCAAAACTACTATGACTTTCATAGGAGTGGACCATGACTACCAAAATGGTATGGGGAGTGAACCAATACAACTAATATGGCCTTAGAAGTGATTAATTTTATATTCTTATATGTAATCAACAATTACTTGTGTTATTACTTTCTATACTTTCATATATTATTATCTTGATTTTCTTTTGATTCATGTCTTACAAAAAAATCTTTTTTTGATTATTCAACCATATTGAATTTTATATATAGGGTATGATCTTATAATGTTATGATAAAATTAACATAAAATTAATTCCATGATTATGCTTACATATCACTCTTATTTATGATTACTAATCATATTATCTCATTCCACTTTATGACTAATTTTCCTATGTTATAAGGACATGTATTATGTATAATGTGTCTATGAAGGGTGTAATTTATGAAGAACCTAGTGAGAGATACTTTATCCCACATATGTACATTCATTTTTTTGATTATTATAAAGGCTATAAACTAATATAGTATTTGGGCATCTAATTGTGTAATGTATTAAGTATTTCATAGAAATTTTGTAATATATATTCATGTTAAGAGAGGGTAACTATAAGATAACAAGAAAAGGCTCACCCAATATCAACATCGGAGTTTTCTTAGTGTACATGGAACTAATGTTTCGGTAAATTATTTTGATACATTTTCATGAGGGATAATATAATATAATATAATATCAATATGGAATGAATTTATATCGGTCTCTATATATGAAAGTTGGATTATCCAAAAATATACATCCATGTATAAATCCCTGGAGTAACGTATTCTGTTGTAATAATCAATTAACTCAGTCCAACATTTTGATGTTAAAGAGGTCAATATATAATCCTATTGAGGAAACCCATGCCAATATAGAGTAATCCGGAATATAAAATAGCTCACCTCAAAAAATATAACTCATATAGCACATGCCTGTGTATAGAAAAAAATAAATATAGAGGTCAATGATAGAAGTTTACTCTAGAAAACTACCATAGAAACCCAAAACAATAATTCTTCGAGAATTTTTATGACCACCACTACCCATGGGATCATCAAGGCCATAATATCTATAGTGTGTGATGGATCTAAAACCATTTCAACAACCTATAAATATATGATATTTTTAATTACCATATCCTCCATAAATAATATTATTCCTCTCTTGTATAGGACATTCTATCGAAAACTAAGATCTCAAATTAATCATTTTAAAATATTTTTCTCTTTATACAGGGACGTTCTAAATGAATTTCATTAGAGAAATTATAAATTGAATAGTCCATCAAGTTGGGAAATAAATGATATATATAGGTCATACATAAAAAATCGTCCACCAACAAGAAAAATCATAAGTAGGATCAACAGCCAACAATTAGTAAATATTTTATTAGTAGAAAATAACCTTACTAATATATGTAATATAAGGAAATGATTTATAATATATACTATGTGTTAGTAGGTATACTTGTAATTTGGATCATATATTACCCAAATCATTATTATACTTTATAGGGAAATAATGGATAGATTTCGAACCTATAAAAGATTCACACTGATAATGATTTTCTAATAACCCGATATTAAAGGAATGATTCCAACAAAGGAGGTATTTTAGACTCTTATTTATATTTAGATAAGTGTGATTTAGCCAATTAGAAATGGATAATTCTCACTACATCATAAAAAAATAACCTCAATATTAATAAGTTAAATATATTTTAATGTGGGACTAGTTTCCTCTATTTGAATCCATGTTTGATGTAATTAAGTCATTCAATGATGTACTATGCATAAGAAGTATTCAAATAGTTAAAATTCATAGGTACATAATAATTTCTCTCATCTAGAAAATATTAAATTTAATGAGACTTATAAACTAGTAAGATTGGAGTCTGACTACCCAGACTATAGGTTTCAAGACCATTATTTTTTATAAATATTGTTTCTAAATGGTATGATGACATCCTGCCACTATGGAATCCAACACCATATCAAAATGCTTTCTAGGGATGAATCTATCTGGATATTGAAATTTGGGATTGTAATAAACACCATATTATGATTTGACCAATAATTCGACAATTTAATTACCCCTCATTACATTCCCTTTATAGATACATTATTATATAAAATTTATTTCTTCTCAAAAAAAAAGTTGTTGAGTGGAGATGTAAACCATAAAAAAATAAATACATATCCAGATTTGGTGGATTTTATTATTACTACATCAAATATCGATAATGAAACCATCCCAATGTTTTATGTCATTGGATACCAAGACCATTAAAAGAAATTTTTTTCTTATTGTTTACTCATGAATGGAAAATTATAGAAATAAGAGGAAAAAAGATAAGATAAATTTTTAAGACCATAGAATGGATATAATTTTTCATTTATATAATTCTGTTAGAAAGATTTTTTCCCATTTAAAATATATTTAAAACAATTTCCTTTACTATTTTATCCCAAACACAAAGTATATGACTATTTTCAAGAACTAAAAAATATTTAAATGATATTTCCAAATAATTATCAAAATAAAAAAGGATTCGACCTACTTCCTCAATATATACCATCCTTATTAATAATAATTGGATACATGTATACAATATCTCCATGATAAACTATATATGAAATTGATTCCTTTGAAATTTTATGGTTGTTTCCAGGAGAATGTATCAGTCGTATAGTTCCTAGAAGATTCCATACAACAATCCTAGGATATATCTCATCAAACACCTTTAAGATATAGAAATAATCCAAACATAATAGAGACACCCAATATAAATCTCATTTTTTCACCAAAAACAAATCAAGTATATAAACCCTTACAACATCACAATGAGACTACACTTCAATAATAATATATGTGATTATCACCTTGTCCAAACTAGAATGGGGATCAACCATTCATGAGGTTCGATGATTGGAAGAACCAAAAATATTCGTTTATGTTCTTCCATTTTCAAGTTAAATTATCATGACCATAGGGGAGAACCTTCCAAAATGTTTCCAGTTTAAAAAGATCAATGACGTTGTCCAAAATGGCCTCTTTGATTATTTTAACCTTCATCAAATTAAATTCAATAATATCCAGGGCTACTACATTTTCATGGATATACTCTAAATTATGATTGACTCTAGGAGGGGTGGGGTTTGGGATAAGTAAAAGAACACGTAATCAATATTCCTGTCAATCCACTATAAGATTAATCGTAACGGTGGGAAAAACTATTTAATCTCACAAAATAACATGATATCTAAAAGTTACTGTAAAATGTTAATTGAGTGTATTCTATAATCATGGATCATATATGCATGTTAGTATTGACCGTAGATACTCTAGTAATATCAGATGAATTATATTTTTCTTGTCCATATTTCAAATGGTAGTGTAATATTCACTTGGAAAACATTGGACAAAAGAATGATACATTACTAGTACATAAGATAATCTAGAATCTCTTGTTCATCATAAATATATTACCAATATGATGGGAATAAACCTAAATAACTAGCCATTAGAATACAACACACAAAATTGAATCCACATTAGATAAATAATATCTATTTAATTTGACCAACATCATTCTATTGATAATCCCCATCACAAGAGAGTTTTTGGGATTTTATAAACACAAATTCCAATCCATAATAAAGGATGATTTCTTAGAATTCATTGAGGTCACATAAAATGTGGCTGAAATGGATCCCATATTTCACGAACTATTTCTCTTGAGGTAACATATGATTTAGGAACCCAATGAAATGAACTCAAATAATCACAATAGAAGAATATTTCTAAAAACTAATCATCCATGGATCCCTTGGATCCCATAATACATTTGTAATAACCAATAGATAAATATTAATCCTGAGGATATTTGATTATAGGAAGGATAGGTTTGGACAGCCCTTGAACCATAAAATAATCCATATTTTATTAAGGAAATTATTCAATCAAAAAATCAATGTATCACTACAAGCACTAAGCCAAATAACTAGCTTAATATTTAGATCAAGTAACCTTCTTTATTGAAACCCATTGTCCTACATGACCTACATATTTTTACCTACTAATTATTTAAAGGATGATGTGTTTTTTTCTTCGAGGGACACCACATGTAATCAAAACGTTCTTATTTAAAATATTTTATTATAAATTTTGTTGTTTTGGGTGGAATATTGAAGTAACATTACTCCTTAATATGTATATTTTGGATGTGGATTTTGTGAATGTATGAACATGTAAACACTCTGCTTTCATGGGTTATTTCATCAAAATCCATGACACATAAAAATAATTTATATAGTCTATAGGATCAGGTGTGATAAAAATATATGAAAAAATATAATTAATCGATAAAATTCATTAATAGGATGACCTGAGATATTATCATGGATTATTTTAGTATTTGACCAATCATTCACATAAAAAATTAATTCAAAATAATGTGGTTCTATATCAATACATACTATCTTAGTTGAAAAAGAATAAAAAACCCAACTTCACACTCAAGTAAATCATCCACATCAATAATTTTCAGATATTCTTGATTTACCAAACATCCTTAGATTCTTAACATTTATGTTTGGTCTAAATTGCGGGTGGTTAATGATTTCATCTTCAATAATATGTTTTTTTGGAATTTTTGAAGGTTGGTTTTGGAAAATAACTATAGGTTGAAATATAGAAATTTCTTGGGTAATGCTCGTACAGGAACCCATCATCCTTGTATGGAAAATATTTTTCATGATCAAAGATTAAAAATACAAGATTACATTGATAAATATAATCTAAAGGAGTATAATTCCAACTTCTAGTTTAATACATGTTTATTTATATGTGATATTGAGGTTCCCATAAAATTTCTTAATAAATGAAAATAATAAAATAACGAATTAACAATCCATAGCCAAAAACTCATGTTGTTTATTTATATTTATTCAATTGTAATGATTCAAAAATTTGAAATACCCATCAAAATATGTGACAAATTAAATCCCTAAGAAAACTAAATAGGTATCTAGTATAAGTAGTAGTCGATCCCAAAGAATAATGATATAAAATTACATGAAAATTTTGCTGAGAATCATATGATTATCCAAAAAGTTAAATGATTGTCTTTGTAGAAAGTAAATTAAACAATTTTTTAAAACATAAGAGTGTAGATAAAGGGGAAGAAAAATAATAAAACATGTTTATTGGGGTAAAAATTTAGATAAACATAAATAAAAATGTATTTCCTTAGTATTTAAAATCACTAATGAAAATAGTATTGCACCTAGATTCAATTATGTTATTATTTATTTTATGGATAAAACATAACAGTGTATTTTAGAAGTAAATCCCATGTTTTGGTGATTAATTATTTAAAATATGTTTTTATCAACATCTATAAAATGTGGGAATACCCTCACTCAGTGGTCATGGGTTTACATATTGTAACACCTTTAGTTTTCTTCACTTGTTTAGTTCTTGGTCGCATACAACACCACTAGTAAAATTGGGATTAAATACTTAAATGATATATAAATAAAACAAATCATAATATCAATTACAAGACACAATCATAACCTTATTTTAACCCCATGAAAAAAACTATTACCCTTTTATAACAAAGCTTTTGTGGAAAATATCAATCAAAGACATCCCATTTACAACTGATATGAGAGTGATTTATGGAGAGGAAATAAGATAGGAAATAATTTGAAGAAAAACTAATTGATCCTAATGTCGTCATTGGATGATTGAGCTTAAAAAATGGAAGAACCTACCCCTTTATCTAGCCAACCTGAATTCATTGGTCTACCACCCAACTTATAGAAAATAGATTATAAAGTGTGTGTATTAATGTAAATGATGTGTATGTATATAAAACATCATTTCCTATTTTTTCTTTTTAGATAGGTGTCGAACTATGTTTCCCATTGATTTTTTCACTTTAGTGATTGGTAGGTGGAAGGACACAATATTTGGTTCAAATTTACAAGGCATGGAAAACAAATTTATTTTGTGAACCACTTATGGAATTGGAATACATGTCATGTTACATTACATACATTTCATTTGGGTTCCTTTCGATGACTTACACATGTAGTAGGGCTATTGGAGTCATGCATCTTGTATTAGTACAAGAAAAAATCTTATTAACTACATGTTATGAATTTTCAAATATTACTCGGAATTACCTTTTATGTGTGCATTATACTTGAAACTCCTGAGAATAATCAATAAAAACGTTAATGATGATTTGGAAAAAAATAAAATAATATATCTTCTGAAAAATAAATTTTATATGTAATAAAATATATTAATTAATAAGCACATATCTGGCGCATCACCCCTATATCCAAGGACAATTCCATTTTCAATTACAAGTGTCCCACTATAGATCTATATGACCTTCCATCGTATGATATTAAATATATACATTTTAGTTAAGTTGATTAGTGTCCCACCAATTACTTGAATAGTAAAATATCATATTCAGGGATGATGATGCATTAAACAACTGATCCTCAGTCAGTAAAAAAATCACACTAGTTAACACCTACATGTTATCTGAATCCAACATGTCATGTGATGATAGATGATATGCCACATTCCTCTATAATAAAATAGTGAAATAAAATATAACCATGTTATTTTTAATGGCCAAGAGACAAAATCATATAAATTAATAATTAATTAACATAATGTTCATCACACATATTGTAAATCATATTCTACTATAACCTCATACACTACAAACATGAATCTCATGCACTTGGTAACATAGAATTAATACCAAAAAAATATTGATGATCCACCATCTCCTTATAAATCAAAGGATTTGAAAAATTTCTATATCTCTTGAGTAAAAAACAAATCTTTTATGATACACAAAAAAATTGGATACGATGGTGTAACGTCCCGATGAAGCTTACTCAAGGAATAGTAACATGAATGGTATTCCACAGGACCAAATGTGTGTCTCCCTATACACCAAAATCTATCGAATTGTTTTTGGGTCGTATAGAGGTACCATGGGTAGACTGTATGCCCTATATCAGAGTGCACAATAAAACAAATTAACCAAACACCATATGTCAAAAACATTACACATCATAGTACTCATAATAAAAAAAACTAAAATATTAATGTAATAATAAATTTAATGAGGCCTATATTCATACATACTCTATTAACTATAAAATAGAAAACAATTTATCTCCCATTTTACTAATCACATATACAAAATAAATAAAAAAAATGAATAAATTAGTTATTATTGACAACTCTGAGATGGGTCACCAACCTGGTCTCCAAAAATATAGAGCTACACTAACTCGATCCTAAGACTTAACATGAGAGGCTACACAAAGATATTTCAATCCTAGGCCTGCACCCTACCCATTAAACAATATGATCATCTTGAAAGAAGATATCAGGTCTATAATAACCCTATGGTGCTTGTCTTGGAGGGGATAATGTAATCTTCAATTGAAAACCATTTATAATGGGTATATGATCTATTTTCATTTACATGTGCATGAAGTATTTACATCTTATTCTGTGCATTATATGAATTAATAAATGAAAAAAGAAAATAATTTACACTACCTAGGGGGACTAAGTCAAACCATAATACCAAACATCTATCAAAACTTTGGTCCAAAACCCCAATAAACCATTCATACTTCACTATGTTCTAGTGTGTCTCTAAGCATTTCAAGATGACCATAAAAAACATAATATAACAACCAAACAACGGGTTTATACATGTTACATATGAAAAAATACCCATAGTTGATACTTGAATCCACAAACTCCACTATAGAATACTTCTTCATCATATGTTAAAATGTCTCTACCTTTAGCATCACCTTAGGGGACCTCTATCTAAATTCTCATGATCTCAAGATCATCCCTATGCTATGAATATTAGTGAACCACATGGAATCATCAAGGATCCTTAATCGTTAATAACTCATAAAAAACATAGTGTAATAAAATTGAATATTAAATATCATGAAAACACATAATATATGTGAGGGGATTCCCTAGAAATTCCTATATGTCCTAGTGCAACTAGATCCTATAAAACCATTGAAACCAAATGTTACACCCTACTAGATCCTCTGATAAATATTCTGGTAATCAAATATATCACAAATCCCCATTAAAACAATCAATGTGGTATCCACATGATCCTAAGGGGTATCTAAGGAACTAATCAAGGGGATCCAATATTCTCCCTTATGATGTGAAATATCCTCAATAAGGGATATATACCAACTCAATAGATCATAACACCCTTTAAATTCTCTGAATCATAATATTTTTCAATAATCTATTTCCATATCTATTCTAATCCTAAAACCCATGAATTTTTAATGGTATCATTGTATTAGATATTTCTAATCCATCCAGGGAATTCCTGTATATGGAAAATCACATAGGTTTGATGTTGGATCATATGTAAAACCTTTAGGAATCCCCTCCTCCATCAACCATATCTCTATATTATATTAAAAAATTGAATATTCCCATAAATAATTCATGAGACAATATCCAAAAAAACCTGGAATCCTTGGATGTCATCCATGTGAACAGGTGATTCTTGATCTTCCCGAGCAAGCACATCAGTTCTTGAATATCCAAATGATACCCCAGGGACTGGGTGAATCTCATTTTATCAAGAATAAAAAAAATTAAAATACATATATATAACAAGGTTTGGATGAATGTCCAAATTCATCATCATTATATCATACCCATTAGGAATAAAATTATTGGTACAAGTTCTACAGTGAATACCTCATCCATATCTTCACAAAATCACACATCTATATTGGGCCAATCTATCAACCGAACACCCACTCATGTCCTATAGGCCAACATGAAGCATAGGGATCCCTATATGGATCCTTAGGGTTTATTTCTTAGTGAAGGTTTCTATATTGGGACCTTCCTATTCAGTTCCTATGATGAGGAATCCCTCTATGGATCGTTTATCACTAACTATTCTCTCAAGCTAATTCCTACCACATTGGTAGAGCACATTCAACATCATAATCACCATCATATCAGGGAATACTAACCTAAAAAAAATATACCATAGTATAATAATTTCAAATATATGTTTTAAAACCCTTTTTTAAATTGAATCATTCATGAGGTTGGTCCAAACATTGGACCCGTCATCAACTACCAAAGGCCTTCATTGGCCATGTAATGCTAAAAAAATCACACACCTATAATTATATGTGTCTATGGATCCTACACATGGGTCATTATGTTATTTAGTATATTTCTTAAGTAGTTTTCTTTGGGTATCTCTAAATCTTATATGTTACTCATTATAACAACCCTCACATGTATATCAATTCACATCTAAATTAGGAGCTCTTTTGATTTATCATTATGAGGGAAAACCTCCTTATCCTAACTCACTATCCACAAATCATATTTTAGATAGCCTCCAAACACAAAGGGGGTATCAAAATAATGATTTATGATTAAAATAAATTATAATAGACTCCACTTATGTCTAATTCAATCTCTGATTCATAATATTTATAATACCATAAATTGAGATAATAAAGGATTATACTGTGTGTACTCCAAAATCACCACCATGGACATGTGCAAGGGCCAACATGGTATCTCATTTTCCAAATACATGACATTTACCCTAAACATTAATGTCATGTATTACAAATGGAAACTATAGAAGTAAAAAAAACTTCCTTCTCCTTGTGCCTTAAATTATGTGTACACTTATATATGTTGGGCACCCCTAAGTTGTGAACTTTTAGAATTACACAACTATATTCTCCATCAGATGGAATTTTTTTGAGGACTAATCAACCATAAATAAAAAGGTTAATTACATGATTTATAAATTTAATATAAGGATTATATTCATATAATATAAATCTTATCCAAATAGGAAGAACCTATGGTGTGTATTCATGAAAATACACATTGTGGGATCTTGTTTTATGAACATGAAACCCCCTTTATCATCTTAAAACACCCTTTTCCCCAGAATAACTATATATAAACCCTCTATGGGATTCCAAAAGACTAATAAAAACATCAAATATTCAAATATATATTATATAATTGTATAATAGTGAAGAAAATAAAACTGGCTAACCTATAGGTAAAAACATAAAAACATCGCTTCGATCCATACTCTACAAATGCCATATAATGTTCCATTGCAACTTGAGTTCCGTGATTCATCATCCCTCTCCCCATATTTCCCTTAATATCTATCTCATACATGTGAAATAGTATCACCATGGAGGGAGGATACATTATAATCAAAATTATGATAATCTTAATGAAAAATGAATGAAGGAGGAAAAATGTAAAAGAAAAGAAAAGAAAAAAAGACAAGGCATAGGTTATGTGATTGTCAAGAGTTTATAAATAACATATCAAATTACCCTATTATAGACACAACCAAAGATTCCAAATATCAATATGATGCTCCAATAATAATATTTCATTAATCTAACACACAGAAATTAATAATATTTAATTAATTAAATATTAAATATTATATAATAATTCAAGCAACATAGATTTCTACAAAAAATTATTCCTAGGGTTTTCAACAAATTATAATAAAAATAAATTTTATAAAAATTATTTCCATAATCATCAATCTTTGAAAATTTCCTTTTTTATCAGTTATTTGTGCCCTAAGAAAAAAATTTAAATTTTTATTGAGTTTCACAAACATTAAAAAAATGGGATGTTTTAGATGGGGTTGGTTATATTGCTTGATGACTCATTCAAAAACAATATCCAAATTCAAGTGAGGTAATGAATTATGATGGACTTGTTATAACATGACGTTCTGAATAAATTGATTTCATGATTTTTTATGTATATTTGTGTGTGAGTTTTTCTAGAAATGGATTTCACTCAACAAGATTTGAATGAACATCCACATGATAAATATAACACATAGTGTGTTTAGGGAAACTGAAAAACATAACTGTTCTGAACTCATGGTCTAAGAGGAGTTCATAATTGGAGGCCATATATCAAAAAATGATGATATTATTAGTTGAGATAGATTATATTATTATTTTTCTTACTAATTAAAATATATATATACAAGTACATGATAGTTCTCCTGAAAATTATTAATTTTATGATAATGGATCTATATGTAAATTTATATAACATTTATTATTAATTAGACATCATATAGTCTATTTAATATATTATATTATTGAACAAGAGGGATTTATTGGATTTAAATTTATTGTTTATAGGTCGTTATTTGGTTTTTCTATTTTAATGATGATTCTTGCTGAAATTTGATTATATTTAAAAATGATTTGAGGATATAAATATGGGAGAATAGGATTCAAGTGACTGTTTCTATGCTTTCGATTACTCAATAATCTATACAATTTTGGGAGGATCTCTTTTAGTATGATAGTTCCCCCATATCATATTTCATTTGATCTATTTAGGAGATCTTATTTCAAATTAGTATTAAAGTGTGTGTTTTTAGTGAATTATTCTATTAGAGGTAGTGATAAGACATATAGAATTTTGAGGTAGACCAAGATCATATTTGGTGATAGTGTATTTGGTTGATATCAATGTTACAAGGTGATGTTTAATATTGGTATTGGGCACACCAGATATGAGTCAAGTGTTGGAATTAGAATCCCAATGTTGGATAGATGATACTCGAGATGTTTCCTAGGGCTATATTGGGAGCTAGGCTGTCTTTCATGAATTACGAGAGTGAAAAGTATATGGAATTCCATGCACACCTATATGTGGTGTTCATTTACATATTATATAATTTATATCCACTATTTTTTTAAGAAAATTATGATGTATTTTATATTTTATCAAAAAAAATGTAGGAGGTAATTAATTAATAGTGAATTTTGTGGTTTGTTTTAATGGTTATAGACTATGATTGTTTGAAAAATATTTAGAAATAAATTTTGGAATAATTGGTTTTTTGGGAAAACCTTGTTTTTAAAGAAGCATGAATGGTTTATTGGGAAGTGAGTAAAATGTTATGGGATTTGTGGGTTTCACTTAAAACATGGAAAATATTTTTTTAAATTTGATTTTAAAATTACTTCTTAAAATGATGGTGATTTTCATAAAAAATGACAATAATGTTAAGTATTTTTGGAATTATGTTTTTTGGAAACCCCTCATTTTTTAAGGAATATTTGGATTCTTTTTTAATTAATTATATTTATAAATGGTTTTATGTTAATTTAAAAAATAATAAAATGGTACTTAGGTAAACATTCATTCTTGGATTATAGTTTATTTATTAGGTGTCAACTAAGTTTTATGAATTGTGTGTTTCATGATTGTTTTTTTATTAGTTTTTGAGATGCCATTGTTTTTGGCTTGATGGTAGGATTTTCAGAATGTGGATCAAGTAGAATAATGTGAGTTTTGATTATTTTTTAGGTTGGAAAACATCATGGGTATTTTGGTTGTTAATTTATATGTTAGGGATAATTTTTAGTTGATATCAATTTTAATAGTTATTTATTATATTAGAGAGAACCATATTCCAGTTACAGATAAGTTATATATATATCAATGTTTTATAATTGGTAGTCATGTTTTTTCATCATATAATTAGTTTTGTGTTGGTTATAAGAATAATTATTTGGGGAACCATTTTAGAAACCAAGAATGTTTTTATAGTCACCATGGAGTAATGATTTTGTAGAAAATTTATAGAGGTTTCAGTAGGAAATTCAGTGGTCAAATATTTTTTTTAATAGAAACACATTTTTAATGGTACAAATGTAATAATATTTAGAATTACATGACATAAAAAAGGGATTTAATGGTGATCGATTAATTCATTATATCTAGATATATAGTTTGGATCCATTATCACATGCGAATGCATTAGAAGTTTTTCATTTCATAGTTCATAGCGAAAAATGATTTATATTTTTGATAGATAAAGAATATGTTTTGTTTCCATTATGTCTGATTGTCTAAATAACGCAAATTTTTTTATTCATATTATAGAATGTGAGTTCTAATGAGGTGTTATATGATTCCTAGAATATTTTGGGTGTGGTAATTCATGGTGAAAAACATGGTTCACTTTATATGTTGATGGTGGATATATTTCTATATCATATAGAGCATCAAACCTCAAAGATTTTCTATAAAGATAGAAAATTATTCTTGATCCATTTAGGGTTTAAACCATATTGAAGGGATAATGTTATTAGGGTGATGGTTCTGAATTTATGGTTTATGTCACATAGTAAGGGGAGATTTTGTGTTGTGATCCATCTATATGAGAATAAGTTTTCTTTTCTAGGGATACTACATGGAACAATATAGTAATGATGACATGTGCCACTAAAATATATCAATCAATTATATCTTTTTATGGGAATAAATAACATGATTTTAAAGTGCATTGAGTCATAAATTCTATAATAACACTATAATTAGGGGTTTTGAATTTTTGCGCCACTCTATAATATATAATTACATGATAATACAATAGTTTTTCCCTATACTTAATTTTAGTTCACATATCACGTAGGGGGTACATTATTTAATAATATTACATTTTATATTTTATGATTTATTAGGAAATAAACCTCCTTAAATTATTAGTGTTTATGATCTCCCTATTGATCTATCATGTGATGCGGAAACAAAATAGAAAAATAATAAGTGAGTGCATGGTTCGGTGCTCAAAATATTTCACATAATACTTGGTAAGAACTTATAAATCCCAGGACTTCACAATCCACTAAAATAAATATTATAGTTAAAATAAGAATGTTTTATGATATAAGTCCTGTTATTAAAATATAACAATTATATATTCCTATAACTTGCACTAAATTTTTGATAAAAAATATAGTATGTATTATCAATTTTTTCTGAATTATTGTCTCCCAATACGGTACTTTCTCATTCACTTCTTCAAGAAGTATAAGAGTGGGGATTATAATTCTTCCTCATTACATAACACAGGTGAGATTATAACATCAATCCATGTTTGAAATTTTTTTATTCTTAATTTTTTGTACAACTCCTATCTTTCTATGTAAAATGATCTTCAAATTCTCATTCCTATATATCATCTTACTTTTTTATATTAGATAAATCATGTAAAATCCTAATTCACATGTATCTTATATAGAATGTGACTGATCTATTAGTTTAAATTTGAATTTAATTTACATATTTAACATTCTCACATTGTTCAAATACTTATCAAATATCTCTCGTTAAAATATAATCCCTCAGATAATACTATATATGTTATTAACATTTTATTTAATTATTATTGTTTTGGGATGATATTTAATCCCGTTAGAGTCATCCAAATCATAAAGAGGTTGTTTCTAAGAATTATGATTCCAAATTTGTCTCAATTATATATAAATATTTTTTTGGAAAAATATTGAACATTATCTTATCATGTAACCCTTACATATCACCCTTATGTTTTAGTGTAACCTTTAACAATAAATGTTACTTAGATAAACCCTTTTATATCAAATAATACCATCTCCCAACAGGGTACTTTCCTTCAAATTTTATTATTCCACAATTATTTAATATTCTTAATATCATTAATATATTGATATTTTTTGTTATGGGTTCATCATAAAGTTACACACACTTCCATAAAATGGGATACATAATAATCATTTGTTTGTATTATAGACTTCATGTCCACGAACCGATGTCGTTCTATCTTCCATTACCATATTTAAGGGTTGGATATAATGATGGAGATTATGATGGAAGTAATTTTCTCATATTACATATATTTAATATTGATTGTTTATGTATGAAATTGGATTTATTAAGTATCATATACCTTCATGCTTTCCCTTTTTGTAAACAATATAACTTCATTTGTGGACATGTGGAATCATGCCTTCTCGAAGTGATGTGGTTCATTAAAAAATAACATAGAATCTATAATGGATGGGCTCAGTAGGAATATATGATATATATGACATAAAAATTATACTTTAATTATAATATATGTTTCATTTACATTCCATTATTTAAATACAACATGAAATTAAAATAATGTTCATACGTACGTACGGTCTACCATCTCTGTGAATGGTGAAAGGAATTTTCTATTTATATCTTTTAAATATTATTATAAATATATATATAGTATATATATTATATTTATATAAGGTTTTAAATTATATATATCATTTTAAATTTATGATGACAAAAAATAAAACATAACATAACACATGTGAAAAACAAACTGGCTATTAACCCAAACATAACTTTAAAATAGAATTGCAAGTAGTTGGGTAGTATAAAGTTGTATGTAAATAATATATGGTATTATATAAAAGAATATAGTAACATGATCGATTTAAAATAATCCTCATTTTATTATAATATATTTTTGAATGAGTATGGAGAGAGTCAAGAGATAAGATAAAGGGATTTCTAGTCTCACTTTTATTCTATCAGACTCATGAAATATTCCCCACTTATTTATTTTTTGTGATATACATATTTACCAAATATATATTAAATTATTATTATTATTATTAAATTTATGGGTTTTTAAAAATTAATACGATGATATCTATTTAATGGGTGTCTACGATTCAAATGTCACCAAATCAGTAAGGTAGTTTTTTCTTAATATTTCTTCTTTGAGACACATGTTTTGTTATGAACCTATATTCCTTTATGAGGTGTATATACTAACATTTGACATGTTATATCATGAATACTATCATTTTAGTGATATTTAATGTTCATGTAAAATTAATTTTCATTCATGGTATGTTTTATTCAATGATACCAAAGTGGTAAGTGTTTTTTGCAATAATAGAATCGTTTATTAAGATTGTTTGTGATTATGATTCCATTGAGGAAGTATTATGATAAATATATCTATAAAACCGTTTAATTTTAATATAATACAAATATTCATGGAATATTAATGTATTAGTACCGTTTTTCTTATCTTTTTTACTTAGGATAATTAAGAAAATAGTATTATGAAAATCAAACCATATTTATCTCATTGGTTGAAAATAGTTTTTATTGAAATATTAATTATTTAGAAAATGTTTTTTAAAAATGATATATAGAGATAATATTCATGGAAAAATAATTTTAAAAATGTTAATTGGTTTTAAATTATTTCTTTTTATGTTTTTTAAACTATCATTAGGTAAAAAACTTTTCCTTAAATATTTTTTGTTTTAAAAATCATGTTTCAAAGATGAAAGTATATTTTCCTCATGAAATATTTTTAAAAGATATTTCCAAATTACATTATATATAATATGACATTCATTGGTGTTACTAATTCCTTTATTGGAAATGATTAAAATATTCCCCCCATAATCTTTTTCTAAATGATTTATGTTTTGATGGCACGATGTTTACGAAAAATGTTTCTCTATCAAGTGTGATTTTATAGTGAAATCATCTTATTTTAAAGAATTTTTTTTATAAAATCATTATTAATCCAATATATTTTCCAAATATTGATATATGTTTATATTTTTAGTATAAAAATTTAATTTCATTGGTTATGATATGAAGAATGTTTATGATCTAGTGGAACATATTTATATATTATTTCATTATGAGATGTATGTGACCTAGATATCCCTCCAATGTATTGGGTAAATATTTATATTTCTTTATATATACATGGATGGAATGTGGAGTGAACTTGGTTTAGTAAATGAATTTATTCAATAATATGGTCTTGGGAGTGAACCACAACTACGATGACTTTCATAGGAGTGGACCATGACTACCAAAATGGTTTGGGGAGTGAACCCATACCACTAATATGGCCTTAGAAGTGATTAATTATATATTCTTATATGTAATCCACAATAACATGTGTTATTCCTATTCTATTCTTTCTTATATTATTATCTTGATTTCTTTATGATTCATGTCTTACAAAAAACTCTTTTTTTGATGAATCATGTTTATTTAATTTTATTTATAGGGTACGATCTTATAATGTTATGATCAAATTAGCATACCCTTATTTCCATGATTATTATTACATATCACTCTTATTTACCCTTACTAAGAATATTATCTCACTCCACTTTATGATTAATTTTCCTATGTTATAAGGATATGTATTATGTATAATGTGTCTATGAAGGGTGTAATTTATGAAGAACCTAGTGATAGATACTTTATCTCACATATGTATATGAATTTCTTTTTATTTTCATAAAGGCTCTAAACTAATATAGTTTTTGGGAATCTAATAGAGTAATTTATTGATTATTTAATAGAAAATTTGTAATATATATTCATGTTAAGAGAGGGTAACTATAAGATAACTATAAAAGGTTCACCCAATATCAACATCAGAGTTTGATTAGTGTACATGAAATTAATGTTTCACTAAATTATTTTTATACATTTTCATGAGGGTTAATATAATATAATATTTTCTCTATATGTAAGGTATTGATATCAGTCCTTATATATTCAAGTTGGATGATCCAAAAATATACATCCATTTCTAAATCCATGTAGTAACCTATTCTATTGTAATAATCAATTTACCTAGTCCTACATCTAGATATTATAGAGGTTAAGTTAAAATCCTGTTGAGGAAACCCATACCACCATATAGTAATCCAAAATATAAAATAGATCACCCCAAAAAATCTAACTCATATAGCACATGCGTTATTATAGAACAAATGGAATCTATAGATCAATGTTAGAAGTTTACTCTTGAACAATACCATCAAAACCCGAAACAATAATTCCATGAGAATATTTATGACCACCACTACCCATGGGATCATAAAGGCTATAAAATCTATTGTGTGTTATAGATTTAAAACCATTTCAACCACAACTTATAAAGATATGAGATTTTAAGTTACCTCATCCTCCATAAATAATGTTATTCCTCTCTTGTATAGGAAATTCTAAAAAAAACTAACCTCTCAATTAATCATATTTAAAAGTTATTCTATTTCTATAGGGTAGTTCTCAATGAATTTCATTATATATAGAATAAATGTAATAGTCCATCAAGTAGGGAAATAAATTCTCAATAAAGGTCGTATTGAAAAAATGGTCCACCAATAAAAAAAATCATAATGAGGATCACCATCCAACCGTTACTAGATATTGTAGTTATAGAAAATACCCTTAAAAATATATGTGAGATAAGGAAATGATTTATAATATCTACTATGTGTTAGTAGGGATAATTGTAATTTAAATCACAAATTACCCAAATAATTATTATACTTTATAGGGAAATAATGAATAGATTTCTAACCTATAAAAGATTCACACTGAAAATTATTGTCTAATAACCCGATATTAGAGGAAGTATTTGAACATAAGAGTTATTTTAGATGCTTATTTATATTTACATAAGTGTGATATTTCCATGTAAAAATGGATAAGTCTCACTACATCAAAAAATAACCTCAATATAAGGAAGTTGAATATATTTATATGTGGGTATGGTTTACCCAATTTGAATCCATGTTTGATGTAATTAAGTTATTCAGTGATGCCCTATTCATAGGAAGTACTAAAATAGATAAAATTTATAGTTAGATAATAATTTATCTCATCCATAAAATATTTAATTGAATTAGACTTATAAACTAGTAAGAGTGGAGATTTACCACCCAAACTGTATGTGTCGAGACCATTATTTTTAATAAATCTTGTTGCTAAACAGTATGATGACATCCCTCCACTGTGGAATCCAACACCATATCACAAAGCTTACTAGGGATGACTCTACCTGGATATTGAAATTTGGGATGGGAATGAAGAACATATTATGATTTGACAAGTAATTTGACTATGTAATTATCAATCATTACATTCCCTTTATAGATACATTATTATATAAATTTTCTTTCTTCTCAAACAAAAGTTGAGTAATGGAGATTTAAACCATAAAAAAGAGAAAATACATATCCATATTAGGTGGATTTTATTAGTACTACATAAAATATCGATAACTAAACCCTCACAATGTTTTATGTCATTGGATACCTAGACCATTAAAATAAATTTTTTTTCTTATTATTTCCTCATCATTGTAACATTAGAGAAATAAGAGGAAAAAAGCTAAGATAGTTTTTCAAGACCATATAATGGATATAATTTTTCATGTATAGAAATCTACTAGAAATATTTTTTTCATAGAAAATATATTTAAAAACATTTCCTTCACTATTTTATCCCAAATATATTGTATATTAATATTCTCCATAACTAAAATATATAAAAATGATATTTATAAAATAATTATCAAAATATAAAAGGAATTGACCTACTTCCTCGATATATACCATCCTTAGTAATAATAATTGGAGATATGTATACAAAAATCTCCATGATAAACTATAAATTAAATTGATTCCCTTGAAATTCACTGGTTGATTCCAAGAGTATGTATCTTTCTTATAGTTCCTTGAAGATTTCATACAACAATCATATGATATATCTCATCAAACACATTTAACATAAGGAAATAATCCTAACATAATAGAGACACCCAATATAATTATCATGTTTTAACCAAAAACAAATCAAGAATCTAAACCCTTACATTATCACAAATAGACAACACTTCCAAAATAATAAAATGATTATCCCCTTTTCCAAACTAGAATGGGGATCAACCACTCACCGGGTTCGATGATTGGAGGAACCAAACCTATTCGTTTATGGTCTTCCATTTTCAAGATACATTATCATGACCATAGGGGAGAACCTTCCAAAATGTTTTGAGTTTTAAAAGATCAATGATGTTGTCCAAAATGTCCTCATTGATTATTTTAACCTTCACCATATTAAATTCCATAATATCCAGGACTGCTACATTTTCAAGGATATGATATAAATGATTATTGATTTTAGGAGGGGGTGGGGTTGGGATAAACACAAGCACAAGTAATCTATATTCCTATCACTCCACTATAATATTAATCATAACAGTGGGAAAACCTAGTCACGTGTGAAAAATAACATGATATCTAAAAGATACCGTTAAAATTTAATTTAGTGTATTCTATAATCATAGATCCATTGTGTGTGTCAGTATTGACCCTAGATACTCTAGTAATATTAGATTAATTATATTTATCTTGTCTATATTCAAAATGGTGGTGTAAAATTAACCTGGAAAACATGGGACATAAGAATGATTCATTACTAGTACCGAAGCTAATCTAGAATCTCTTGGTCATCATACATCTATTACCTATATGATGGGAATCAACCTAAATAACTAGGCATTAGAATACACCATGAAAAATTGAATCCATTTTAGATAAATAATATCTATTTAATTTTTCCAACATCATTCTATTGATAATCCCCATCACTATAGAGGTTTTTGGATTTTATAAACATGAAATTACAATCCATAATAATGGATTATGTCTTATAAGTCATTGAGGACACATAAAATGTGGCTGAAATGGATCCCATCCTTCATGAACTATTTCTCTTGAGGTAACATATGATGTAGGAACCCAATGAAATGAAATCAAATAATCACAATAGAATAATCATTCTAAAAACTAATCATCCATGGATCACTTGGACCCCATCATACATTTTTACTAACCAATAGATAAATATTCATCCTGAGGATGTTTTATTATATGAAGGATAGGTTTCGCAAACCATTGAACCATAAAATAATCCCTATTTTTATTAATGAAATGATTCAATGAAAAAATAAATGTTTTACTACAAACACCAAGCCAAGGAAATACATTAATATTTCAATCACGTAACCTTTTTATAGAAACACATCATCCTACATGAACTAAGTATTTTAACATAATAGTTATTTAAAGGATGATGTGACTTTTTCTTTAATGGACACCACATGAACTAAAAAAATTCTTATTTAAAATATATTATTATAAATTATGTTGTTTTGGGTGCAATATTGAAGTAACAATACACCTTAATATGTATGTTTTGGATGTGGCCTTTTGTATTAGTGAGAACATGTAAACCCTCCACTTTCTTGGGATCTTTCATCAAAATACATGACACATGAAAATAATTTATATAGTCCATAGGATCAGCTGTGATAATAATATATGAATAAAAATAATTAATTGATAAAATTCATTAATAGGATGACTTGAGAAATTATCATGGCTTATTTTAGTATTTTATCAATCATTCAGAAAAAATAATTAGTTCAAAATAATGTGGTTCTACATGAATAGATACTAGCTCAATTAAAAAAGAATAAAAAACCCATCTCCACACTCAAGTAAATCATCCACGTCAATAATTTTCAGAGATTCTTGATTTACCATACATCCTTAGATTCTCAACATTTATGTTCGGTCTAACTAGCGGGTGGTTAAGGATTTCATCTTCAATAATATGTTTTTTTGGAATTTTTTAAGGTTGGTTTTGGAAAATAACAATAGGTTGAAATGTAGAATTAACATGGGTAGTGCTCTTATAGGAACCCATCATCCATGTATGGATAATATTTTTCTTGATCAAAGATTAGAAATACATGATTATATGGAAAAATATAATCTAAAGCATAATAATTCCAACTTCTAGTCTAATACAGGTCTATTTAGATGTGATATTGAGGTTCCAATAAAATTGATTAATAAATTAAAATAATCAAATAATTAATTAACCATCCATTGAAAAAACTCATGTTGTTGTTTTTATATTTCTTACATTGAAATTATTCCAAAATTTGAAATACCCATCACAATATGTGACAAATTAAATCCCTCAGACAACTAAATAGAAAGCTAGTATAAGTAGTGGTCGATCCCAAATGAAAAAATGATATAAAATCACATGAACATGTTTATGAGAATCATATAATTATCCAGAAAGTTAAATGATGGTATTTATAGGAAGTAAATGAAACCATTTTTGAAAATAGAAGAGAGTATATAAATGGAAATAAAAATAATAAAACATGTGTATTGGGCTTACAATTTTAATAAACATAAATAAAAATGTCTTTCCTTAGTATTGAAAATCACTGATGAAAGTAGTATATCAAATAGATTCAATTATGTTATTTTTTATTATTTGGATAAAAAATAACACTGTATTTTATAAATAAATTCCATGTTTTAGTGATTAATTTTTTAAAAACTTGTTTTTATCAACATCCATAAAATATGGGAATACCCTCACTCGGTTGTCATGGGTTTACATATTGTAACTCCTTTAGTTTTCTTCACTTTTTTTGTTCATGGTCACATACAACACCACTAGTAAAAATGGAATTAAATACTTAAATTATATTTAATTAAAAAATATCATAATATCAATTACAACCCACAATCCTAACTTGATTATAACCCCAACAATAAAACTTTTACCCATTTATAATGAAGCTTTTGGGGAAAAGATCAAGTAAAAACATCAAATTTCAAACTGATATGAGAGAGATTTAGGGAAAGGAAATAAGAGAGGAAAGAATTTGAAGAAAAACTAATTAAACATAATGACATCATTGGATGATGGTGAATAAAATATGGGAGAACCTACCCCTTTAACTAGCCAACCTGAATTCATTGGTCTACCACACAACTTATAGAAAATAGATTATAAAGAGTGTGTATTAATGTAAATGATATGTATGTATATAAAACATCATTTCCTTTTTTTTCTTCTTAGATAGGTGTCCAACTGTGTTTCCCATTGAGTTTTTCACGTTAAAGATTGGTAGGTGGAAGGACACAATATTTGGTACTAATTTACATGGCATGCACCTCCAATTTATATTTTAAACCACTTATAGAATTGGAATACATGTCTTGTTACATTACATACAATGAATTTGGGTTCCTTTTGATGACTTACACATGTAGTTGGGATATTGGAGTCATGCATGTTGTATTAGTACATGAAAAAATCTTATTAACTAATTGTTATGAATTTTCAAATATTACTTTGAGTTACCTTTTAGGAGTGCATTATACTTGAAACTCTTAAAAATAATCAATAAAAACGTTAATGATGATTTGTAATAAAATAAAATAATATATCTGATGACAAATAAATTTTATACATAATAAAATATATTAATTAAAATGCGCATATCAGGCGCATCACCCATACATCCAAGGACTATGACATTTTCACTTACCAGTGTCCCACTATAGATCCAAATGACCTTCCATCACATGATATGAAATATACACATATCAGTTAAGTTGATTAGTTTCCCACCAATTACATGTATAGTAAACTATCATAATCATGGTTGATGCGGCTTTAAACAACTGATCCTCAGTGAGTAAATAATTCAAACTAGTTAACACCTACATGTTATCTGAATCCTACATGTCAAGTGATGATAGAAGATATGTCTCATTCCTATATAAGAAAACAGTGAAATAAAATATAACTATGTTATTTTTAATGGACGAGAGGAAAAATAATATAAATTAATAAATAATTAACATAATCTTCATCACACAAATTGTAAATCATATTCAACTATAGCATCATATACTAAAAACATGAATCTCATGCCTTTGGTAACCTAGAATTCATACCGAAAGAGATATTGATGTTCCACCATCTCCTTATAAATTAAATAACTTGAAAAATTCCTATATCTCTTGAGTAAAAAACCAAAATTTTATGATAAACAAAAAATAGTGGATTCCACATTGTAACATCACTATGCTACTTACTCAAGGAATAGTTACATGATTGGTATTCCAAAGGTCCAAAGGTGTGTCTCCCTATACACCAAAAGCTACCGAATAGTTTTTAGGGTGTTTGGAGGTACCATGGAGAGATTGTATTCCATATCTCCAAGAGCACAACAAATAAATTAACCAAACACCATATATCAAAAATATCACCCATCATATTACTCATAATAAAAAAACTAAAAGAATAATGAAATAATAAATTTAATGAGGCCTATAGTCATACATACTCTATTAATTATAGAAAAACAATTTATCTTCCATTTTACTAATCACATATACAGAATAAATAACAAAAAATGAATACATTAGGTATTGTTGACAACTTTGAGATGGGTCACCTACCTGGTCTCCACAAATAAAGAGCTACACCAACTCGATCCTCAGACTTAAAATGAGAGGCAACACAACGATATTTCAATCCTTGGCCTCCACCCAACCCATTAAACAATATGATCATATTGAAAGTAGACATCTGGTCTCTAAGAACCTTGTGGTATTTTCCTAATAGGGGATAATGTAATCTTCAATTGTAAACATTTTATGCTAGATATAGGATCTCATTTCATTTACATGTGCATGAAGTCTTTACTTCCAATTCAGTGTATTATAGGAAGTAATAATTGAAGAATAAAATAATTTACACTACCTAGGGGGGCTAAGTCAAACCATAAAACCAAACATCTATCAACCCTTTGTTCCACAACCCAAATAAACCATTCATACTTCACTATGATCTAGTGTGTCCCTGAGAATTTCAAGATGACCACAAAAAACATAATATAACAACCAAACCATGGGTTTATACATATTACATAGGCCAAAAAATACCCATAGTTGATCCTTGAATCCACAACATCCTCTATATAATACTTCTTAATCCAATTTTATAATGTCTCTAACTTTAGCATCACCTTAGGGGGCCTCTATCAAAATTCTCATGATCTCAATATTATCCCTACACTATGACTATTAGCGAACCCCAGAAAATCATCAAGGATCATTAATCGTCAATAACTCAGAAAAAAACAAGGTAATAAAATTTAATATTAAATTTCATGGAAACATATAATACATGGAAGGGTGAGTCCCAAGAATATCTTATATGTTCTAGTGTAACTAGTTCTTATACATCCATTGAAATCAAATGCTACACCCTACTAAGATCCTATGATAAATCTTCTAGGAATCTAATATATCACAAATACCCATTAAAAAAATCAATGGGGTATCCACATGATCGTAAGGGGTATCCAAGGAACTAATCAAGGGGATTTAATAGTCTCCCTTCGTATGTGAAATATCCTCAATAAGGGATATATATACCCACTCAACAGATCACAACACCCTCTAAATTCTATGAATCATAATATTTATCAATTATCAATTTACATATCCATTAGATTCCTGAAACCATTTAATTTTTAAGGGTATAATTGTATTAGATGTATCTAATCCATCCATGGCATTCCTGTATGTGGAAAATCACATAGGTTTGATGCTGGATCCTATGTAAAACCTCTAGGAATTCACTCATGCATCAACCATATCTCTATATTATATTAAATCATTTAATATTCCCAAAAATAATTCCTAAGACAATATACCAAACAAACATGGAATCCTTGGATTTCATCCATGTGAACAGGTGATTCATGATCATCCCGAGAAAGTACATCAGTTCCTGGATATCCAATTGATTCCCCAAGAATCGGGTGAATCTCATTTTATCAAGATTAAAAATAAAATAAAATACATATATATAACATGTTTTAGATGAATTTCCAAATTCCGCATCATTATATCATACAAATTAGGTATATAAGTTTTGTTTCATGTTCTAATGTGAATACATAAACCATCTCTTTAAAAAATCACACATCTACTTAGGGCCAATCTATCAACCGAACACCCACCCACGTCCTCTAGGTCAGCATGAAGCATAGGGATCCCACTTTGGATCCTTAGGGTTTATTTCATAGTGGAGGTATCTATATTAGGACCTTCATATTCAGTTCATATGATGAGGAATCCTTCTTTTGATCCTTTATCACTAACTAGTCTCTTGGGCCAATTCCCATCACATTGGTAGAGCACATTCAACATCATAATAGCCATCAAGTCTAGGAATACTAACCTAAAGAATTTACCGTAGTTGAATAATTTTAAATATATGATTTAAACCCCATTTATAATTTGAATCCTTCATGGGGTCGATCCAAACACTGGGTCCATCATCTACTACCCAAGGCCTTCCTTGGCCATGTAATGCTAAAAAAATCACACACCTATAATTAGATGTTTCTAAGGATCCTACACATGGGTCACTATGTTATTTAATATTTTTTATAACTAGTTTTCTTTGGGTATCTCTACATATAATATGTTAATAATTATAACACCCCTCACATGTATATAAATTCACATCTCCCTTAGAAGAGCTTTTGATTCATCATTATGAAGGAATGCCTCCCTATCCTAACTTAGTAGCTCCAAATCATATTTGAGACAACCTCCAAACACCAAGAGGGTATCACTATAATGATTTACGATGAAAATAACTTACAATATACTCCCCTTATGTAAAATTCAATCTCTGATTCATAATATTAATCATAACCTAATTTGGGATAATAATGGATTATACTCTGTGTACTCCAAAATCACCTCCCTGGCCATGTGCATGGGCCAACATGGTATGTCATTTTCCAACTACATGACATTTACCCTAAACATTTATTTCATGTACTACACATGGTAACTATAGAAGGAAAAAAATTACTTTTCCATGTGCCTCAATTTTTTTGTAATGCTACATATGTTGGGTACCCCTAAGTTTTGGTCTTTTAGAATTATACAACTATATCCCCCCTCAGATGGAATTTTTTGAAAACAAATTGAACATAAATAAAAAGGTGAATTACATGATTTATAAATTTAATACAAGGATTATATTCCTATAATCTCAATCTTATCCAAATAATAAGAACATATGGTGTCTTTTCATGAAACTATACATTGTGGGATCATGTCTTCTAAACATGATACCCCATTTATCCTCATAAAACACTCGTTTCCCCTGAATAACTATTGATAAAACCTCTAGGCGTATACAAAATCCTAATAAGAACATAAAATATTCAAATATATATTATATAATGATATAATGGTGAAGAAAATAAAACTGGCCAACCTATGGGTAAAAAAATAAAAACATCGCGTTGATCCATGCTCTACAACTGCCACATAATGTTCCATTGAAACTTGTGTTCCATTATTCCACATCCCTCTCCTCATATATCACTTAATATATATCTCATACATGTGAAATAGTATCCCCATGGAGGGTGGATACATTATAATCAAAAGTACGATAAGATTACTGAAAAAGGAATGGAGGAAAAATGTAAAAGAAAAGAAAAGAAAAAAAATAGACCAGGAATGTGATATTTGATTGTCATTAGTTTATACATCTCAAATCAAATTATCCTATTATAGACACAACCAATGATTCAAAATATTAATATGATGCACCAATGATAATATTTCACTAAACTGACACACAAAAATTAATAATATTTAATTAATTAAATATTAAATATTACATAATAATTCATGAAACATTGATTTCTACAAATAAATCATTCCTAGGATTTTCAACACATTCTAATAAAAATAAATTTTATAAAAAACATTTCCATGATCTTCTATAATAGAAAATTGTTTATTTTTTCAGTTATATGTGTCCTAACAAAAATATTAAAATTTTTATTTTGTTTCACAACCATTTAAAAAATGGGTTGTTTTAGATGGCGTTGTTTATATTGCTTGATGAATAATTCAAAAATAATATCCAAATTCAAGTGAGATAATGAATCACGATGGAATGGTTATAACATGATGTCCTAAATAAATTTATTTCATGATTTGTTATGTATATTGGTGTGTTAGTTTCACTAGAAATGGATTTCACTCAACATGATTTGAATGAACGTCCACATGATCAAAATAACACTTAGTGTGTTTAGGGAAAATCAAAAACATTGTCATTCTGAAATCATGGTCCAAGAAGAGATCTTAATTGGAGGCCATAGATCCAAAAATGATGATATTGTTAGTTGAGATAGAGTCTATTATTATTTTTCATACTAATTAATATATATTAAAGTACATGATAGTTCTCCTGAAATTTATTAATTTGATGATAATGGTTATGTATGTAAATTTATGTCACTTTTATTATTAATTATACATCATGTAGTCTATTTACTATATTATATTATTGACCAAAATGGATCAATTGGAATTAAATTTATAGTTTATATTATTTTATTTGGTTTTTCTATTGTAAATATGATTCTGGCTGAAATTTTATTATATTTAAAAATGATTCGAGGTTATAGATATGGGAGAATAAGATTCAAGTGATTGTTTTTGTGCACTCAATTACTCAAAAATCTGTACAATTTTTTGAGGATATTTTTCAATATGATAGTTCCCTCTTTTCATATTTCATTTGATCTATTTAAGATAGCTCATTTTAAATTGGAATTAAAGTGTCTGTTTTTATTAAATTATTCTATTTGAGGTAGTGATATGACATCAAGAATTTTGAGGTAGACCAAGATCATATTTGGTGATGGTGGATTTAGTTGATATCAATGTTACAAGGTGATGTTTAATTTTGGTAGTGGGTACACTAGGTATGAGTCAAGTGTTGGAATTAGAATCCCAATGTTGGATAGTAGATACTTGAGATGTTTCCTAGGGATCTATTGGGAGTTAGGCTGTCCGTCAAGAATTACGAGAGTGAAAAGTATATGCAATTCCATGCACGCCTATATATGGTGTTCATTGACATATTAGTTCATTGAGACCAACTATTTATTGAAGTAAATTATGATTTATTTTATATTTTAACATACAAAATGTAGGAGGTAATTAAATAATATTGAATTTTGTGGATTGTTTTAATGGTTATAGAATATTATTGTTTGAAAACTATTTAGAAATAGATTTTGGAATAATTGGATTTTTGGGGAAACCATATTATTAAAGAATCTTGAATGGTTGATTGGGTTGTGAGTTCAATGTTATGGGATTTTTGGGTTTCAATTAAAATATGGAAAATATTTTTTAAAATTTTATATTAAAATTAATTCTTAAAATGATGCTGATTTTCCTAAAAAATGTCAACAATGTTAGGTATTTTGTGATTATTTTTTTTTAAAAAAACTCATTTTTTCAAGGAATATTTGGAATATTTTTTTATTAATTACCATTTTAATTGATTTTATGTTAATTTAAAAATAATAAAATGGTACTTATGTAAACATTCATTCTTGGATTACATTTTTTTAGGTGTCAACTGAGTTTTTTATATTGTGTGTTTCTTGATTGTGTTGATATTATTTATAGAGAGGCCATTGTTTTTGGCTTGATGGTAGGTTTTTCAGAATGAGAATCTTGTGGAATAATGTGATTTTTGATGATTTTTTAGGTTGGAAAACATTATGGGTATTTTGGTTGTTTATTTATATTTTTGGGAGAATTGTTAGTTGAGATCAATTTTAATAGTTATTTCTTATAGTGGAGTGAACCATAATCCAGTTATGGGTATGTTATATATATATATATATATTAATGTTTTATAATTGGTAGTCATGTTTTTTCACTATATTATTAGTTCTGTGTTGGTTATAAGAATTATTATTTGGGGATCCTTTTTAGAAACCAAGAATGTTATTATAGTAACCATGGAGTGATGATTTGGTAGGAAAATTTATAGAGGTTTCAGTAGCTCATTAAGTGGTCAAATATCTTTTTTAAATATAAACACATTCTTAATGGTACAAATATAATAAAATATTGAATTACGTGATATAAAAAATGGATTTAATAGTGATCGATGAATTCTTCAGATCTCGATATATAGTTTGGATCCATTATATCTTTGAAAGTATTAGACGTTGTTAGTGTCATAGTTTATAGCGACAAATGATTTATATTTTTGAAGGATAAAGAAGTTGTTCTTTTCATTATATTTGATTGTCTAAATAACTCTAATTTTGTGCTTCATATTAGAGAAAGTGAGTTTTAATGATGTGTTATATGATTTCTAGAATGTTTTGGGTGTGGTAATTCATGGTTAAAAAATATGCTGTGTTTTATATGTTGTTGGTGGATATATTTCTATAACATATAGATTATCACACCTCACGTATTTTCTATAAATATAGAAAATTATTCTTGATCCATATAAGGTTTAAACCATATTGGTGGGATAATTTTATTAGGGTGGTGGTTTAGAATTTATGGTTTATGTCACATTGTAAATGGAGATGTTGTGTTATGATCCATATATATGAGAATAATTTTTCTTTTTTAGGGAAACTACATGCCACCACATGGTAATTATGACATATGACACTAAAATAGATCAATCAATTGTGTCTTTTGTATGTGAATAAATAACATGATTGTAAAGTGGTTTGAGTCATAAAATCTATAATAACACTATAATGAGGGGTTTTGAATTGTGGCACCACTCTATAATATATAATTTCATGATAATACAATGGTTTTTATCCCTATACATAATGTTAGTTCACATATCAAATAGGGGGATACATTATTGAATAATATTACATTTTCTATTTTATTATTTATTAGGAAATAAACCTCCTTAAATTATAAGTGTTTATAATCTCCCTATTGAACTATCATGTGATGAGGAAACAAAATAGAACAATAATACATGAGTTCATTGTTCGGTGATCAATTTTTTTTACATAATACTTGGAAAGAACTTATAAATCCCAGGACTTCACAATCCACTAAAATAACTATGATGGATAAAATAGGAATGTTTTATGATATAAGTCCTGTTATAAAAATATAACTATTATATATTCCTATAGCTTGTAGTAAATTATTGATATAAAATATGGTATGTATTTTCATTTTTTACTTAATTATTATCTCCCAACATGGTACTTTCTCATTCACTTATTCATGATTTGTAAGAGTTGGGATCGTAATTTTTCCTCATTACATAACATAGGTGAGATGATAACATCAATCCATGTTTGAACATTTTTTATTCTTATTGTTTATATACTTTTTCTATCTTTTTATGTAAACTGATCTTCATATTCTCATTCCTATATATCATCTTAATTTTTATATTCGATAAACCATGTAAAATACAAATTCACATATATCTTATATAGAATGTGACTGATCTCTTACTTTAAATTTTAATTTCATTTACATATTTAATATTTTCTCAATTTTCAAATACTTATCAACTATATCTCATTAAAATATGTTCCCTCAAATAATCTTATATATGTTGTTCACATTTTATATAATTATAAATCTTTTAGGATGATATTTAATCCCATTAGAGTGAGTTCTCGATTCACGTCTGCATGTGTCTACAAGTATTTTCTTGTTCATGTTCCAAATATTACATTGATAATTTTTAAAATGTAATTCACATCGCTACTGTATTCTCGCCTAGCTCTTTATGATGATTTCAAATTGGTGAATTGTTTAGAATTTTTCCTTGAATGATTATTTAATTATGTTTCTGTGTTTATACACTTGGGGTGTTGATAAAATGTTACATGAGCTTTTAAAATAAATTGATGTTATTTTGGGGGTGTTTCCCTTATTTTTGATTTTTAAAAGTGGTAAAAATGTGGTTTGGGTTTTACTTGTGAACTTTGTGAGTTTTTTGTAGGGTTGGTTTTTATATTGTGTCTTTATTTATTTGTTTGGATTAAATTTGATTTTATGGATTTGTGATATTTTTGAGTCTCAGGGATTTATTGTAGGGAGTTGCTGTCAGTTTCGAAGTTGCTCACACATATTCCCAAGTATGGATATTTATAGATATACATATCTTCTGTGTGTGAGTGTTCCCACATGGTGTGGGTAACACATGCATCGGTTTAATGGTATATATATATATGGAGGTTCGTGCGTATGAGCGATTTCTACTTGAGTTATAAATATTTGGCTTGGTTCTGTTCTGGATGTTGGCATTTCCATCCCTTCTCCCTTTATGAATTTTTCCATAGGCACTAGCATGGTTTAATTTAATTTATTAATGTTATTATCACCCTTATAATTCTAATAGTTTATTCATTTCAGTGTTTCTATGATGGATAAAAGTGTTAAAAACTGCTTTGAAATAGTTCAATTGTTTTATAAGTAGTTCTTTTTTTCTAAATGTTGAGGGTCTCTCCATGCGGTACATTAAATTAATTTGAAAAGAAATCCACGAGTTTATTCCCATTTGGCTTTTGGTGTATATATTTTGTTGAGTGTGTGGTGTGAGGAAACACATGGATTGTTTTTAGGAAATTGAATGTAGTACCACTAAAGAAATTTTTTTAGTGCTTTGAAACATGCAACCTAAGGGACCATTTGGATCTTTAAATACAAAAGTTGTGTTTAGATTTGTTTTAGAAGAACTTGTGCAATATTTTCATAAACGTGTTTGATTATGGAAAACAATCGGCTTTATTTATAACTCCAAGCATTTAATAAAGTGGTTTTGATAACCGAATGATGTGATATCCTGGTTGGCACTTTTTATGTTTGACATGTCTACATATATATATGTATATGGGGTGCCTCAATCTAGGGTAACCCTTTATGGGTGAACGCATAGGAAGCATCCGTTTTTTGGGTAGGCAAGTGTGGTGAGATCAGTCATGTGTGCAAGGGTCTTCCAACTTACACAGTATTATTATAACCACCATGGTTTCCTATGTATCTTTTAGATGATCAACTGAGGTTTGCTGACCAACCCCAATTTGATGGGTTGGTACCCCTAGGATTTTTGGTTAGGCCAGGCAGGCTTTGCAACTAGATTTTTTAGTTTGGGCGGCCAGTTGGTTATAGACTTAGGAGATTCACCATATTCCGACATGTGGTTCCGAAACTAAGTACATCCAAGGGCCTTCTTGGGATGTTTAGGATTACCTATGGTTATTGGATTATTTACATTGCTTTTATACTTTCTGTTTCACTGGTTTATTTTCATTTTTCACTTTTTACCTGTTTTACTATAGCCCAACATAAGTATTTTCTGTTTTGGTTTTTATTTATAAAATGAAAAATGTTTCTAGAAATGGTATGTAGCATGTGGTGGGTTTTTAAATGGGAACAAAATGTTTCTTATTTTAAACTGTGAAAACCGTACTTATATATCTGTATTTAAAACTTTTGTTAGTGGACTATTTTTGAAAAGAGAACATTTGGGGTCCGTGGTTTATTATTGGCATCCCTACTGAGCATCTCGGTGCTTATGCATATTATATATTTCCAGTTGTAGGTTCAGTTTCTTGTTCTGGTTCATGGCTTAGTTTCTCAATTTTGGAGTAGACTTGGATCTATGTTGGGTGGTGACATGAAGGGTCACAAAAAGTTATGTAAATTTATTTTCATTTTGCTTCTAGTATTATTTTCCAATTGTCAGTATTTATTTGTTTGTTTATCTTTTCTTCACGGGCTGAATCGTTCCCAATGGTTAAGTGTTGATGCCCGACACTAGTTTCTAGCCCATGGGGATCAGGAACGTCCCTCGGGACACATCATGAGCTAGCTCGAGTGACTGGTTCAGGTTCGGTCTGATTTGGCTCATGAAAAAATGGTATCAGAGAAGTACCTTGTTATTTAGAGTGTCTGATAGATGGAGATTAGTATTTTCGGGGCTCATGAGGTAGGTTACGTGTTGGTTCTTGATCCCCATCACTGGCAACAAGACCTGAGTTACCAGGTATAGTCTATGATTTGAGCCTTTTTTCTTTGGTTATTGTGGATTGGGGGATGACAATAGGGACAAATCTGTTCACGTTGTGGCCTCATATGGGGTGGTGTCCCATGTAGAGTCCAAGTTCCTGGTGTAAGGTCGTCTTAGTGTTATGCCTTACTTGGAGAATGGCTCACCACCATGTCCCTGGGTTAGGCATAGACACCAGTTCCTCATTACAATGGTTTATAGTCAGTTGTGTTTCATTTTGAACTCAGTTTATACAAGTGTGTGTTAAAAATTAATTTGATTTTGAAAAAGGGGGTTTCTTCCAAATTGTTTTTGAAATTAGTAAAGTTGGGTTTTTAATGTTTAAGTGTATCGGTTTGAAAAAACTTGTTATTTGATTGGATTTGGTAAGGAAAATAAGTGTTCAAACCTTAGCACTCTTTTTGGAGGGTCACATGTGCATGTGTATGTATGGAGAGTGTGTGGGGGCACTTGTTCGCAGATGATGTGAGTGAGATTGATGGAACGCACATGTGACGGTTTATAAGGTTCCATAGTTGGGTTTTAAAATTTTAAAGTAATAATGGTTTTTGAAAAGTGATTTTTTCTTGTGGTTGTATATGTTTGGATTGTGGGCATGTTTTCCTTGGCTTGTGTTGTTTCTTTGATTGAGTGTTTTCTTGATTCTTATTTTTGATGGTGCGTTTCATGTGGTTAAGAGTATGCTGCCCCGAAAGATTCTAAATGTCATAAACGAGTTATGCCAAGTTCCCTGTTCTTTTGTGTGTTGCCTTCTTATCGAGGTGATCGAATTCTGTTAAAGACAGTTGTATTGTTTCAGAAAGATAGCATTTATTCTGGTTGTTGGGAAGTCCCAGGGCAATTAAGGTTCGTACTATCCCAGAATTATTTGAAGGATCAAATCTGGACTAGTAAAGATGAGATGCATCGTCATCATTAGAGTTTTGGGTGTGATTAATGGTAGCCGAATTTCACGAAGGTTCCCCTTCTGAAAAGAAGTGCGGCCAGTGGAACCTATCTCCAAGAAATCATACTCGTATGTACCGACTCTCAGTTTGTTGGACCGTTCTCTTGAATGCCAGTATTGTGGCCGGTTTAGGCATTTTAATCTGCCTTGTTGCATCCCTCTAAAGTCTTGTAACCGTGAAACTGTTCAGGCCACCAGGGAGAGTTCTGAAAGAAGTGTCATTTGGGAGGAAGGAGTCAGGTACCAGAAGATACAAATGATTGATTATGAGGCAGAAGATTCTTCAGCCATTAGGGTCCCAGCCAATGGTCTTGTGCTGAATCTTGCAAATTTTCAGTAGTTGCCGAGGGTGTGTGGATCCTTAGTCTGGATAATTTTTTCAGCTTTGGGATGGAAATATTCAAAATTTCCTGGTCTATTTATCGCTGCTGCCGTAAACTCATCCTTATAGTGGTGTCGTGATGTGTCTGGTCCACCACAATCCAAGCTATCTTATATGCTCATAGTGTTCTTTTTAAATTTTTCGGTCTCTTTTTATGGTGTGGGACCATAAATAGACGGACCTATTTTATTTTTAGTTGGTCTCAACTATGTTCATTAGAGGGATGTTCATTTTAGGAAATTGATCAGAGGCGTTGAGTTAATTTCTCATCCTCATGTTTCTAGGTTATTCCGTAGCGAGATTTTCATCAAAGCCTCAGGTGTGTTGTTTGGCCCATGTGGGGAAAATGAATGAGTTTGGTTTGAGATATTTTGGGTTCCCCCCCATAGGGGTGGTGTGTTCGGGTTTCAAGGATTCCATGTTAGTAAATTTTTGTGGTGGGGAGAACCCTCCCGTGTTCTCCCCTCAACTTCGGGCACTGATTTTCTTAAGTGGGTCCAGTGTGACATGTATTGGTAGTGGTCACCCTGAGCCTCTAGGTTTCCTTTGGTTTTTTACTGGGCATGGACTCAAGTTGTGTTATCTATTGAATGGGTGACTTTTTGGGGGAAGAAAGTGTTTGCAGTGGGGAGAATTTTCACACCCCAACCTCAAATTCCTTTTATTTTATTTTATTTTATTCTAAACTCATTATCACATCACTCAAACCAAGTTGTCTTGAGGACCCATTTTGAATTTTATTGATGTTTAATAATATTGATGGGTTTCAGGCTGGTGCAGAGACACCTCACTATTAGCGTCGATCGTACTTTTGGTCTTACTGAATACGCGGTGGCACAACAATTCAAATAAATATTAAATTAAATAAATAAATCATGTTAATTGAAAAAAGAGGTTAAATAAAATTTTATATCGATAAAAAAGGATGAAATAAGAAATTAAAAAAATGCTAAATATTTAGTACTATTTATATATTATTATGTATGAGAGCATTAGTACTACTATTATTATTGTAAGATTGAGAATAATATTATTATTATCAGTTAAAATAAGGTTGATAAGGAATAATTTTATTTTTTGGTTTTATTGATATTTATTGGTTTTATTTTTATTATTACATTATTATTGTTGTTGTTTTTTTTGAACCCTAAGTCTCCCCCTTTCCCGTGATCTGTGCTAGCCACCTCCCCTTTTCCCTACTACTTCTACGCGAGGTGCACCCAGCGCACCTCCAGCCTCCTCACCCGTTCCTGCTTCCCACTACGCTACCCTCAAGCAGCACCACACATGATAGTCTCCCCCTTTGGCCGCACCTACCCAAATCCATGTCGAACACTTTTGCGCGACCTTCACATCATCCAACTGCGGCCCGAAGCCCCCTGTGCATCACAGTCCCGACCACCGCAGCTCCTACTACCTACCGCTATCTGGCCGCTGCACTGTTCCCTTTCCCGGCGGCCCCACCCCCATCTTGGTGCACCCATATTTTTTCTCCAGCACCTCGGCTAGACTCTCCTATGACCTCTCATCTTTCCTATCTAGTATGTTTTCTGTTGTTTATAGATCATGGATGAGAGTTTTCCTTTGAGTTGGAAAAACTCTAATCGTGGGGCTTCCTTATGTGTGTGTTTCTCTTTTTTTTATGGTGTGTGAAGGGTCCACAAAGTTCTTTAATCCCTTCCGTTGAAGAACGATTGTATTAACGTACCTCTGAGGTATTTGAATTCACTTATTTTATTTCTGGATCACTCCGCTAATGTTTGCGCTCCATCTTCTAGTTTTAAAACGAGTTTTGCTGGTTTTTTATGCACTTAATTAGGTTGATATAGAGTTTTAAGATTAATAACATTGGTTAAAAATTTGTTCTGAGTGACTTCTCAGTTCACGTCTGCATGTGTCTACAATTATTTTCTTGTTCAAGTTTCAAATCATACATTGATAATTTTTAAAATGTAATTCGCATCGCTACGGTATTCTCTCCAAGATTTTTGTGATGCTTTGGAATTGATGAATTGTTTAGAATTGATCCTTGTGTGATTAATTAATTATTTTTATTTGTTTATACACATGGGGTGTTAATAAAATGTGATATGATCTTTTAAAATAAATTCATGTGATTTTGGGGGTGTTTCCATTAGTTTTGTTTTATAAAAGTTGTAAAAATGTGGTTTGGGTTTTTCTTGTGAACATTGTAATTTTTTGTAGTTTTGGTTTTTATATTGTGTCATGATTTTTTTGTTTGGATTAAATTTTATTTTAGGGATTTATGTTATATTTTAGTCTCAGGGATTTATCGTAGGGAGTTGCGGTTGGTTTCGAAGGTGTGCACGCATATTCCCAGGTATGGATGTGTATAGATATATGTATATTTTGTCCATGTGTTCCCTCATGGAGCAGGGAACACGTGCATCAGTTTAAGGATATATATATATATATATATATATATATATATATATGTAAGTGTGTCCATGAAAGCGAGTTGCTGCATGAGTTTGAAAGCTTTGGCTAGGTCCTATACTTGAGGTTGGCATTTCCATCCCTTCTCTCTTTCTAATGTTTTCCATAAGAACTGGCATGGTTTCATTTAATTTATAAATGTTATTCTCACCCTTACAATTCTGATGGTTTATTCATTACAATGTTTCTTTGATGGTTAAAAGTGTTAAAAATAGATTTGAAATAGTTCCTTGGTTTTATAAGTAGTTCTTGTTTTCGAAATGTTGTGGGGTTCTTTGTCTAGTTATTTAAATTGATTTGAAAATAAATCCAGGAGTTTATGCCTATTTGGCTTTTGGTGTATATATTTTCTTGAGTGTGTGGTGTGAGGAAACACTTGGTTTGTTTTTACAAAATTGAATATAGTACCACTAAATACATTTATTGCAATGATTAGAAATATTAAACCTAAGTTCCCATTTGGATTTTTAAATACAAAAGTGGTGTTTAGAGTTGTTTTAGAAGAACTTGTGCAATGTTTTCATAAAGGCATTTGATTATGTAAAACTAGAGGCCCGATTTACAACTCCAAGCATTTAATAAAGTGGTTTTGATAACCGAATGATGTGATGGCCGAGTTGGAACATTGTATGTTTGACATGTATGCATATATATAAGTACATGGGGTGATTCTATCTTGGGTAACCCTTTATGAGTGAACTCATAGGAAGAATCCGTGTTTGGGGTAGTCAAGTGAGGTGAGTTGAGTCACGCATGTTAGGGCCTTTATACTTAAATAGTATTATTATAACCACCATGGGTTCTTGGGAGTCTTTTAGATGATTGAGTGATGGTTGTTGAACAACCCCGATTAGATAGGTTGGTACCCCCTGGATTTGTTGTTAGGCCAGGCGGGCTTTTCCACTAGATTGGTTAGTTAGAGCGGCCAGTTGGTTATATACATAGGAGCTTCACCATACGTCGGAAGGTGGTTCCTAAACCGAGTACGTCTAGGGGTCTTCTTGGGATATATAGGATTACCCATGGTTACTGAATTATTTACATTTCTTTTTTACTTTACATTTCACTATTTTAATTTCATTTTTCACTTTTTACTTGTTTTACACTATCCAAGCTTCAATTTTTTATTTTTAGGATTTTATTTATAAAATGAAAAATGTTTCTTGAAATGGTATGTAGCACGTGTTGGTTTTTAAATGGGAACGACATGTTTCTTATTTTAAATTGTGAAAACCCTACTTTTATATTGGTATTTCAAAAAAATTTAAGTGGAATGTTTCGGAAAAGAGAACATTTGGATTTAGTGGTTTATTATTGGCATCTCTACTGAGCATCTTGGTGCTCGTGCCTATTATATCATTCTAGTTGTAGGTTCAGTTTCTTATTCAGGTTCCTCATTCAACTGCTCAGTGTTGGAGCAGACTTGTTTCTAAGTTGGGTGGTGACTTGAATGGTCACAAGGAGGTATGTAAATTTATCTTCTTTCTACTTCTATTCATATTTTCCTATCGCTGGTCTTTGTTTGTTTGTTTATCATTTGTTAACGGGCCAAATCGCTCCCAACGGTTAAACGTTGATTCCTGGAACTATTTTCCAGCCCGTGGGGATCAGGAATGCCCCTCGGTCCATGCCACGGGCTGCCTCGAGTGACTGGTTCATGGTCGGCCCAGGTAGGTTTGTGACATACCAAACCTTTTATTTAAGAACTACATGGGCATTGATTCTAATTCCAATGAGATACGTTGTGATTCATGGATTTCTAACCCTAGGTCTATTCACAATACAAAAAATACCATATCCATGTGTATGACTTGGGAATATATTGGTAACCTTCAAAAAAACATACATATTGATTCTTATTATAACTGAGATCTATAGAGAAACCTGGAGCCTATAACCTTGTCTACCCCAAAAAAATGTTTGAGTCCTTCACTTGCATCAACTTTATGAGGTGGAAAAAACTTTTTCAACACATTATTTATCACAACAAGAATTTCTATCATGTTCTTATGAGTTTTGGTAAAAAAAATCCATACATATATAAGGAATTTTATTTCAGATTTCCGTTATCCTGATCCTAGTCATAAGATCATAAAAGACAAATCAGATGCCTTTGGCCTCATGTCATTAAACATTATGGTTCCCTAAGAACAATGTATTAAATGAATCTCATTTTCACAAGATATGGAGTGACACCCAGATAACACAACATGTTCCATCCACATAATGGAAAGTTTCCACATACTCCTATCTATCAGTCAGATCTATATAAGGGGATCCAATAGGGATTCTCACTCTATACGCAATCCCTTGTAAAAAAACCATTTTACCATGATTGAAATAAATTTGAATGATGAATATTTTATAGAACTACATTTTGCTTTATTCTTTATCCAACGAGATATATAGTTATTCCCATTTCCTATACCCGGGTCCAGCTAAAACATTCCTTTTTCACACAATTCACCACCGTTATTACAAATTTATGTCCAATTGAATGGATGGTGTCCACTCTATATGACATTAATATAAATGGTCCCTCAAGACCTATGTGTGGATTTATTTTCACTCCAATGATATTCATAGTGATTCACACACCTCTTGTCCTAGACCCAACCATCAGGTAAATGAAATCACCCACCCCCTATATAAAAACAAAGATATGTTTAGGAGATCATAATTGGGGTTCCCTATTTAATAGTTCCACAAAAGAAAATGGATATGTTCCTTCAAAAATATTCATCAGATCTATGCATGGGACTCTTCACTTCATGTGAAATATAGTTCCAAATTCTTCTGTTATACCTAGAAATATTCCTTACACACATTATACTAATAATATCTTTTAGTGGAATATATTCATAATATTTATTTTGATACTGGTGAAATAATATATGATATGCGAGGAATCCATTATATGACTATTCAATAACACACCTCGGTTGGATTTTCATAATTCACCCAAAAAATATTAGGTCAAGTACGCTAAAGGATTCAACTATTTGACTATGTAGTAAGACGCCCCTTTTGGATTTGCATAATGTCCTAGAATAAGGGTTTTTTCAACAACTAGTACATTAGTCCTTGATAGAAGCCTTTTCTATCTCTATAGTCCTTGATGACATCACGCCAAAACCCTATACTCGATCATGGTCTATAGTTATACCTCATATTATTGTACTATGTCACTTATCCAGATCTGAGAAAAACCAATATGTTGGGTTTCCGTTTCCTCCCTCATGTTCGATATATGTAAGATTAATATTGGTCTGGAAGGCCTCATATTACTTATCATTTCCATAATATTAATTTCCATGTCAAATAACATGAAACTGAAAACATTATATAATCCTCCTCACAAAATGTTAAAATTCATGATATGTGTTGACATTAATGAATTAAAATACATGATTTTCAAGGAAAATGTGTGGATTTATTTTTATTATAAATAAGATATGTAGAAACTTAAGCCCTATGATTAAGGTTTAAGCTAATGAATAAAATGATCCACTATTATCCAGCATTTGGGTCAAAAATATGTCAGAAACCATTTGTCATTTTGAGTAATTTTGACTTGAAATTTCTCTTCCTTATTCAAGAACACTCTTTCAACAAACCATCATCTCTTTCCAGGAAATCAGAATCATCCTAAAATTTTTCAGGTCACCAGAAAATATTTTCAAATTCATTGGGACAACTTATTTTTACAATAAAAAAGCATATCAAATATGTATTTGATTAGGTTTCCCACCAAAAGTTCCCATCAGTTAGAGGATTCCACTATTTGAATGTGAAAATAACAAGTCCTATTTGGATTTTCTTGATTTCTCCCCAAACAGTTTCTTCAACCAGTGGAACATTATTCTAGAGGAGAGTCCAACTATATCACCAAAATCCATTTCCCCAATATGATTCTTCAGTTACGAGGATTCCAATATTATATCTTACAACCTTTCTCCATTATACATGATAAAAAACACATTCATGGACATATTACTATGAAGGTTAAAATCATTAATATTTCATATAGAGATAAAATATGTTAAATTATAGAACCCAATTTTTGTTTGGTGTTAAAATAAATAACATAATGTATTAGTCAAAAGACATTAAACTATATAATAATATACTCACCAGAATACGTTAAACTGTATAACTGATGATCTAGTCATTTGATAATAAATTTCACGACACTTCAACCATTTTCAGAGAGGTGACATCCCCACTAAAATTAGTCATTTTACAAAATATACAATCCTTTACAAAAGATGAATTCAGGTAAGAGAAGTTTCCCATTCATAGAAAATTCCATTATAGATACTCCCTTTATTTTCAGACCACTTCCCTTGGAAAAAGACTATTTGTGGTCTTAAGAAATTCAATTCTGTTCTTATTTCACAGCCATTGAATACAAAATTTTTGATTTTATATGGATAACTTCATTTTACTAGGCAGTAACACTCCATAAATGTATTTTCATATTTCACCCATGAAAAATGGTCTGTCAACTAGAGGATGTTACTATTGGACTATGTTACAACACACCCCAATTGGATTTTCAAAATGTCATCCACAAAAAATGATGGTCAATGGATGACACATCCATCCTTAGGAGAGACCTAATATATTCACATATTCCCTAACAATATCATGATGAAAACAACTTTTTTAAAATGTTCTATTTATATTTATCACAGATTTTTCTTGTATCATTTTTTAGTCTACTAATCATGAAATTATTACTCAAAATCCCTCTTTGGGGTCTGAATAATGTTAGGACCATTTTGGATATCACACATTACATGGGTCATAATTCCAAAACCCAGGATCAAAATAGTTTGACCTAAAACATCTGTCTTTTAATCTATCATATGTTACTTTAAACTACTAATATAAAGATATTTAATACTAAATAGGTTGAAAAACCAAAAAGGAAACTCTAGATAAAAGTTGTGTCTCAACACTCTAAAACTATTCAATACCTAATTTAGATAAGAATAAATAAATTAATAGATAAAAGCCACAAAATTTTGTATTCACAAAACTCACAATGGAAATCCGATGAAAAATCCATGTCCCTCTAACTCAAAATCCCTCATGGAACATTTTCTCAAATTTGGGTGATGAAAGAAAATATGAAAAGTTCAGATAGTTTTATTTATGTTCCTAGAAAAGGTTAAACCATGATCGCTAGGCCCCCATGGCTTAGGCCTAAATTTGGGAGATCTATCACCCTTATCATTTTAATTATTTATCCAAGAAATTTAATCAAATGATTCATTTTCAATGTTATATTAAAAGGACAATAAATACGAGAATGAATGAGAAAATGATTAGTGAAATAAATTATTTTCATTTCTCTCCTAAAATATAGAATAAAATATACATGATGAAGTGTGTATAGAATATATTACCTGTGTTCCTTGATATAGGCATTGATATTATGAATTGTGCCTCAAGAATTTTAAAAAACCAATAAGATCCCAGTAAGTTCTGTTGTGATGAAATCTTTAACATGGCTAGGTTTATCATTATCCTCATTTATAACATCCTCTCCATGTTTTGGGACCCTCTTCAAGGATTAGTGGTCTTTAAGTATTTATTCCTCAAAAACCATCATATATTATTGAATATGCACCATTGGAATATATCTATCATCTAGACAGAATCAATACTCATACATCTCCATGTCATGATTCCTCCTTACCTATGACACAACAGCCCTATAATATTAAACTATCATGCTAACTATGCCTCATCCTACAATGACCTTTCGTCCTCTTCTTTTTACAAGATTAATGCCTTTAAAACATTATGGTTCATGTGGTAATCAATCCATCCATACCCCCAAAAAGGAAAATACGGTGGAACGTTATTGATATAATGAAGGAATATCTTTAAGAGGTCTCTTTGAAACTATCTTTGAGAAGACTTTCCAAATGATACATTTTTTTATGCGAAGTGCAATGTACATATCCAAGTATAATTTAGATATGTTCTTAGTGGGAGAGATTTATTATAGGGTTAGTGAACTCAATGATTGAACATGTTATTATACCTCTATGAAAACCTCTATTTAACCTACTTGTATATGCTAATCTTGAATGGAATCCCCTTATTAGGCTCGACTCCCAATGTTAGTGGCACTAAATAGCAGGTGACACAACTCTTCAACATCTTGATCTTACAATAAAGTGAAGGAACTAATGTAACCAAAATAGTCAATAAAAATCACCCATTTTCGTGTAAACTATTGGGATTTTTGCCTCTCTAGTGTTCCCTAAATCAGTTATCAGAATGGTAACCATATAAAATGGATATTTGTGTGGGATTATACCGGTGATCTAGACAGAGGGACCCTGATGGTCTCCCATATTGGGATTCTTAACTATCACTACCTCAACAAGAGGAGGAGTACGAACATGGATACCTCATTCATGAATTTTATTTTGGAACATTATATACAAAAAATCTATACATGATGTGATCTGATTTAAGACATCAAATGAAAAGTGGCTGACTATATTTAAAAAATGTAATAAATATAGAACTAACAAAACTCCTATAACACAATAAACTCATCAAACATTTCCAGATATGCAATAATATTAATTATTTTTAACCTATCCCAAAGGCCTATTACTTAACCCATTAATTCATTATACAATCTATCAAATCTCCCAGATACATCACCAGTAGGGTTATCCATGACTCGGGCCTCAGAACCCAAATTTACTCCCCTGTAAATTCAGTCTACAAAATTATTTGTAGACAAAATATAATTGAAACCCATAGGGTCATGATGAACAGTAAAACCATCAATAATATTTGTATGATCGCTATCAAAATATTTTTGAGTGGAGACAGAGTTGTTGGTGGTTTTCATACGTCACTTAGTGTGTATTACAGATCTAAAATATCACAAGGAATAATTTTAGAGACCTACACATGGAAACATATGATGAATATATGAAATTAAAACAACATTATCATACCTCTACATAAATGGTTGTAGGTGCAACTATCTATCTTGACATGTCATGCATTAGGGGGATTGTTTCATTAGGATGATCTTATGTCTCCTCTGGGATATCCTCCTTGATCCTTGAGGTACTAGTGTTAGATACCTTAAGGGATGAATGATATGTAGATTATATGAAAGGAAAGCATAGTCAAAAGTGTATGTCATGAAATTAATGACATCAAATGATAGCACAAATACTTAATTTAGAACATACACAAGGACAACATTTATGACCTCAATTTCTTCCTCTATCTGGAAGGATAGGGGACCATTTCAGTCTTCTCAGTAATGGGAACATGAGGAGGTGGTTGAAAATACCCTCCCATAATTTCCAGCACCATTAACCTATTACCTATTTATAGTTTCGCGGGATCAGCAGTCTCAACCAGTAATCTAATGGGGGTTTCCATGGGCCAGTATTTTGACGACTAAAGCACCTTTTCTACTAGTTCTTCTTCATCTTCTCCAAAAAACTGTGAGAAAGATCCTATAAAATTTAATGAAGGTAGATACAAGTAAAAATTGGGAAGATATAAATGATAAATACATCATTATGGTTGATGAAGTCATCACATGAATTTTTGGTGTGACAAGATACCCCATATGGTTTCCCCAATACAACATGTTAGATACTCACTTTATGGAAAGGATCGGTCCATAAGTTACTTATATTAATATATATAAATATAGAACATATTTTTTCACCTCATTTAAATTACAGTTTGGGTGGTGATTAGATGGTTCTTAGATACCCCCATATCTGAGATGATTACTCTATCCAAGAGAAATACCAACTGGTCTTTGATATTGAGAGACCTACATTGCCAAGCCTAGATAACCAGGGGTAACACATAATATGTTGATAAAGCATACAGATTCAAATAAAACTATGTTTCCTTATACTTTGAATCCTTTTTAGGACTCTCTATTATAACATAGGTATAGGTGATCAGGAGCATAGTCTCCTTCTAGATGTTCTTTTCATAACTCTATCTAACACATTGGTATTTTCTAGATATTTCATTAAATTCATCAATGAATCAACATCATTACTTTTGGATTGAAAATTTATACTACACAATCCATGAATAGATTTTTTCAAATCCATGACCCGTGTAACTCTCTTCATTGATACCCCTTTGGGGAATGCTAAAATCCATGGAATGGAAAATCCCATCCTCCAACCAAATTGATGAACCCTATGAATGAAACATGACCGATATTTGGGAAAACTCTATGACCATAAGGATCAAGATTTACAGAGTGATAGATTAAATATTTTCAAAAAATTTAATTTAAAATTCAATGTTATTAATGACTAAAAAGTGTTATTTTATGAGACGTTTTCACATTTGATAAGGTATATCAAAATTTTGATATTAAATGAAAAAATGAAATAATTTTGGGGATCAAAATTTTTAATTAATTTCAGTATTTTGGATATCAAATTTCTACATTTATTGAAATTGATACATTATTTATATTTAAGATTCGATAAATAATGTTATTTATTTAATTATTTTATAACTAATTCTAAATCAATCATTTTAATGCACAAATCATCTCACAAATTAGACCTCAAAATACATGAATAGATCAAGATATTTATTATGTTGGGAAAATATATCAAAAATTTCTGAACTAATGAATTGAAATTCAATATATAGAAATACGAAATTTGGAGGAACAAATTTTATTAAGGTGGTGACATGCTATTTTTTATTATCAAGGATTTAAATTAACTGGAAAATTTATTTCGTGAGTATGGAGAGTATGCCTTGGTATAATAAAAGTAATGATTAAATGGGCTATATCAATCTCCCAATATATCTAGTGAAGCTGAAATTTTTAGTGTGCAAGATAGAGTGTAAAAAAATTAAACAAGGATCCATTCCCAAATTCAGACATTAAATGGATTTAACATGCACATACTTCTTATGGATATATTTAGAGCCAAAAATTTAACCCCCTCTCCCTATAAAAATGCACATTGTCACAATTTTAATGGGGTTTCAAATTTAGCTTCCATTTTTAGTAGATTTGCAGGGTTTTATTTTAATGTAATAATATTATGTATGTTTAGTAGAAGACATTCTTCCTCCTCCTCCCATTCCATTATTTTTATCTTTTTTGTTTCCATATTTTTCAGTTTTTACTATGATATCTTATACACGTGATCATGTATAACTATCCCATGGATGTTCCTGGGGGATCAATACCATGTTGAACTTAAATATTTTCACATTCAGTATTAATGTTTCTTTTTTTATAGTTAGTTGAATGGGATATTAGTTGGAAAGGAAGAATTTTCTTTCCATTTTCTACCAAAGGCATCGCTTTGGATTCTATTATATTTTTACTCAACCAAGGAGGTGGATGTGTAGTATCTCAACAATCATTGACTGAATTTTTTATTCTTAACTATAGGAAGATGATTATGATCACACATATGATGGAGTGTGTTCATTATGTATATGTGAAAATAATAATAATATGATAAGGGATCGATTTGGGTGATTCTCTCGGGAATACCTCCCTTATATCTATCATCATTCTGTCAACATTCAATATATTTTCATTGAATTTACATGTTTAATTTTGTTATTTAATTATATAAATTAATTTATTATATTATTATTTCATATATAAAATAATATAAAAATGAATTATATGTAGTGTATGATTTACCATAATAACTCCTCAAGAGAATGATGTTGGTTCAACCCCTCTACTTCATAGTTAAATTATTTTTTGACTACAAAAAAAGAATTCAAGAAATCGGATCCAATGATGAGGAGGTGCAACAATTTCACAAAAAAAAATCAAAAAAGACACAAATGATGATATATATCAAAGAAATGTTTTTTCATTGTTCATTAAGTATTCAAAATTTATTTATTATTTATGAACTGAATACTATTAGGTGAAACAAGAAGAATAAAATAAAAAATATTAGTTTTAAGGACATAAAGAAGAAATATATGTCATGGAGAAAAAAATGGAATGACTAATGGAATATATACATTCATGTTAAGAGAAATTGGATCCTGAGCCCGATCTATAACAATAACATGTGGTGGAAGATATTTCAGTAATCATTTTCATGTTAATGAACATAAGATGGGTGAGAAGAATCTTCTAAAAGAATTATTCAAATTATATATCAATCCACCAATACTCAATGAGGTACATTAAGTACACATTATTAATGATATACTTATGGGATATCAATATTTTTTAAAGTAAGAATAGAATATAATTGATAAAGGTAACCATAATCATGATCTTCCAATCCTTGATATTAAAATAGTGAAACCTTTATACCACAAACATGTAATTGAAAATGAAAATGGAGATACAGCTACTGAGGTTGAGTTCCCAATAATCCTTCTAAAAGAGATCAATTATCATGATGACTTACTTGAAAGGGGACATTTCTTTATTTATTTATCATGTTTAAATATAATACAAGTTAATTTTTTTACTTCTCTTTTTTAAAAATTTATGGAAAGGAACAAATGGATCATGCCTTGGATATTAAGAACGTTGCCGAAAATTTTGTGGATATAGAAGAATGTATAAAAAATATGGTGGCTGTGTGACTACCTACACTATATCTATATACATACCATATGTAGGAGGACACCATGGAATTCAACAAGGATCACACCTATTTTCTTTTCCCTCCAACTCTAGATATCATCATCAATCTGTATTCGTTTTTTAGGTTGGTAAATTTATTTTCTTCTTTAGGGTTATCCATTATTTCTTTCAAACCATGTAAAATAATAAAAGTCACATGTGGTGGTTCGTATCATTGAAACTATACACATAATCAGATTTGGGATAATCCACTATAACTACCTAACTAAGAGTCATAAAAACCTAACACCTGCTTTGCAGTCAAGACCAAGAATTAGCCATTTTATTTACCTTTTATCTTTATATTTATTTATTTTTCTTATGTTATGTAATTTTACTTCTTGTCATGTAGTTTTATAGTTGTAATATCAAGGATCTTATGTCTAGGATTACACTGAAATATAAATCAGTTTTTTTTTTTTACATTATTTTCCTTGGAGAAAAATTAATTTTTTTGTTAAAATCTATAATGATATGATTATAGGTAAAAAGAGGTTAGTAAAATGATAAGTGTGGTTAAGGTATGAAAAACTATTTTAGGATTTGTTATTGTTTTCACTTTATTTTTATGAATGTTTTTAATTTTTCATAGTATCCATTTTCCTTTTTTTATATTATTTGGATTATTCATTTGAATTGTATACTTTAGAAAATTAAAACTATTTTGGTATTTTTGGAGCATTTCTTGATTTGAGGAATTTAAAAAATAATATTTCTATGAATAATTTTTTTGGAGTTCCGATATTTTCATTTGATGATGTTTGATTGATTTTGAAAGTAAAGTTCACCAGTATTATCCAAATTGAAAATCTTTCCCAATATAATAGGATTTAAAACCATTTTGAAATCATCCCTACATTTATATTTTTATTGAGTGAATTTTAATAAAATTTATGATATATAAATTGTGGTTTTATATTTTTAAAATATATTAGAGTTTAGATAATGTTTGAAGTATCATTGATGCATCATTTTGATTTCCTTTTTTACATTAAACATTTATTTTGGCATAAAATTTCATTTGAACTTAATTAATCCCATAATAGAGATAAAATACATAGTTAGGTAGCCACATTACAATCCATTAGTCCCTTTATAACAAGATATAGATGAAAAATTCCTGACTATTATTCAACTGTACTGTGTGGGATGTAGAATATGAGTTTTACTTTTATATCTTAAAGAATAAGTATGTCGTAAAATGTAAAAAAATTGTCTCCAAATTTATTTCTATTTTTGTGGAAGAAAATTTATAATCTATAAATGTGTGGGTGGAAAAAAATACAATTACAAATTTCAGCTGGGTGGTCAACAATATTTTACGGTAAAAATATGCCCCTATTTTCAAAAAAATAATAATTATAAAGTGAAATTGAAATCTAAATACAAGAAGAAATAATTACACATAATGGGGAAAATAGGGATGAAGTTTATCAATTATAATCAAAATTACTTTTTTGGACTTACTAATGAAAGATACAGGTATTGGGAGGTGATTAATTTTCGAGGTGATTGAGGGGCACCCGATTCTTGAGAAAAATTGTCTTCATGAATTTACTTCACTTTAGAGCATAACCATATTAGTATGATATCGAGAATGTAGTTATCACACATGTTATTAATAATGAAAAAAACATAAAGAATAATTAATTGAGTGAGGAGGGAAATATTTTTCAAATAAGGAAAGCATGACGTGTACATGAGAATTAATGGTATTGAACCTATTATTATTATTTTTATGGAGTTGGGGAATTTTGATCCATGTAGGAGGCTTGATATTTTCCCTAATATGATAATTTATATGTTTAGTAATTTCTTCATAATGAGGATTGTATTAACCTTGGTATTGGATGATTATAGAGAATTGAAATGTTTAATTTTCAGTGAATTTAATGGTAAAATATTTTAAATAATTCTACCTTGAATATAATTTTTTAATCCCACAAATGTTTTATTTTTATGGGAAATTGTCAAATTTAATATGTTTTAGTATCATTTTGAGCTAAACTGCAAAATAGCCTAATTTTTCATTATAACTATTTTAATTTATTTATGTATTTTTTTCCATAAAATATTCTACCATGATTGTAATTTTAAAATTATTTCTTTTTATTATTCCACACATCATGGGATTCATTTAATTTTTCATGACCCAATGATAAATTGATATTATAAATCTGAAAATCAGCTCATAGATCAGTCCATTAAATCTGTGCACAGATCTGAGAAATTTTTATTGTGGGAACATATATCAAAACTGGAAAAACCAATGAGAAGAAAGTCAACATGAAAAAGGATGAAATCCAAAGTAACAACTTGTATTAAGGTTAAAATGTGTGATTACATCATTAACTAGACCATAAATACATGGGAAACCATATTTGGGTAATACAAGGAGTCTTCATGGGAAGAATTAATTTCATAAAATTGGATATATGTCTCTCACCATATTTCCAATAGTGATTCAGGTTTTAGGGTACAGACGCAAGACATAGTAGAAACTTTTAAGAAGTAACATTTCCCAAATCTGATCATTAATTGAATCTAACACATGCTTTCTTTCAGTGGACATATTTGGAGCCAAAAATTTCACCCCTCTCCTTATGAAGATGAATATCCTATCATTTTCAAATGGTTGAAAAATTTACTTTTAAATTCTCATTGGATTTATAGGGTTTTATTTTGAATTAATAAAATAATGAATTTTTGTTATATGTTAGTCCTCTATATCCTATCACTTCTTCATTCATTATCTTTCGTGATTCCACCTCATTCTCATATAATTGTGATCTCTTATACTCATGATCATGAGTAACTAACCCAAGGAAGTTCCAAGGGGACTAATACAATGTTGAACACTTGTTACTTGGCATTCCATTTTAATGTTTCTTATTTTGTTAGAGTTATATTGATGGGGTTATTAGTGGGAAATGATCTTTTGTGTTTCCACATTCCACTCAAGGAATATATTTCACTTCTATAATATTTTTCATCAATTGAGAAGTTTTATATGAAACATATCAGTGATCGTTGAGTGTATTGTATATTAAAAACCATATGAAGAATAGTATGTTCACATATATGATTGAGTTTGTTCATTAAGTAAATTTGAAAATAATATTAAGATGATTAAGGATCAATTTTGGAAATCCTGTCTAGAATTTATCCTTTCTCTTTAGCATCATTCAATCTACATTCATTCATTTTTAATTTCATTTTAATGTTTCAATTCTGTGTTTATTTATAAAAAATAAATTATTTGATCATTTTTTCATTAATAAAAAAAATAAAATAATGTGAATTAGAAGTAATCATGATTGACTAAAACAACTCCTCAAGAGAATGACCTTGGTCTACCCTTGTTCTATGCACAGTAAAAATATTTTGAGAGCACACAAGAAAATACATCACCATTGGGACACAATCAGGTGATTCTCAATAATAACTTATATGGGAGAAAGGGCAGTTGACTATTGTTGACATTTGAACTAGTGGGTAAATTTTTATGGACCATATGCCTCAAATATGATCTCACAATCAACATGAGCTTCCATTACAATACCTATGAATTCCATCATGTGTACAGTAACATATTAATTTTATTTTCCATCTTGTGTGAATGTCTCATTCAGTGGATCACCATATGGGAAGATTATTGTCTCTCTAGATACATTAAACATCTTTAGGAATTAATCACTCTAGGTTTAAAACCTATAATCTAGAAACTTCCAAAAAAATTGTGAAATCACCCTTCAAGGAAACTAAATACACTCAACATATTTTAATAACTTGCATAAACTACAATGCACCACCAAAAAACCTAAATTTCCCCTATGATTCTAAAAGGGGACTTCTTAATATATGGAAACAATAAACACTGATAGATCCTCACCAAGACATAGGCATCTAACCCTATATATATCCCTTATAATTTATGGAACGTTAAGAAAAATTCCCTTGTCTCAGGAAGCCATTAGATTCATAGACTAGTAGAAGGTATATACTCTACCACATAGTAAGGAATTTATCCAGATGGGTCTTCCCAAAAACATCAAGATTGACCTTGTAACCCCAGCGGGTATACTATCATTTCTCTATAGTAGGCATTAATCTTCCAGTATAACTATAATTATTTAAATTGGGTAATCTAGTAGGTAATTTTAAGGTGGTACCTTCTCCTTCTGGCTTAATTAAAGTCTTCATAGATATTCTAGGATTGATGTCACCCAAGTGGTGATGTTCCTTATTATGATCCTTGTGATCCTCATTAAACACTAATGGGATAAGGGAAGGGTCCTATCAGTATTGTCACATATTTTCTTTAGTTAGATAAACTCATCATACATATACCCTTAATAGGGGAACTTTACATATTTTAGATGTTGCAAAAGATAATGTAATATTCATCATGAATCATATGGGAAGAATTTTTCTGAGGAATCCATTAGCATGGAAACCCTGGTATGATATTCATGATCTTCTAAATTTATATTTCCCTACCGAAACATCCTGATAAATTATAATTCCTTTCAAATTCATTATGAACTCAATATATGTTTAGCCCACCTAGTATTCCCAATTCTATTTAGGCATAAATCCCCCTCGAGATTGAAAGTCCCAATCCTCCTTCTAACCATGTGTTTGGTTAGAATATAAAGCACAAAAGGTTGAATAATAATATTAAGGATTCAAATCGATCGTAAGTGACTTTAGGTCACAGGTAAATGGATATAGATCATGGAAATATAAGTAGGAACAATTATGTTCTTTATGAATACCCCACTGGATTAGATGTTGGCAGTAATGAAATTGATGTGTTCCAAACACGTAGGCTTCAGGATGTATCATTGAGCCTCTGGGATGAGTGCATCCCCTAGAAGTCTGTTATTGAACAAGTAAAGGTAGTCACATCATGGATACACACACAAATACTGCATCATGTGCTTCATCAAATATAGGGGAGTGGATTAACATATTATATAGTAATCTATACCAACAACTATGATCATCTATATAGAATGTGCAACCATCTGCTCATGAGAAGTCATCATGGATCCATTGAAAAAATTCAAGATGACATAATGAATTTATATTATGTAATATTATTTATTTCAAAAAGATAAAAATATTTTTAAATTAAATTCCTTTTGAAGGGCCTCAATTAGGTCCTTCACGCATGACCCACGATCAAGCCCTTCACATAAGACCCTCAATCAGTCCCTTCACATCGTTGATACACACACTGATAATAAATCATGTGATTAACTAAATCAAGGAGAGTGGATTAACCTATGTCTTAGTAATATAGAGAAGCAAATATGATCAAATCTAAATAATGTGCAACAACCTACTAATGAGAGGTCATCTCGGATCCATTGAAAACCTACAAGATTACATAAATAATTTATGTTAGGTAAAATTATTGATTTCAAGAAGATCAAAATACTGGTAAATTAAATTCCACTAGGAGGTGCCTTGATTACATCCTTCAAAGATGACCCTTGATCTAAACCTTCACATAATACCCTCAATGAATCCCTTTACATTGGAAGATCAACCATGTGGTGAAAAACATTCCCCTTGAAAAATCAGTACCACATAAAACAATATCTCATGTAACTATACTTTTAACGTATGCGAGGTAGTTATTTGAGAAACTAATAAAAACATACAAGCACTGCACACCTTGGCGGAAGACCTATATGATGATAGAAAATGGAAAATGTGAGAGAAATAATTCAATGAAGTGTGAGTGGTATTAATATACACCGTTGGACTACGAAAAGTACCTACACACTGGGCTTGTGCACCGGGATTGTGCATCGGGACTATGATGTGAACCTGCACTGATAACCTATGTAGATGAATTGAAAGACATTTACAATCTTAATCACTATCAACCTAAGGGAAATTCCCCCATAGATTTATTGGATTCACTCCCGGGGTTCTTTATAATCCATTTGTCCACATTTGATGAAAATGTTACGCATAGTACCTCATGTAGTTTATAAAAATGATGTTCCCCAAGATGAATCAATATAATGTTCATAAGATAGCCTTTTCACACACCTCTACTCATCATAAGGCTTACACAACCCCCATGTGTTGCACTAAATGATCGGTAACTCCTAAGAGGAGTTCTAACTCTAGGTACTTGTGCTCTAGACCTACTTGAGAATACTCCTTCGACCAATATGCCCAGATTTCATATAAATAGAAGCTTGGGTCTCCCCATTTGGAATTCTATAAAATCAAAAGAATCCCCTGATATTTTTTCATTCATCCCCTTCACCCACATCTCTAAAAATCCCTCAAGTATCCCTCTACAACCAAATAAATTAGTTAATTAAGGAGGGTAATGGAATTTATGTACTTATAGGGATTAAAACACAAGACACTAGTGTGAGGTAACATAACCCTTCCCTGACCACTAGTAGTATAAAGATCTCTTCCCTAACCGGAGTCTTGTGCAAGAACCTTATAGGGACACCTAAGGAAACCTACGGTTCCTAGAGGAAGTCCTCTCCCAATATTACTTTCATAGGTGAACCATCTACTGAGGAACCTTCATCTCATGAATACCTACCATCTACATGAAGGAAATAGAAGTCCACCCAAGACCTACATGAAGCACCTCATACTCACCAAAATTGACATAAAAGAGACACCTTCAATCACTTATTCATGTCACTAATGGTTGGGCCCCCATTCCATTAGATCCCTCATCTCAGGGGGACCAAATTTTAGCCTTAACAAAATCCTCCATACTTGAAATACCATGGTAATAGGATAACCAAAATATCTCAAATCTATATATTTATTCTTATTAATAGATATTTCCCTCACATTTTGTATGTAAGATGTAGGGTCCTACATTTGGATTAAAATATTCATCCCTTCGGTTATAATGACCCCGAGCCTAGGGGAGGTTTCTGAAATTATTTTGGTCTCGAATACGAGGGCTAGGACCATTTCATTACCTCATAATTTCAAAAACTAGTTACCTGTAATTTCAGTGGGGAGTGAAAAGATCACACTTTCCTCTTCATTTTAGGTGTAGTACATTATCCACATCCCTTCCCTAAGAACCAGTTATTAGCGAATCCCTCTTGGAGTAAGCCCCCAATATCTCTTACAAGATCTCTCATACCTCATTCCTTCTTCCATATCCATATACCTAAGTAGTATCTATATGGGTACTCATACATAAAAAATATTGGATACAAGAACATTATGTGATAAGAATTCAAAATATCATTAATCATGTCCAAAATACCATACCTCTTCCACTAGTTGGGATATCATTTGTTTTTTTCTAGATATACTAATTCCTCTTGTTTTTCACACCGAACATGACTCATGTGGGCTTAGCGGATGTTGGTGATCAAAAAATATAGATGACCCCAAACCATAGTGCATCATTTCAAGTGTAAAACAATACCAAACAAAGACCTCATACTCGGTATAAGTCCCAACCATGTCCCCACAGAACCTATGGATATCATCATGTACGTTTTAAATAAAAACTCAATCCTCTCAAAAGGCCTCATTCCATGCCCCAAAATCATAATGATGACCTACATAGGATTTTCTCCTCAGAACCATACAATGTGAGATTTGATTCGCATCCAACTCAGATATGTAGGAAGCCTCCAGGAGGTTCAAACCAAACACCCCCAATTGACACTAATTCTCTCTAGGCCACATTCCTAGTAGGGTATTATTCAACCTAGGATCCCATATCCTTTTTAGATTCCGAAGGCCACCTCAGTTTAATTATGAAACCAAAATTTGGCTAGTAACCTTCAACATAGATTTCATTACTTAATGATGTAAAATTTCATGGTTTAGTTCATATGTATGATGGGTCCTATTAAGTGGCACTGAAATATGTGGGTTCTGATTCCATTCATGAAGACACATAGGAATCCCAAATCATGGGTCTGATATGGTTAATAAAACATCCCACATCTCCTTGTATGATGATAAACTCTATAGTTCCTACTATGTTGTATAAAAACGGTATCACAATAATAAATTATAATAGAATCTCTAATCGATTCACAATAGGGTACCATTAATAGATATCCTTGAATACATACATATATCTCCATTGATGAATATACATAGATACATAATGATGATTATATGTTCTATGCATGATAATAATTGATTTTTAATTCTAGGGTTACTCATACTATACTTGATTATTAATAGACGATTCATGAAAATTTATTAAATCTATAAAAGAGTCCTGGAGAAGAAAATTATTCCCCAAAAAAATGTGTGATGAGCACGACCGTCCATCCTCTTAACCATTTTGAGTCCCTAAGTGTTGTTTGGACATTTATCAACAACCAAATTATTTTGGAATGTAGGTCCATGTTCTCAAATGAGGGAAAAGATTTGTGTTTTTGGATCCATAAATAACCTATTGGAAAGCATTTAAACGGAATGGTAATCCTAATTTGAATGATTGTCAAAACTTTATACCCAATATAATAAATCATAAAATGAAAATAAACATTATTTCATAAAAAAATATATAAATAACAATGGACTAGACAAGAATAACAAGACACAACAGATCCACTAGTATGGGTGTGATAATTTCTATCTCCAATGAAATGCGATGAAGAAGGTTTGAACCCAATCACTAAAATAAATTTAAATTATAAATCTTGGACACAACTCTACTCTATGGTGATTCATTGGGATTATCCTCTTCTTAAGATTCAGTTTCTATTGTCTCCTAGTCCATCATAACTACAATAAATGAAACCTCGAGATATATCATATAAATTAATTAGGTGACTTGGAGCTGGATCACTGGATGAAAACACTCATCAAAATGCATAATACTAACATCTTCGTGTCATAGATGGCCCGAATAATAAAAAAATAGGTTCAAATCCTACACTCTGTACTCATATGTATTGAAATTATTATGATGCACCATAGAAATTTCCAATCAAAACTCACCTTAATGGTTGATGATAGAAATTCATCATAAAAATGATCATGGAACATCTCCATATAATGAAATATTCATTGTGATCATGGTGGAATATGAATTACCAATACCAAAATTCCTCAATATTCATTGTCATATCTCCTAAAACCTAATGTTTTTTATGATAATACAAGAAACTAAAATGAAATCATCTCTTCCTATAACAATGCCTCATACTCAAAATTTGAAGTAAAGCCCTCATAAATTTTTAGACCCTAGTTATCAAAATCTATTTATGTCCTCCTTCAGGGTTCAATTTCATTGACCTAATTCTTGTGGTGATATCATGATAAATAATTTTAAACATCTTTTGTGTGAAATTTATAATTAGGACATTATAGATAAATTATATACAAAAATGTTAGGGCCTCCTAATTCCACAATATGAAATATTTATGGTACATTAATAAATTTTATTTTATCCTAATTCCCACTATATACCCAATTCAAACACGTGTGTATAAAATCAGGATGCATGATACATTACCATACTTATTCCCCACAAGTGTGATCACATCAACCATAATTTCCAGTAAACATGATAGTCATTATATTTTATCATTGGGCACCTTAAATTCCAATGTACAAGATTGTATTCCTTGTTTATGTAATTTTAAATGGCTAGTTGATACTTTTTCCCACTCAACCCATGTAATACTTACTAGTTACTATATATACAACATCATATTTTTCTAATATTTTTTTTGATACCACTCTTTTATAACCACATAGTGGTACCCTTCTATGTATGGTATTAATGATGGGGATGATGCTAAAAACCTTCCTCCAGAAAGACAGTGGATCAAATATGGTAATAATGGTATAGAATATATACAAATGAGAGGAGTTATCATATTTATATCTATTTAAGGACAAGATACAAGATAATATCCACTAACCAAAATCATCACATAGATGGATCAAAAATCCCAATACATGTATAAAATGTAATTAAAAATTGAAAATAACTGAAAAGTACCAAATCAATTTTTGTGGAGAGACCATGAACTCCAACTTCCCATGAACAACCACTCCATGAATGTAATTTCATGATTCATCTCCACCCATATCCTAAAAACCTAAAAATGGTAAATAAATATATATATTATATACATGATATAAAATAAAACAAGGGTTGAAAATAGCATATTTCTCCATGAATGGAAATTGAGAGGAGAGAACCCTTAACTTTGATTCCATCTTTCTCAGACACAGTAAAAACTAGTTGAGTTTTTGAATCCTACCATGATAGACTACATGAAAATAGATGACTTGATATACATTATTGAAATGTGGGGATACTAAACATGGAATATAGATCAAGCGGATTTAATATAATATTGGTCATCCAAAATTTCAAAGATAAAGTGTGGATTGAATTAGATGGATGTGACCTTATTTTATAAGAGATAATTTGGGACATTTCTATGGAATGTTATATTAGGTAAATATGTTCCCAATAGGAGTTAGGTTGATTATGTTAGAGAATATTGGTGAGAATCTATGTTAATAACATCCATCATAACAAAATATATTTTAAAACTTATCTGTTTCATGTTTATCTAGTTAAATTATATCCATGGTACATTATATATTTTTTAACATTTTATCCTGATTTAATATTTACTAATATTATTGTTTAACTTCTCTAAAAATTAAAAATTCCACTGCATACCATATTTTGATGTGTTGATTATGAATTTATATTCTATTTAATCAAATTCATTATCGAAATCTTAGTACATTACATTTTATATTATGACATGATATAAATAAAAAAATCCCTTTTGGAGAAAATAGATTTTTAAATGTAATGTTTTTCTAATTCATATTTAATAATCATTTTTTTAATAAATAATTAAAAAAATATTTGTTTACATGTTCAATCATAAATATATAGTCATAAAAATGGATATATTTATTCAAATAAAAATTAATCAATGTATATAAAGGAAATTATTTTAAAATTAACCACTTTAAAGTGGTTACTATTATTTACATGGTAAAAATATTTATTTTTTTCTCAAATTGAAAATTTAATTATTATAAAATTAGTAAATAATAATTAAAAATATAAATAAAATTATTATAACTATTTTAAATATTTGAAAAAAATAGTTCAATATAGGAAATCATAACACAAGAAATCATATTAAGTAAGAATATATCTTTTCAATTAAAAATAAATTTATTCATGTTGTGTACCTAGTAATAACAATTGGATAATTTGAATATATTATAAATAAAATTTATTAATACCATTATTTATTATAAATTAATTAATATTTTCTAACACTAAAATTTAATAAATTTGTATGAAAATTATCACTTTTATTTTAAAAATACTGTATAAATGACCACTAAAATTAAATATGTATATTTTGAAAATTTAATATGATCATGCCATTGAAAATAGAATAGTAATTTTTATACTATAAATAAATAATTTAAAACATTAATAATAATTATAATTGATAAATAATAATATTTTTTAAATCAATATAATATTTTTTATCTCTATTTTATTTTTGAATTATATTATTTAAAATATGATAATAATAACACACTATATCAGAATTCATACCAGATACATGTATATCAACTAGAAATATTTTCCATAACTATATTTCCCTTTACATATTTTCAATAATCATATTTCCCATCATAATAGTTATATGACCACCATTAAACTCTATAAATTCATTCCATTGTTACCAAATAATTACACTTCTCATTCTATAAATTCTATTTATATATATCACAAATTTCATTATTTTTTTGATATCACATTTTAGGTTTAGTTCTACTAATGGTGATCTCTAAGGAATAAAGTGATCAAGGGGGTTTGGAATAAGTAAATGTATTTTTCATTTCCATTTATTTACCAATATTAATATTTTTACTTTTAATTAATATAATATACCATTGATATAACAACTCATATATTTTTATACATATTTTCTTATAAACTTTTAACAATGATCTAATATAATTGAATAATGTGTTATTAGACTGAGTCATATATTGTATAACAGATTTTATTTCCAATATTATTTCTCATTTAAAAATAGAAAAAAAATAATGAATTTATGTTGTGTTGTTTAAATAAAGAAAATATTTCCAAAATAATATGGTTTTACATTTTCTGTAATGATAATGTAATGTTTTGTAAAGGTATAGTTGTCATTATACATAATTTTATGCATGAGATAGGTTCAAGTATCCTCATTTATGATTTTAATAATTTTCAACATCCATTTATCCTTATTTATAATGTAATTAAGTTACGTAAATGAGGATGGACCTATGATTAGGGTGACATATATTATTTTTATTTCATATATTATGATTATAATGTTTTTTCAGTTCCTCTAATATTTATAATTTTATTATATGATTTTATATGATGGGTTATGATAGAATAATTATTATTTCATTTTATAATATTTGATTCTCAAGACATCTCACCAATTTTTTATTTGGTTAACACCCATACTGAGTTTGGTGGATCAATGATATGTTTATATATATCAAATTATTATCCGAAGTAGTTATTAGAGTATGATTTTCTATAAGAGTTAATCATGGATATGGAAATATGTGATTAGATAACGGTATTTCATTTGTTTTATGATATACCTAATTTCCCAAATTCACTTGACTTATATAAATTTTTGAATATTTTTAATAGGGCGTTATGTTAAAAATAATATAATATTATATTTAAGAGATTAGTATTGTTCTAATAGAAGAAAATGGTCTCATTATTTTTTTGTTGAGAGGAGGAAAATCAGTTTAACTCCTATGTGAGAATACGTGTTCCCTTTTGAGATGGTGTGATAGTGCATGTTACATGGGGAACTATGATTTTCTAGGTAATCTCAAGATTCTTTGCAGACACATATAGGAAGTGATGTCTAGGAGGACCATCTACTTTAATATTATATTCAAGGCGATTCATGTTTATGTTTATGACTATGTATGATGAGATGTGCTATGTAATTTTATATTTATATGTTAGTGTGTTAACCTCTATCATAGTGCTAAATAGGGATGAGTTATTATTTTGTGGATGTGTGTCGGATAAGTAAGCTATATTATATTATTGTTCTTTATCCCATTCATCCACCTATTTATGTGACCTTAAAATAATCCTGAATATTATTTTTATGATATAAAAAATAGATTTACATTCAACGATAGGGTCGTGGTTGACACAGGTTTGAATCCTCATCTTGAGTGATAAGGTGGTGGTATAAGATATAGTGTCTAATGTGGTATGATAACTCACATTGTGTGAGATGGTGGGGGTATGATATGATGAAAATGACATGTTATGATTCATCATCCCATGTGAGAGTGTATAAACATGAGATGATATATAGAATCAATATTATATATGAGAATTAACTCAAAGTGAGAGGGTTTTCATTAACGTTCAATTTTCGATTAATTTCCCATGTCATGGGGAAATGGATGGCTTCTGTTTCTATAAAATTACATCCACAATCATTGTCCTATGTAGGTGATGTCAAGTATCATGATGTATGGGTTAGAACATGATTGTATCCATGTTGGGTTATGTTTTTGGCTAGGATTCATAAAATGATCATTAGTTGAACTCGCCTAGAGTTTAATTCATTTACACAAGATCATAAAAACACATGAAGTGTTTATGTAAGAAAACGAATTATAATTGGTTACTATTCTCACATGATTCCTAATTATATTGAATGTATTTTTTATTCATTATTAGAAATAATTTTTTTAGTAATAAGTATAATATTTTTCACGAACATGGCCGAGTCTCCAACAGACAGGGTGCCCGACCCGGTCCGCAAAGTTGCCCGAAGGGCATTCCCGATCCCCACGGGCTAGCACAAGTGACTGGGTATCAAAACATTACATGGGAACAATTTAACTGAAATAAAAGATAGAACGACAACTAACAAATTAAACTAATTGAAACTTGAAATAAACAACCAACCGCACCTTTAAAATATAAACATGCTTAGAGTATACAATTCAAATAAAACCAAAAGTGAACAACAACAATGATTGAGAACTAAAACTCCAATACCAACCTCCAAGTGAAGACCATCAGCTACTATAACTACCATCACTAAGAATTATGTCACAACCTGGAACACAAGAACATGGTCTACATACACCCAAAGGTGTTTGTAGGGTGTGAGACAAGAGCTCAGTAGGATAACACCAAATAAAAAGGTTCCATGTCACAACATCAAAAAGATAATTTAACATTCTCATTTAAAACCATACCTTTAAAATGATTTTAAAGAATGCATTTAAAAACTAAAAGTGAAAATAAAAGTGTATTGAAAGAAAAACCACATCACAATACTACAGTAAAACAGAAGAGGAAATTTATAAATAATATGCACATACTCAAGTGGTCCTCTATATGTTGACGGAAGGCACCAAACCATGAATAGTAGAGCACTGTGGGTAAATCCCTTAAGGTTTATCTAGATCGAGTGGGGCCCTATAACCTCGTGTCTCGGTGAAATGTGCCTTAGAAACCACAAACTTTAGAAAAAGTGGATTAGAAGACCACGAACCTTAGAAAACATGGCTTAGAAGACCACGACCCTCAGAAAACGTGGCTTAGAAAACCAAAAACCTCAATAATTCATATGTTTAGTTAGTGTTTCAATCGTCATTCCAGCTATGTGAAACAGGAATGATGCCACTTCGGATCACTAGTTCACTAGTTCAAGTCCTCTCACCTAGATACCCGATGTTTTCACTTGTGCTCAGTCAAGTTTCACACTCACATAGTATATTTCATCCTCGTATAACAGACCAAACAAGACATTCCACAGAAAGGTCACCATTTTCATACCCAGAAAACAATTCAAAAAGTCACGCACACCAAAATACCTATCAAAAATTTATTTTCTGTTACCTAATCATTTCACAAATCCCTATTTGGAAACAGTCAAATAAGAACATAAAAAATTCGCACAACTTATAAAACATTATTTAAATAACACAATAAGGGCCGACACAAATAAATAAACCCAATTACAAATACAAGAGTCATTCAAAATAATTTCTTAATAAATTTTTCTTAAAACTATTTTTTCACCAAATACACAACTAAATGTACCAATTTCACCAGTTATAAAACAACACCATGTGACGCAATGTGGGTTTACACCAAGAGCATATCAATTTATGAAAACATGCTACTTTAAGTACAAATTCATATTCAACGTTTTCCAAATACTACTTTCATGCCATCTCAATAAATAAATAAATCAATTAAAATATTTGTTAAATAATTTCAATATAAACAAAGAAAACGTTACACCAAAAACCACTTTATCCCATTCGGATTTTCCACTTTAAAACCAAATACTCAGGGTAACAATATCAAAAAATTCTTCGCAATCTTCAAATAGTTTCCAATTTAATTTCAAGTGTGCACAACAAGACCACACACCCAAAATGACTTATTTTACATTAAAACCCCACATTTAAATATACACACACCTGAACATAAAAACACATTTTCCACCAACCAAATAACCCCAAAAACCTTTACACCCATGTTTCACATCACAAACACCACTTAAATAAACAATTGATCAATTTATAAAATATCTCATGTTCACACATAAGGCCTCACATTAAAAAAATACAAATTTTTGATACCAGAACCATTTTAAAAGAAATTTCATGTCTCAAACCTTCCAAAAACTCTACTCTCACCCTTAGAACATACTCCAAGTTCATAATAAAAATCAACACGTCAAAATAGTTTAACATGTTTTGGAAAAAAACTCAATTTAATCACACCTACACCTCAAGTTTTATTTAAAACACAATTTAAACACCATAGAAAATTAGCTAGAACATGTCTATAAATTTCAACTACAGAACATGCATAAAATATATAGGGATTCATAAAGAAAAATTCAGTTTCATCAAATATGAAAATCATAACAAATCCAAAATAAAATTTCTTCTATGAAATTTTATCATTAGACCACACTAAAATTTAATTATGAATAATGTGAAATATTCTAATGATACTATGGCCTGGAACCACCTACCTGTGTGTAGAGACTTTGCGAAATGATCCATACCGAATGCCACATGCGCCACATGAAAAAGGAAATAGATCTTAAATCAAGAATTCGAACAAAACCAATAGTCATGAAAAATGATCCTTAACGAACCCATACCCACTGAACCTCCATGAACTAAAGAGAATAAAAGAAGAAGAGGAAGAATCAGTCATAAGAGGGTGTATCCGAAGATGTCGTATCTACCGAAGGAAGACTAGCCAGAGGCCGCGTGCCGGAGGAAGGGCGCTGGCAAGGATTCATCGGATGGAGGTTGGCATGATGGACATGTGGATGGTGTACGTAGACCATCGGACAGAGTGGGTTATGAAATCGCCGACGGTGGAAGCATAATGGCTGGTCAAGAGGGAGGCTGGTTTGACAGTGGGGGTTGGGAAGCTTGGAGAATATGGGTGGGCCGATGGTGTCGCGATGAAAGGGAGAATAAGGTTGCAAGCGATTGAGCTGTGTAGCAGGTGGACCGTCATGCTGGGTATTAGGAGAGTGAGGCGGTGGTGCCGTATGAAGAGAGGGGAAGAAAATTGGGGTTGGGAGCTTGGAATAAGTATGGGAAGCCAGTGGTAGCACACGGTGTGCAAGAAGGCCTACAACACGATGAGAAAATCGGGGGAAAACACTACATAAGAAATATCAAGCTAAAAATAATAATAAATAAACAAATAAAATAATAACAATAAAATTCATAAAACAAAAACTATTAATAATAATAATAATAATAAACTAAAGTAAGAATGATAATGATAATTAATAATAAAAGCAAAATGGAAAATAATAATAATATGTTATAACAACATTAACAATATTAATAATAATAATAATTAGGTAACAAAAAACTTAATAAAATATATATCAAAATATACTATGATCAACTTAATAAAATTCTATAAATAAAAATAATACACTCAATTAAATTATTATCCCAGATAATAATAATAATATTCTTCAGTGACATTGATATTATTTTAATTTTTAAAACTATTACTAATTCATTTTAGTTCAGTAATTGAACATCGTCAAGGCATGGGGTGATCCGGGCAAGGTCGTGCGGTGAACCATGCAAGGCTGCACAGCTTCGACCGTGATGCAATGGATCCGATCAAGGCCAAAACAAGAATTTAAAAAAACCCAAATATTTATGCCTGGAATCAACCGGAACTACCCGACATTAAAAAAAATAAAAAAATAAATAGATTGGAAAAAGGCGGGTGTGGCAATTCTCCCCACCATAGCGCTTTCCGTCCTTGGATAACCACAAATAAAATTGAAGCGTAGAAAACAACACACCCTTTATGATTCAAAAGGATCACCTACAAAAATCAAGTGAAAAGAGGAAAAAGCACCGCTCGGAGAAAGTGACTCAAATACTACTTCAAAAAACGCAAAAAAAAAGACTTTTTGATATGTGTCGCTCGTCCCAAGGATCAAGAAATTATCCAGTTTAATGATCAAGTAAAGGAACTCTTGGACCCACAGAAACAAACTTCACAAGCTGAAACATCTCAACCACCATTAAATTAAATCCACACCATTTGGATAAAATGAACAAACATGGTCAAACCATATCCAAGGAACACTCTTATCACTTATAACCAATACATCATTTTAAACATAACCAGAAGGTCAACATGGGTATGCCCGATGGTCTCCCCACCATTAAAAACCTACTAACGCCTGAGAAAAGAATGGAAAATCGACATGGGGTGTCTCGGGTGGACTCCCCACCATAAGAATAGGTTAAAATAGATTTATTTCAAGGGAGATTCAATGAGAATAACAATGGGTATAACAACTATTTCCACTAACGAAAACACAAGAACTCATAGGTTTCCCTGCACTGACCCAACACCCCACCAAATGGGCGGGGAGGGAGGGGGCCAACCATTGGGTGTCAAAACCACAGTGAAAGAAAAACCCACATCTCAACATCCCTAGATGAACACCATTCAATTTGAGACTAATTTACCCACCAGACCCCCATATGGAAAACCAAAAGAAATTACATTCGGTGGGATGCAACCCCCCAAACATTAAGGTAACGAGAAGACCACACCTCCTCATAGACACGATAAACCCACACACCCAAATGGTTCATTTGAAACAGAACCACAAGAAACAATTTAAACCACCTTCACCTTCTATACCGATGATAAAAATAATGTTAGGGGTCCCAAAAAGTCACGGGGTTCCTGAACATGCGCCAGCTTCACTCTGAGGCCTATTTTAAGAGCCTTGATGTTTGAAGCATCTTTTTCCTCGCAGTCAAGCATGGAAGTCTCTCAAATAGAGATTCTCCTTTTGGTGTCGCATGCAACTGAGAAAACACCAACAATCACAACACCCCACTACATATAATGAATCCCACATAACACATCCACTAGAACAGAGGTTTAGATGATGCACATGCATCACCTCTTCACCTTAACCATGAAACATAAGGAAGAAAGACACACAACAAACACACCCCTTCGAACATAAAAATTAAAACTCCTGAAGAGGATGCACTCCTATGAAGCAGGGATTCCCGAAGGATCCTACGAAATCCACCCTTACTCTTCAAGAGAACTCATGCTACAAGACTTCTCCAAATATGACGCTTGTGGTCGACGGAAGCACTATAAGACTTTTAAATCATTGGTCTGCACCGAAAAATCTGAACTGCCTCCACCCTTCCCCACTGGAATTTCCTTTCACCGCTTCACGGGGGAAATCTTCAAACACAACGATGTCAAACTTCATACCCGAAAACTAAGACAACTCAAAGAGACCAAAGATACCTTCAACTCCTCTCACGTCTGTCATCCCACTACAAGAGGATCCTCTTAACCAAAAAGGATAAGGGACAAACTTATCACTCTCACTAAAAAGGGAGAGGCCTCAATTTAATCAACTAGAGGGTTGGCCAACAGCGAATTACCTATGTCCGCACTTCAATCGCATGTTAACTCTTTATGGGGTCGTGCACTTGTTAGGAAATAAAACCATGGACCTCGTCAAACTGGTCCAACGGCCAAGACACATCACAACTGAACACTAAACATGTAGGGGGAACCACAGCAAGGGATTCCCCAAAAACGTTTCAAAAGAATTCACTAACTATGCACATTCACACCAACTTAAAAATAAATATTCAAACTCAAAACAAAAATCAGTAAAAAAATGACTCTCTTCTTGGAATTCCTCACATCCAAAATTTCTAAAATACAAGGACACACCACACAATCATCGGTTATTAATTTTTTTTCCTTTAACAATTTTTTTTTGAAAATAAATGAAGCTAGTGGGTTTTGAAAACACCAATGGTGTCCCATGGGCCTCGCACATGAATATTCCCATGGAAAACTCGCACCCAATTTATACCCATCCAGGAACTCATCCTCTCATGCCATTATGCATTTCCATTTTCGTATACACTCATACACATGGTTTCCCATGAGAGCACCAAGTATCAAAACCAAACCTTTCCAATTTTCAAAACCAAGCATTCAACCCACACTGTTCAAACCTTACACATCATTGAATTTTTTTAAGCGCTACATTTGATAAAAATTTCCATGAAAATATCATTTTTACTTAGAAACCATATTTCCAAGAATCCTAAACAAAGAGACAAGGAACAATGCAAGAGGAGACTAGTGTCGGCGGGTGATTGAGACATATGGTTGGCGGCCATACGCCAATCACGCAACTGGCATATAGAGTATTCTAGGTTTGTGTTTCTAGCTCCACATGTATTTCCAAACTATGTGTGCTCATTGGGACCACTAAAACAACTCCACATTCATTTCCTATAAACAATATTATTCACAATGACCAACGACTCAGACAAACCTCAACTTACTCTGGTAACTTGAGTCCCACCACGAGGTGTGTTGGCCATGCACCTTTCTCGTAGCTAGAACGTCGACTTACGATACCCTTAACATTGAACTACACTGAATATATCTCAAATGATCAAAATACAAGAAGAAAAACCTCTCTGATACCATTTATTCACAAACCAGTCTGGGTCGCCAACAGACCCGGTGCCTGACCCGGTCCGTGATGTGGCCTGAACAGCGTTCCCGATCCCCATGGGCTGGCACAAGTGCCTGGATATCAAAACATTACATGGGAATGATTTACCCGAAATAAAAGACAGAATAGAAACTTCCAAGTTAAACAATATGAAATTGGAAACATACAACCAATAGTGCCCTTAATCTATAAACAGGCTTAAAGTTAACAATTCAACTAAAACCCAAAGTGAACAATAACATAGATTGAGAACTAAAACTCCAATACCAACCTCCAAGTAAAGACCATAAGCAACTATAACCAACATCACTAAGAACGATGTCACAACCTCAAACAATAGAATATGGTCTACATACACCCAAAGGTGTATGTAGGGTGTGAGCCAAGAGCTCAGTAGGATACCACCAAATAAAAAGGTTCCATGCCACAACATCATAAAGATAATTAAACATGCTCATTTAAAACCATACCTTTAAAATGCATTTAAGGAACACAATTAACAACAGAAAATGAAAATAAAATTGTAATGAAAGAAAAAACTCTTCACAATACTACTTAAAAATGGAAGTGGAAATTTATAATGAACATGCACATACTCCAGTGGTCCTCTGTGTGTCGATGAAAGGCACCACATCATGAATAGTAGAGCAATGTGGTTAAATCCCTTAAGGTTTATCTAGCTCTAGTGGGACCCTAGAACCTCTTGTCTATATGAATCATGGATTAAAAGAACACGAACCTCTGAAAACATGGCATAGAAGACCACGGCCCTTAGTAATTCATATGTTTAGTTAATGTTACAATCATCAGTCCAGCTAAGTGAAATAGTGACGATACCACTCTGGATCACTAGTGCACTTGTTCTAGTCCTCCCACCTAGATACCTAGGGGTTTCCTTTGAGCTCAGTTAGTTTTCACATTCACATGGTATATTGATTCCTCCTATAACAAACCAAACAAGATATTACACAGAAAGGTCACCATTTTCATACCCATACAACAATTCAAAAACTCACGCATAGAAAATAACATTCCAAAATATATTTTCTGTTACCTAATAATTTCAAGAATCCCCATTTGGTAACACTCAAATAAGAACATAAATAATTCACAAAACATAGAAAACATTATTTAAATAACACAACAAGGGCCGACAAAAATAAACACACCCAATTACAAATAGAATAGTCATTCAGACCACTTACTTAAAATTTTTCATTAAAAATAGATTGACACCAAATACACAATTAACTGAACCATTTTAACCACTTATAAAACACCACCAAGTGACGTAATGTGGTTTTACACCAAAAACATCTAAATTAATAAAAACTTGCTACATTAAATACAAATTTATATTCTACTTTTCCCAAATACTACTTTTGTGCCATCTCACTAAATCAATAATTCATTTAAACTATTTTTAAATCATTTCAACATAGACCAAGAAAACATTACACCAAAAACCACATTATCCCATGCGTAGATGTCACATTAAAACCAAATACTCAACGTAAGAATATCAAAACATGTTTTACATTATTCAAACTATTTGAAATTTAATTTCAAGTGTGCACAACAAGACCCCACAACCAAAATGACTCATTTTCCATTGAACATCCCCATTTAAATATACCCACCCCTCAAAGAACTTAAAAACACAATTTTCACCTACCAAAAACCCCAAAAATCATTCCACCCATCTTTCACTTCTCAAACGCCGCCTAAATAAAAAATTCATCAATTTATAAAATACAACATGTGCATACATAAGGCCTCACATTAAAACACACAAATTTTAGATGCCAGAACCATTTTAAATGTAATTTTACATCTCAACCCTTCCAAGAACACCATATTCACCCTTAGAACATACTCAAAGTTCATAATAAATATAAACAGGTAAAAATTGTTTATATTATTAAAAAAAACACAATTTAATCACACTCGTACCTCAACTGTTCTTGAAAAAAAAAATTACACACCTTAAACAATTAGCTAAAACACGTCTAAAAAATTCAATTATACAACACACATAAAATACATAGGCATTTACATAGAAAAATTCAGTTTCATCAAATATGAAAACAGAAACATATCCAAAATAAAATTTACGCTACACAATTTTATCATTAGACCGCATTAAAATTTAATTAAGAAGCATGTGAAATTGTCTAAAGATTCTATGGCATGGAATCACCTACCTGTGTGTAGAGACATAGTGAAATGGTCCATAGACTCCCACCACACGCCACAAGCACCGCATGCTAAAGGTATTGGACCACAAATAAAGAATCAGAACAAAACCAAGAGTCAAAAAAATGATCCCTAAATGAACCCATACACACTGAACCACCAAGAACTAAAGAGTATTAAAGAAGAAGAAGAAGAATCGACCAAAAGAGGGTGTCTCTAAAGACGTATCGTGTACGGGAGGAAGACCAGCCGGAGGCTGCGAGCCGGGGGAAGGGTGGTGGCCGTGATTCGTCGGATGAAGGACGGCTGGATGGACATGGGGATGCAGCGCATAGACCATCATATAGAGCGGGCTGTGAAATCGGCGATGGTACAAGCATCATGGCTGGCCGAGAGGGTGGCTGGTCTGACAGTCGGGGTTGCGAAGCTAGGAGAGGAGGGGTCGGCAGGTGGTGTCAAGATGCAAGGGAGCAGAAGGTTGCAAGGGGTTTCACTAGGTAGAAGGTGGCCCGTCACGCTGGGTAGTAGGAGATCTCATTAGATCTATCTTCTTGATTCGATTTATTCTCTTAGACAACACTCCTAGTGGATTATAGGGTAGGTCGACATCAACTTATTGGAGTGCAACTGCGGTGGCGGGCTCCTTGGCTTCCCGAGCGGCCCCGATCCTAACTTATTAATCAGGGAGGCCTCCCTCCCCCACACATTCCTCAATCCTATTCATAACCCTTCACAAGAAGATATTTTCCATGACATCTTCCTAGATGGATGAATGGATAAGTGCATTTTCAGAAGTTCTCCTCCAAGTAGATTCTCGGAAAAAGAGTGTAAGAAGGACACTTTTGGGAAACCGTCCAATAACCCCTAGGGTAGTATTATCTTTTGAAAGTATATTACATCCAAATTAAACTTCCTTATCTGCAGTGTTCTCTACAATTCCATTTCAATAGAGATGACCATTAAATAAAAAGGGATCTGTTTTGCCTCACAATGTAGTTTCATCTCACACCCTTAAGAGGAATCCTCATCCCATCTTTTTCTCCACAGTGATTGGGCTGGCCACATTTGGATTGTGCTTGAGATTTTTATTTTCCCCCCAAGGGTGACCCATTCTCTTGATGATTTATTTCATCAATGGTATATCTGAGCCCCTTCAAAAAATGAGACTAGAAGCCAGTCGATCCTACTTGTCGTGAGATTTTGGTGCATTTGGCCAGCGTGAAACCAGGGAAGACACGTTGGGTCTTGCCCCTCTCTCTGCCGAATGACCATTAAGACCAGGATTCTTATCTCCAAACTTTCTCATCTCCACAGGTATCAGGAGGTGACACCCTTCCTTAGATGCTACACCATTAGACTATTCCCTCCAGGGTCTTCTTCCTCCATGTATTCCGACTATTGTGTCAGATGGTACCCTCCCCCTTGCGGGATAAAACTCAAGACAGATGGGTCTTCCAGACATGAATATATGAGGGGAGGTGGGGTCATGTGGGACACTTCAGGATCATCCATCCTTGACTTCAATGTGTTCTTTGGGACATGTGATTCATTAGTGGTCGAGGGAAAGGCCATGCACAACGGGTTAGATCTCTTTCCCTCTACAGCTCTCCCCTACCTATAGTGGAGGCGTTTTCTGAAGTCATCTGTAGATCCCATAAGGTAGACGTTTCCCTACATTGAAACATTATTTATCTCATCCACAAGTGAAAGGACCTCTTTTCTCATGATATTGAGATCCTCCATACATGGTGCGAGGGTAACCTGCTGGCAGACATCTTGGCTTCTAAGGTGACCTGTGACTCTCCTCTCTTGATGTTCAATTCTCTAGGCTCCCTACCTTCGGTTGGTGCGGTGTTTCTATCAAGGACGCTCTTGGCCTCCATATTTTCATACCTTTGTGACCACTTTATTTTTTGGTGATTCTTTGTGTGGCTTGGTGAGGCTGGATGCTAAGATCTTAGTCTTATAATCTCATGTTATTGGTAACAAAAAAAATCATTTTATGCTACAAAGTGATATTAAAAAAGAAACCATTAAATTTACTATGTAATTCTACAAAATCTCATTAAATACATGAATAATAAATACATCCTACGTAATAACATATATTATATCTACACCTATATGTATTAAACTTTTATCTATTATATTATAATAATTTATTGTATATATAATAGTTAGTTATTGATTATTTTCATCATTAGATTCGAGTATTTTTGAGTTCATTATAATAGTTTTTATATGTTTATGTAAATTTGAAATGTTTGATAAGATTTTTATCATTAAAAAATCACTCATGGTAGTGGAATGTTTTAGTAAATCATACTCATAAATTTTTGATGGAATATACTGGTATAGTTACCAATAATAGAATTCAAAATATTAAGGATGCAATTAACATTACTGATAACAACATGCATCATTATAATTTTCATTTCTTTTCGATGCACTAAAAAACCATAGTATTGTTATATAAAACTTTTTAAAATCACTTATTAATATATTTTTTTATACTCATCTATGATTTAAATTCATAAGCTGGATTTTATTTTCCATATTGGTGGTTGAACCCCCTAAAAAAAACATGTAATACTAATGAAATAGTAATATTATATAATTATGTTATATAAATTTCATATTATTTTAATCATAATGATGTTAATAATAAACGATTAGATTGAATAAATATGTTTTCAATGTATGAATATGTGAAGGTAATTTAAATTTATAGAGGAGAAGTAGACACATACATTGTTGGAATCAGTCCCCATAATAGATTTCGTCATAATAACGGATTTAAGCTAACATCTTGGGTAAAAAAATCTAATAATGGGGAAAATAACATTATGAAATAATATTTTGTAAAATATTCAATAGGATACAAAAAAGGTATGTTATTTGGGAATGATAAGTTGGTGTTTTATTTATATATGGATTTTAGTTGGATATTCAAAATGTTATCTTACCTAATTGTTAAGAACGATCATTGTAAAGTGAAATGAATCCTTTAGGTGGATAAAACCGAGGTTTCTTGATATTCCCTCAATTCTCTCTTTTATATTTTTATTTATATATTTCTAAATCATTTTATAAATATAATTTATTTTATCATATGTATAGTTTACTAATTTCATTTATTATTCACCCAGGTAACTTAATTGTTTAAGAAAAATGAAATTAAACCTCCTAAAATATTTAATACAAAAAATCCCAAAAAAAATTCAAAACAAATCTATAAATATTTGAAATCATACATGAATATATATAATAATAATTAATAAAATCATTAATAACAAATTCATAAATAATAAATTATTATATATTACCTAACATAATTCCATTTTTATTTATTAAATGTTAAATATTTAAATTCATTATTAATATATGATTTATAATACATTATTATTCTTTATAAAAGAATTATATTACCATTATAAAATTTTCAATATACAAATAGTTAAATGTATTCCCAAAATTCATATTTATTTCCAATGAACAAATGAGGGTCATATTATTCGTTTCCACTCATATAAATTACCCTACATTCTACTATAAAACAAATTCAACAGATCCATTAATTTTTTTAAAATTAATATTATATTTGAAATATTATTCCTTTTTTAATAGTAATAATTGGTTTCATGTTATTAATAAAAAACCACAATGATTGAGATTTAATTCCATTCTCTTTTAATTTACATACAGTTTTACTCCTATTGTAATCAAAATAATAATGGTTAATATTGATTGATCATAATGTATTCATACATAAATCTTATTTTAGTATATTATCTTAATAGAATAAGTCAATTTATAGTTATAGTTTTCCGTTGTGTGTATGTAAACATTTCAATTTTATTAAATGATAAAATTTGTGGTGATGTACATTATAACATCTCATGTTATTTGAAAATATATAACATATCAATACCAAAAAAAATTGTCAAATAAAAAAAATATTAATAAAAAGAAATTAATTCAAATATTATTCAAAAAAATGTGGGGATGAATTAAAAAATATGGTAATTAATGATGAATTAATATTAATACCTCAAAATATCACTTCTCTAACATGAAAAACATTAGGCTTTTGATCTGTTATATACACCTGCGTAGCTTGTTTCTGAGAATTAGAATTCCATACAAATCCACACATTTCCTACATCAGTATCCTTTCTCTCAACATATAAAAATGTGAAAATTTACCCTTTGATTCCCCTTACTATGTTTTAAAACATTATTAATTGGAAGAAATAGTTATATCATTGTCATGAAAAATAATCCCAAAGAATCCGTATTTCTAGAAAAATAATAAAAATTAATGGGAAACATTAGGTTTTTCAAGCCATTATGGATTTTCATGTATCGTCTTCTACGATTGATGAAATAGTTGATATTGAGTGATTGAAGATACAGAATTGAAAAATAAATACATTCTCTTGATTTAATTACTAATTTAATGAATTCATTTGATATACTTCCTCTTCGCAAAAGTGAGGTTATCTTTTCTACCATAACATATTATGAAAACATCACATGTATAAAAGAATTATATCATGATAACTAATAATTTCAAATAAGGTTTTACAAATATACATAATAGAAAATAAATAATAGAGGACTCTAAAAATGGATTATATAATAATGATCCATCTTAGACAATTAATACATTAATGGACCATGTAAGAGTAATTTATGTTGATCTAATATGTGATTGTAAAAATAGTTTATATACTGTATCACTGACTAATATCTATGATAATTTTTTTTTTAAACTATCTCAATTAAATTTTTTGATTTCTTATTGATAATATTTATTAAAAAAATCCTTTAATCCTTCCCAATATAGGATTCTATAAAGATTAGTCTAAATGACAGAATTATAATGTTTCCAGCATGGATTGTGAATATTGAATTTAATAAAAATGATTTTTAATTCCCTAGGAATTTCTAGAAGTTTGAAAAATTATGTAATAATCTATAACCATTGATGTTGATCATTGAATCCATTACAAGTTTGTAAAATTGTAGCAGGATTGTTATCGAATTTCATAATTCAATCCTTAGTATGAGAAAATCCAAAATTGACTCTATCTTCAAATACCAGGTCAACATGAAGTTTTTATTCATTCGTACATTATAAAACAAGAGGATTAAATAAGGATTTAATTTTTTGAATTAATATATATAAATGAATAATGTTAATTTACCTTACATCTATTAACATATCTTAATAATGATGAATTAATACAAGAAGATTAAATTTTTAATTGTTTATTATATAATTAAAATATAAAAAAATGACAAAAAGGTTTTTATTATATGCATCATATGAATAAATATTAATTATATAAACTTCCTTATATAAATTTATCATGAATTAAGTACACATTATTTTAATTTGAAATTTTAATTTTTAAACATAATTATATACCTTGTTTTTTTGTTCAATACACATATTTTATTTCATGGTATTAGTTAAAATATATTATATATGTTATGGCCCCATGGAAGGTATTTTTACCTAAGAGTGGTGTTTGGGTAATAATAAAAAATATAATATCTTTGATTTTATAATTTATTTTGAAAAAAACTTATACCAACTATAATAGTGAAATTTATCTCTACGATACTCCTAAAAATTAAATAAAAAATGAACACCTGTTGTACCCAGTTCAGTACTCCTTGTGAGATAATACTCATTTTCAAGATCAGATATACCCCCCCCCCCCGACCAAAAATTCCTATAGAATCACCATGGTGGGTACAATAAAACTAAGACATCCATGAATCTGAATACAATAATGTCAAAAATACTATATCCTAACATGTTTTCTAAAAAGTTTTATTGATAAGATGTACCATAAACATGTAATTATTAACCTTACTCCTCTACGTTAACTATGTCCCGGATGTTTTTAGTTCTACTAGATTTATACACAATGTAGAACAAGTGAGAACAATATTTATCACTAATAAAAATATAATGCGTGATTATCATTCAAAAAGTGTTTTTATTTATTGTTATAATAATTAATATTATTATTTTACATGCAAAACCATATTTATTGTTCTTAATATTCACCTAATCCTCTCATTATATGATCATTTATCTATACACATGACTTCTTAACTCTCCACTTCCCCACTGTTTATATACATAACTCTTTATTTCTATCACATCTTCTTTTGAAATTTCTACAATAATATTTCCTCATAAAATTTAAATATTTATTTTGATTTTTAATAAATATCTTCCCTTCATCAAATTTAAAATTCAAAAGATAAATTTACAGAAGTAAGGAAACATAATTATTTCTAAAATCCCTAAAAACAAAATTTGTGGCCTCAAATAGTCCTAGGATTTATAGTCACCTATCATTAATGTTACATAATTTCATATGAGTTTTGATCCACTTAGATTCATCCAAATCACAAAGATGTAGTTCCTAAGGAATATATTTTCAATATATTCTCTAGTTTATCACACTAAAATATTTGAAAATATAAAATGCCATACTTATTTAGTAACCCTTATGTGTAAACCAAATATATCATAGTAACCATTACATATTAATAGAATAAAGAATTACCATGACATACCAACCCATCATAGATTAACCCCATATATCTTTTTTTCTATCTGTACATAATTACTATGCCATATATCTTCCCTTATATAGGATATTCATCTGCCTTTATAAAATGCCTTTGCATCAGATCATACCATGTGTAACATGATGACCATCCTTTATATATTTCCTCTTCCATTGATCAACCCTTACACATTTATGACATCCCTATTTGATTACAATTATGAATTATAAAACCCAGACTTTTTTTGTAGAGAAATGAAACCAATTTATATTAAAAAAATGGAATCATTCATATATAAAAAATTACCCCAATTGTTTTAGGGACATATAATTTTCCCTATCTAGTTTTAGAAAAAAAATATATCTAAAAACATCCAAACACTTCGAGAATTATTTCAAGAACCACCAAAAATCAAAAATTACTTCATTTAATATAATAAACATCATCTTATTCTATTTGACCATTATTTATGTATTGGTATAATAATTCAACAAAAATAAAGTCTACTCAAATTTCAAAAAATTACTTCTACCATTAGACCAGAAATCAAAATAAAATGGATTCCTCTTTATCTTTTGATCATAGCTAACTTCACATGTGTCTCAGTAGTCACAAAATGATCTAAACAACTTTTTATTTCTATATCTCCAAAAAATCATTTTATTAATAATAAAACCTTAATATTTTGTTAGAATGCATTGAAAAGAAATCCCTCTTCCATGTCATCACACATAGAACTAAATTATCATTGAATAATTCCAAGACAACATGACAAAACATGTTGTATAAAAAACAACAATTAGAAAATAATAAAAAAAATTCAATTAATTTAAATTAAATATAATTCTTCCTCATATCATCCACTTCACAAAAAAACTAATGAATGAATATTTTTAAATCATGTTTAGGTACACATGTCCAAAAATAATGTTTTAATAGTTTATAACACTATAAAATATAATAGTTACAATGATTAACCATTTTTGTGAAAATATATATTTTTAGCATCCTCGTAAATAATAACTCTCTCAAGTACGTTAATAACATATGTCAATATTTTTCCAATATAGAAATACATTGATGTATAAAAAATATATTTAGGTTTCTTTTCTTCCCTTAAGATAGAAAATATTTTATCAAAAATTGATTACTGGTATTAATATAATCATACTATAGCCTCTAATTTTCTATGGTTTATATTTATACTTTAATCATGGTGGGTTTTAATTGAAATAGTTTATCAACAGATAAGAACTTTGAAAAATTAAATTCTTCTTCAACTCAAATTATAGATTGGTTGAAATTATCATGTTAATCAAATAAAAAATATGACAAAATAATGATTTATTATTATTTGTACTCTTCAATTTAACACTACTTTCTGGAATTTAAATTATATTCTAGAAATAGTAGTACCTTCACCTTGAAAATTATTTTTTTTAACATCTTATCATCTAAAATATTCTTATTGATATGGAACTTCATTATTTTAGTATTCAATTACATTGAAATCATTATAATCAATCTTATTCACAATTCCATGACACTTATTTTTCATATTCATTTAACAAGGGCGTAAAATATTTATATTATATATTTTATTTTACTTTTTATTTCCACTGTATAATGGATTTAAATCATCAAAAATATAAAAAATGATATATTTTTTCAATATCTTTACATAATAACATGAACATCCACTAACTATTTAATAAAATGTTCAATATTCCAAAACAAAAAATCAATAATTTCATCACATTGATTATGACATGTAATGCTACATGTGATTCAACCATTAAACAAATAATATGTTCTTCCATTATAGCATTTATTCTCCTGGGATTATTTAACCATATCCATTAATATTGAGTGACCTATAATTTGATATGGTATATAATGATTTAATTCACTTCCAAGAATCATATAATATCTTGAAATCACCCCTCATATTATATTATCATACACTTTACAAGAAACATTTGTGTTCCTTCTATGATGGTTTGAGTGAATGATCAATAATCATTTCCTTATCCTTTTTTTATTTTTTTATTAAAATATATTTGGGTAGTATAATTTATATGTTTATGAGTAGGTAAAATTGTGATGAAATCTTCAGTAAACTGACCCTATTGATGACATTTTTAAAACCCATATTGAAGGGTCAGAACATGCCTTGATCAATTAGCCTAGAATTTATATATTTATGGTGAAATTTTCTTCATTAAGTACATTTAATACTCCTCCAAATTAAACTCCAAAATTATAATTCCTTATATTAAAATTTCTAAATAATCCAAAATCGCCTTGAAATTTTCTTTATGTGTAGAAAAACCATCATTATCCATAAAAATAATTCATTCCTTTAATTGGAAATTCCAATATATATGTATACTCTAATTATTCTTTCATTTTGACAATAAAACATTTATTTTATTTTATAAATAAAAATATGGAATCCATATAACATACTCATAATCAATGTATATGACTTCTATCATATTTAAAATTATAATTTTTAACAATTTTGTCTTAATTTTCTCCTTTCTATAGTTTTTATATTTCAAATATATGTTAGTGTTTTCCACAAATTCATGTTTTTAAAATGGTTTCCTAACGCAAACATTTTCAATAAACCAATTCCTTGAGAATTATATAATTTAATTTATATTATTCTAATTTTTTTATTTTTAATTATCCATTTATTCTTTAAAATAGATCAATTTTTATTTTAAAATATCATGGTCAATATTTATTTCATCGAACATAATTATGTTCTAAATATTTATCACTATCCCTTTATAAAAAACATATTATGTGTTTTAGTCACACTGAACATTTTTTTCCAATAAATAATATATCATTATTGATAAATATTTATATATCCTTATTGAAAAAATTTCTCTTGTTTTCCAATTTGGGAATTATTAAGAATCATTGATTGTGTGTCTACATCAACATGATCTACATTTGAGTTTCTTCCTACATTTCTTTATTATAATTATCATCAGTTATGTTATATTTTTCACTTACGATTGAAATTATAATCTTTTCAACAGATTAACTCAAAAAATAATTCCCTTATTCATTTATACTAATATTACTTTCTTCAAGATTATATATGAAATTTATATTCTTTAATTTAGTTGAATTATTATATATATTTTTCATGAATATCTTGATTCAATCATCTTAGAGGAAATTTTTGGCTTCTCATCCAATAAAAGAAATAGTTTAACTAATTATAATTTTGGGGAATAATATGATGAAATGCACAGTAAAATCACAATTAAATGATTTACATGTAATCATTACTGAGAACATTACCTTTTTTCTTATAAACATACTTTAATGAATAACACGGGGCTATTAAATTTCATTGAAATATCATCTTCATGAAATGTTTTTTCTTCATAATTATCTTTTATAGTCATACAATTCCACAAATTTACTTAATTAATGGAAATTTACCTATTGACCATTCTATTTTGATAAAATAAATTCATTTTATCATTTAATAAGTAGTTAAATTTCAATGTATATCATCCAATGGAATTGTTTTGGGTTCACATTCATTATGAATAAATACTTTCAAATCAATCATGTCTAGAAAGATTTATATTATCTTCAAAATAACCATATAATACATTAATTTCTCTTCAAAACCACTAGTGGTTTGAACTACATCAATAAATCTAGTGAATCTTTCATCCACAATTTAATAAATATTAATAATTAAATCATAATATAAAAATCATAGGTTTTAGCCATATATTTCTAAAATTTTGAATTACATTCATTAAAATTCATAAATTTATCTTAAATACCATCCCATTCATTCTTTTTATTAACTTTGGGAAACACTTTTTCATAATGATATGAAAAAATAGATGTTAAAAATTGAACATAATTCTCTAAATCCCTTCCATTTTTTATTTTCATCACGCCACCTTCAAGATGAGGAAAATAACTATGGGATGTATCGAAAAATTATATGGTCATAATAAATAAATGTATCACATCTATATATATTTTTAAATATCCTAATACACCTCATGAAAAGTGGGAAAAATTTCTGTTCCCAAAAGTAATGTTCTCCTTGTTCAAACAAAAATATCAAATACCAAATATTAAAAAAAATTGGAATAAATTATTGTTTCTCAAAAGATAGAAAAACAAAAATACTAAATTTCTTCAATATTATTCATCATTGAAAATTTTGAATGTATTGATCATTATAGAAATCATAGAAAACATTGATACCATTTGTTCTAGCCTCAAACATGGTCATGGTTCATTAGGGGGTAATTTATGGAAATATTAATTTATCCTTTTATTATTATATTTCAAATCAATCACTATAACTTGTTATTGTGGAAAATCTAAATACTGAACTACCTTAGCCCGAAGAATGAAAAATAAAAAATAACATATATTGTATAGGGTTCACTATTCAAAATTAACCCCTACTTCTTAATATAATATTTTTAAACCAAGAATCACATGATCCACAAGAATCTTAATGTTGGATATAATGAGAAATCTATATCTATGACTCTTAACATGATGATTTAATTATTTTTGTCTCATAGAAAGTATCATAACATGCTTACTACTATTTTAAAATTCAATGATTTAAGAATTATCATTTTTCCATTAGTTTTAAAATCTAATAAAACTTTATAGTGATTCATCAAATTAACCTAATATGTAACTATTTTGAAAGTGTTTATTCTTAAAAAAATACAAATGTGTGGTAATCACACAAAAAAACAATATGTTCACTAGTCTTCTTCTTCTTTATCTACGTTCATATCTAAAAGTAATATTATTATTCCTATTATTCGTCTCTATTTCTAGTAAGAATTACCTACCAACACACCTTCACATATGACCTCTTCATCACTAATTATATCAATCATTATATATTCTTTATCTTATTCTTTTCAAGTCACTATAAAAATATTTTGAAAAAATTGGAAAATATATTTCTAACAATAATAATTAAATTCCATTATAAAATTTAAATTTAAAATCATAATAAGTAAAAAAAATAAAACTATTTAATAAATAATTATCATTGAATGATGATCCAAGAGATAATACAATTATTTTTTGTCAAAATTATTTTATATATATAATTTTTTTCTGTGTTTTGATCCTATTTGATTCGTCTACATATTAAAAATATAGTATATAAGTAGTTAGTTTTTAATTTTCTCTCTAGTGCATCACACCCAAACTATATAAATGACTAGAATACATTATTTTTTAGTAAATCATAAAAATCACTGATATATATCACTGTTTGTTATACATATTAGAGTAACATTGAGTAACCATTATCCATTACACTATCTTGGATCATCCCTTACAGACCATGTTGATTTTTTGTATTTAATTTTCATTAGATAGACACTTAACCACCATGTATATAAACAATTATGTATTTCATGTTATTAATATGAATCAATACCTACTTTAAATATATAAATTTTAATTATTTAATATTCTGTTGGTCAACCCTTGTATATTGTGGAAAACCAATTTTGATAAGCCTAACTCATATGAAAATAATCCCTTATGTGTTGAGAAATGTAAAATTTTTTTATTGGGAAAATTGACCCTTAGATAATGAATAAAATATCCCTTATATATTTAGAAATACCAATTTTATCAACACAAAATATATCTAGACATCATTTAAATACTTCCATTCTTCTTTCAAACACCTCCATAATTCTAAACAACCATATTCTCACATAATAAATAATATCTTATGTGACTTTGAAAATGATTTAAAAATTTTGTACAATCCATGGAATAAACACATACACACTATTATATTAACTTTTTTCTTTAGTCTGACAAAAAATCATAGTTAAATGATATATTTTTTAACTCTAGATCACATCAAACTCCACCTTGGTCTTGTAAATTTATCAATAACCACTACAACAACATATCGAAATATATCTAAAAATTCCATTTACATAAATAATATGCACTATGTTCAATCTCTAGAATTTATATAATAATAATTTAAAAATAAAATATGAAATATATTATATCATTAATTATGATATTATTATATAAAAGGATTGATTTCTATTCCTAGAAGGACAAATTTTTGAGAAATAATTTGGTTAAATCTCTTAATCACATTACCCAATTGATATAGATAATATTTACATTAGTGAAAAGGCGTGTTTTTTAAACTAAATTCAATATATAATAGTTTAGTGTTTGGTAACATATTTTATAATATCATAATATAGAATGGGAAGGGTTTTGTTAATGAAAATAGATGACTGAAAAATCATATCAACAAACCACATTGATAACATAGACTCGTTGTATAGTTATATATGATTTTGTATCATTTATTAGGATATTATAATATAAATATATTTTTTATTCCCAGATAATAAATTAATCAAAGAAATTATTTTCTTAAATATATCACGAAGATTACTGAACCTACATAGATATTATTTTAGTTACTTAATATACATGATGTGCAACCAAAATCCCATATATAATAAGTTTGTATTTTGTAAAATATATCATAATATAATCATTATTTTTTTTAATTCTTTTACTAATGATATTTTAATACTATAATCTCATATATCCAAACCACATCAATAAAATAAATCCACTAAATAATGAAATAATATATATTAAGTTATAGATTTACATATATTGTTATAATGAAAAATAATATAAATATAACCATATATAATAGAATAATATAATTATATATATATAGAACCCATAATTGAAAACTTAATTATTGGTAGTTTATTTACCAAATAACAAATAAAACTACAAAAAATTCCCATGATTTCCACATTAGAACATATTAAACCTGATACCCCTACTCCTCAAAAACTACGATCCCCTAAAGAGAGAATGTCATGTGTATTAACATAATTGAAATACTAGATTAGTTACTATATGAACTAATCTCAATGTCAGATATAGATAATAATAAAAAAATAAAATTATTAAATTTACTAATAATATTTCAACTCAATACCCACCGATGGTCATAACAATGTGAAAAAATATACTATAATTGTCTCTATAATCGAAATATATAACTAGACTCACTATATGATTTAATTAAAAAATAAAAATCTTGATCGATCACAAAAAATTTGATCATGTAGACTAAAATATCTCACATGTAGTATTGTCAATCAATGTGAAATGGAAAATCATTCATATTAGTCAATAATCTAGGGCCATGGACATATACCTTGATATGGGAAATTATTAGTTAAGGGAGAACTATATAACACTATTAGGGGACCATAATCCCAACATGCATATGAAATATTTTAATTATGTACTCAAACACTTATATTAAGTTGGTTGTTGCATACCTTAAAATATAGTGTCAGTGAATGAGTTTCCATTACAAAATTTAATATATTTTACTTTCACCCCAATTATAAATAAATGGTTCATGATATTATATAAACCATAATAATTACCCAAATACTCTATCATTGTATTTGAGGCCCAATATCAGTGTTAGGGTCATTACAAGAAGAAAATTTATTTTGTGGTACACTATTAACAATTTTTAAAATTAGACAAATCATTTATGTAAAACACATGTAAAAATATTAACACAACATCCTCTATGATTTCATCGTCATTTCACCAACATGATTATGAATCCCTGAAATTTTTATGACGAAAAATATAATTTTTTATAGAAATATATCAAGTTAATAACACATTCTGTTTTTAACATTTTTTTAAACATAGTCAATAGAGACACTTGATATCAACACTATAATCATGGGTAATAATATCAAATTGGTAATTTCCTTAAATTTTGAAAAACATTTAATTGAATGACACATTTACCATTATCATTCAGAAGTAACTCACTCAAGAATATTCATAATAATGATTTATATAAATTAACCTCCAAGAAGATAAAATTACTCCACACATACATATCACATTTAGTGGAGAATAATTTAGAAATATGAATTATTAATGACTTTCCACAACATATTATAATATTGATCCCCAAATCTCTACGTGGATAACTCTCAGCAAATTTATTTTGTACAATTAAAATTTATATCATTATTTGTAGAATTAGAATAAAAAACTTATTCCAAAAATGGATTACTAATCACAGAGATAATTCTTAGTTTGATTGAAGAACCCATATCCCACCATGATTTCCTCTTATATCATTGTATCTATAATTATTGATAAATTGATATAATAACATTTTTCATAATTTTATTTATCAAAAAATAAATATTTGGAGGAATAAATGTTATAATAGGAATAATTATTTTAATTAGAGTTTTAATCAGAATGATACTCACCAAATTTCCATGGGTTGAGTTTTTATTAAATTCAATGTAAGAGTATTGTAAATTCACAAAATAAAATATAGTTAAAAATATTCAATAAAAACTCTTTATTAACACTTTTATGAAAAAATTAATATAATTGACATCCCATTTGTCTCATATAAAGATTGGGTGGAATAATCTTGTGTATTCAATATATTATATAGAAAGCTTCCATGTATTAGACAATTGGGAAACCATGTGGTGCAAAAATGAGATTCCGTGTATGATTATGTGTATGTAATGTATGAAAATTTCCATCCAATATGGTGTTGTTAATGGGATGGGTCAAATAAACTTTTTCACTACATGATTTTACTAAACTAGTCTGTTTTTCCATTTAATACAGCCAATAGAAAATTTGTAGAACTAATAAACTATTTTGACAACTTTAGATGAAACACATTATTTATTATTAAAAAATAGGGGGAATTCCTTATTTATTTTTTATCCTAAAGCCTCCACAATGTTTTGAATCTCAAAATTCAATGGTGCTTTGATCAGAAAAATCTATTTGATTCATCAACATTCACATATTTCTTCATCATACCTCAAATCCCAAACTTGTACAGTTATGTCACTACCATCATTATTTTTCCATACCATATTATAATAATATCCATGCTTAGTCACTCATAAGTAATGATGTAGTTCCATCATTAATTCTGATAAAAAATATATATACTCATCTAATTGTTATAATGAATGATGTATGTTTTGGAATTAATGTTTTTATGTCATTGTTCTGAAATTTGTTACATTGATCCATGGGTTTTAAAAACATTATGAGATTACAATGTCTCTTTATTGGAAATGTATATGTTTAACCATATTTGTATTAGTGTGGTCCATGATAGAGGTACAACTACCAGGCGTTATGTGATGGTGATAAACAACTAGAAATCAATATACATATATTTTTGAAGGATATATATATATAATTAACATGAAATATATTTAAATTATTGATATTTTTGTATACATAATAAAAATACTTAATCCATATTCATAATTAATTTAGAGATGATTTTTTAATACTCTAACTTAGAGGGGAATCATTTGATTCAAATGATATAAATGAATTTTATTAAGGACATATGAATTGATCTTAATAAGATTGTTGGCCCATTATTTTTTTAGGGTATAGTCCCAAAAAAACCACCCCAAACTGAATAAAATATTTTGAAGAAAATAATATACCTATGGATTCTAATGAGGATGAATCATTTTCAAGATGTATTCATTTCTCAACAGAGAAAATATAGTTTATGGGAAACCCATTTTTCATATTTTAAATTTATATATATAATTTTGATTTTTTAAAGATATCAGAATAAAAATTTAGTAATAATAGTTCTAAAAATTCAATATATTAATAATGATTATAAATATAGTCAAATAATATAATTATTTCTAATTAATTTCACCAGACACTATAACTTATAAAAAATTATAACTTTTATTCCTTAATGTTATGAACTGAATCAGGATAAAATATTTTTTAGGTTGAAGATTTGTATCGAACACTTATTTATACTCTTGAATGTACTCAATATTACAATAGAATCCCTCCAAAATAATCCCATATCCATTATGAACTCTCATATGAAGGTCAAATATTTTCATTTGGAGAATTTTTTTTTTTTTTAATAAAAAAAGATTCCAAATAAATTATGAGAGTATGTTTATATAATTATCAATTTATATATTTTATATTTAAATAATAATGGATTATCTAATAAATAGGATTTAATTACAATTGTAATATAATATCATCAACACCATCTATGATATGGAAAAAGTAAATGAACCTCATGGAATGGTTAGTTCAAAATAAAATCCTATTTAAAACCAATCCTAAGGATATATTTATGGTGCCATTAACACTTTTTTTATATTCATTAAAATAATATAAACGGTCAATTTAAGAGTTCTTGATTCTTAGCTACATCATATATGGAATAATTTTTAAATATTATATTGTGAACTCTATATAGGGTCCCATGATTTATATATCAATAATCATTATAATGATTGAATATATATTTAACTCAATAATTTTGGGAACTCTATGAAACCATATGATTTCTAAAACATATATATACCCCATGTTATCCAACAATACCTAACATATAATTTGAAAAAAATAATAATTATATATTATTATATGTCTATTAATAACTTATACTGTATAGTTAAAAATTAACATGCTTGAATTTCTAATCACAAAATACATCAATATATAATTCCGCTACTATAGTGAAATTCTTATATAATATTGAAAACATCAAATAACATGTTGTAAACTATTCAAATTATAATAATAGATTCACTTGTATATGATCATTTTAAATTCAGATTTATCCATAGAAACATAAATTCACACCTAGATGCATTTTTAAAGTGAATATGAAAAAATATACTATGCATATTGTAAATGAATTTTGGTGATAATTACATGTCCAAATATTAATATTTATTGAATCCAATCTTTACAAAGTAAATAAGGGGTATCCCCTAATATTATCTTATATCCCCAAATAATTATATCAATATAATCAATCTAAAAAAATAAATAATTATATATAATGAGAGTTAGTTTAATTGAATATAATTAGAGGATACACTCTCATCAACCTTTTTTATTCCCACATATGTAAATATGCTATAACATATGTAGATATTTAGAAACTATCATTACGAGCATAGTGTGAGTCTTATTTCTTGTGAAATATTACCAAATTTTCTATACTAGTAATATAGATGATTAAATCTAAAAAATATAATGGAAACATTTGAATTAATTAAGAAATTATTTTATAATACATATGGTAAAGGAATTACATTATACTACTTTTTACTCTTACCTAAAAGGATCCCTGATTTGAAAAATCTCTATATCTTTAATGTGAAGGCCACTATTCAGAAATCAATATTTGAAGTTGAAATCTTTTATTTTTGAGACTTACCTTTAATTATCTATATATAATCACCAAATTTATTATTATTAATATAATTTCCAATATATTTCTAAAAGAATCACAATAAATAACATTCTATTCTCTTATGTTTGTATATATACCAAAGGTGTTTTTTCTATCTACTATATTAAATTCATTATAGTCCCATGGAATTAGTGAGACGTTATAAATTGTTTCACATTTTTTAAATTAGACTAATAGATTACATAATACATGAATCATATATGGATATTCCATTAGTATTACCAAATTAACTTAAGGAATCAACTCACAATTTTTTTTAACTTCATGATGGTGTCTTCTATTCCACACCTAGAATATTAATTATCTAGAAAGTAGACATCCCAAATAAAAACACATATTATATGAGATACCACCATAAAATTTGTGATATTTATAAATTTCCAAAATAATATAATGTTGTTTTTTGGGTCTTCATATATTAGAAAATAAATAAATATATCAACTATAGTTACAAAAATGATATGAAAATTTATTACAGGATTCCATAGGTTATGATTCCTATAAATATGACATGGGTTTAGTTACAAAAAGTGATATCACTACAGACTAAAAATGAATTTAATAGCTTGAAATTTCCTATATTATATATCCTTATAAAAAATCATGGGGATTGTTATTACTAGATAAGATATGAATCCTAATGAACCATATAATACCATATGTGTTAATAAATTACATCAATTTGAGATAAATGGTTATTTCAATGAATAAAACATATAATGGAACCCCTCATATGATGAACATTATGGGTTTATGAGAACTGTGATATCTATTCTTTTTATGTTGTGATAGATATTCCCTAATTAAATACATTCATGTCGAGTTCACCATTTATGTTTATGGGGAAAAAAGATTTCCAAGAACTATTATCATGAGAGATTTATTTTGGCCTGATGGTTGATTGTGAGGGGTTTATTTCATTATTACTAAATAACATCAGGAAGTCATTGTTTTTCATAACAGAAACTCCAAATGATTCCCTCATCGATAACTGATTACATGCATTATTCCTAAAGGTAGGTGATCAATTTGTGATTCATATCCAATGATGATTAGTGACTTAGAATGGTCAAGAGGATGGGAGGTCAGGTTTAGAACACCATTTTTAGGTAAATTTTTCATTCTCTGCGACTTTCTCTTAGATTTATGATATGTAATAGAATATCTTTATAATCTCAATATGTGACAGGTTTCCCTATCAAAATAATTATAGGTTAAGAATCATTTACTTGTAGGAAAAAGGGATCTAACAAGTGAATCCATATGTTTTTATCTGAGGTTCTTCAACCATTTCCTAGTAACTAATAACTTATTATGTGATGAAGATAAATAACTAGGTACATCATAATTTTATTCCATGAAATGAGGTAATAAATATTCTGAGGATGGGTTAATCCATTAAAAATCAACCTACATATCATGGATACTGAATGAATAAAAACCCACATTGTTTTTAAAACCCATGTAGTTTAACATCATTTTTACATGACATATGTTCCAGATTATAGGTAATATATATTCAATATCAAGGTTTTATGTGATGTCATATGTATTATGGTTAATGTAGGAATTTTATTTATCATAGTTTGATTGGTTTCTTGGTATAATGACGGATGTGATAAAATGATCATCCCATTATAATGGTTGGTTCTTAATGGTTGAGATGTCGAATACATAAAGGTACTTAAATCAAACTGGATTCCTATTTGAGCTCGGGCCATAGAAAGGAATCCTAAATATCCTAGTTATTATAGGAATCATATTTCTCTTAGTTCACTCATAACCATGGGACTGGCCCCATGGTATATTCCCTTATACTAAGGATATTATATTATTCAGGTATTTAGGGATTACACACAGTGGTTCACCGGAATAGTGTAGATTTATGATACAAATAATGTGTTCAATATGAATCCCTAATTGCACACGAGCTATGATCGATGTTGGAAAAAAGGGATAGACTGTTATAAACCTCATTGCATATGGATAGAAGACTTATTCTTTGGGAAAACCATTGGGATATTTAACATAGTGATCAATACCTATATAGGAGTCTTATTTGTCATCGGTATGGCTAGAATAAGAGTCATCATTGTTTATTTAATTTCTGAATACACTGAGGGATCAGGTAGAGTGATCATTCCATGTGAATTATTAGTTCCCCATGGATGAAATTTAATAGACATGGAAAAACTTATACTGAGGTGGATTCCCATTCAATCACGGGCCTTAGGAAAGAATCCTATGAATCTTGTTTATTGTGGGAATCCGAGTCACCATAGTTCAATTGATCGGGCCTTACTCACTGACGTTTCCCATTTCATGACAGAGGCATATTGTGAAAATGATATGATTATTTCAACTCCATAATACAACCCTATCAACGATCTATATGAGAAAAATGGTAAAACATATTATTAGTATAATTTTTACACATATGAGCCTTAACCACTATGAAACCCTTTTTCTGATTTAATATAGAGATACATCCTCGGAGAGGAATCATATGTATCCTTCTTTTAGTAAGAATCAGATTCATCATTGTTTTGATTGTTGAGGCTTACACATTGAGGTGTCCATTATGATTGGGGTTTACACACTAATTATTAACAAGGTTGTCATGTATTGGGATTCCCTTTTGGTCAATCATGCTTGTAATCCTGAAATGAGTTAATTTATTGGTCTACATTCTTTTATTGTCTTCTTGAAATTTCATAGGGTATCTTCCTCACATTTATAGAGAAAATTTCATTATCTAGTTGAAATTCCTCAGGGTCTTTGCATAACCTGTATGGAAGGCGTAGAGGTTGTCGAATGATCGAGGTTATATTTTCTAGAGAACATTAAAATACTTATCCAATTAACCCTTGAAACCATCAGATTTTCTATACTAATAGTGTCAGAGGATGTCACATAATAAGGTTCCATCATTGGAGCTAGCTGAAACTACTAGGGTGGGGGGAAGGGGGTCATGAGAGTCAATGATACATATCTCGAACACTCTCTTATGTCCTTGATGAAATTCATGGAGGACATTGTCAAAGTAAGTTGACATGTTTGAGGGATGTTGAAAGAGACAGCTAACATTCTTGTGTGCTACTGCCAGACTTTAACAAACATGAATTGATACCTCCATATGAATCTCGAGACATGTCTGAAAGCCGCCACACTGATTTTATGTTACTTTTTTAGTGCTTCACAAGACTATGGTGGTATGGTTTTTGGGATCCATATGACTTAATTTCACAAGTATATAAGTATTTCCATGATCGGAATTTTATACCAAGGTAGTTCCGTGAGAGCTGGGTGACTTTCATGGTTATGTCACATGTCCTGGATGGATAATGTGATGTGCATGAGGATAAAGGCATATGTTCTTCACATGAGTCCCCCATTACATAGACTTTTTTTCTAACCTTTACATTGTGAATTACTTGCACTTTTTTATTTAATTTTAGCATATTTTATATCTCACATGATTTTTTAGAAATGTGTGAGGTTCTTTGAGAGTCCTTCTGGAAGTCTTTCGTGTGATCTATTAGTGATAAAGTGATGTTTTTTGTATATACATAATATTAAATCTTATTTTTCACTAGATCATACAGGATGTGCGTGTTTTTCTTCCCTGAGATTAGTCATTTCGAGAAATACACTCTACTGTGCTGGAATGCTGGTGCGTTTGGATGTAAAAAACACCAACTTCTTCTTTGATGCTGGGGTGATAGTTTTATAGTACTCTCCACCTCGGTTGTTCACCACTCTGTATGAAATATATCACCTAAATATATTATTGAGTTAGAGGATGTATTCAATATCACACATCTTTTTGAGTTCCTTGTACAAATCATTGAAGGTGCATCACATGATTTTCAATGAGCATGACACCACCTCGTCAATTCATTCTTTATTATATTTTTTCCTATTAAATGTTTATTTTTGAATCCTAATAACATGAAAATATACTTTCATATTTTCACATAGACATGTCTAATGGACTTAAAAATATCAAGTAACCAATCAGAATTATTTTGAGTGATCTCAAGATTTTTTTATGGGAACTTTCATGGGATAAGGATACCTTGTCCTGGGGAATTTTCATGATCAAAATGAATTGTAAGGGGTCTTACAAGGAAATGTTGTGGATATCCTGGGCTCATCATATGAGTTTTTATGACCATAATAGGCTCCCATTATTCCCATATTTATTTCCTAGTTTTTGATATTTCAAGGATATATGAGTATTGTCAAAGATATCTACTTTACCTCTTGGTGATGAATCAAAGGGAAAAAAGGTATTTTTAGAGACACACAACAATTTCATAGATGAATCCATCTATTTGGAATCATGTATCTAATGGGGTAGCATGAGGTTACCTATACATATCCAAGTTCCTTCTCATGATGAAGATGACATGTTAGGAGGGTTTCACTAGATAAGGTGGTCATGTGTCCTCTGGTCTTTCAGGGTCTTAAAAATCACTAGGGGAACATAACATAATGTTTTATGATTGTAAGAGGATTCTTCCTTTACCCTATTTAGTTTAGAATGGATGTGGATATATATTGTTTTATTGGATTTCTTGGAAGACATACATTCTCCCCATCAGTGATGTGTTGTGTGAGTTTTATGATCACATGAGGCTGAAAACATCTAGATATTCTCATCATATTTTCCAAGGATATTGAGATGTTTTTTCCGGAGTTCCTAGTTAACAATTCACATATTTTGGAAGATATTATCTAGGTTACACCACAAGATCATTGATTTTCTGGGGTTCATTCTCAAGAGGAAATGTAATTTTTAGAGATTCATCATGATGTCGTCCACATGTTATTCACTGTGTGTGATCATCATCATGACCATCTGTGAGTCATGTGATAGCATGTATTTTGGGTCTTCACAAAATCCTCATGATCTAAACCCCCATATTCTTCCTTTTATTTATAGGAAATATAATACCCATACTAAGGAATTTATTCCTTTTTTATTTTCTCCAATGCTCAGTGGGAGGGCATCAAAAAATGACACTACTCTTAGGAGACAAACATAGGGGAAGAGGGATAGTTTTGAGTAAAGGAAATTGTGAAAAGATTCTATGGATGTGTCATGAATAGGTTTTTTTGGTAATTCTTGGTCTTCCATTTTTTTAGTATTCCAATGTATGTACAATAAAATAGGGTGGAGGGGGATATTATTCATGTGACTCTCACATCTCTAAATATCTATCACCCTGATTCATTGCATGCTTAGAAGAACATTCCTTATTATGGTGTGACTATCCAATTAGTCATAGTAGATCAGGCATGATGCATGATGATACTGTGTCAGATTCATGAATTGTATATTAAGGCCCCTTTAGAATCATTTCATGATCAATAAAAATCCCTTCATTGCATGTTTACTGACTTGGGGTGTATGGTTTTGATCACCATCTACTTTATGAAATCATTTAACAAATTATATTGACTTGGTATAATTGCGCCTCCAATTAGAGGTGATTTCACAATCTCAAAGATGAGACTCCCATTTCTATATAGATGAAGGAGGGATTAATGGAATTGGATTATATCCTAAAGAATTACCAGATTGCAATCCCAGATGGTTGCATTGACCATGAAAATATAGGGATATGAGGAAATCATAGATATCATGAGGTCAGACCATTCAATATCATCATACCCATTGGAAACTATTAAAAACAGAGTGGTGGTGCTCACTACATTAGTCTTGAATCTCCATCATAGGGTAGTAGCAGAGGAGGTGGGGGAAAGTGGAAATTTATAGTTTAATTCACGCTTCTCGCCAACCTCCTTCCATTAAGGATATCATAGAAGATAAAATAACATTTCATATTGATGTACTATTCTTATGGGATTCTTGAAAAGTCTCTGAAATATTAAAATTCCTCCTCTTTCAGGATATCAAAAAATTGATTATCCAAACATTTTATCTTATTTTCCAATTTTATTTCTTTCATAAATGATGTGAATTACATTTTTTGATCCATTAATATATGAATCATCAATGATAACCATCCATTGAATAATATCAATTATAGAAGAATTCATGGACTTGAATATTGAAATTTTAACTTATCAAATATTATAAATATTCATGAATTCCCAACAATATGATATTATTTACTAATATTTCTTCTCCATCTATATTTATATTATAAAATTATCTAAAGGATAATTTGGTAGATTATATGTCCCAGATGTAGGTTAAACATTATTTTTCTAAATCTAACAGGATTGGTTAGTATATCTTGATTTCTCTTAAGGATATATGGCGATTCTTACCATGTCATTCATTTTTGTAGGCCAAGTAACTGTTGTGACAAAGTTTGGAGTTTTTTAGCTTTGACTTTTTATCATTGTATTTTAGGGTATTTTATCTCTAATGTTTTGTCACACTAGTTTTGGGATTTTAGCTCAAGTCATTTATAACTATACATTAGGGTCATTTATATTAGATATTCAATTTAAATAGTTTAGGTTATTTTATATTGGACGTTATATCGCATTAGTTTGGGGCCTTATAGCTTGGACATTATATAACATTATTTTATGGTCTTTTAAATCATAAATTATATCGCATTAGTTTAGTTTATATTTGGTCGAACCTTCTATATATTTAATTTAGGATATATTATCTTGGAGCTTCTATTATTTTAGTTGAGGGGTTTTTAGCTCATACTATATATTTCTTTAGTTTAGGCTCCTTAAACTCAGACCTTCTATTACATAGTTTTAGGGCCTTTCAAATTATGCCTTATATTTTCTATAGTTTAGGGTATTTTAGGTCAAACTTGATTGATGATAATCTGATATGGTGGAGAAATCCTGTGAATGACCCAAAAAATAATTTGATTTTTGATTTCATATATGGTGTTTCCTATTATCATGAGGATTAGAGATTCTTTACTATAAGGATGAGATGCCTCATGTTTGTAGGTAAAATATTTTATGCATCGGTAGTATTACCAAAAAATCGTTTCTACACTATTTTCCATGGTTCATGGATGATTTATAGGTGGAATATTGGATGATGGAAAAATACTTGGGATTCTAGTCCCACCTATATAGTTGGAATATGGTTTATATAAGTCATAACCCAACAAATTGAGTCTGTGAATATTGAGTGTGGTAGACATAATTGGGATGACCTGTAACACCATGCGATTCCAGTATCTTACATGGTCTTTCTAGGGATCACAAGTATTTATGATCCTTTCTAGGAAGGAGGAGATTACATTAGTCAGTAGGTAAAGGTACCTATGCATTAATATCATCGACAACAAATGAGGATCTCCACTCTTTATTGATGGAAATTAAGGATTTAGGAGGACTAAAACGTCCAAATGATGAGGTTGTTTATGGAAAAGGAGATATCCAAGAAGGGTTTCATCACACAAGAGTCAATCAGATCAAGATTTTAAATATTGATCCCTATGACCAATGGTTTAGAATCAAAAGGTGTGGGCCATAAATGGGTTAGGAATGATGTATTTCATTACTACATTAAGAAAGGGTATAAAAGATGTTGTTGTAATGTTCAAGGAGATGAATCCACTCAGACAATTTGGTATGGAGATTTTAAAACCTGGTCAAAAGTGTTCAGATCAGGTGGATGATATTGTACAATCATAGAAGGAATGAACCTAGAAAAACAAATGTTCTGAGTTCTTCCACAATCATGTCAGGGCTCAGAATGATCGAAAACTCATTTTTATAGAGTGTCACATTTGGGTTAATACCATAGGTGTTTATGATAGATCCATAGATATACATGCATAGTAAAAAATGATCCTTTGAAGCCAAGTATCGTTTCCAAGGTCCATGGAAGGTTCACAGTAATTTGAGGCACACAATTTATGATGTTATATTTGCGGAATGTATAATATCAAAATAGGGTTTCCTTACAAATATGGTTGTGTCACTGCATAAATGATTTATTCTATTGGGGAAGAGATGTGACAATGTAAAAAATCATTACTATAAATTTTTCATATACTAGGGTTTATAGATAGAATATCATTGACATTAATAGTACTATAGAGTATGAACTATCAGTTTTATGACTTATTTATTTACACCATAATTTTTTCATAAACTCTAGTGATGAAAGATTTAGTGAGAAAAGACTTAAATTTTTGTTAGACACCCACTTGAAAGTTTTCTACATTACATGTTTTGTGTATTTTTTTTCTAGTAGTGGAATTTCGTGTTATTTGGACCATTATAGGAAAGATTTTACAGTCTTATAGCATTGACCATTGTGTAGGTATTTTAATGACGAAACATACATCAGACTAATATGGGGGATTATAAACAAGAGATAAATTAGGATAAAAGTTGTCAAGAGTATTCCAAAATCATTATGAGAGAGATGAAAATATTGTAATTCATAGATTGGGGTTCTCAGTTCATGAGTAATGATTTTGGACAACCATATTGGGATTTGTTATGATCACACATATGTGATGTGTTCTACCATGGTGGTGACAGGGCTCACAAGGATCAGAAATTCGTCTTCAATGATTGAAGCATTTGGTTGGTGACTATAGGTACATATGGAGGATCCATATTCATACATGAAAAGTTCAAAAATTCTATCTTGAATTAGGTTTCTTTTTGAGGACTTGTGGAATGTTTTTAGCCACATGAGGTTCTCATGACATGAAGTGTGATTTATGGATATAGGTGCCTTAAAGGATGGAGGAATCACATTGTACTCTAGTTGACTGTGGTGAGGCTTTTTGGTTTATGATAAGGAATGACAATTAGTGATAGAATTTATAGTTTAGAATAATTTCGTAGGAAAAAACATGCTTCTTTGCAGTTTTAATGTCATATAGAAAATAAGTTATCCTTTTTGTTTAACATCTTATGCGAAGTAAATGTTTGTTTCCCTATAGTTTAATGTCATGCATTGAGGATGTTTTTTTTTTGTTATTTAATTTTACTATCATGCTACCAAAAATTTTTCAATGTTGTTCAACATAATATAGTAACAACATAGGAACATATGTGAGTACTTTTCATGATATTACATGAACTTGAATTCCATATGTAGATCTAACTCCTACATAGAAAAAATGGTTTCGAATGGATCATCCCCTTATACAGTTGGGATGTATTTATTTTTTCAGATATTGTAGTTTGGACCAAGATTAGAGATCATTATGTCGCTATATAAACTATGATGAAAATAATCCGACCACATGTTGTTCTTGAATGGGAAACACACTACGTTTTTCTAACCCATACACAATGATGGGAATAGTTTACTATTGATTGTGGAAGCTGGGCCAAGGATTGGAGATCCAGGTTTCACTATGCATCTCATGGAGACAAGAATCAAAGAAGACACAGTTGTTGAGGAACCATATAGTTTAGCATCTTGTGGAATAGATGTGGGATTCCAGATGTAAAATGGCCGATTTTGGATGGACCCAACTATGGAAATATGGGTGCCACTACGTATCCAATGATAATATGAGTCAATCCATACATAGTTTTTGAGGAAGGACCTCCATAGACAAGTATGGTCTACCAAAGGAGATTTAAAATTTATATATTTGTTGTGAATTGACGAGGATTGATGATTTGGGAATCACTACACATACTATGATGTCAATAATCAAGCCACACATATTTTGTTTAATGGTGGTGTGATAGGAGGCCAAAACCAACAATGGTGATCCTCTCATGTTATGTCTAGAAGAGATGTAGTTTTATGTTGTGAAATGAACATAAACCATGTAGTTTGACATCATGTAGGATAGACTCATGGTGTGGCATTTAAGGTATCGGATTCTAGACCATGATGAGCCCATGGTGAGATTTAATGCCTTGTTTGTGCACAAAAACCATTATTGAAAATTTTAATCTCACTTGAGCTATTCTAAGTGTGGGGAAAAAGGAATGGTACTGTGTCCTCTAACCATGTAGAGGCAGTTAAGGATAAGATAAGTGTATTTTTTATCACGCAGTGAATGGACCAAGATATAGGATCAAGTAATCCTTATGTATCTCATTGAGAATGAGAATCAAGACATACATAGTTTTGGAAAACACATACAGTTTATTTTCGTGTGGAATGTGAATGAGTTTTGTAGTTATAACATCTTATGGTAAACACTAGGAACACCTAACATGAAGTAAAATGAATATTGTGTCACTATTCAGTTTTACATATTTCTTTAAGGAAAATTTCCATAAAATTTAGAAATATATGATAATGATGAGAGATTCCATGTAGATTAATGTCTATCTACCAAGGCATTTTCATATATGTTATCATCAAGTGGTCATGACATGAGGCACCATGAAATTTAATGTCTTACATCCAGGACATCAGATGCTGTGAAATTTAACATATTTCAACCACGATGATCCTATAATGTTTAAAATCATGTAACCTAGAAGAGTGGAGAGTGATGAACTCTAGGTAGTGTATTTCTTGAGAATATTTTCATTTTTGGGTGGTGTGAAATAATCCAAATCAATTTTGGTTAATGAGTAGGATCTATTATGATAAAAATGATGTAAGATATAAGGTTATACACATTTAGGATCCATCATAGGAGTATTTTTCCCTATTATCATTTGGGTTATAATAATAAATACCATCTATCTTTATAGGAATTAATACAATTGAATATTTATTTAAGGCTCATGTGATCTGATCTGATGGACTTCACGGTTCTGAAATATATGAAATTTATTATCACCAATGTAACACCCAAGACTTTAATGAGAAACACTTTGTTTTTATGTTATATAAATCATAAAAGGAATCTTTCACTGCACACAACACTAGTTTGGCTTGCTTTACACGCAAACATGGCCTTCCTTGATTGCTTGCGTCGTACGCAATACCGAGTTTCACTAAACAATGGTATGCTATTAAAATATTATTAAAACTAGCCGTTATGAATAGTAATAACTACTTTTTGAAATTTTGTAAATTTTATTTTTCAAAATGGACTTCATTTTTGGATTTGGAATATCGAAATTAGATTAGGATGAAATTTTGGTACTTTTCGGATAACTTTCATATTCTGATGAATAGTGAAAATTACTAAATTTTAATTAAAAACAACTTTTTTAATCGAAATAATTAATAGTGATAAATTATTAATTTGAGTGGTTTTAAAGTTTATTTAGTATATATTTTTACAATTTAATAAAATGTTGGTCATTGGAGGTAATTTCACATTTAAACAAGACATAAACAAGTGTCAATCTTTTGGTAGTTATTTCTCATAAAAAACACGCTATTTGTTTTGATGGCAGGAAAAAAATTTTAAATTAGTTAATGTAACTGATATGTTTTGAATTTGGTAAAATAGACATCATTTTTGAATTTATAATATCAAATATATCTTAGGCCTAATTTTTGGTATTTTTCTGGAAACTTTCATTTTTTGATGAATAGTTAAACCACTAAGTGGTAGTTAAAAAACTGAATTTTTCATAAAACTTAATTTTACCATTTCTGTGCATGGAATTTCGAAAATCCGAGAGATGCAGTTAATATCAATGACTAAAATTTGGTTCAATGTGAAGAAAATAATTTTTGGTGAATAGTAACTTTTTACTTTTTTACCACGGTTAATAGTAAATAGGGTAATTATGGGTAAAAATGATATTATTATTACCATAACACATGTACTAATTCTATTGGATAGTGTAATTCGACAAAAACCAACCTTAGGAATACAATATTACCATTTAGGCCCACTTGTATTAGATTAGGACATTTATTATCAATTTATTTAAAGAAGGGTTAAAATAGTTAAAATCAATGTTTAATAACCAATGAATTTTTAATATAGGGTCATACATAAGATAAATTAGACTATAAATATTCCATAGAAAGCTAAAAATATTTCCTATATAATGGTATTTTATTTGTAATTTTTAGACTTAAAATAATTTAATTTATTTATGATACAATGATGATACAGTAATTATCTTATTAATGAAATATTGACATAATTGAGGTTATAAATACCCAAATAAATGTAATTTGATACTTTTTAGGAATCCCAATAATTTTATATGTTAGTATGACATGTTAGTATTGATTTAATTTAATTTTTTTGAACTAATCATTCTGTTATGATTTTAACAAAAATCAATTACCAAATAGTGTCAAAATTGACATAAAATACTTTTTAAAACAAATACTATATTATTAATTGTTATTTTATTCCTAAAAATATAAGGTTCGGATAAATAACTTAGATAAGGTTATATATATTAATAATAAACAACTTAGGGTTAGTTTGGCTTGATATATTAAGTTTATTAACCTTATAGTGTAAGAAAACAAGAAGATGCGATAAAAGTTAAATTATCTAACTTTAAGTTAAATCTAAATGATAAGGTTACAATTGATACCTAAACATGTCTAAATTATATTATATGAGATTATATCCACCCATACCCACCTTAGCTTCGAAATATATCAATTTTGGGCTATTAAAAACCGAATTTGACTTTATAATAAATTATATTTTTTGTTATTCCAAAGGTGCCCCTCTCCTCCCTTATAAAAGGGCACCTCCTCCCTCTCCTCCTCACACCACTTTGAGCCTTCAAACTCGGCCACCCCTACCCATTTCACTTCCCCACTTCCCTAGAAACATCCTAGAGGTCCTGATCTTATTCAAAGACCAATTTTATTGCCCTAAGAAGATATCTCAAAGAGGCGCTTCAAAGAAGAGGTAATGCCTGTTACCGATTCTTTCATCTTTATTTCTTCGTCCACTTCTTCTTCTTTAGTTGTTTCATTATGAAGTAATAGCATCAGTATCACTCATATACGGATATTATTTTATAAGTATGAAACAACCCTATTTCACCATCTATCCATCCTACGGAAAACGAAATCACCACGCGTGCGTATGTACGGAATACCGTCTCCACGACGTGGTGTAATCTATTTTCCACCACCACCTTACTTGGATGGGTATAATGGTGTAAATAATAACTATATATGATTATTGTAAAGTGATATTTATTCTGAAATAGTATACATACACTCCAATACAATTCCACAATCATGGGAACGATATCATCACTCGTGCGTACGTACGGAATACCGTCTCCACGATGTGATGCGACTCGTTATACATGATCTTCATTGCATAATGATTATATAAATGAATTTAATGAATTAATAGTATATATATTACACTAATACCATTCTGGAAATGAGGTATCTATAACCTAAAGAGAATAATAAGAATTTATTCGACAAAACACGCATAAGAACAAAAAATAATAAACACCCGAATAACAAGAAGCAATGAAATATTACTAATAATAAGCTAATAATATGACCATATATGATATCATAAAAATAAGTATGATTATTTAATAAGTCAATAACATTATTTAAATCATTATACAAGAGGTTCGTACACATATGAATCAAATCAGATCTAAGGTAAGGGAAAATATCACAATCTCATTTTATCCGAGATTGTTTATACGTTGGTATTTACTGGGGTGTATTTTATCATCCACATCCATGTTTCCTAAATAAGTAATATTGTTTCCATCCACCTACAATTGTTTAAATACAATTTTACCCTTTGGTGAGTTTTTAGTAAAAGTTATCAAAGGAATCTTTTGTCATTTTTCATACGAGGTACTTTTTGACTTTTCCGACAAAAGTACAAGAAGAATGTTTTTTAACTTATAGGGCATGAATGGATTTTTAAAATATTATTTCCAAGAAGCATACTTTAAAAGTTTTCAAGTTTATATTTAATAAACTTCTTTTAGTTTAAAATTGTATGACATGTTAAAAAAGGAAAATGTTTTTGAAGTAGAAAGGATATTTTCCTCAAGAATGGAGTTCAAGTGTTTTATCAAAATTATTTTCAAGCTAAGATAATATAGGGTTCTGTTTCTATCCCTATTATTATATTGATTTGATTATGTTGTGATGGAATTATTTTTATGAATTCCTTTATCTTATATGACTTTTTTTATGATGTCATGATGTTTAAGAATCCCATTTTTATTACATGGGTTATGCTATGATGTATGGTTTATGATTTTGTGGGACACATAAGAATGGTATCAATATGAGATGGGTGGGACCTATATCTCCCTCCAATGCATTTGGTAAAGATATTATATCTCATGAGATAGACATGGCTGGAACGGAAACTTAAACCGATTCAGTGAAATAGGATTGAAACGAGGAGTAAAATCGGTTCAGAAATGGACTTTGTCCACTAAGATTGTCTTGGAAATGTGTCTTGACTAATAAGAAATTATTCTCTATGATTATGTGTGTATACCACAAAGTTTCATGTTTTATTTTATGATTATTGGGAATACATTTCACTACTATGATTTATCCCATGTTATGGAATTATGATCTCTTTTGCAGGTTAGAATTTCAAAAAGTTATGTTCTTATGTTTATGATGTGATTGATATTTCTTTTGTTTTCCCTTACTGAGCATTTGAGCTCACCCTTTATATGTTTTCTTCCCCAGGATTTAAAGAAAGGTTTTAGATAAGAAAACAAAAAGAGGAAGATCTTATGGGAGACGTTGAAGATCTTTTACCATGATTAGAATATTACGTTCCATGTTTCCAAAGACACTAAACTATTACAGTCCTTGTGTGTCTGTTTTTTGTTATGTATTAAGTATTCCGAAAAAGTAATGTAATGTCCATGTACGTCAAGATACGGGTCTCTACAATTGGTATCAAAGGAAAGGTTTAGTCAACCTTTGGAAACTAGGATGCGAGAACTTTAGTGAGATCCCTAGAGATATTTCTAAGGTATGTCTAGGGATGTCCCTAAGGTTAAGAATAAGTATAGGTTATAGTCCTATAAATACGGTAATGATCTTAGAATTAAACCTAAGATGTTAGATATTTAAGGTACTCCCCCTTTATTATGTTGTTTTCCCTAACATGATTTTTTCCTCTCACACTATTCATTTTGGGTTTTATACGATGGCTGGAACCTGAAGGAACCATGTTGATCAATGCAATGGAAAATGCAATGATTGTCCTCCTGAACAAACAAATGTTATGGGAGATGGAGTGAAAAATCTTATTGCTATACTTACACAATATATGAATCATTCTGGACTTCCAAATGAGCAGAGAAGGGAACAATATTCTATTGAGTCCTTCATGAGGCAACATCCACCTTTTTCAGTGGGTATTCTGATCAACTTGTTGATGAACAATGGATCAGTACCACTGAAAAGATATTTTCAGTTCTTCAATGATCAGAACATGATAAAGTCATCTTAGCAGTATATCGTTTGGAAGGTGAAGTTGATCAATGGTGGAATCTAATCATGATTACGAGGCCAAGAGATGAAATTGAGTCCATGGAATGGGATGAGTTCAAGAACTTATTTTTCAATAAGTACTTCCCTCGTATTCTTCGAACAAAGATGGAGAAGGAGTTTCTTGAACTAAAGCAAAAGGATGATGAATCTGCTGGTGTATACGGAGCAAATTTTACAAGGCTTCCAAGGTATGCATCTAGATTTATCATCCAAACTGAAAGTAAAGTTGATCGATTATTTAGTGGCGTAAATCAAAATATTAGAAGGGAATTAGATATAAGAGACTTCCATAGCTATTAAGAAATTTTGTGTTGTGCTATCAAGGTAGAAATGGTAGTTGGTGTTACTTATCCATATCATAGTTTTGAAAAGAAACAAAAGATGGAGTTCAAGGAGAAATCTCAGAATAATGGTGAAATGAAGATGAATGTTTCCTTATGCTCAAAGTGTGGAAAGAATCATGGTGGAGATTGTCTTAAAGGGACTAGAAAATGATTTAAGTGTGGAAAAGAAGTTCATCGAGCAGCTGAGTATCGAAGTAATGGAAAAAGGGTTTCCAATGATGTGAATAAAGAAAATACTGCAGAGAATGCACCACCAACACTTCAATGCTACATGTGCAAGGAAATTGGGCATTATGCTAATAAATGCCCTAATCCAAGGGTTAGTGATGATCGACATGAGAAACCACTTAAGGAAAAGGAAAAAGGGAAGTCACATGCAATCACTATTGGCGATGTTGAATATGACAACGATGTGGTGGAATGATTAAGTGTTTATGTAATGGGATTCAAAAATAATGTTGTATATAGTATCGTGGAATATTGGAATATTTATGTATTGGTCTATTGTGGTTTTCAATAATTTTATGGTACCAGTAACCCTGGAAAGTGATTGGGATATTTTTGGAAAAAGATGATATGTGTATAATGAAGGGATAAGGAGAAAATTAAATGTTTGAAAATATTGATGAGCTCATGACTAATATAAGGAAATAGTTATATCATGGTTTGAGGTGTTGGTATGTGAAAAGAGTTAACTTTTGACAGCACTCATGTTTTCGCTAAGATTCAATGGGTATTCATTTTTCAAGAGAATACATGATTAAGGCCTTAGAATGTTTGGAATGTGACCAACAAGACATATCTCATGATATACGGGGATCAACGATGGTATTAACATGCTTGTTATATGAACTCTTTGGTAATCGTTTTCACTATAATATGAGATTGGACAGCAGTATTTTGGATAAGCCTGAAGATTGGAAAGGATTATGTTAGAGATAAGTTAGAATTATTTAAGGATAGAATTTTTTTTGATATTATTGATGGGATGTTATAGTAATGTAGTTTTAGAAAAAGTAAAACCTACAGGACGAGTGACAGCCCATCGCGTCAGACAATGCTGTGGGAATCGAACCCACAACTGAAGTGCGACTGACCTTTATCACCTACCACTGGCCTACAAGAAGTCCCTGTTTAGTATAAATTAGTTTTATTATATTAAGTAGTATGATATATGAAGTATAAGTCCATTTTTGGAACCATATATGATTAATCTCACTATAGATCGACTTATGTATATTTAATAACTCTTGCTAACCTTTTGTTTGAGACAGATGGAATGACCCGTCATTCTGTCACATGATCTTATAACACATCATGAATGACAAATTCAACATCATTTTATTAAAAGATGAAGTGGAAATTTTTCAAGGCACTAACAATAGTGAGATTATACCAAAATAAAGTAAGTATTTATTCTAACTCAAATTCTTCAACTTTAGGGAAATGATCTTGAAAACCAAAAATGTTGTCATAGTGCCCTTATATCTGATTAATCATATGGTACCTTAGATCGTCACAAAATTATGGATTTGTGATTGTTGGGTTTTTCATAGCCATGTTCTCTACCACTCTCCATCATAACTTGATGGTTAGATTTTTCTTCCATATCCATATTTTCACCTATGTTCTCCTACATGGAAACCCAGGGATGAGTTAATTTGGGTAACCGTTATGTTTCATACATTAATTTTTAAATCCATGTTTTGGTATTCCTTTTTTATATGTGGGTTTATATTAAAGAAACTTTTGAGTAGTAAACCATTTATAACCTCGACGAATTTCGAGGGAGAAATTCATTTTAAGGGGGGTAGAATGTAACACCCGAGACTTTTATGAGAAATAATTTGTTTTTATGTTATCTAAATCATCAAAGGAATCTTTCACTACACACAACACTATCTTGGCTTGCTTTACATGTAACCACGACCTTCCTCGATAGCTTGCGTCGTACGCAATACCGAGTTTCACTAAACAACGATATGCTATTAAAATATTATTAAAACTAGCTGTTATGAATAGTAATAACCACTTTTTGAATTTTTTTAAATTTTATTTTTCAAAATGGACTTCATTTTTTGATTCTGAATATCGAAATTAGCTTAGGGTGAAATTTTGGTACTTTTCGGATAACTTTCATATTCTGATGAATAGTGAAAATTACTAAATTCTAATTAAAAACAACTTTTCTAATCGAAATAATTAATAGTGATAAATTATTAATTTGAGTGGTTTTAAAGTATATTTAGAATATATTTTTACTATTTAATACAATTTTGTTCATTGGATGTAATTTCACATTTAAACCAGACATAAACAAGTGTCAATCTTTTGATAGTTATTTCTCTTAAAAAACACGCTATTTGTTTTGACGACGGGAATAAATTTTTAAATTAGTTAATGTAACTGATATGTTTTTAATTTGTTAAAATAGAAATAAATTTTGAATTCATAATATCAAATATAGCTGAGGCCTAATTTTTGGTATTTTTCTGGAAACTTTCATTTTTTGATGAATAGTGAAACCACTAAGTGGTAGTTAAAAAACTGAATTTTTCATAAAACATAATTTTACCACTTCTGTGAATGAAATTTCGAAAATCCGAGAGACACGGTTAATATCAAGGACTAAAATGTGGTTCAATGAGATAAAAATAATTTTTGGTGACTAGTAACATTTTACTTTTTTTTACCACGGTTAAAAGTAAATAGGGTAATTAAGGGTAAAAATGATATTATTATTACTCTAACACATGTCCTAATTCTATTGGATAAGTTTAATTCGACCAAAAACAACCTTAGGAATATAATATGACCATTTAGGCCCACTTGGATTAGATTAGTGCATTTATTATCAATTTATTTAAAGAAGAGTTAAAATAGTTAAAATCAATGTTTAATAACTAAAGAATTTTTAATATAGGGTAATAAAAAAGATAAATTCGACTATAAATATTAATTATAAATATAAAAAGGTTTCCTACATAATGGTATTTTAGTTTTAATTTTTAGACTTAAAATAATTTAATTTATTTATGATACAATGATGATGCAGTAATTATCTTATTAATGAAATATTGACATAAGTGATGCTAAAAATACCCAAATAAATGTAATTTGAGACTTTTTATGAATTAAAATAATTTTATATGTTAATATTACATGATATTATTTATTTAATTAAATGTTTTAAAAAATAATAATTATATTATGATTTTCACAAAAATCAATTACCAAATAGTGTCAAAATTGACATAAAATAGTTTTTAAAACAAATACTATATTATTAATTGTTATTTTATTCCTAAAAATCTAAGGATCGGACAAACGACTTAGATAAGTATATAAATATTAATAATAAACAAATTGGGGTTCGTTTGTCTTGATATAGTAAGTTTATTAACCTTATAGTGTAAGAAAACAAGAAGACGTAGTAAGAGTTAAATTATCTAACTTAAAGTTAAATCTAAATGATAAGGTTAAAATTGATATCTAAACTTGTCTAAATTATATTTTATGAAAGGATATAGACCCATCCCCACCTTATCTTCGAAATATATCAATTTGGAGCTATTAAAAACCGAATTTGACTTTATAATAAAATAATATTTTTTGTTATTCCAAAGGTGCCCATCTCCTCCCTTATAAAAGGGAACCTCCTCCCTCTCCTCCTCACACCAATTTGAGCCTTCACGCTCGGCCAAACCCTGCCCATTTCACTTCCCCAGTTCCATAGAAACATCCTAGAGGTCCTGGTTTTCTTCAAAGACCAATTTTAGTGCTCTAAGAAGAGATCTCAAAGAGGCGCTTCAAAGAAGAGGTAATGCCCGTTACCGATTATTTCATCTTTATTTCTTCTTCCACTTCTTCTTATTTAGTTGTTTCATTATGAAGTAATAACATCAGTATCACTCATATACTGATATGTTATTATATGTATGAAAAAATCCTATTTCACCATCTATCCATCCTACGGAAAATGAAATCACCACGCGTGTGTACTTACGGAATACCATCTCCACGCCGTGGTTTAATCTATTTTCCACCACCACCTAACTTGGATGGGTATAATGGTGTAAATATTAACTATATTTAATTATTGTAAATTGATATTTATTCTGAAATAGTATACATACACTCCAATACAATTCCACGATCATGGGAACGATATCATCGCTCGTGCGTACGTACGAAATACCGTCTCCACGATGTGATGCGACTCGTTATACATGATCTTCATTGAATAATGATTATAAAAATGAATTTCATGAATGAATAGGATATATATTACACTAATAACATTCTGGAAATGAGGTATCTATAACCTAAAGAGAAGAATAAGAATTTATTCGATAAAACATGCATAAGAACAAAAAGTAATAAACACCCGAATAACAAGAAGCAATGAAATATTACTAATAATAAGCTAATAATATGACCATATATGATATCATAAAAATATGTATGATTCTGGAATAATTCAATAACATTATTTAAATAATTATACAGGAGGTTCAGATACATACGAAGCAAATCGGACTTAAGGTAAGGGAAAATATCACAATCTCATTTTATCCCAGATTTTTTATATGATGGTATTTACTGGGGTGTATTTTATCATCCACATCCATGTTTCCTCAATATGTAATATTGTTTCCATCCACCTACAATTGTTTAAATCCAATTTTACCCTTCGGTGAGTTTTTAGTAAATGATATGAAAGAAATCTTTTTTCATTTTTCGGACGAGGTACTTTTTGACTTTTCCAACAAAAGTACGAAAAGATTGTTTTTTTAACTTATACGACATGAATGGATTTTTAACACATTATTTCCAAGAATATTACTTTACATGTTTTCAAGTCTATTTCTAATCAACTTCTTTTAGTTTAAAATTGTATGACATGTTAAGAAAGTAAAATTTTTTTGAAGTAGAAAGGATATTTTCCTCAAGAATGGAGTTCAAGTGTTTTATCAAAATTATTTCCCATATAAGATAATATATGGTTCTGTTTCTATCCCTATTATTAAATTGATTTGATTATGTTGTGATGGAATTATTTTTATGAATTCCTTTATCTTATATGAATTGTTTTATGATGTCATGTTGTTTAAGAATCCCATTTTTATTACATGGGTTATGCTATGATGTATGGTTTTTGATTTTGTGGCACACATAAGAATGGTATCACTATGAGATGGGTGGGTCCTATATATCCCTATAATTCATTGGTTAAAGATTTTATATCTAATGAGATATACATGGATGGAACGGTAGGTTAAACAGGTTATGTGAAACAGGACTGAAATGAGGAGTAAACTCGGTTCAGAAATGGACTTTGTCCACTAAGATAGTCTTGGTAATGTGTCTTGACTAATAAGAAATGATTCTCTATGATTATGTGTGTATGACACAAAGTTTCATGTTTTAAGTTATGATTATTGGGATTAAATTTCACTACTATGATTTATCCCATGTTATGATATTATGATCTCTTTTGCAGGTTAAGATTTCCAAAAGTTATGTTCTTATGTATATGATGTGATTGATATTTCTTTTGTTTACCCTTACTGAGCATTTGAGCTCACCCTTTATATGTTTTTTTTTCCCAGGATTTAATGAAAGGTCTTAGGTAAGAAAATAAAAAGGGGAAGATCTTATGAGAGATGTTGAAGATCTTTCACCATGATTAGAATATTACATTCCAAGTTTCCAAAGACACTAAACTATTACGGTCCTTGTGTGTCTGTTTTTTGTTATGTATTAAGTATTCCACAAAAGTAATGTAATGTCCATGTACGTCAAGCTACGGGTCTCTACAATCAAGCTACTCAAATTCCTCTATATTCTTTTTTGATTTCTCATCATCAGATATTTTTCAAAAAATGGAAATTCATAGTGATGTAATCTAGAATTATATGAAAAAGACTCCCCCAGTCCCACACACCAATAAATATGGACATTCTTGTGTAGTAGTACATGTGGTGGTATAGTAGGCCCTTAGAGCAAGGATGATCATTTCTAGCCATGAATTATTATCCATGTTCACCATTATATAGTATATATTTGATATATTCTTATTGAAGGTCTATATATTTAGATTTTCCACTACATGATAGATATAAGAGTTATTGGACTCGATATATTCCACCTGGTAAAGTTTCTTCAAATTAAAAGAATATAAATTAGTGTGGTTCTCTATCAATACTATATGAGGTACCCCAAACTAGGTAATTATATGAGTCTTTATGAATTTGATGATATTATTCATCATAACTTCATTGAGGGTTATTTCCTCATCCCATTTGGAAAAGAAGTCAGTAGTAGTAAGGATGTACATAAACTACATAGTACTGGCTAAGGGATATGGCCTATGACATCCAATCCCCAAATAAAAAATGCACATGAATATTTAGAAATATCTAGAAATTCAATGGGTAAATGGAAGAATATTGTTGTGACCTAGATTATATGAAATTTCTTGGTGAACTCATCGAAGTCTTGTATCATTGTTTTCACTTAATAACCCATCCACTTCATTTAGTGGGAGATCTTGGACCTGCTTAGATGAGGGCCACAGGGGCCTATATGGACATGTTCCATGATAGTGAGAATATCTCTTTCTGCTATGTATTTGAGGAGGATTCTATCAAAGCCTCACTTTTTGAGGTAATTTTATTCATTTTGACCATCATATATGGTAATTTTCACAGCACAATGTCAAATATGATCTATCTGATCTCGTTCTATTAGAAGATCTCTATTTTGAAGGTATCAGTTTTCTGGATCCATCCATATAGGGTTGGATACTAGTTAATAACGCTCTAGGGTGGTGTTAACCTATTATATTTCATTTATATCACATATGATGATCGATGCATCCATTTCTCCATGTGCGATACAGAAGACTCATTCCACCAGATCACAGTCAGACAAAACAATGACTGCATTAGCCAACACATCTTTGTAATCAATTTATGATTGAGGATCAAGATTCAATATGATCCCAAAAGGGGACTCTTCCATTAGTCCCCAATCATACCCAATGAGATCCCCATTTTCATCAATTTTATGGAATATTCATCATTTATCTACTTAATCACTAGTTCAAAATCCCCATTTTTACTTATGTAGGCTATATGTAGTTGTAGGTCTAGTAACTAGTTAATAATGAGGTATTGGTATTTAGTATCATTATTTGTGCATCCCATGAATAGTGAGAAAGAGTATTGAAAAACTAATATTATTTTAGTTACAATGAAAATACCTATTCTAACCTGACTAAGCTTTATATTATCCATACTTTTATCAATTGTACATAGAGATGCACCAAAAAAATACAAATCCAATACCCTAGGAGTGTCATGGGAATATAATACCTCCACACCTAGAAGATCGATGTCCACTAGTGTATTTTCTAGGGTAGGATGTGTTGTGAGGAAATCATCATGGGATTTCCCTTTCACTGATTAATATAATATAAAAATTATGTCATATTACTATAGAATGACTTATGATCAGGGAAAGAGACCAATCAAAAAAGGATGGATAGGGATTTAATTTTATGGATAAATAAAAGTTCATAGATGGGATTCATGGTGCTTCATGTAATGCCTCATCGTTCTCACTTTAAAGATGAGTGTAATATAGTTTTTCTCAATATCAGAATACGGGATGTCAGTACCTAGCACTGTTTGAATGAGGCAAAAAATACTATTCTCTATCTTTAAGATGTATTTTTGCACGTGGAGGGAATTCAGTGGGAATTCCATGGATGAGACATTGAATATGAGTGTCATCTCTTCCCCTGAATGCATTAGAACTTCTAAGGGGTAGTATATACCACTTGAGGGGTTCAAAGGATACTTAGTATTCATCTTCCCATTGGTTCGTGATTCACTTCTTCATTATCTTGGTGTGGGGGGAGATATTTTCTATCCATGATGGATATGAAATGTCAAATGTAGGTGAGGAATCATTGGAACCCCTATGTTATTTGATATTTTTTGGGTTATGAGATTGATAATATATAACTACTATGGATCAACCTCGATGTTATGGTGGCATACCACAAGGCCATATAAGTTCTCTATTATTACCCTAATGTTGGGTTTCAATATAATCATCTTTAGACTATGCTATCTTAGCTTTTCAAATACTTTTTGAGGGTTCGTGAGGTGATGGTATTTCTATCAAGATTTTACTACTAGGTTATCATCATCACATTCGACTATACATTAATTAAATTCCATAATTATATAATGCATGGTATGATGATATGTTACGTCCACATTAATGAATGAAAAGGTAATGACCTGATAGAAAATGATCCCTTGAGGAACTCTAAATGTACTGTATTCTTCAAATTCAAGGTTCATCATTTTATGATTGTTCCATGAATTCCCATCTATTATGGAAAGGACATGGAAGCTAGTAGTTTCATTGAACAAGATTTCAATGATGATTATGGTCTCTAAAGTATACACATACCCTAATATGACCATTATTTTTCACAACTGGTATGATGGTATAAATACATATTGGGTATTAACTTCTTCAAAAAAAATTGGAATTGATCAATGTATTGATTTCTGCCTCCACATTAGTGTAATTAGTGGGGTGAATCCTTTTGGTTGTGTTATTGAAGCCTAATTTCTCAATGAGAAGGATAAGATAGTGTGTAGCCACATATAGATTCATTCCAAGAATTTCCATATAGTCCCATGTGAAAACATATCAATGTTTCTTTAGAAATTAGATAAACATATATTAATCTTGAAGGAGAATGGTTTCACTAATTAGGGTATTCCATGGATCTTCATATGTTCCATGGTTTTATATTTGGTCTCATCGATGGTGGTGTATATTCCTTCCATGAATATGGTAGGTGAATTATTGAGGCCACACTCATATTTTTTCACTTTTTATTATATAGAGATTCTTTCAGAAAAAGTTGAAAATTTTGGGGCTTCTCTATCACTATTATTGTGAGAAGTTCCCTGAGAAGAAACATTTTCATCCCATATAACCTGAGTCATTATTAATTGATTATAGAGTTTATTTTATTTTAAAATATCATAGAGTAGAAGATGATCTTCAGCCTTTGGGATAATGTTTATCAACACAAAAATATTTAAGGGGAGAACATAGATGATATCCAGCATATTCTTGGGATTTTCCGGGGTTATCTCTAATACACTGGGAGCTAAAACCAATGTATCATCATCCATCATTGGTTTATTTACTCCCATAATTTAGGAAACATCATCAACATATGTGGCTTCACAAGTCTTAAAGGGGGATCTATCACCATACCTTGTGCGTATCTTTCTATAGACTGAGGTATTTCAGAAATTGATAGAATGTTGAAGGTATTTCTATGTGGATCTGTAGGTAAGGACTTATGATTAGGACAATATATATGGTGTCTTGTTAAATAACCATAACTCAGATTTGTATATGATATCCCCAAACTGTGTTTTTAGGTTTATTTCTTGAGTGTTATTTACGTATTCATATCATACCCTCGAATGTGTTGAATTGTGTGGGATAAATCCCCTTCAAAATATCGCAAACATAATAGGGTTGGAATATAGATGATATTGATCCTGGAAACATTTTAAACTATATCCCATTTAAAGTCAACATTATCAAGTCATACTGCAACATATAGGGGACTTATGTGTCCTTGGAAGACCTCTTTATATCCATACTCTATGAAGGAGATGGTGAAATTGAACTCTTCTGACATGATCTCTATTTTATGGAACTTGTCTACATGGGAATATATATCACATTCCTATTGGATTTTTAGTGATTTAAATAAATCATCTATGAGTTATTTTGAATTATTTATCATGAAAAGGATTATGTTCTTAGTTGGGGAAGCTTACACAAGATTCATAATGTCTTAAGTTTGTGTTAGAGGTTGGTGCTTCTTTAGATTAGTTTACTCCTAGTCATTTAGCTTTGGAAATGAGGCATTTGAGTTATAAAATCTAGATGATTGTGTAGATGTTGTGTGACAATCAGCTACCTGTGGCATAAGTCATGACATCATTCATTATTTAATAGGATGTTCAAATAATCATACCCCCAATAGGAGGTATTTTAAGAAAACTGAGTGTTGAAAACCACTGGAAGGTTCTCAATAACTTCAACTTATTTGTTGTGATCACTGGAGTGTTGTCCCATGGGTGTTAGCGGCATATATATCCTATGTTGGGACAAAACTGAAATATTGGGTCTGACCATGCCTTTGTTATCGCATATTTCTTAGGTTCCTATTCATATTTCCGCCTTTTCCCCGATTATGTGTGATAAACTAATATTTTAAGGAATAATCATCATCAATGAATAAGTCTTCCAAGTTTATTGCACTGAAAGAACCAATTACGATTTCTTCATCTGATTAGGGATACTTTTGGTGGGTGGTTTTGATGCTTCTAATGTTGTAGGGAAGAAATTTTGATGAGTCAGAGCTTGTGATAGATAAAAATATGACTCTTTATCTTCTGTCTCATCACACATCTGATAGTCATTCACACTTTTGGAAGGTGAATCTAATGTTACATCCTTTTGTGGTGGATCTATCTTGGGTATGTACATTCATGCTCTTAGGTTTTAATGATACTGGAAAACTATCATTCCAATCATCCAATTTAACATCTACTCATGACTAGAACAAATAGTACACCAATAACTCTCTTATTCTTATAGGAAAAATATTATTAAAACCATACACACATAAGAGTTATCTAACACCACCTATCTAGAATCGACCATTCCATGAAAGAAGTTTTTAATGTTGAAGAAATATTGGATATTATGACCCTTCCTTTAATGGGATGTGTAGTTGTTAGGACCGTGGTGAGGTTGTCCTACTCGGGCTTCCTAGGATATAATATATTGAGTAGGTTATTTTCCATTACTGCTGAGAAATAATTGGGGAGTTTTTCATTAATAAATTAGTATTATTTATTCATCAATTCCTAAAATCTTGTGGGACTGTAATTTCTCTATTCTTTTTAATGACGGTAATTTTGTGGTTATCACTGCTTGGTATGAAGTATGGGGAAATTTGGGACTAGCCTAGGTGCATGGAAGGGAACCACTACTAGATTGAGAGAAATACCTATATATTCTACATTTCCTTAACATATCCACTATGCTGATCAAATGAGTGGATATTTGGATTGGGATTTCATAATGGATTAATAGATATGTTATTCAATTTATATAGACTCATGAAATCCACCTAGACACTTCATTTGAATCAGAGGTGTCCGTAAATCATCTATGACATTTTCATCATAAAGTCCTAGTAGATTTTCATATGAGAGAGGGATGCTGATTGAATATAAAAAACCCTTCCACATAGAAATTTACTCATAAAAAATCTCATTTCCATGCCGTTTTTAGTTTTCCAGGTTGATAATTTTTATTTTCATCAGCTTTGAGCTGAGATAATAATGTACTGATGATGAATGTCTTACCATACTAAAAGGAACCCTACTGGTAGACTTTAGTACGAAACAAAAGTTGGCCCAATAAGATTTTTTACAAAACACCTTACATATGTTTACTCCTATTGATCGTTATGTACCATCATCGGATGAAACTAGGACATGAAGTGTGTGAGATTTTGATCAGGGACACCTTCCCCATAGAAGGTAGAGAAGGTATGATTTACAAAATTAGGTTGAGGTAATGCGTGATCCACCCAATCAAGATATATATTCCATAGAGTGTTGATTGGTGCAAATAATCTATTCATGGCTTCTATTAATGTATTCAAATACTCAAGGACGTTAATAATATCTTCAGTTCTTGTTATATGAGCAACCTTCCATCTATAGGGATTGGGTGGGGGTTGATGAGGTGGCCTCCCTTCATCTCCCATAGTTCATCAAAATTTTCATAAGACTAGATTATTTCCCAAGTGGGGGAGATTCTGTTGTTGTAACAGAGGTTAGTGACAATAATTTTCGAATACCTCCTTTATTTAGATTTTATGCAATGATATGGAGATTGTATAATTCTTGGATAGATCTCATTTATGTGGATAAACTATTATAGGAGGAATAATATTTACCTTATCTAGATGATGATACCCAATTGGAATGTTACCCTGAGTAGATCCTCATTGAGTTATCTAAGATACTTTATGTTACTCTCATATTGTGAAAACTGTTTCTCTATGGAAGGAACCTATAATATTCTAGGCGGTGATTGGGAAGTACCCCCACCTTTTAATTTTTCTTTGGAAGTGTTCTGCTAGAGTTATTTCAACTCGATATCTTGAGTTTCTTGATTTCGGATCATTCTCATGTTCTGTGCACATACATCAAAATTTGGTAAATCTAGATCACCCTCATCTTGATAAAAATTTTCCATGTTGTCGACCAATGAATTTTCATATTCATCTAAAATTTTTATCTTGTTGATAGTGATAAAATCCATATTAATGTATCATGAAATGGTGGTTGTACCATTATATTAAAAACAATAGGCTGATTCATTACTACCTTTATCAAGGTCAGTGTTTGATCCCTTGGACATGTTTTTTACCTTTATTCATGAAACCAAAATTGGGTTTGAACACCTTTTCCATACATTTCATCCATCGTGGTATATGAAAAATGATTATGAGGGTGTTTTTAGTTGTGTTTTTAGAACCGGCCCTGAATAATAAAGTGTTGTCTTGTGGTGGGTGGAACCAATGGGATGCTGACTATTAATATTTACCTCTCAACCTAGAAAATAATAATTCCCTCTATTATGATCATGATAAATAAAATGACTCCAACCATGTAGGATGGTATTTTTGTGGCTACAATTTACATGGATTGATTTGGTTGTTGAGGATCCACTGATTCGAGTCAAGAATTTGATGAATCCTTGGATGGAAATTGCATTATAAATTCCCATAAACTATTAGTCTAAGGATGATCAGAAATCATTGTAGATTTCACAAAAACCCATTCAATGTATTATGATCCCTGTGATAGTGATTGAGATATAAATACCCCCAGGCCATTGGGATAGGGTTTGTTTATAGCTACTGAGGATATGTGGTGAATCATCTAAGGAATTTATGATTGAGTGTAGGATGTGGTAGTATATATTCCCCCAACCCAATGGGATGGAATCCAACATGGATGAATGTTATGGTAACTACTATTTATTCCCGTTTCATGCAGCACAATTGTGCTCATGTAGGAGATGTGTGCGATGACAACCCATAATGGGAATCATTTTTCAAGGGAAGTTGTCTGGTTCTTCACAACATCAACATCCCTGAATGAAATGTAGTCCTGTTTCATTAAAGGGACATTTTTTCAGTTATTATGGATATTTTCTCCCTATATTCATGATGTATGGGATACATTGAAGAGGGGTAATCCTATTGTAGTTACAAACTAGCTAGAGCATTACTCAGTCCCATGTGTTTTTATAAAGGATATGACATTATAGGAAACTGTAACTGAATTTTTACTATTATAGGGATGTAGTGTAGTGAATTGAACCACATTACACACATCCTAAAATAAGAATATATAGAGATGTTACAAAAATTAGTCGGTAGAGGGTTGTTGTGACCCGGTGCAAACAATGCATATGCATTTTTCATGATCTTCCCTTATTGGGTTTCATTCAATGAAGACGATGAACATATCTACCTGACAAAAAAGTGTATTGATGAGTTGAATTTGATACTCATATCATATATAGGGGATTTTTCTGGCCTTTAGTCGCTAAGGAGTATCCCACATATTTTAGCATATATAAGGAATAGACTCATTTTATAGCTCATTTCAGACCTCGTAGTCAAATGTGGGGAGGGGCCCGAACTTGGTGGATAAGTTAGATAACTCTCTCCATCTATAAATTCTGACCTCTTATTCATAATAATTGTGCACCTCCATTGGGCCAGGCCATAAAATATGCTTTTGAGGGTATAATGATGACAGGAGTGGAGTGATACTGGAAGTGGATAGGGAATTATACATGGTTGACAATAATTTTTTCAGAACCTATCTTTATGAAGGAATATGAATTATGAACACATCCCCATATATCATTTTTTGGGAAAGTGTAGGATTTCATTTTTTGTGGGAGATATCACCATGGGGTGGTTATCTATAGTGGATGACATGAATAGAGATCATGTGAGAAATATCCATATTAACACATGGAGGACTATCATGGTAATGATCATATTTTTCTTTGGTTTATGATTTTATAGACCCTTGTTTTGTTGAGAATGTGTCTCGAATGACCTAAAAGACATTGTAATTGAATTTTTCTGAAATATATGTCTTTCCTACATCGTGGTAGGAATATGCGGACCCACATTTTAGAATAGTGAAGGGATATGATTCGACAGTACGATGGGTTTCGAAACATGTTTCTAACCATCTGGGGATGTGAGAATATGATCTCGTCATTGAGAAACTATTGGAATATCCCAGTGAGTTGTCTCATTGTTGATATGAATATGATCCTATAAGCATAATTCTTAATTTTTGATCTCGGTTTAAGATGGAAATTTGATCTTGACCATAAATCTTTGGAATATTTCACTATTATTCCTTTGTAGTATTATAAACCTTCCCCAAGGAATGTTTTTCTTTGACCTGGTGAGCCCCAGTAGTAAGAGGAATATAATCCTGGTCCTTATATTCAGACCCTTTTAAAATATTCTAATATACCTCCAAAATTTGATATAGTATATAGGCTTCCTCCAATATTAACATAGAATTATGTTGCTGAAGTATTTCATTGGAATATTTATGAATATTAGTTTGATTTTTGTGATATACTGGAATATTCCATGAAGATTCACAAATAGGACTATGAGCCTGTCCTGAGTCATATTCCATTATCACATGGTTTTCCCCAACCAAAATAATGATATGAGATGGATCCTTGGCATTTAGATTATCCAAATGGTATTCATTGATAGGAATATGTGAAAGTCTCTAAGAATGTTCCCATATCCTGTTGTGATCCTCGGTTATAATAGTGATATTATAAAAATCCGGATACTTTATAATATGAATCCATACATCATTGATAAAAATTTTCATATATGAAGAAGAATGTGGTACTCTCACCTGGTTAGACTTGGTTACAACTAGAATATGAGCCCAGTCTGATGCCTCATCCTTTACAAGAACATAACGATAATCCTATAGGATGGGACAATGAATGTGCAGTTTCTTATAAGAAACTCATTTTTTATAATAATCATACTCTTGAGATACCCTATATAACAGAATAGTAATACATAGATGTTTCTATATATATCCAAGTACTGAAATATTCTGACTGATTTCTTCATCTGTTTCTACCTTTTTTTCAATTTAGAAACTTCTGTATAGAGATATATGTCTGTACATTTTCTGTCTCCAATTTTTACTGTAATATATCATCAAATAAAGATGGTAAATGCTTTAACTTTTAACCTCCTTGACCCATATGAATAATTATATGGGAGTAATGCATGGGGGTAGGGATATGTGCCTACCCTATGCCTGATACTGTGTTATTCCCATAGACTTGTTCCCAATGAGTAGGAATGTGAGCCTTCCTATTGGTATCTACTAGAATATGAAGGTTAACATTGTTAGTTGGAGTGTGGATATGTGACCATTCAAGGATATCCAATGACATGCACATCCCATGTGTTCTACTATCTTCCCATTCATGGGCATCATAGGTGGAAATGTGTCGGGTGGTATCCCTAGTAGGTGACTGGTGGGCACCCGTGGTATGGTGTTGGTGACAATGGTTGATTGGATCCCTCCTCAGTAGCCCATGAACTATAACGAAGATATATTTGATTCCTTTAACCAAATTCATTAGACACTGAAGGTGGCTGTTTTCACACTCTAGGGATAATCAACTAATGTGGATGGTAGTGGATTTAACAGCCACTAGCATAACAGTCAGTTTCCCTAGATAATGACCACTCCCCAGTTTTTTGTAATTGAAAACCCTCATGGGAAGGATCATGGGTCGGGATTGTACAAATACAATGGTATTTATAGGCAATTGTTTTTTCCACCTGATGTTGAATATTTTGTATTGGTGAGATCATTTTGTGACCAAAAGTGGGTCAAATCATAGGTGATTTATTGGAACATCCACTAAAAGATAAATAAATTCTCTCATTTTGGGATGCTGTTGATGAGAGTAGTATTGGCTATCATGAATAAAAAATGAACATGGTCAACTATTATTGTAATATCTTAGGAATGATATTCTCAATAAGATATGCATGGTTAACAAAATATTCCTTTTTTATGATCTGAACATTTTTTTTGGTGTGGACTTCTCTACGTGAGAATGTAATTATTTCATGGGAACCTTGGTTATATGGGTCCAGCTGTAAGAATTATGTTAGGCATATTAACATTTTTATGATATCCCAATGTTGTGTCCCTACACATTACTAAGTGATCATTCATTCATAAGAGCGATTCACGTCAGTTTCACCATTTCACATTGTATATAATGTGACGACAAAATGATATAATAGATAATAACCTAATAATTTTTTTACTATTTTAGGGATTCCAATTGGGTTTAATTTTTATGTTTCAATGGATAATACATACCATTTATTTGATAAAAATGAATTCTATATGATAATATAGGTTTATATCCCATTTATGTTGTAAAGGATATGCAATGATTAAATACATTTACATCGGGTTCACCATTCATATTTCTACAGTTAAATCATTACATGGATCCCCTCATGAAATGAACATGATGGATTTAAATTAACTAGGATGTATATACATTTTTTGAAGGATATTCCATGATTAAATATCTTCACATCGGTTTCACCATTTATATTTTGATGGAAAAGACAAGAATGGGAACCCCTATTGAGATGGATTCAATTTTTCTTGAGGGTCAACTGTGACGGGATCATTTATTTCACAAATTTCTAACATCAAGTCCCCATTTTCATTCTTAATAAAAACTCACAATGGTTCCCTCATTCATAATTAGGTTATACCTACATTCCAAATGAAGGTATCTAATTAGGGATTCAATCCCAATGATGCTTAGGGATTCAAATTGGTACAGTGTATGGGGGTCAGGCCAATTTCCCCCTTTTGGGAATTTTTTTCCTACTTGGGGACTCTATCATAGATTGATGACGTGTTCTATAATATCTTCCTAATCCTGATACAAGACTAGATACCCTAACATAACCATTATAGGTTAAATATCTTTTATGTTTAGGGAAATTGGATATGATTATTGAATCCATTTTTATGTTTCTTGTGTTCTTCATCAATTTCATATTAATGGGAAGAAGTTATTGTGTTGATGTTGTATAATGAGGTAATTTAAAATTTCCTTCCATATATGGAGGTGGGTAATATTTTGAGGAGGGGGTTGAGCCATTATGAGTAATATTACATAACATGGTTATTATATGAATAAAAAACTACATAGGTCATTAAATCCAATGATGTTTAACATCATTAAGAGATGAAATATTTTTGGGAACTATTGCACCATATATTTTGAATTCAATATCATGTAGAAATACTATGTATTATGGTTATAGGTTGAATCATAGTTATCGTAGTTTTATTGGTTTATCATTCCATGGTTAGATGATGTAGAATGATTATCTAAGAGGAATTGTTGGGTATGGATGGATGAGATGTCTGAGATATGAGGGGACATACCCAAAATTGGATTCCTATTTAAGCTCAGACCATATAATGGAATTCTATGTATCCTAGTTATTACAAGAATATGAGTTCTTATAGTTCACTCATTCCCTCGGTACTAGAACAAGGGTATCTTCCATTATATATTATAAAATATATCATGCAACTCAATGGGGGCATATAAACTACAGTTTCTTGGATTTTGGATATTTATGAGGCCAATGACGTGTTCCTTGAGACTCTTTATGAACACATGAAATATGATCAGTTGGAGAAAAAGGTATTTCAAGATATTAGGCTAACTAAATATGGATACTATATATATTCACTGGTACAAACCTTGGGATGTTTAATATAGAGCTCGACCCACGTGGAGGTTTCCAATGTATCCTGGTTATGGTAGGAATCATTTTCATTGTAGTTTAGTAAATTTATCATCCCACTTAGGAATGTGGTAGAGTGATCATTCCATTAGAATTATTGGTTCCTGATTTTTTAAATTTCAGAGATTTAAAAGGACATACACTAAGGTGGATACCCATTTCAGATTTTTTTCTTAGGAAGTCTTCCTATATATCCTAGTTAAAGAAGGATTCACAGTCATAATTGTCCTATTGTTCGAGGATTACACACTGAGGTTGAACTTGTCTTGATAGAGGGTTTTGGGGAAAATTATATGATTATTGTAACTCCCTAATCCAGTGTGAGATATGCTCAGTGTGAGAAATAGGGGATAAAAATGATCAATCTCATTGGTTATAGACGCGAGACTTATGAATAGGAAAAACCCTTAGAGATTTAATATATTGTTCAGACCATGGAGATCTATCCAAAATATCCTTGTTATAGATGGAATTAGATTCAGTATATTTATCTTGGTTTAGGCATAAACATTGAAGTTTCTCTTATATACCATATTACACACAAAGGATGAAAAAGGTTGTCATGTACTAGGATTCCATTATGGTCTAGCCCACTTTTCTTTATGATATGTGTTGATTTTCCACTATATTTGGCTTGATTTTCTACATAAAATGTCAAAGGGCGTATTCTTGAAATATAAACAAACAATCTCATAATCCATTTTACTTGTTTGTGGGACATCGCATAAGTTTGACAGAATATTTGAAGGTTGTTGCATGACCGAGGATGAGTTTTTCATAGGACATCGCACGACATGGCTAGTTGATATCGGAAGACATCAAATGGTCCTAGTTGACATGCATAGAGGGTGTTCCATGGTCCTATACACATTCCCTGGTGTCAAAAAAGGATAGGTATGAATCACATTGGGGGTTGTAAGAGTCAATGGGAGATTCCTTAGAGTGTATCACATGTCATGGCTCACATTTCTAGAGGACATCGCGAAACTGGATGAAATGTCTGAGGGATGTCTAAGAGACAAATGAAAAGCTTGGGTGCTACTTCGAGACTCATAAAACATTAAATATGGACCTAATATGAAATATGAAAAACATCTGATGGACACCACATGGATTGGATGGTGACCCCGATGTTCTTCATGAGACTAGGCTGGCATGCATAGGGTCTACGTATGACATTATTTGACATTTTCAGAGGAAATAACGTGATCTAAATAGTATAATAAATGAACACCATGAGATATCTATGTCAATTATTAGTGTTTTACCTTGAGATTGATGGTACATGTGAATCACATGTAAACCAACACATATTTTTCTAACATAAGTATCCTATTTCTTAATCTTTGTTATATCCATTATATTAATAGTTGCTAAATTTGTATAGTGTCAGCTTATTTTATGTCTCATGTGATTGTAAAGATACATGAGATGTTTTTTTTTCATTTCCTTATTGAATTCCTTCATGTGATCTATGAGTGATCATGTGATGTTTTATACATGATACATTATCCCTCTAATTGTTTTCCCAAAACATACTGAATATGACGATTTTTCAATCATCAGATCAACCACATTGGGAGATCCTCTCATGTTCTTGGGTGTTCTGTTGTGTTTAGATGAAAAAATACAACATTTTATTTGATACTATGGTGTTTTATTTGTAGGAATCTCTACCCCATTTTTTTAAAACTCTTAATGGTTCATGTCGTATGAATCTGGGCTGGAGTCTGTGTTGGGCTTCCAGATCACGAGTCTTCAAGATTACGTAATGAAAATATTTTCATTGGCGTCAAATTGATTATAAAATTAAATTGGAAAATATTTATTTAATATATTTTAATATTCATGTGTTTCAATTTATATAAACACGAATTTTAGTGCATATTATAAATTCAACTTCATTTCACATCATTGTGCAATTCATGATTAAACTGTTAATTTGGGCCTAATTAAATTTATTCATGTGGAATTAATTATTATAATTATATTTTTCTGATATTTTGGAATATTAATAATTAATTTTATGGATTATTTTATATTTTAGGATCAATAGATGAATCATAAATTAATATGGTGATTTTTGGAAATGAACACATAATTTTCTAGATAAAGAACAATGGGAATTAGGCCCATCAAGTTAATGTGGACCCATAAATCAAGAAAAATGATGATAAATTTCAACTTTAGTTTGATAAAAATTTTGGGATAATTTCATTCATCTATTCCAATATCTAATTCTATTGTTTTTAAGGAGATCCTAGGAGACCAAGTTCACATTTAATTTGTGTGCTAGATCTGATGGGCCACGAAATCAGCCCAATAATTTCATCATAACATTCAGATGGAATATCCAATTTTAATAATTTTTTTCCCATATAATAGATTTCAAATTCAATAAGATATTTCCATTCTATAAACCATATATATTATGAAATATTAATGGTGAAATTTTTACATCAAAAGGAGGGATTAATCTAGTCATATTATTTGGTCAATAATGGAAATTAAAATTTCCTTTGATTTCTCATCCACCTGTTACTCACCTATTTAATGGGAAAGAAATTGACTAATTGGGGATATAACATAGGATACTAATATTTTTTTAAGGTGGTGTTGGTCTTGGAATTATAAAATCCATTTTTTTAATTCAATTATAATTTTACAATTTCATTTTCTAATTGCATCTTCAATTTTTCCAATGTAATTTTTTGTTCCCATTTTTTTCTTCCTTGAATTTATTATACTTCTTCATTTCAATTATTTTTACCCAAAAAATTACATTTTGATACTTTTGAATTAATATATGAATTTATTCTCACAAAAATTCTTAAATTACTCACACAATGGTGGAGTGTCCGTTATATCATTATTTTAACATATTGAATCCTACATCATTAAGTTGGAATCCCACTTATATTAATAGAAAAGCATCATTATAGGGATAACCATGTATGGATTGATGCTGAAGAGTTTAATGGAGGTGGATTTAATGTTATTTCAGTTTATAAAATATAAATTAATTATCTGAAGACTTAAATTTGATAAATATTTTCTTCTTAATAATATCCAAAATTAATGATGACACATTTTGAGTACAATTATTATCCAATTACATAGAGTCCTCATTTAAGAGGTCCTCTAAAGGAATTGATTATTATCCCTAAAATTGTTTAAGGATTAAATGTTTTTAATGATGTTTGATATTTTACCCATTGTTGGATACATGTTTAATAAATGGTCTCCAATTTATATGAAAACAAATACATCCACTCTATCACTAACAGCAACATAGGATCAACCCATCATTATTAATTGTTTTATATCAATTAGTTGTGTGTTTTTTTATTTTTATTTTAATTAAATATTTATTTTTTCAATTAATTTTAATAACAATGTTAAAAAATTCATAGCCAGCCCTCTAAATTTATTGAGTTTCTAAAGGTTACTTCTTTTGTCCATGGGGATTCAACCCATGAATGTACTACAATAACCGCTTCTATAGATTGGGAAAATTTTTGCATCACAAAATTTTGGCACTATTTGTGGGGAAAATCAAGTGATCTTAGAAACTCATTAAATTCTCCCATATTTCTATTATCGCACCTCTATTTCTATTACCTTTCCCAGTTTCTATTTCTATGGGTCTAAGGAATATCAAATCCTCATTTTTATATATTAAAATGAAGTATCTTAAAAATTACCATCATAAACAAATTTTGGAATAAAAAATGAATCCAATATTTGGATTACCCTAAAATATAGAATTAATAAGATAAATACATGACTAATTACCCCACACATGGTGAGATGTACAAGAAATGAGATGACAAATTATTAATTTATAAATTCACATCAATCTCAAGGATGGTTAAAGAGATCAATATTAATGATTTCTGTGATATCCAAACTCATATCCAGTCCAATTCTGACAAATTCTTGAACAATTGTGTTAAAAATGGATAAAACTAATTCTAATTTTTCGTAATTGAGATTGGATGTTCAAATGATTTGAATGGTCATGTAACCCATTCCAACTCATGTTGTACCTTCCTCATCACTGATAGATTACTTTTTATCCCATAAAACAAACATGAATTTACTAAATAAACAACCATATGATTTTGGATATATTAGGATGAAAAAGGAACTATGGAATGGTATTTAAATCATGATTAAACTGATTTTATATATTCACAATATGGTCATTTGACCTCATGGATTGATAAACCTAATCATTTTTCTAAAATATATTTGTCATGACCAATGATTACTGATCCATTTTGAGAAGTCACAAACATTGAGTCCATACACACTCTATAAATTCAAATGGTTAATCTTGGAGATGAATCATATTTTAAAGAAGAACCAATTATTTCTAGTTTTTTATAGATTAAATTAATTTTGGTTAAAATTACTAATCTTTTTTATTAAATTTGAATCAATCTAGACTCCAAATTATTATTCGTACCTCCTCAATAATTTATTCCCTTATAGGTGATAACAAAAAAATATAGTATTTATTAAATATTCTATTGAAACATACAATATAAGAATGATCCTTGGCATGTTAGATAATAAAACAAAAAAAATGGATCAACCATTCCTCATTCTACATGGATTTTCCCATACAATATAGATTAATGGATTGTACTTGGATGGAATTCTAAACAAAGAATCAATCTCAATCTAGTTGATGTGGTGAAAAACTGTGTCATTAAAATGTTGAAAATTTTTATTGGGTAATTGGGGGGGTCCAAGTAGATATAATGGATCATAAATAATCACATTCCAATAGGAAACACATCTTTTTAATTGTTTCTAATCTATTTTATTTTTTGTGTCATTGTAATTTTTTAATATCAATGGAAACTACTTGGTGTTTCCATCATAATCTAAAGTATCTTGTATGTGAGACTTATAAGATGAATAATTTTATTATTTAGAAATAAAACCCATGCATTATAAATATCAAACCCGACATTCAATCACCCTCTAGGAGTCTACTTGTCACCAGATGCTGACATGATCGATTTCCAATTTATGTATCATCAACTTCAAAGTAGCTGAATTTTTTCTATGATTTATTTATAAATCATTTATCCCCCTTTATCGTCTCAATTATAATCCATATCTTGTCATGTATTTCAAAACTGAGGGTTGTTTCATTCAATATTAAGGGGAGTGAAAATACATAATTTGGAAAAAATGGACTTTTTTGATAAAAAACAAATCTATTAACAAATTCAATTCATTATCCTTTCATGAATTAGTGTGATGTACAAAAAATTAAAAGTGAATGTAAAATTAATATTAACTACTTTATTATTACATTAATTAATGTTTATATTCAAGAGCATAACTTTATGAATGTGCGGTTGTATGATAGGATTTTTCAATGTTTACATTTTCAAAAACATTATCAAAATGCCAATATTCACATCCATTGGATTTTGGGAGTATGATTGAGTTATTGGTTCCCTTTCATAATACCATAAGGTTTTGGGTATATTTATTTTTAATTAGAGTATCCAGTAAAAAAATTAAAAAGTTACCACAAATAGCATTTTTTGTCTAAATGTTTGGCATTGGAAATTTAGGGACAGTGACTACTTTTTTGCCTTTCCATGAGTTTGGATTTACATATCTATTTTTATATTATTTAATTAAAAAAATATATGGTGTTTGGAACTTCAGTATCATTACTCCATTGTTTTATTTCCCTGATTTAGTCTTTTCGTATGTATTGTTGTTCAAAAAGAAAAAAAATGAACAAAAAATAAATTAAAAAGAGAGAAAAATAAGGTAAAATTGAAAAATAAAATTATGGTTTATTTTAATTACCTCTCACCAAATAAATTTTTTCCACATTTACCAATTAAATAATCCCCATGTATTTTTTTGATACACAACACATGATCATGCCTAATTTAAATTGGATGAAAAATTATGATTAATTATAAAAATGTAATAGGCTTGGGGCTTGTGATATTATTGTGAAAATAACTTGTATTAAATTAAATTTAATGTTTTAATTATTTTTATAATAATGTATTTTTATGAGAAATTTAGGTTAAAATGTTTTTGAAAATGGGAATTTGATTTCACAATTTTTAGATAATTTTTACTCGGGACTAGAAAAACTCATGTTGGGGGTGTTATTAGCCACTGAAAGAGTATATCATTTATTGATAAAATTTTAATATTCAGGTGTTTCAATGAAAAATAACATAAATTTTAGTGAATTTGATAAATTAAACTTCATTTCACATAATTATGAAATTCACATTTAAAATATCATTATTCATATTCTTTTGGAATTAAAATTTTTAATTATATAAAATTCTTATTTTGGAATATGAATGATAATATTTTTTAGAAAATATTATATTTTAGGGTCAATGGATAAATAATAAAGGAATGTGGATATTTATTTTCAAATGAACGTAGAAATTTCTTGATAAAGATTAATGGGCCTTTTTATTATAATGTAAAAGCAATGCCAAAAAATCTGGTCCAATGATGCTAGAATTTTTAACGTGGATAAATAAAAATATAGTTATCATTTAATTAAACTATGTAAAAGGATAATTTTTACATTTTATAGGATATATAAGTATTCCAATTTGAAATTTAATTTATGGGTCATATTAGAAGGCCCATAAAATCATCCCACCTATTTCATTATAACATCTGGATAGAAAATATAATTAAGATGTTATTTTTAATTATATTATAGGAAATATGTAATAATATATTTCACTTATATGACCCAAAAATATTCATAAATATTCAATGTCAAATTTCCACATTGAAAAGGGGGATGAGTTTTGTCCAATTTTTATTGACAACATTGAAAATTCAACATTCCATTGATTTCTCACCCACCATTTAGTCTCTTAATTAATATGAAAGGAATTGACGAATGGGGGAAAGAACCTATTCTTATAATATTACTATTTATGTTTTTGGTGGTGATGGAATTAGAAAATATATGTTTTTTATTCAATTTCAATTTTATTCATTCATTTTTAAATTACATCTTCAATTTTTCCAATGTATGTTATTAGTTCACCTTCCATTCATTATAAAATTTCATCTAATTATTCTCTTCATTTGTTTTTTAATATTCATTAAAATGATGATATATTTGAATCATGGTGTTAATTTATTTACAAAAACAATTGTGAAATCGATCACATAATGGAAGAGTGTTCATTTTTTCATTGCATATAATTATTCAATCTGGCTTCTTTAAGAAGAAATCGTACATATTTTGAGAGATTTACATTTATGGAGGGATAATGATTTATTGGTTGATCTTAGGGAGTTTTATGGGGGTGTATCTAATTTTATTTAATGTTATATAATAATGTTAATTATTTTATGATAGTCCTTCAATGAGTTATGTTGGTCTTCATCTTCACCAGTATGAACAATGATACATTTTGAGTGACAATATGATCCAATTCCTTGGAGTTCTCAATTACATGATCCTCTAGGTAATTTAGTGATTAAACGTGTTATTTTATAAGTATTAAAATATAAAACGATGTTTTATAATTAAACCATATTTATATACTTCCTGAATTATTGATATCAAATTCTTTATGAAAAAAATACAACCATTATATCCCTAACAACAACCAATGATCAACCCATCATAATTTCTTTTTTCTGATCATGTAATTTTATGTTTTTATTTGTTATTTAAAATAAATATGTAGTTCGACAATTGAAATAAACAAAACTGTTGTAAACTTCATAAACAATCCTCTATTATCATTGAGTGTATAAATGTTACTTCTTCAGTTCCTATGGTTCTACCACAACATATACTACAATGACCACTACTACATGTTGGGTAAATTTGGGTGAAACCACACATGATTTAAAAAAAAGAGACCATTATATCAAATACCCATTTATTTTATTATTAGTAATTAAAGGGGAGTTTTTGATTCACGTTTACATGATTTTGTTCATTCATTTAGTCACATAGACAAGTCAACGGACTTCCAAATGGTCAAGGAACCTATCCAATAGACCTCTCATGATCTCATGCTACTTATCTAGGACCTTATGCAAGAAATGGATAAATTGTTAAGGGGCCTTAGAGACATCAAACTAGATTTTCAAGGGGTTATGTTAGACCATTATTTAGACAACCTAGGTGTTTTCATTAGATTTAATGACCACTGGAGGCTCCCATAATTCCCTTATTTAGTTTCATTTTTTATTTTACAATGGTTCGATATCTTGTGAGGTTGTATTGGTGTTCTCGAATGTAACACCCTGAGATTTTATGAGATATATTATTTTTAATTTCTTTGATTTCTTCTATTATACACTACACCAAGATTAGATTGTACTATACGCAACACTGTATTTGCTTGCAGTATACACACCGCTATTCTTGGCTCGTGTTACTCACAATTTCAAGTTCGTTTTGTGGAAACTATTCTACGCAACATTAAGTATATATTTTTTTAATGTATAAATGAAATAAGTTTTTATTATGTTATATGAAACACAAAATGGAGATTTCACTACACGCAGCCCTGGCATGGCTTGTATTACATGCAAATCAAGACCTTTGTCGATAGCATGTATAGTACACAATACCAAGTTTCACTAAACGATATATTATTATAATATGATTATGAAATAGCCGTTATGAATAGTAATACCCACTTTTTTAAAGTTTTTAAACTTTATCTTTCAAAATTGACTTCATTTTTGGATTTAGAATATCAAAATTAGCCTAGGGTGAATTTTTGGTATTTTTCTGAAAACATTCAATTTTTGATGAATAATGAAAACACTGTGTTACTATTTAAAAAATGACATTTTATTTAAATAAATATTTATTTTATTTAAATTTATAATAGTTAAAAATTGATACATAATACCTATATAATTTCAATGTAATTCATTGAACTCATTTTATAATAATTTTAGATATATAAAAATTTTATTGAACTTTTCCCCGTCTTTTACCTACCTCCTAGGAGCTTTTTTCCAACTTACATAAAACATAATTTTACCACTTCTGTGAGTGGTATTTCGAAAATCTAAGAGACACGGTTAATATAAAAGAATAAAATGTTGTTCAGTAAGATAAAAATAATTTTTTGTAAATAGTATCATTTTACATTTATTTACCATGGTTTTATGTAAATAGGGTAATTAAGGGTAAAAATGATATTATTATTACCCTAACACATGTTCTAATTCTATTGTATAGGTTTAATTCGAACAAAAACAACCTTAGTAATTAAATATGACCATTTAAGTCCAATTGTATTAGATTAGGAAACTTATTATTATTTTATTTAAAGAAGAGTTAAAATAGTGGAAATCCAAGTTTAATAACTAAAACATTTTTAATATAGGGTTATACAAAATATAAAATCGACTATAAATATTCATTAGAATTATAAATAAATTTCCTACCTGATAGTATTTTATTTATAATTTTTATGCATTAAATAATTTAAGTTATTTATGACACAATGGTGATGCAGTAATTACCTAAATAATGGAATATTAAAATAATTGATATTATAAATACTCAAATAAATGTATTCTGAGACATTTTACGAATTACACTAATTTTATAGGTTAATATGACATGTTAGTATTTATTTAATAAACATTATTAGAACTAATAATGCTGTTATGATTTTCAATAAAATCAATAACCAAATAGTGTCAAAATTGACATAAAATTGTTTTTAAAACAAATATTATATTATTAAATGTTAGTATATTCTTAAAAATATAAGGATCAGCCAAATTACTTAGATAAGGTTATATATATTAATAATGAACAACTTGGGGTTCGTTTTACTAGTTATAGTTTGTTTATTAACCATATAGTGTAAGAAAACAAGAAGACATGATAAATGTTAAATTATTTAACTTAGAGTTAAATCTAAAAGATTAGGTTCAAATAGTATCCTAAACATTGTCTAAAACCTATTGGTTGAAAGTATTTCGACCCATACCCACCTTATCTTCTAAATAAATCAATTTTGAGCTATTAAAAACCGAATATGACTTTATTATAAAATAATATTTTATGTTTTTCCTATGGTGCCCCTCTCCTCCCTTATAAAAAGGGCACCCCTTCCCCCTTCTCTTCACACCATTTTGTGCTTTGAATCTCGTCCAACCACTTCCAATTACTCTTATAAACCTATATAGTTATATTATAGAGGTTTTGTTTCCCAAAAGACCAACTCTAGTGCCCTAAGAAGAAGTTTAAAGGAGGTGCGTTGAGGAAGAGGTAATCTCTTCCCCCGATTCTTTCAGGTTTTTTTTTCTTCTTCTACTTTCTCTTCATTAGTTGTTTCATTATAAAGTAATAAAATTAGTTTTCAATATATACTGATATGTGATTAAAAATATTAAACAACCCTATTTCACCATCTACCCATCCTATGGAAAACAAAATCACCGCACATGCATACGTACGGAATACTGTCTACACGCTGTGGTGTAATCTCTTTTCGACCACCACCTTACTTAGATGGTTATAATGGTTTAAATAAATAACTATATATGATTATTGTAAAGTTATATTGATTTTGAAATATTATATATACATTTAAATACAATTCCAGGATCATGGGAATGATATCATCGCTCGTGGGTACGTACGGACTACCATCTCCACGGCACGATGTGATTCATTCTCCATGTTAACCATTCATGAATGATTATAAAGTATATATAATGAATAACAATGAAATATATGAAATAATAATGATAATGTATTTATGTATATATATTTATGTCATCTACTTAATTCCATTCAATTCAATAAGGAAGCGAAATTAGTGTTCATGTGTATGTACGGCCTACCGTCTCTATGAACAGTGTATTTCATTCCATTTAACGATATATCATATATATATATATTTATATACTGAATATATATTATATATAAATCAAGTTTTACATTCTGGAATTAATTAAATCAGGATATAAGTAATAATATCAAGAACAACAAGTCGAAACACGTATGATAAATGAAACTGTTTTACCCAAAACGCTTCTATAACATGGAATTTACAAAAGAACGGGTAATATAATGTCATAAGTGAATCATATATGATATCCTAAATATGAATATGATTCTGTAATAAGTCAATGTAATTATTTAAATCATTATACAGGAGGTTCGGTTACATAAGAAGCATATCAGACATAAGGTAATGGATAATTATTCCAATCTCATTCTTATCTGAGATTGTTTATTCGTAAGTATTTACTGGGGTTATGTTTATTATCCATGTCCATATGTTCTCAAAATGTTTTCATAAAATGATTCATTTTATTCCATTTATTGTTAATTTCATTTTTACCCTTTTAAACTTTTACCACATCATATTGAAGGAACCATTCTTTTGTTTACCATACAAGGCACTTTTTGACTTTTCCGACAAAAGTATGAGGATAATGTTTTTTTTAAACACATACGACATGAACGGATTTTTACGGTTTCCTAACTCCATATTTTAAAGAAGCTTACTCAATATGATTTCATGACTATTTTCAAAAAAAACTCTTTAAAATTTTCAGGGCATTTTGTGAAAAAAAATTATTTTGAAGAAGAAAGGATATTTTTCTCCCGAATTTTTTTTAAGAGTTTTATCAAAAACATTTTCCATTTAAGAAGACATTATTTCATACATGTATGATTCCAGAATAATGTCTCTATGATTTACATGATTTTACTTCTCTTATGATGAAATGATATCCATTTGTTTTATATGGATTATGTTATGATGGAATGATGTTTATGAAACCTATTTTATTCGTTGGGTTTTTAGGAATGATGTATGTTTATTTTGTAGCACACGAAAGAATGATTTCATTATGAGATGTGTGGGACCTATATCTCCCTCCAATTCATTGGGTAAAGGTATATATCTCATGAGATAGACATGACTGGAACGGTAAGTTAATCTGGTTCAGTGATATAGGACAGGAATGAGGAGTGAACTCCATTCAGAAAGGGACTTTATCCACTAATATAGTCTTATCAGCAATGCCTTGGCTACTATGAAAATCATATCATGTGATGAATGTTTTTCCACAATTAAAAGTTTTATTTCCAACCTATGTTATCATGATTTATGTTCCATTATGATCTATTCCTTACGTAATGTCATGTTTTTTGTCATTGCTCAAGATTTCGATGTTTAAACATTATGTCCATGTTTTTTATGTTCATATGTATATGGTTTGTTTTATTTTCACCATTCTTACCCTTACTGAACATTTGAGCTCACCCTTTATATGTTTTCTTTTCCCCAGTATATAACAAAAGTTTTTAGGTACGAAAAAAAAATCGGAAGATCTTTATGGGAGATGTTGAATATATTTCACCATGATTAGAAGATTACGTTCTGAGTTTCCAAAGACACTAAACTAATACGATCTTTGAGAGTATGTTTTTGTCATGTATTAAGTATTCTGAAAAAGTAATGTAATTTCCATGTACGTCATGCTTTGGGTCTCTACAGTTGGTATCATAGTGAAGGTTTCGTTAACCTTGGGAAACAAGGATGCGAAAACTTTAGTGAGATCCCTAGAGATATTTCTAATTTATGTCTATGGATTTCCCTAATGATTAGTATAACTATATGTTACAGTCCTAAAATTATTTTGACGATCATGAATAACCTAGGGTGAACCTAGGGTTTCATGGATTAGAGAATGTCCGATAATTTATACATCCCATAAGTGAATTTTTATGATTATGTGGTTCCTAGTTATTTTAATGGTTTCTTACACCATGGTTTTTGGTTAGTCAATGGAGGGAAACAGAATGAATTGGGTCAACATTGAATCCAAAAGTAAAATTGGTGACTATGAGCAACAAAATTGCATAATTCCTAGAAAGAAAGATTTTTTGATTATACTGAATCTGTCACCACGATATATGAATAACAAGGTAAACCTTAGTGGTATTCCTAATTCATAAATTAAGAGGAAGATGGACTTTTATGCATATTCTCATGGTGAGGAGAATAGAGAAAGAAAGATTGATATTTTTAAATAAGGGAAGATGACCCTTGATGAATACATCAAATGGAGGGGATGATGTTATCTATGTGGAGAGAAGGGTCATAGAGTGACAAAATGTTATGGAGTTGAATGTATTACATGTAGAGAACATGATAATCACCCAACTCAATGCCCTGACCTAAGAGGTTATATCTAAATCAAGGAAGTAATTTTTCCATGAAAATCATTGAAGATGATGGATTGAAGTGTTTATGTATTGGTATTCAAGAATAATGTTATTGAGTTACATTTATGGTATATTAGAATATCTATGTATTGGTCCATTGTGGTTTTCAATAATTTTATGGTACCAGTAACCATGAAAACTGATTGAAATATTTTTTCAAATGCAGATGAAATGCGCATAATGAAGGTATAAGGAGAAAATAATATGTATGCTAGTATTCATGAGCTCATGGCTGATATAATGAAAAAGTGATATCATGGTTTGGGTATATTGAAATTTTAGGATTTTGGTATGTGCTAAGAGATAACTTTTGACAGCATTCATGTTTTCAAAAAGGTGCTATGGTAATTAATTTTTCAAAAGAATACATGTTTAAGGTATTCACATGTTTGGAATGTGATCAAAAAGATGTATCATATGATATATGGGGGATAAATGATGGTATTCTTGTTCTTGTTATGTGACCTTTACAGCAATCATTTTCATTATGCTATGAGATTGGATATATGTATTTTGGATAATTCTAAATATTGGAATGGATTATGTCGGAAATTAGATAGTATTGTTTAAGGTTAGAACTTTTTTTTCGATATTATCTCTGGAATTTTGTAATAGTATAGTTTTAGAAAAAGGACAACATGTAAGATGGGTGACATCCTATCGCGTCAGATAAGTATGCGGGAGTCGAACCCACAACCGAAGTGTGACATGCCTTTATCGCCTACCACTGGCCTACAAAAAGTCCCTGGTTAGTAGAAATTAGGTTTATTTTATTAAGAAGTATGATAGTTGAAGTATAAGTCCATTTTTGGAACCATATATGATTAATCTCACCGTAGATGGACTTATGTGTATAACGTTTTATAACATTATGTTTGAGATAGATGGAATGACCTATCATTCTATCGTATGATCTAGTAACACTTTACGAAAGAGAAATTCAAATTCGTTTCTTTAAGAGATGAAGTTGAAATTGTTCAGGGCACGAGCAATGGTAAGACTGTACCAAAATCATGTAAGTATTTCTTTTAATGGAAAAAATCATCAACATTAGGGAAATGATCTTGAAAACCAAAAATGTTTTTCTAGTGCTCTTATATCTGATGAATCAGATGGTACCTTAGATCATCACAAATTTATGGCTTTGTGATTGTTGGATTTTTCATAGCCATGTCCTCTACCACTCTTCATCAGAAGTGGATGGTTATATTTTTCTTCCATATCAATATTTTCCCCTATGTTGTCTTATATGGAAACCCAGTGCTGATTTACTTTGGGTGACTGTTATGATTCTAACTTCATGTTTTAAAATAAATTATTAGTATTCCTTTTTACGTTGTGGGTTTCTATGAAAGAAACTTTCAAGTAGTAAACCATTTAAAATCGCGGCGAATTTCGAGGGAGAAATTAAATTTAAGGGGGGTAGAATGTAACACACTGAGATTTTATGAGATATATTTTTTTTAATTACTTTGATGTCTTCTATTATACACTACACCAAGATTAGCTTGTACTATACACAACATTGTATTAGCATGCAGTATACACAACACTATTCTTGGCTCATGTTACACACAATTTCAAGTTTGTTTTGTGGAAATTATTCTACGCAACATTAAGTATAGATTTTTTTAAATTTATAAATGAAATAAGTTTTGATTATGTTATATCCAACACAAAACGGTGATTTAACTACACGCATCCCTGACGTGGATTGCATTACATGCAATCAAGACCTTCTTTGATAGCGTGTGTAGTACGCAATACCAAGTTTCACTAAACATGATATTATTATAATATTATCATGAACTAGCCGTTATGAATAGTAATACACACTTTTTGAAATTTTATAAATTTTATTTTTCAAAATGGACTTCATTTTTGGATTCAGAATATCGAAATTATCCTAGGATGAATTATTGGTATTTTTCTGAAAACATTAAATTTTTGATGAATAGTGAAAACAATAGGTTACTATTTAAAAAACGACTTTTTATTTAAATAATTATTTATTTTATTTAAATTTATTTTAGGTAAAAAATGATAAATAATACATATATAAGTTCAATGTAATTCATTGAAGTCATTTTATAATAATTTTACATATATACAAGTTTTATTGAACTTTTCCCCGTCTTTTACCTACCTCCTAGGAGCATTTTGCAAACTTACATGAAACATAGTTTTACCGCTTCTGTGAGTGGAATTTTGAAAATCCAAGAGACACAGTTAATATCATTGAGTAAAATGTGGTTCAACAAGATAAAAATAATTTTTGGTGAATAGTAACTTTTTACTTTTATTTACCGCGGTTAAAAGTAAATAGGGTAATTAAGGGTAAAAATGATATTATTATTACCCTAACACATGTCCTAATTCTATTGGATAAGTTTAATTAGAACAAAAACAACCAAAGGAATACAATATGGCCATTTAAGTCCACTTGGATTTGATTAGGAGACTTATTATTATTTTATTTAAAGAAGAGTTAAATTATTTAAAATCAAATTTTAATAACTAAAACATTTTTAATATAGGATTATACATAAGATAAATTCGACTATAAAAATTCAATAGAAATATAAAAACATTTCCTACCTACTAGTATTTTATTTATATTTTTTAGATATTAAAAAATTTATGTTATTTATGACACAATGGTGATTCCAAAATTACCTAAGTAATGAAATAATAAAATAAATGATATTATAAATACCCAAATAAATGTAAATTGAGACTTTTTATGAATTCCGCTACATTTATAGGTTAATATTCCATGTTATTATTGATTTAATTAACATTATTGGAACTAATCATGCTGTTATGAGTTTCCCAAAAATCAATTACCAAATAGTGTCAAAATTGACATAAAATAGTTTTTAAAACAAATATTATATTATTAATTGTTATTATATTCCTAAAAATCTATGGTTTGGCCAAATATCTTATATAAGATTATATATATTAATACTGAAACACTTTGGGTTCGTTTGACTGGTTATTGTTTGTTTATTAACCATATAGTGTAAGAAAACAAGAAGACATGGTAAAAGTTAAATTATTTAACTTAGAGTTAAATCTAGAAGATATGGTTAAAATAGTAACCTAAACTTGTCTAAAACCTATTGGTTGAGAGGATGTCTACCCATATCCACCTTAACTTCGAAATAAATCAATTTTGAGCTATTAAAAACCGAATATGTCTTTATTATAAAATAATATTTTATGTTTTTCCTAAGGTGCCCCTCCCCTCCCTTATAAAAAGCACAGCCCTTCCCTCCTCTATTAACACACTTCTGAGCATTGAAGCTCGGACAACCACTACCAATTCCACTTCTCAACTTATCTAGTTATATCATAGAGGTTTTTTTATTCTCAAAATACCAACTCTAGTCCCCTAAGAAGAAGTTTAATGAAGGTGCGTCGAGGAAGAGGTAATCTATTCTACTGATTCTTTCATGTTTCTTTCCTCTTCTACTTCCTCTTCTTTAGTTGTTTCATTATAAAGTAACAAAATCATTATTACTTATATAATTATATGTTATTATAAATATTAAACAACCCTATTTCACCTTCTATCCATCGTACGGAAAACGAAATCACCCTGTGTGCGTAGGTACAGAATACGGTCTCCACGTGGTGGTGTAATCTGTTTTCGACCACCACCTTACTTGGATGGGTATAATGGTCTAAATAAATAACTATATATGATTATTTTAAAGTGTAATTGATTCTGAAATATTTTACATACACTTCAATACAATTCAATGATCATGGAAATGATATCATCGCTCGTGCTTACGTACAGACTACCGTCTCCACGACGCGATGAGATTCATTCTCCATGTTAACCATTCATGAATGATTATAAAGTATATATAATGAATAATAATGAAATATATGACATAATAATGATAATATATTTATGTATATATATATGTATGTCATATACTTAATTCCATTCAATTCAATAATGAAACGAAAACAACGTTCATTCGTACGTACGGCCTACCGTCTCCATGAACGGTGTATTTCATTCCATTTATTGATCTATCATATATATTTATATACTGAATATATATTATATATAAATCATGTTTTACATTCTGAAAATAAGTCAATCAGGATATATGTAACAATATCAAGAACAATATGTCAAAACATGTACGATAAATGAAACGATTTTACCCAAAACGCTTTTATAACATGGAATTTACAAAAGAAATGGTAATATAATGTCATAAGTGAACCATATTTGATATCATAACAATGAATATGATTCTGTAATAAGTAAATGACATTATTTAAATAATTATAAAAGTGGTTCAGATACATATTACGCATATCAGACATAAGGTAAGGGATAATTATTCCAATCTCATTCTTATTCGAGATTGTTTATTCGTAAGTAGTTACTGGGGATATGTTTATTATCAATGTCCATATGTTCTCAAAATGTGTTCATAAAATTTTTACTTTTATTCCATGTATGTTTAAAGTCATTTTTACCCTTTTCTACTTTTACCACATCGTATGGAAGGAACATTTCTTTTGTTTACCTTACGAGGTAGTTTTTTACTTTTTAGACAAAAGTACGAGGAGAATGTTTTTTAAACTAATATGGGATGAACAAATTTTTAAGATTTCATAACTCCTTATTTTAAAGAATCTTACTCTACAATATTTCCAGACTATTTTCAACAAAATCATTTTCTCTTAAAATTTAATTGCATTTTGTGAAAGGAAAATTATTTTTAAGAAGAAAGGATATTTTCCTCAAGATTTATTTTTCAAATGTTTTATCAAAACCATTTTCCATTAAATATGAATTATTTCATATGTGTATGTTTCAAGTATAATGTCACTATGATTTACATGATTTCACTTCTCTTATGATGAAATTATATCCATTTGTTTTATATGGATTATGTTTTGATGGAATGATGTTTATGAAACCCATTTTATTCGTTGGGTTATTATGAATAATGTATGTTTATTTTGTGGCTCACAAAAGAATGATTTCATTATGAGATGGGTGGGACCTATATCTCCCACCAATGAATTGGGTAATGATTTATATCTCATGAGATAGACGTGACTGGAACGGAAAGTTAATCTGGTTCAGTGATACAGGACTGGAATGAGGAGTGAACTCGATTCAGAAAGGGATTGTGTCCACTAAGATGGTCTTGGAAGCAATGCCTTGGCTACTATAGAAATCATATCACGTGAATAATGTTTTTCCACAATTAAAATTTTTATTTCCAACCTATGTTATCATTATTTATGTTCCATTATGATCTATGCCTTACTTACTGCCATGTTTTATGTCATTGCTCAATATTTCAATGTTTAAAAATTATGTTCATGTTTTTTTATGTTCATATGTATATGGTTTATTTTATTTTCTCCATGCTTACCCTTAATTAGAATTTTAGCTCACCCTTTATATGTTTTCTTTTCCCCGGGATATAAATAATGGTTTTAGGTAAGAAAACAAAAGGGGGAGATCTTTATGGGAGATGTTGATGATCTTTCACCATGATTAGAAGATTACGTTTCGTGTTTCAAAAGACACTAAACTAATATGATCTTTGGGCATATGTTTTTGTCATGTATTAAGTATTCCTAAAAAGTAATGTAATTTCCATGTACGTCACACTTTGGGTCTCTACATCGAAGACATCCACTTTACCTCTTGGTGATTTATTGTGGGGCCAAAAAAGGTATTTTTGGAAATGTGATGGAATTTGAGGGATTACTCTATCTATCTTTCCTCATAGAGGCAAAGAGGGAGCCCTGAAGTTTCATAGAAATGTCTATGTCCCTTCACATTATGAGTATGACATGCTAGAAGGCCCCTGTGAGATGAGTCAGACATGTCGATAGTGTTCATGGGATGACTTATAAATCCCATATGGAATGTCATATGATGTTTTATCACTTCTAGAGGCTCCCACCATTCCACATTTAATTTTTTTTTCTAATATACAGTGGTTGGAGATCTCATGAGGTTTAATGGATGTTATCAAATATAATCATTCTCCCATTGGATTATTCATTTCTTGATTTGTATGATTTAATGAGGCTCCATCTATCTACATATTTTACCAATATTCGAAGGAATTTTGGATGGGTTTTCATGTTCTATCCAATTAAAAAGTTACATACCATAGAGGATATTGTCTTGTTGTCACCGCATGATCAGCGATTTTCCTAAGTGCCATGTCCAGAGGAGGGAAAATTTTTTAAGGGACTTTGGAGTGCCTTATATATGTTATGAGCTTCAAAAGGTCATCTATATTATCTTATGTGATTCATGTGGCCATGCATCATCTATGGGTTCACATGATCTATGTGATCTCATCCCCTATATTCTTTCTTTTTTATTGTAGGGAAAATAATTCCCAAAATTTGTAATTTCTTCCTTTGGGATTTTTGTTGATTATCCTTTGAGAAGCATAAAAAATGGTCATAATTCATAATGGTTGAATAATTTTGGTAATGATATTACACGGAGGCTAAAAAAATATCATATTAAAATTATTATGAATAATATCAAATATTCCCACATTGATTCATCATTCCAATTAAATATTTTCCCTATAAACACCATAAAATATATCTTTATCCCATTTAGTTTTATTGGGGACAAGTAATATAATTAATAGAAATTTAATTGGTCCTAGGGTTTTGTTATTTTTATATTTAAATCCATAATTATAGGGAAAAATGTAATACAAAATTAAATCCACGTACTCCCCTATAATCCATTAAAAGATAGTGTCGTTGGTTCACTATGAAAAACATAACAGAAATATATCTTTATAGTAACATAATAAATGCATATTTATTCATATATAATACTTATTTATTACATAGTAATAGATCATTTTGATTAGTATGATCAATTTTAGAATATAAGCGTCACATATTTTATAAAAATCTACGCACCCACAATGAAATCATTAGGCCTAATAATTATCAATATGAAATTCAATCATTAATATTCCTCTTTAAAAGAAAACTATCCTCATAATAAAATATGGATCATATAATTATTATATATAGTAGAGTTTATATAATAATAACTTAGTATATAACCACATTATGAATATCATTCCCTTGTACTAGAGGTGAAATAATAGAATAAATAATAAAAAATAATATTATAATTAAATGGTCTAATGTTACATAATCTTATAAAACAACCTAGCCCACTAGGACCCAACCAATGATGATTATAATACTATAGTTTCATGAAATTTCCCCTCGTAGAAGTTTAGGTTATAGAGAAATGATACAAGTATGATTATCTCAAAAACTGAGAGGTTATAGCCTAAATAAACCTTCAAGAAATTCATATATCCACTGCATAAATTAAATTGAAATGACCATAGAATAAATATTTCCAAAACTAAATTGTATAAATATAGGAACAACTATTTTTAAAAAAACGCATTATTTTGAAAATATAATAAATATTGAATATTATATTGAAACATTTAAGGAAAATATAAATTAGACAAGACTATGAGTCCATATGGTACGAGTCACTGAAATACTTCACCTCACAACATAATCTCTTGGACCAATATCTGACTAAAAAAATTAATTAAAATATATTGGACCACAAAAATCCATCATGTGGTCCAAACAATCAATAGGTTTATTCACTGAATGACCGACACTAGCTTCATGTCTAATATGACAACCCTTGACTCAACACACACTATGCCCAATAAAATCACATGTGGGAACAAGGAATATGTAGGGGTGAGTATTATCATAAAATCTACTATTAGATAATATAATAAATGAAAAGTAACCCTAAAATTTAGCTAAAAAATACTTATATGTGTTTCTATAAAATGAAATATTTTCAAATGAATAATCCATAATTCCATATTATTTGAATTTTCATAATACTAGGGGAGTTAAAAAAACAAAACTCTAACCCATGATAGTCCCAATCTCATGTGAAAATAGGTATTAACAATGCAAAAAATAACCCCCATAATATAATGTCATTATCCAATTGGTATGTCTAGTTTTGAAGGAATTTGAGTAGTGTTTGAGGATTCACAAGGCCTGATGAATTTGAATTGCTTATTTTTGTCAACATAACCACTCTAATATTATAAAGTGAAATATATTCCCAACCAATTATATATGTTCATATAGAGAGTGATAACAATTACTTATATAAACACTTGTTTAGGCATAAACCCATTTCTAATTAATGAAAATCAACATGGGAGAAAAAATTCCACACTATGGAAAAGGTAGTAGAATAGTAGAATTTATGGGCCCAAAGAAACCCCACTCCGAAAGAAGTATATAACAATAATAAAAATATGGATGTAATATAATATAATTCCATGATAGAGATAATATTTTTTTTCATTCATTATTTGTTTTCATTGTTTTAATCCCTGCAAATTTTTATATTTGAGCACATTTGAATCATGTTTTTTTTTTATGAATTTTGGTCTAAAATATGAGAATGGATTAATTATTTAATTTGATTAATTTTCAATCACTTCAATTTTTATATAATAAATTTTAAATTTTTGATCAAATTGTAGTGATTCAATTTTTTACAATCCATTTAAATGGGATTAAATTTTTTATTTTGGACCCAGAGCTAATTTAAAATACATAGGTCCAATAAAATCAATGTTGTTGAAAAATAATTATGGTTCATAGAATGGACTACACCACACTAATTGAGACATTAATCAGGAAAAATTACTCAAAATAAGGTTATCCATACTATATTTGAATTATGCCTATATGATTCATTACCACATTAAATTTAATGGATAAAGGCCCTCACTAATACATCCATTTAATTTTCACAACTAGAAGAATATGAAGGGTGTCTTCAACCAGAACAAGTGTTCATGATTAATTTTGGAATAAAAATTTTTATACGATACCAATGCATATTAATATTTAGGTTTCTATATCCAGCATAATTTCCATCAAATATTGTGAAGAGTCATTAAATATTTTGAGCCACTTTTTAGGAAGAACACAAAAATATTTTAGGAGGAAAAATTATGGATAATAAATTTCATGTTATTAATTTTTAGTATTTTCTTCATTTTAGTTTTGTATTTCATTCTTCTTCATAATTATTCATGAATACCCCTCACATGGAGGGGTAATAATATTAGTGATTAGAGATGGGTTGTTTTTCCTTTTTTAATGATTGGGTTTATGTACTTAATGATATATAATATTTTATCTATTCAGGGAATTTTTTTTCAATAAAAAAATAGAGGGTTTATAACACGTAAAATTGTATTTGGTTTTACATAATTTTGATGGTTTTGATTTGGTCAATAATAATATTTCTACCCCTTTTAGGTTATATTTTATAAATAAATGAATATAATGGGGATTAGTGGTGACGTACTTAGAAATCATTAGCACATATCAGAGGGTTAGGGGATATTTATTATTTTTTGGGACAAAAAATATCTAATAATGTATTTTTGTGGTCAATTGAGGGTATTATCTAAAAATCTATCTAACATAGGAAGGATAGTAGAACCATATGTGACATCGTAAATGTTTACCCTCCGTATCAATATTTGACCAATGTAGTTATAGTTGAAAATTTTGTAATATCAATTTAAAAGTCTTATTATATGTGTATTGAAAAAATTATAATAAGATAATATTTTAATTTAAACCAACACCGACCTGATCACCCAATTCATTTCACTATTTTCAATGAATTTATTTAAAAATTGTTTTTTTATATTTCTAAATTTCATTCTTTATTTTTTAGTTTATTTGAAATCTTAAAACATTTCAAAATAGCTACTATAACCTATAAATTTAACATGAAAAACTTGAATTATGTGTGATCCCATCTATATAAAACATTGACTGACCACATTTCGACATTCTAAAATAAGAAAAAAAAAATTTCCCTACCCCATTATTGGGAAGTGACCACACATGGTGTCGTTTTTAGAGAGGTAGTGAAAATAATCTAATATTTACATTTCATTAATAATTTTATTTTATTTTATTTAAAAAAATCTATCATTTATTCCAATCATGATTACTGTTCTTGTACTGATTAAAAATAGGTGGAAGGAAAAATATTAAATAATAATGAGGTGGCCCTTTTTCATAATGTTTATAAATAGACTATTTTGACCAATAAAATATTGAATGGACATGTTACATTACTCTATTATCAAAACAATTGTCCATGAATAATCAATTGTAAACTGATTATCAGTGACTAAAGGCTAAGGAATAAGTTACATTGGATATGAGACCTCAAAATTGACTAGAATCAGAAATAGTGGAGGAATTAAATTCCCCACCAAAATTTCAAATAGAATACCATGACTACCTACCCCAATATATTAACACTCTATTCCATGAAGAACTTTCCACTAAAGAAGTAATTATAGTCGAGCCAATTATGGGAGATAATATTTTTCTAAACCCTTTTAAATCTTATTTTATTGAATATTAATTGATCATTACCAACATTTTTTTTTAATTTTTAGATTCTAAAAACACTAATATTTCAATGGAGAATAAATAATATGAAAAATAATAAGTATCTATGAATTAATATATGAGTTTCCCTCAACTTGTTGAAAATTTATTAGAGGGAGAAAATGAGGAGAACAATCTTTAGGAAACAAAGACACAAGATTATTACATTGAAGTGGAATAATATTATAATTAACATTCATGATAAAATTTCGTTCAAATATAAATAAACTATGAATTTTACTTTGACTATTATTCTGATGCAATATACCTTGAAAAACCACAAGAAAATAAAGATGTGGTTATACATGTGGTAAAAAAGTAAGAGGAGGAATCATACACTATCATAAACCTATCATACCTATTGTATAATAATATAATGGGGGTGGATTTGTTACACTATTTTAATGGATTCATGAAAAATGAAATAAGTAAATTCTAGAAGTATGATATGTTAGTGGTTCATCTTAAATAAACTCCACACACCATCATATTTTGGATAGCCAACAAGAAATGGCCGTCGAGAGGACATTAAAACCGAATGATCATTAGGAGGATTAATTTAATATATATCATTCTCTTACCATTCTTAGTATATTTTATTTCGATTTAATACATTTTTTATTTTTTCATTTCTTCTTTTTCTTATAGGGTTTTAGTGATAAGTTGTTAGGAGGTTAACTCAAAGTTTCACTACCAATAAGTTAGGTTATACGTATCCTTTACACATCATTTTTTATTATAATTAAATTAAAATTTTAATTTCATATTAAATAAACTAGGTAGAATTGAGGTAACATCATAACTTATGTTTGTGGGATGAAACCTTAGTAGTAATAGTTTTGTAATTTGATTCCACTGAGTTTTTCAAAAACAAATTCGTTTTTATCAATTTTTTTTTAAAAATTTATCTAAAATGAACAACTTTTTCATTATTGGATCCCATTTTAATGAGTAAAACAATATATTCCATGAAACTAAGCATAAATTAAGACAGAAAATGAATTGTTTTTCATGTTCAAATCATTGGTAATTTAATGGATAGCCCAATGATTTTTGAATGTCATACCACATCATAATGTCTTTATTTTTTAATTATCCATCCCATGAGGCTTCTAAACCATTTTTTTCATATTCATTAAATTCAACAAACATATTTAGAGAACCAAACCATGTTTCCAATATCAATAATTTGATTTATTCCAATCAAAACATGATGTTTTGAGGTATATATGATTTAAATAATAGAGGAATTTATTTGGTTTTAAATCCACCTTTTCAATAAAATCCCTTTTATAGACTAAATTGTACATTTAATAATTTTATCATGTTAAATACCTGAAATGACTATTAGTTTATCCAAATTACAAGATAATTTTCCCTATCCAACCTCTTCTTGAAGTAAAATTTCATGATCTAGTTTAACTTATGTATGGGGGATTTTGTCTTGTGTTGTTACCCATCATTTGATGGAAATTCATGTGGAAAATTAAATGATTAAGATATGTGTTTTTTTATTAAAAATTACATTCTATTGAATATTGTGAATTTATTATGATTTTATGATAAAATAATATGTCGCTTTTGGGAGCATCCCAATAAGAAATAATGCAGTGCCTATTTAGGGCATTCAGGTAAAAAGGAGAAGAAAAATGTTATTCATGTTGTTGAAATTTTGATGGTGTGGGATATAAATGAAATTTTAATGGAATCTTGGAGTTGATTTTTTATTATGGGGAGTACTGAGGAGACTGTACTTGAGAGGAAATTTGAATCATGAAATTTTTCTACAGAAAGATCCAAACTCTCGTATGTTAGCCTCAGAATGTTTTGCGTAAAAATCCCAACATCCAAAATCCACTGAATAACCCTAAAAATTCCACATGATAAAAAATTTTCATTGACTCACATAAAATGGAAATATATGAATTTATCAAGCTTATGGTGACACCTTCATTGGTATGGATGATAACAACATTTTTTATAATTATCAATTGTGTGATGGGAGAAAATTCATGGGATGTAGGTGTCTGGTGTTCAAGGGAGGATAATTGAAGTGGAAATATATCAAAATATATGAATCATGATATTTAATTAGTTTATTCTGAGTAGTCTTGTCATATTTGTTTTCTTGCTTTCAAATTGGTTGATCTCATGGGTATGTGATTTAAATTTTTTATGATTTGTTTTTATTGTGTAATTTTCTAGTATTATAAGTGCAATTTGTGGGGGAATTTATGGAGATATATTTATAATCATTATTCATCTATTTTTAAACTATTTAATAAATTAAAATTTAATAATTTGAGCTAAATTTCATCATTTATTTATTCTTACTGATTTTTTTGCTAAAATGTAATTATTTTAAATTTTTTAAATTTAAAAAATTTCTAACACTTCAGTATTGATATAATACTTGTATAATTAAGATATAATTTGAGTGATTATTTTTCTTATCTTACATTTTCATTGGACTTAATTATTCATATAGACCCAAAGATAATTTTAAATACATAAAAAAATCAATAAACCTGAAAATCATTCAGGATGATCGAATGGAACCCACCTTAGTAATTATGAAATAAAAATGGATAAATAGCTCTAAATTAATTTCATTATTGATGAATTTTATAGAGGAATCTATGATGAATTCCCAAATTTAATTTCATTTATATATAAACAAAACAAGGCATCCATTATCGAATATGAAGGGTCTCTTCATCTGTAAAATTTTTTATTTATTCTTTCTGGAATAACATTCTAAAATCGTCTTATTACCATGAAATATTGATGTTTCATAGTGAAATAAATTTAGAAAAACCATTATGAAGATTTAACTGTGACTTTTTGCATTATGGTGATCATAATAGGAGAAAACATCTGGTAGACATATTATTGAGCTGGAAATCTATTTTTTTCTCACTCATTTATCTTTCTAGTTTTGTAAAGATTTATTATTACCACATATTAATATAAAGCCTTAACATGGACTAGAAATATTCTCATTGATTAGGGAATGTGTGGTTTTCCATTTTTAAATATCGAGTTCATACAATTATTAGTATAGAATCCATTATCTCTTCTATGTTGGTGGTTTCATATTCTAATAGAGGGGTTTATTATAAAGTACTATCATATATGGTTTTAGATTATATTGTTGATTTTTCTTTGGTCGATGATATTTCTTCTTAGGCCTCAAAGTTATTATTAATAAAAATGGAATATGCTATTTTTTAGTTGTGATGTACTTAATGATCTTCAGTATATATGTGAGGGGTAGTTGGTATTTTTTATTGTTTGGGAAATAAAGGATTCGATCAAGTGTATCCTATGTTAATTAAGGGGTTTTACTTCCACTCTATCACACATAGGAAGGGTTGTAGATTGATATGATATCCTATATAGGTTTTCTATCAGTGTCTACATTTTATGAAAGCTGTGATAGGATGTGATCATAGCATATCACTTTAATTATCAGAGTAAAAACAATATTAGATAAATTTGAACTAGGAATGATTACAATTGGAAAACGGACACAGATATTACAACACGATTTATATAGCTACTTTCAATCACACCCATTTTAATTTTTAAATAATAATTTTCATAATATATTGTTTTTGCTTCATTTATTTAATTTATAATAAAAATCAATCAATTTCAATGACAAACATTTTTTTCATTAAATTTAAATTTATAGAATTGTTTTTTGTGTTCCACTAGAGAAAACCTAGGTTGGAAAAATAACTAAATTTTAACTTAGGAAATAATTTTTTTTCACACCCATTGTAGGCACTTTCCACTCTATTAATGTTACATGGACGTGTTCCTTACTAAAAGGCCCATATAATATGAGGTGAAATTAACCGTCACTGAGAACACTCAAATAAATATAAAATAAACTTTTCATTAGTTCTTGATATAAAAATAAAAAATTCCTATTTCACAAAAATATAAAATAATATGGAATAATGGATTATTCTGTCCGGATTTATGTAAAAATATAATCATTATAAGATTTTTTTTTTACAAATGTGCATATAATTGTATCATAGATGGGATTCATAACATGATGAGACTCCAATATAATATCCTGATATGTAAAAAGTAACATATTTTTCTTCAATCTATCAAATTGATGTTATGCTCATGTTGCTATGGTCAAATCATTATCTTATCATCAAAATAAATTACAAAAAATATAAAATAAAAAAAGAATAATAACAGTAATAGTAATATTCCATTTTTTATTAATGTGAAATATATTTAATGCAAGGGGTGTAATCCCTCACCCACTAATCACATATTCCTCCTCTATTAATGTGGCCCCTCCAAATTTCTCTTTATTACGGAATTGATTTTGTCTTATTTTCTCCTCCATGAATTGATGGTGCACTATACATATAGCCTATATAGTTCATCATCCATAGATATCCAGAGCATCTCACATAGTAATAATGTTATAATGGTTTACCCAAATTGATTATTAAACTCTATTCCATAGTGCCACCTCCTCACATTGATCTATCTCACACTTAATGTAACAACATGATATTTTGAGAATTATTTTTTTTCTTGAATTTATTTATCTTTTCAAAATTTTTCATTTCACATGAAATGTAAAATAGTTCTACAAATATATGTTTATTAAAAAAATTAAAACATTACTCTATCATGAAATACCAACTTGGAATGTGCTAAATGCAATACCAACTTTTCTTTCACTACAAGTAACACTTACTTGGTGTACGATGCACGCGACACCGAGTTTCTATGAAACATATATATATATATATATAATTGAGATAATTATAACCTAACAATTAAAGATATTTATAGTAATAGTAATAAATAATTTCCATGTATTTTATATATTTTTTTTATATAAATAAAACATATTGGTAATGAAATATGTGATTTTTGGTAAAGACCGTTTCTGTTAAATATATCATTTTTTTGAATAGACCGATTTTTAATAATAAAATTAGTTTTAAAATAATTTATATATTTTATTTGATAAAATAATATTCATTTTTTAATTTATAATTTTTAAATTAGCTAAGTTGTAATTTTTAGGATTTTTTTGAGAAACATTATTTTTTTATGAATAGGGAAAATACTGCTTTTAGTTAAAACTACCTCTTTATATAAATAATTATTAATTGGAAATGATATTATAAATATGTTATAAGGTAACAATAGATAAATATTATATTTACTAATACAAATTAATTCATTAGAAATAATTTCACATTGAAAATGAATATAAAATCATAACAAACATTTGTACAATTTCATACTTTAAAACCCTTGTATTTTGTCCCGTCTGTGAGATTAGCACATATTTTAATTTTTCCGCTTATGTGATTTGAATTTTAAAATCTAACATACACCATTTTTTCAGTATAAAATTTATATTCTAATAATCCTATGTTTAGTTTTTACCGAAAAGATTAATAAAAGTTATTAAAATTAATAACAATAGATAACGAAAAATTACTCTTAATTAGGGACTAAACCATAAAATTGAGGGCCCAAATGTCCCAAAAACTTGTTTAAAACCAATTTTCTGTACATATTTCGGCCATTAACCTTCCATTAATTAAGTGTCCAGTTTTTTATGAAATTTTTTACCTATGAACTTGTGCACACCAAACATGTTTTTAGAAATTCCAAGTGAGTCATTTTCCATCCCTATACAAGGTCACCACCTATACCAATTCCTCACACCTCTCAAACATTTTTTGTTCGACCAAGATATTCCCATGTAGCCTCCCAAAAATCCTGCCTTCTACCATTATGACACCCTTTTGGTCTAAATATTCTTAAGGAATACTTTTGGTATAAACCAAAAGGAGTTACTTGATATATAGGTAACAACATCTCTCAAGCTCCTTTCCTCTATTTCATTTAATCACCCCATTAGCTGAATTTATTATATTAATATGTTAAAAAATATCGAACATATAATAAGATTTTTTTTAATAAGGTCTAACTTACACTTACACACACCTCCATTTAATGTATTTTTAACACATTGTTTTTGTGTACGACGAACTGTTTCCTCATGAAATGATGATTGATTATTTCTCCTTTACCATAAATAATGGGGAAAATTATCATGGAAAATATATTTATATATATCATATATTATATTTTCTATGTATTTATGCATCTGTATTATTTTTACAACACACATCTCTTTACTTTCCATTTGGTTTTAATATTATAATCTCATTTGAGGAAGTGTGGACTACCGCCCCCTCTATGTGATGTGATTCATTCACACACCACATGGAAGGTATAAAAGTCGTTTTTAAGGAAATTATATGACATATATGACATATTAATTATATTTGAATAATTATATATATATACATATATTTATAAATATTTAATTTACATACATTCATTCAATATGATAATAAAAACTGAAACAACGATCAGGCATTTGTATAACTTACCTTCGCTATGAATGGTGTATTTAATTTCCTAATTATTTATTCTATAAAATATTATAATATGAATATGGTGGATATAAATGATATATATATCATTATTTGCATTCTATGATCATGATATAAGCATAAGAACCAAGTATATAACAAATTAAGACACATTCATATAACAAAGTGAATATTATCTGAAGTGTAACCATAACAAAGGATTGTTAACATGTGGGTAATATAAGGTCATAATAAAACCATATATGGTATTATATATAATAATATTAATCTTTAAAAGTTTTATAACAATCTTATACTTATTATACATGAATCTTCCATGAGTATGGATAGAGTCAAGACACAAGGTAAGGGGAATTCATCTCAATTTTAATTTTCATTGATACATGTTATGTTCGCCAGTCTTTCATTTTTTGTGGTGTATGTTCTTACCATGGTTTTATTCAATGTATCTTATACTGAAATTTATGGGTATTCACATTCCAATTTTACGATCTTTCATTCATGGGTTTTATGTTTCAAAATTTACCAAATCGGTAAAATAGTTTTGTCAAAATTTACCTTTTATGAGACCCATGTTTTTTATGAACCAAAACACTTTATTATAGGTGTATATAAATCCATTTTACATGTTATATAATTAATTTCAATATTTTACTGATATTTTATGATTTCTTTAATATAATTTCATTATATGGTGAGTATGATCTCAAGTTACCATGGTATAAGAGTTTATTAGGACAATCTCATCAATTTTTGAAGATTTTTTATGTTTATGATTCATTTGATGGAATATTTTTATCCAAATCTCGACGAAAATCCTCAATTTTATTATCCAATGTTAATACATGATATAATAATGTATATTTAAATTTTTTTTACTCTTTGTCCCAAAATATTGTTAATAAAGTCTTTTCAATAATTCCCTACTTTACTCTCCCTTAGATTGAAAATATATGTTTTATAAAAAAGGTTTCCAAGAATATTATACAATTTTCCTATAAGACTATAAATAATGTTATAAATTATTTTTCATTTAAAAATCACTTCAAGTGATTATTCTTATCTCTTTACAAGCAATTCATTCCTTCTACCATTTTTATCATGAAAAATGAATGTTCTTTTTTTTACATCAAAAGACATGTACGAATTTACCCACCTTCATTACTTTGAAGATTCCTTTTCATTTTTAAAAGGTTAATCATAATAAAAAATATAATTTATTTTTAAGGAAAATATGTTTCAAAATAGTTTTAATTCTTCATCATATGTTTTCAAGCTATTTTTTTGAGAAAATGAATTTTTATGGTTTTATGTATCAATAAGGCTTTTTCTAAATAATAATAGCTATTTTCCTCAAGAAAAGTATTTGAATGATATTTCGAAACAATTTTCCATCTATGATAGAATCCATTGATGTTACTCATTCAGTTTTTGGAAATTCACTAAAGGTTAAATTCATATCCTTTCAATGAAGGGGTCATGCTTAATGTAATGGTATTTACGGAACATTTTTCTCTTTCATGAGTTATATAGTTTTGAAGTACATTTCCATTTCACTTGATATTCTTAGATAAAATGGTTATGAAAACTATCTCTTTTATATAGGTTATGATGTGATGAAATTGTATTGATACCCATATCAATTTATTGGTTATTATTTAATGGTTATAGTACCTATATCTTTTTGTTGTTCGTGATATCATGAATGCTTTATTATCTTATGGAATATGTGTTAATGATGTAACTATAAGATGGTTGGGACCTATATCTCCCTCCAATGAAATGGGTAGTGATATTTTTTATATGAGCTCAAAGGTTACACAGGTTGTATCCCAAGCCCAAAAGAAAATATGGTGTATGGGTTATAAACTAATCCTCGAAAGAAAGAGGGTGTATGGGTTATAGATAATGCCCCAGAAAAAGGTGTACGGGTTGTTGCCCAATCCTTAATGAATGTGGGTATACAGGTAATATCTCAAGACTGAAACAAGAATGTTACATGGTTTGTACCCCAATGAATGAAATAAAGAGGGTAGACAGGTTGTAGCCAAATCTTGAAAACCAGATGGTAAATTTATCGTAGTCCAAGCCTTAATGAAATTGGGTACACGGTTTTCTAGACCAAGCCTAAAGTGGATACATGCATCGTATCCCAATACAATAATATTATAAATGTATTAGTAGGTATCCCAAACATAAAAGGTTCTATTATTTTATGTATTCCACAAATCCAATGTCTTATTCATTAGTTATTTTTTCATAGATCATGATTTTTATTTTCATATGATTTATGTCTTTTGATCTGCCATGATTTTACCCATAACTCAGGTTTATGACAATATATATGATGGGTATGATATCCGAATTTTACAATCACATTATCATACTAATATGTTCATTTTTGTGTTTACATGTCTCCCTTGATTACCCTTACTGATCATAAAATATCACCCCTTTATTATGTTTCCTTTCTCTAGGTTATGAAGAAATGTTTTAGGAAGATGTCATAATGGTGGAGATCTTTATGGGAGATGTTGAAGATCTTTCACCAGGATAGAAGATTTTGATTCCATGTTTCTAAAGACATTAAACTATCATAGTCCTATGGACTGTATTTTAATAATGTACTGAATATTCATCTAAAAAGATGCAGTATCCATGTATGTTAAGCCTGGGTACATATACATCACCTCCTAACATGTTACAATATCAATAATATGTATTTTTTATCTTTTTTTTGTACTACTTTCACACACCTACCATCATGCCACCCCTCGCTACAACAGACCATCACTTGGATTAGATAATCTTTATACACATTGGAGAGATTTTCATACATAAGTGTAATTGAGAGAATGTGATGTCAGAATGTGAATAGGATAGTGAATAAAGGATTAAAAAATATTTCCTCCAGTCAATAGTTATTCTAAACTAAAATATAATATAAATGTATAATGAATTTTAGATAAATAATCTTGCTAAAAAAATTTTATTGATATGGAATTTAGGATAACAAAATATAGATTTGATAATTAATTTATATAATTAAATGTTATCTATAAAAATAATATAACACAAAATTACATCCATAATGAACTATGTTTAAATCATATATTTATCAGGAATTTCATTAAAAATGGTAACAACCAAAAATAATAAGTACCTACCTCGATGAAATATTATCAATTCCTTGATCCATCATCACAAACATCAACCCATTCATCTTTATATATTTTTTCAATAGTTGTTTAACATATATATTTGATCCTTATATAGCCTCCCTACCATACCTTTCATATTAGAGGTCATTCCAATTACAATGGGATCACCATAAAGAGGAAACATATTAATTTTTACAAAGGGAGTTATCCAAGGGTACCACATAACTAAAAATTTTAATCAATATTTTCAATAGTAAAGCTCCAAAGGTGAGGAAACTATAGAAAAAAGCATTATATATTCCATAGAGTATAATATGTGTCTCATAAATAGTTATAGAGTTATTTTTCAATGTTATTCCCTATTTATAATAAAAAAATAATTATATTAAATTATTATGTGTGGGAAAAAATATATTTATAGTTAAAATTATTTTTACCTATGACAAACCATACTGAAAATTAAAAACTATCTTAGAATTGGGGTAAAAAAACCATAAAATCAATGGAATCATTTGATAAAATTTCTGTGGTAATATACTAGGTCAAATATACTATTTTTCCAAAGGTTTGGTCTCCGTAAAAAAATAAAAATTTAAATACATTTTCTTATATCCCTGATCACTACACCCCAAAATGATATGACAATTCCATATACATAAGTGATAAATCTATAGTTTACTATAAATGAAGCTCACAAAACACACTCATAAAGAAAAACAATATTTCACTAAAACATTCTTCGTTTAAAAAAATAAATCTCTAAAAAAATCGTTATAAAACTTTATATTACAGAAACTGAATCTTCTCAAGGTGAGTCCTTTAAAATGCATGCACCCTTAAATTTTTGTCAAATATTTTATATTAGTTAAGATATATTTAATTGAAACCATAAATAAGTTGTCTCTATCTCATATTGGTTAACATATATGGACATCACTAGTTCAAGAGTTCCAATCCCAACTATTTAAAGAGAATTCATAATGGTATTTATATGCGATCCACTCATCCTCTCTATAATCCCACATAAGAAACAAACATATATTTTTAAATCACAGAATAAATCATTCAAAACATAATTTTTAATTAGTCCATGGTCACCTTTTTGTCCTCTGTCGCTCATATGAAATATGTAATATGTTGATAGCACAAAGAACATCAAAAAATGGACCATATTTCCCAATCTCCTCATAATTGGATACCAAAATACTATATCCAATCATCATGATAAAATAAGATTACAATACACTATATAAGATATTTTTATTCAATAATTTATGGAAGAAACCAAGGATGAAATTCAGAATTGACAAAAAACTAATCAAAATGATCAACATCTCACATCATACCATTAGGATTCCTATTGCAATAGAATATTATATAGATAGTCTTGAACATTCATATGACTGAGTATTTATTTACTAAATACCATATGATAATATATTCTAATCATGGGTGTAAAAATAACACATGATTCTAAGAAAATGAATTCCACCACATCATAGTAAGGTTTTCCATGTGATGGTAATATTGGGAGTGAGTTCACTTGAACCAACTCTAGAATGTATATTGATTAATATTATATAGAAATTATTTTAAAAATATATATTAATTTTTCTATTAATTTTATAGATTTGATACTTTTTTGTTTAATATTTTAATAGAAATGTTTGTATATTACATTTTATATCAACATGTTATAGAAAATCCCATGAACTAATGTGATCCTCATGATATGATGAAGGTAATTCAAAATACTTTCCCATGATATAGATAAATCATACTGATATGACATGGATGATTTCAAACATCATGTGTTGTGGTTTTATAATCATTGATACTTATTATAAATAATTTTATAGTTTGTGATATCGAGTGTATGTAATCATGAATACTGATATGGTACTATGAAGAATTCATACTAAAAGAGTAATTGGTTCTTCCAATCTACAAGAACATTTATTTGTCACATGACATGATATCATTATTAGTGTGCACCATATTATTTCACACTCAAATTCAATATGAAAACCAAGAAATTCATGATGTGGTGAGGTATTTTGTGTTGTGTGCATCATTAGTTCTATGAAATTGGTTGAATGATCAAGATATAATAGTCTCATTCAAAAGGAAGAGATATATCATGACAAATTTAATATGAATGTTGCAACTTTATTAAATCTGGGAATATGGTAGAACAAGATAATTCCTTCATGTATTGTTATAAAATACTATAGAAATAATTAATGGTGACATGATGTTTTTATCTTGCTATATGAGATATAAAAAATAAAAGAGATTATATTACACGGTGTATGTTCTTAAGAGGTTTTAATTACTATTAATATACCTCATCCCCTTATATGTCTTGATGGGTTTCTAAAATCTAATCTACGTATATTATTATGAATCACTTCAATAAATAAAAGGTGCTTCAGGTTCATACACAATTCCTTCTATACATTTTAATAAGGCTAAATAATTCTAGTTTAGTATGATGTGTGCCCTATGTCCCAGTTCAAAATATGCATGATTTTAAATTATTATAATAAATTAATAAATTCCATATTATCTTTATATATATTTAAAACTATTGAATTTATTCAATTAAAATTTTCACATTTTATTAATTGAATTTTACAAAAAACGTTTTAGGAATAGATATTTATTTATTTGAGGATCATTAAATTTTTAATGTGTGAATAATGTCAAGATATTGGATCAAACATTATCCCATAACACTATAGTGATTTGAAATTTATATAATAAAATTTTTATGAAATTTTTATCATGATTGATGTGTTTTTTATGTCATTATTGTGTCTTTTTGATATGTTTACATCTAGAAATACCTATATACAATTTTTGGAAGTTATAACCAATATATTTAAACACACTATTGTAAAAAAATTATAGGTATAAGGATTTTAATGAATTATCTCACATCTACAACTCTTTATCATTTTATATAGGGATAAAAAAGGTATTTTGAGGAATACTTTGATCCGAGTTTTATGGTTGATTTTTATGATCTCCCATAGTTGAAATGACATGAAACATTACTTAATTTCTCCATTATAGAACATAAATATTAAAGGTGGAAAATTTGGAATGTATTTGGATCATGTTTGGATCATATATATGGATACATCTTTAGTTCCTTCATTAAACAATCATCTAAGGTGACTATAAAAAATGTTTGAAAGAATTGAATGAGGTTCAATTTTGATTTTATATTATTTTTGGGATTTTTAATTTTTTTTCATAAATAAAATTCCAGGTTATCCGTGGATGAATATAAGTAGGGGTACACTAGAATTTAGTTTTTTAATTCAATCTAGAGACAAAAATATTTATGTACATTTTTTTAAAAAAATTCAAATCCCAAGGATTTAATAATTTGTATCCTAAGGAATTTAATATTATTTATGTCAAATAACATAGTTTTTTTGGTAAATTGTATAATATTTGGAGAGATACTGTCAATATTTTTCTAATTCAACTTGTATTTCATCAGTATGAGTTTATCAAACAATGATATAATTGATCAAAGAATTAGGGGAGTTTTGAGCTATTATATAAATAAATAAATATATATATAACTCTCTACATATGGAAGGGTATTTTACACAATAAGAGGATAAATATGGCCATTAGATGGAAATGATCTAAATTAGAAACTTATTTTTATAATGGATAAGATAAATGAATATAAAAAATAACAAATTAAACGGTTATTTGGGGATTTTGGGGTGCAAGACAAGGATAAAATAATTAAAAGTGGGGGGGAAATTTGACCCATAACAATATTATTTTTATAAAAAGATATAATGTGTGTTATGATGGAAATTCCAATGAGATTAATTTTATTGTGTATAATATAATTTTATTAAAGGTGGGTCCCCATTAAGGTGATCCACTTTTCACCTTTGACATGTGACCCACATGGTGGTTTATGAGATTAATCTGATACGGAAAAAATCTAGGTCACCCAAATCAAGATAGGCTTGGTGTGTATGAATCCATCCTATCTTGATAGGTTGGAATTCCATGAGCATGACCTTAATATATGGGGACCTCTTTAGGGTCCAAAAGACTGTGACAATTATAAAAATATCTAAAATTAAATATAATTTTATAGAATTTAATAAAATTAATTTTTATTCAAAGGGGTTTATATTTAATATATTTTAATTATTTTGATGGGATTTAATGAATTGAAATTTCCCTAAAGTTGAATTATAGACGTTTTATTATTATTTGATTTATAATTTCATATTTACTGATCACAATATGAGACAAACCCAATAATGTTTGGTATTTATTTATTAATTTATTAATTTAATTTGATTTTTGAAATGTAATGGTTAGTTTTTATTTTGATGAATTGTATATCATTCCTCCATAAATTTACTTTTTAGGGACTCGGGGTCAAAATTGTAGTATAAAAATAAAATTTATCTTCCAGATCTATCCTCATGTGAAGCCCCAGATACACAACTTTTGATATACTTCCATAAACAAATATACTTTTAAGAACGGGTTTTAATAAAAACTATAGATTCCCATACCGAACAATCCAGTAATTACATTTCAGAAAGAAAATATTTCTTTACACGCTCTCCGAAAACAAATTATGCTTAGAGATTTATAGAATTGGAAAAACTCTAAAATAGTGTATCTTATTTATTTATCTTATACATGAAAATTTACTCCATTATAGGAATATAAATAATCCAAAAAAATTCCTCAACATATCCCTTAAATTCATCATAAATTATATCTTGTTTGGCATATCATGTGTAATAATTTTATTTATAACACGGGGAAATAGAGAAATAAGAAGGGGAAATCTCAAACTCTTAATTTTATAAATCATACCAATGAGGATACCATGGAATATACAAGACATAAATATTATTTCACTAATAAGAAATCATTATAATACTAGAATCAACTGAAACTGCTATCATAACATATTAATGGATAATAATGAAAATAAATATATCATGTGGAAAATAATAAATTAATTCATGTTGAGGGAATGGATATTGATATAAATGTTGAGAATAATATCAAGGACTCTTAAAAACACAATTAAATTACTCAAGGATATATAAAATACACCAATTTTCCCCAATGCCATATTAAATACATCCTTCTAAAATATGTAGGAATACACAAAATACCCCAACATGTTTTACTCAAGGGGCCTACCAATGCATCAAGGGGGTATATAATGTGTATCCCTACCTATAACTTGATTATGTATAATTAAATAATTGTATTATAAAATTAGTGAAAAATAAATAATAAAATTTTATTATACCCAACTACATCGTAATAACTATATATAGAGTCCAAATACATTCCCCCTGTAATATAAGGATTAACATTATTATAACCCACCAAATGAATAAAGGTGTATGGTTAAATAAAACATAGTAAATATTCCTAAGTAATAAATAAGAATATTTATCGGGTTAATAAATATGTAGATGTTCAATTCTTCCCCCCCATTTTAAGGAAATATATTTCTTTTTAAGACTCTATAAGACAAAAGCATCAATAATAGTAATATTTTATTTTATAAGAATGAATAGAACAATACATATATTTATATTCTATAATGTGTTCAAATAATAAATTTTAAAATTTAACTAATTTAATTTTATTAAATTTTTTAATCATCATATCAATATACAGTTATGGTCAAATTTTGGGATTTTTTTAAATGAGGTGTAAGAACCAAGTTCTTATTTTTGTGGTAGGGTTTATTCTTTTCCGTTTTCCTTAAGTGTTTTTGAGGAAATAAAGAAAATGGAGAAAATCCAAAATTTTGTGGGTTAACACCGTGTACATTTCCACAGGCCGTGTACTTCTGTTGTGCGGGATAAGTACAAAGGGCACGTAGGCCTGTCGGTGATGAAGGGTGTAAAAAATGACACAACTCTGTGTAATTGGTATTTACACGCTGTGTAATCAGTCAGTTGGTGAATAGTAAGGTGGTGGGAGTATCCTCCAGTAGAGCCACAGTACACCCCGTGTATTAGAAAATACACGCCATGTAATCATGTCGACAGATGAACAGTGAGGTGGTGGAAAGTGGTCGTTGAAGGAACATTTAAAAAATGAAAGTACACTTTGTGAACTTGAGAGTACATGTCGTGTAGCTGTGTTTTTTTATATACTGGCAGTAGACTCCTATTTCAATAGGGGAAGCTTAGAACGCCGAGAATCCACAGGAGAGACGGCCAAAGCTTGGAAGAGTTCCTGACCAAACACCGGGACTCAGATTCCTTCGCTGACGAGCATGTTTAGACCACGAGGGTAAGCCCTTCCCTATCCTTGTCTGTTTCATTCCAATTATTTCCCAAGGGGATGTTATTTGAGTGTTAATGGGTAAATGTTTAACCTAGATATACGTCATTCACAGACGATTCGAGAGGCGTCATTCACGTATATCGATCAGTGAAGATCAAGGTAGGTGGTCGGGTGTTTAATTCCAACTGTTGAGTAATTTTGTGTACTTTTTTTCTACACGCCCATGCTTGGGGTGTCATATGGCTGAGAACTTGAATAATAAAATATCTATAATTGCATAGGTAATTTAATTTTTATGCATAAACTGTTGTTTGGGACCGCTGCATTGATTCAGGGCCACCCGTGGGTGTGTTCCCTTGTTTATCAATTTGGCTAGGATATCTGTCGGTATGCCATAATTATAGCATGATTTGAGTTTTCATGAGAGAAAATGCGTATAAATTTCTTTCTTATGTTTTGGGCCTGGCCCGAGTACTTTCATAGCCTTAGGGCAGTGTTTTCTATGCCTAAGGGCAGTGTTTTGTTTTTCCTGAGGGAAATGTTTCTGATTCTTGTGGGTAGTACCTTCTATGCCTTTGGGAAATATCTTGTATTCCTGTGGGAATTATTCATTATTCCCGTGGGCAGTCACTTGTGGGTTTCGATTCTGGTTACATGAGGGTGTGTATTTTCATGTCTGACGACAATGTTTACTTGAATATTCATTGTGGCGATTTCATATGTTGTACTTTCCTAGCTAATGAACGAGCTTGGATTTGATAATTAATTATTAAAATGGAAATGGAACTGGTAGAGATATTTACTTTTGAGTACTACCTAGTTTACTACATTTTATTATTTCACACTATTGTGGCACATTTTCACTGTCAGTTGGGCACGGGCATTTAGTGGTTGCCAACTGGGATTTATTTTCACACCCTATTTGGGTCATGACTTGGGCCCAAACATATTATATTGTCATAGGTGTTGATAAGGAAATGGACCCTATATAGGTACTTGATTGTTGTATAATAGTAGGAGAGCATGGGACCGAGATTAGGCTTTCGATGCTGCTGAGTTGCTGCTGCACTATTTTTTTTTGCTTTGATGTACTTTTTCCTTGTATTGTATTGTTATAGATTGCAATGTAACATGTTCTGGATGCTTTCTTAGAATTAGTGACATGTTTCATTATCACATATATATGATTTTTGGTCATCTTTTACATCAGTTGTCCATTTCTGGTTTATATAATTTACTACATCCACTTTTGTGTATATTAATATTTTTTCGTTCCACTATACTTTGACAAATGAGGGCATTGTTTCCCCACTATCAGACCTAGTCCCTCACTGCATGTCGGTAGCCTCTGGCATTTGGGAAAATGCACTTGAGTTCATGTGACCCATCGGGTTCGGGGAACCTATTCTATGGCTTTTGGAACCTGGATGTTGCATGATGGATTTTTAGTGAATAATGAAAAAAACATATTTTTCAAATACTATCATTTTGTTCATTAAGAATGTAATTTAAAATTAAAATTAAATTTTATATTTAGTCCATATTTAATATTTTATCTAGAGGATTTATTATAATCTTATTTATCAAAAAAAATCATGATATTAATATAAGTTAATTTTTAGGCAAAAAATTTCATTTTTTCCTAAAATTATTTTTCGTTATTATTATGATATATATTACAGATAATTAAATAAATTATTTGAAATTAAATATTTAAAAATGGATATAATATTTCCAATTATTATTTAATATTTGGTAATTATTTCACTTTAATTTTTAGGATATTTGAATACTATCTATAATAAATTTATGACTCAGTAAAGCGAAAATAAGTTAAATAAGGTAAAAAAATCTGGTAGGGCATTAATAATCAACCAAACACTTGAATTTTTCCTATTAGATGAATTATTTTCATTAATTTCCATACATGATTCTAAAATATGGTATCATTATTCAATATTTATTTATTCTTTGAACATTATAATATTTTACGGAGAGATATCAACAAAAGTATCACTTTTCATTATTTAATATCTACAATACATTGAGATAGGTGTAAATAAAACTCATGTTTTTTCTTAAGTGTTATATGAAATATGAATTATTTTTGTCTTGGAAATTTATTTTATAATATTTTTATTTAATAATAAGTTTAAATTCCCATGGTACACAAATATAGTATTTATTCAATTTAATGAAAAATATAATAAATAATATTAAAAATAATTAAAAAAAATGAATTATAGTGATCCACCAATTTTATTAATTCATATGAAATATTGTGGTAGTATTAATGAATTTTATTGTAATTACATAATATCCTTATTTTAGTTATTGTCAATTTAAATAAATAGTGATCAACTGATCTTAATGATATTTATTAATAAGAAATATTTTTTAATTTATTTTAAATTAAAAAAACCTATATTTTGTGAAATTAGTTGGATATGTATTAAAAAATATATATTTTTATTCTTTTGTTTTTTCTCTTATGTTGACATTCCCAATCCTTATCGCCTAGAAATAATTTCCATTGTGTAATTTTAAAAATGGTCAATGTAGGATAAAACTAAATTATAAGCATTAAAAGTAACCAAATTTTTTCCAAATCACACTATAGTAGTGGATTTAAACTCATCATCATCTTATCTTAATATTATAGAATAATGGATCTATTTTGAAATGAAAATTATTTATATTAATTTAATACATTAAGAAATTCTAAAAATTCATCTCACTTTACTTATAAAAATAATCCACACAAACATTTTATTTGCACCACCTTGAGAATCCTAGATCAACCATACACTATGCATTACTGTTTTAAAAATCCTTATACATGTTCAGTGAATGTTATTTTTACCAAAATTTCATTCGTTTGTCTACGAAGAGGATATCTAAATGAAGTATATTGATGAAGAGTTAATTATCTTTACTAACTATTTCATATTTATTTATTATTATTATTTTCATAATGTTTTGTATAAACCCTTCCGAAAATAATAACTCCCTAATACATAATATATATATATATATATATATTTAATTATAATTATTATATTACTATTTTCCATATCTTTTCCATTTTATTAAAAGAGAAAACATCACTCATATGTACATTTAACTTACCGTCTAAAGGCAGTGGGGTAAATTTTCATTCCTCACCACATTAAATGGTTAATTACAAATATATTACTAAAAAATATATATTATATTTTTGAAATAAATATGATTCATTAATTATAATATATATTAGTATTTATATACCATCTTACATTTCAATCCGTTGGAAAATGATAATGTCACTATTGCGTAAGTGTGTACTACGCCCACCACTCTGTACTGTTATTAATTTTTCATTTACTATATAAAAGGTTCGTTATATTAAGATACATAATTAATATATATGACACAAATTATAACAAATTGATCTTGATAAGCTGATTTAGTCTTTATCCTTGTTTTTTTCATCTTTCGAATTGTGAAAGCATCATTCACGCTTACAAACGAACTATAGTCTCCATGAATGAGGTAATTTATTTTTTTTATCTATACATTTTACGGAAGAATAAAAATATATAATGAATATATATTTTATTTATAAAATGAATAATATTATATAGATTATTCGATCCTGATCAATATGGAAGGTAAAAGGCTACATAATAAAATATTATATGTAAAAAATGAAGTAAACACTCCAAGTAATGATTACATAAATTATTGCTAACAAGGGTTTGATAAAATGTTATAAATGAATAATATATAATATTAGATATATATATTAATATAGATTCTTATATATTTATAATAAATTAATTTTTATAATACTTGATATTTGCACACCTACATGGAAATTTGAACATTATGTAGATGATTTCATATCAATTTTAAATCCATTGAAACAGAATTGGTATTACGAATCTATTTATTTTTATGTGATTTATATACTACCCCTAATAGGTATTTTGGCAATAATATCTATCTATATATTATGGTTAATGTTTAAATATGTGTTTATTTTTAAATAGAGTTTCAATATTTTAATATATCATTTCCACTCATTGAAACATTTGTGAAACAACAAAATGATCAAAATAAAATATGATTGTGTTTTTAATTTTGATTTATATTATTTTTCTTCAATTTTTATATTTTTAAATTTTATTGAAAATGTATTGTTTCTTTAATAAAATTTTTTCTTTATGAAATTTTATTTTATCCTTGAATTATCAAATAGTTTGAATGTAATCATTCAAATGATTTTTTAATGTTTTGTTTTTTGACTTTTGTTACAATAGGAAAAATTAAATATTTTAAAAGTATATTGAGTTATCATATTTCCTAACCACCATTGTCATTTTAATATTTTTATCTTATTTAATAGTTTTTAAATGGTTTATAAGGAAAAAAAATTAGGAAACCATATTTATTTGTGTTTATCACCATTTTATTTTAATCCTGAAATTAAAGGAATTTATGTCAAAACCTATATTTAAGGTCATCATACTTCTATTTTTCAATTTTATGATAATTAACAATCTGTTGAAAATATCTATATTATTTTTCCCATCAATATGATCATTTAATAAACCATACACATTCTCTATATTATTTTTTTACGTTGAACATTATTTGGTTGACTAGGGAAATAATGATATTTCATATTCTTTCTTCAATACAGTTATTTTGTTGATAATGTACATTGTTTATGAATTAAATTGATCATTAAATATATAAGTAATTAACTTTATATTTAGGTATTGGAGGGGGGATACAATATTTTCCTTCTACGCACTACAAGGTCTCATGAGAAAAAATAGTTTACCAAGTAAAATGAGTTTTATATGACTAAAAAACCATTTATTAAACCACATTAGTAGACTGATTTTATGATAAAGATATAATATTATTTTATATCATGACATCCAATAATTTTAAATTCCATAATTTAGATTATAATAATCATTATCAATGATACTAAACCATTAATATTATTTAAGGATTCATTTCATGCTCCAGTTATTCATTAAAAGGAAAGTGTTTCAGATATTTATCTCACCTTATAGATTATACATGATGGATTTTCATATATTTTATTATAAATAACCCTTACTGATCATCTTATCTGACCCATTATTTTTTTAATTTCCCAAAAATATGGATAAGGATATTATGAATAATTTAAAGTATGGAAGAATGATAATATGCTCTATTTTTTCAATTTGATTTGGGAATAATTTATACACTTGGTTATTCCCGATTACTACACCAACTGGTCATTTCACATTAGATACATTTTATCTTATACCAATTTAATAATGTTGAAATTGGAACTGGGTTATTGGAATTGAATTTCTACAATTGGTATTAGAGTAATTTTAGTATAAATCATGTGAACTATATTGTAAATATACATAACTATCAAGAGATTTATGATAATACCTTAGAATATTTGTGAACATTTACAATTATTAGTATTATAATTTATTACTCAATATTTATTATTATTATAAACAAATAAAATTTCATCCATTATGGATTAATAATGTCTAATTGAGGAAAGTTAATCCATAGCCATAGGATGTGCTATGATTGGCTTGGCGAGAAACCCAATATAGCTGGTTTTGGAACTATTCAGATCATGTACATATTAAGGAAGCATACTATATTTATGAAAAATAACCCTTCCCAAATGGTAAAACCTGTTATTACACATCAACATTTTCCTTTGTTAAATCATTTAATGTGACAAAATCCTCCATATTGTTTGGGAATTAATAATCCATTGGTAACTTATAAATAGAAAAAATTAATGAGAAACTTGTTCCTATCTGTGGGATGTAATGAATTTGAAATGATCATTCTATCAATATATTAGTTTATTAGAGAGTTTGGTAAGCATGGGTTATTGACTCAGAACACATAAGAGGCTGAAAAAATTAAAATAATTTAATATATAATGTTTAATATGATATTTTATTGTGAACAAAATCCCTTGAAAACAACATTATAAAAGAGATTCGAATTTATTTACTCTAAAGTATAAGGATGAGGAATTGAATTTGATTGAAACATTAAAAGATTATCCATTCATTCTTCATATTACACATGTAACACAAAGAAAAATGTTGTCCATTTCATTTATGGTTTTATATTATGTTTCTAAATAGAACTAGTTTCTCAAATGTATTCATAAATCTATGCTATAGTATCATGTGCCAATACAATGAAGAATTATTTTATAGATATTTTATCTTCAAGGTAAATTAAGATATAAATAGGTAATGTGAGTACCAATAAAAATGTGATGTTATAAAAAATAATAAGTAAATAAAGAAATTTCCATCAAGAGTAATCTATAGAATGTATCATCCTAGAAAATGCATCTAGGGAATGGGAGTTTGTTATATGTGTGAAGATAGGGTTATTATTTCTAATGATTTAAAAATAATGAGGGAAATAATTATTGTCCAGTAATTCAACTATAGAGATATATGTTATTATTCATATAAATGTCCAATCATTAAAGGGAATGTATTAAAGAATAGGAAGAGAAATATAGGTTGATGTTCCAAAATATGTGGTGGAATGTATTTTGATGATATCATGGAATTTATATATTTTAGTAATCAATTAAATATATTTTAACTATTTTAATTATTATAAATTTTCCATGAGAAATAAATATTTCCCAAAAATATTTGGAGGTATTTTGTTTTCAAAAATAATTGTGAAAATCTCATTTAACCAAGGATGTGTCTTTTAGTTCCCACTTTGACCCATAAATGAGCCCTATTTGAATAATTGATTATTTTAACTATGTTTTATTTTGATATAATCATTGGCGTGTATTGGATTTCAAAAAACAACATAAATATTTGTTATTATGATATGGAAATTATTACTTTTGATGTGGTTGTATAATTTCATTCTTTATAGGGGTGACATTATCATCTAAGTCATTTATATCCACATCTAATAGCTCTTCCAATTGAGATTCTTGGGGAAGAACACTAGAAGAAATATTCTAATGGAAAAGATAATTATTAAATTAAGGATGTTCCTATAATTTAGGAATACATTGATTTATTTCCTAAGGAATTACCCTGCCACACAATAAAATATGAAGTTATCTATTCCAGTGATTTAATCCCTAATTTGATGTACATATAAAATAATATATATTTAATTTCAATTAGAGAATTAGAAGAGTTGATGAAAAAAATATAGTAGTAGTTCTATAATGGATATATATGCCCTAGTGTTTCACAATTTTGATCCTTTTTTACTTTCATTATAAGAAATATGGATCTATGTGGTTATGAATGAATTATAGGTGTAACAAACTGACCCAGATATCCTCTCTAAATGGAAACCTTCCAGATCTTCCACATACCCAAAGGGAATCCCCAATACCCACAAGTAACACCTCATTATTTTTCAAAAAAATTAATATTTAATGCACTGAGTCTCTACCACATTGTTATAACCCATCAGGTAAACATAATTTTCCCACTCAATGATTTGAATTTTGAAAAACTAATATACATGATTGCATTCAGTAATATATTTAATGTCTGATAAGACATAAAAAAATTTAGTGAATAGTTACATACCCTTTTTAATAGTACTATGAATAGTAATATAACCCTTACAAATAGTAAATCATATTATTAATTTATTGTTTTAAGGTTATGATCTTGATTAATTTTTCAATGTGATATAAAATGACTTATATTTTCAAAAATACTATTTTTTAAATAAATTGTGATTTTAATTAATAATTATCGTAATCAAATTTAGAAAATAATTTTAAAAAAAAATTAGTTCCTTTTTTAACTATACACGTGGAAAATTTATTTGGGTGATTTTTGGGGATTTTTCTAAAATACATTAATTTTTAGTGAATAGTGAAATTTGATAATTTTTAAAAATTTGTTTAATATGTCAATTTGTACATCATGCATGGGTCATGGCTGATGTAAATGACCACTGGGTCGAACTCACATGCACATATTACTATTATTGGACACAAGAATCAATAATCTTGGTTTTATTTGGAAAAAGAATAATTTAATGAGTAAAATAATGGAAAACCCTCCTCTCCTCCACTATAACCCCCCTCACTCCCTCTTTTATTCATTACTATGTGCCTTTAAACTCATGAATGTTCGAACCAAATACCCTTCCATTATCACGACCCACATCCATGAGCTCCTGGACCTTCCAAAAGAAAAAAAAATATTCCCTTAAGTAGGCTCTCACGGAAGTTATTTCAAGGGGTAAAGCATATTTCTTTTTCATTTAGTTTCATTTCAATTTATATTTTTTCATATTCTCTTATAACCTCCCCTATCCATCCATCCATCCAAGATAAATTTGTTATTCAAATAAAGGAATCACACCATACAACCCCCCTTTAGTAAGGAGGTCTGAAATAATGTATGCTGAGGGCATCCCCTCTAATTAAGTTCATAGCCTCATGTTTCAGACTAGAAGTAGTAATGAGGAAAGTGTGCCCTGTAGTCTGCATAGCTAATGAAACCAGATGATCAGAAACCATGTTTCCCTCCCGCCTTGTGTGGGAAACCTGAATGGAGTCCAGGATCAGTGATATGCACTTCCTAACTTCATATGAAATAGACCAATAAGAGCCACCCTTTCCCCACAGAGCATCATGAAGAATGAGAGAGTCCATCTCGGCATGAGTTAAAATCACCCCTTCCTAGATGCAAAGAAAGAGGCCTGTGAGCATAGCCTTGGTCTCCGCCATGAGAGGGTTACCCATGCCAATGAAAATAGAGAAAGCCAAAACAACATCACCCTCGGTGCCCCTAACCACACCCCCTCCTCTCATTCTACCAAACAAACCTGACCCATCAGTATTATGTTCGAAACCATATCTAGGGGGATTCCATGATACCCACCTTCCCCTCACATCGTCTGAAGTAGGGATAGGATGGGGGATTTTAATCTGAAGCCTGCTAAATGAAGGAGCATCCCGCCACTCCTTGCGAATAGAAAACCAATCCAGTAGCAAGAATATCATCCTTTCTAAAGTAGATAGTGTTGAAGAAACCTCACTATCAAACAGGCATGGTTTTAGGCATTCCATAAACACCATCACCCTGCACTCAGAATCCCCGCCTGAGCCGTACGCTCTTTCTCCATCCTTAGTGAACCTTAAAACAAGTCCCTCAGGAATGAGGAGACATCCCACAACCGAGGAGAGGTAAAAACAGAGCCTCCTAAACACTTCCACACTGTTGATGCCCAGTCCCCTTCAAAAAAAATGATTCACGCTCTCCACCTTCTTACTCATGTAGTAGTGGCATGCATATGCTATGTTTATACCCAGGTTTTTAACACAGTCATCTGTGGACACTACATTCCTTCTAATATGCCAAAGAAAAAAGTTAAACTTAGTTGGAATAAAATTTCACCACAACACTCCATTCCATTCATCCTGGTGGTTCTGCATTGAAACCAACCTTTGATACTCTCTGTTTGAATAGACTCTAGAAGGAGGGGGAAAACACAGAGATCCAGACCTATAGTTAATTTGATGGACGCCAGAAGATCTTGTTGAACATAGTTCAGCACAGCCTCTATAAACTTGGGAAACAACATCACCTCTTTCACTGTAATAGGAGTAGGACACCCTGGGAAGTCAAGCGAATTTCCATCCCAATTCTTGTGCCAAAAAGAAAGATCCCCAGAACCAACAATCCATCGGGCATGTGGAAGCAGGAGCTGAATTAGGGGGTAGACCTTCTCCCATAGAGGAGACATGTATACATGCAGTACATCTTTTCTAACCCCACCAATATGAGACATGGATCATCCCCATAACGTTTGTTCCTAAAAAACATCCCAATAAAGCTTTTCATCCATGTAATTAAACGATCTACGAAGGCTCCTCACACCAACCCCCCCCCCCTCCAACATCGGCCTCACCATTTTATCCCAAGAGATCTAGTGCCTCTTTCCTTCATCATTTGCGTCCCAAACGATGTTACGTAGGATGTTCTCAATCATTTTGATAACACCTTGAGGCACATTGGAATCATCCACCACGTGCATGGTGATGGAAGACAGAACGCTATTAACTAAAGTAATATGGCCTCCAAACGATAGGAATTTGTTTTTCCAGTTCAAAACTCGGTTTGTTATCTTACACACAATTAGATCAATGTCACGTACCCAAAGTCTCCTCAAAGAAATTGGTGAGCCCAAGTACTCCAGAGCCATCTCCTCATGTTGCATGTCCATCCGTCTACACAAGGAGTCCACCCGACTAGCAGTGCTCTATTTTGGGAGAATGAATTTGCTATTAGTTGAGCTAATGATCTGCCCACTCTAGTGCCAATAAGTTTAAAGGATCAGCATAATTCATCTAACTGAATCCCTCCCACCATTAATGAAGATGATAATATCATCTAGGAACATCAGGTGAGATACCGAGGATACGTTCATCCTCCTCCTTAATGGATTTAATATCCCTTGATTTAAACTTCTTTAAATGGTCCTTCTTAAAGTGTCTTGAGCCAGGATGAAGATGCTGGGGGATAGGGGATCTCCTTGCCGATGGCCTCTTGTTGCATTGAATAATCCATGAACCTTTCCCATAAGAGCCACTACTATCCATGGAGAACTAAAACACATGAATAAGAGATCCACCACCTTATCTGATAGGACAATGCTTGAATGAAATCTGTTAATGAAGCTTTATTCAATCCTGTCATAAGCATTGTTCATATCCACATTGATTTCTATGTTCGAGCCATGGGTCTTGATTTTGATATCCCTTAGCATCTCCTGAGCCTTCACTATCGCTCCTTGAATGGATCACCCTTTCACAAACCCATGTTGTTCCGAATAAATCATAGCCGGAAGAAACATGGCTAGCCTCTGATTAATGACTGTCGCCAGGATTTTGTAGGGGAAGTTGTATAAGCCCATCGGCCTATAGTGAGATAGAGAAGAAGGGCTGTTAATTTTAGGTATGAGCACCATTTTTGTTGCACTATCCACCCTTGGAATGCTCCCACCAAGGAAGTAGTCTTGGACTGCCTCAATAATATCATTCTTAACCCTATCCCAAAGCCCTATGTAAAACGATCCCGTGAAAGCCTCTGGCCTAGGGGCGCTATCTGAGTTAAGATGTTGCAGTGCTTCGTGAATTTCCTGTTCACTAGAAATAGCCTCAAGGATCTCGTTATTCGCCCGAGTCAACCTCTTGGGAATCGCCTCCCACAGCTCGCTCTGACAACTAGGATATCATGTGGCCATCCCCATATTAGGTCTAGCGAGAAGATCCTTAATGGAGGAAATTGCTAAACCTCCCACTGTATCCGTATCATTCAAGTAAGATCCATCTTCTAACAGGAGGTTTGGTGTGGATAAGCGCTATCTCTCTCTGATGAAAGCATGAAAATAAGATGAATTGCAGTCCCCCTCTTGAATCCATCTCACCCGAGAGCGATCCTGAGCCAAACTTTCATGTTTATGAAGCTCCTTTTCCCAGCACTCCATTATACTCACGAGATTATCAAAAACCAAGATATCTGTAAAGAACCATAAATTTCAAAGAAATTTTTTTCTTAATTTTCTTTGGAATTTTCCAAAAACGTAGTTTCTGACGGAACATGATTCCGAGGCCCGGTGTGGCCGGAATCATTTTCCAAAGTTTGGCTCGGGTACGTTCAGTGAACGAACGAGCGAGTTTTTCAAACTTTTGAACCGATGCTCAGAATCGAATTCTGAGGGCACCGATATATTCGCAGCTCCGGTGTTTTCTTACAAACGCCTCTTCCAGAGTTGCATTTGCTCGGGTGTGGTTTTTAATTTTTTGGGGTTAAGTGAAAAAAATAAAAGAAAGTGGTGCGAAAAATTTATTTTATTTCACTTAAAGCCACTTAAATCCACTTAAATCTACTTAAGCTGAGTTGAAGCGGATATGGTGTAACCCAAAATATCCTACCCTCTTGGTAGGAAATTTGTGAGGTGGGGCCTGCATGAGCCCCACCGTTTCTTTTCCTCTAAGTGACGCACCCACGAAAACTCCTCATTAATGAAAGTCAACTAGTGTGTTTTCTAAAACTATTAACGCTCCTATTAAATGGACTGTTAAATCGTTACAATTAATTCACCAAATTAATGGTTCGTTTCTTCACCTTTTTTTCAAACTATTGGCATAATAATAAAATAAGACCAACACCTTTTTTTTGTTGACGGGTTACTTATTGAGAGGATTTGGAGAACTGTATCTTCATCCTCCTTCACGAAGAACGTGAAGAACGCGAAGAACGCTGGCCTTTGACGAAAAGCGATGAAGAACGCCGAACCCTCGGAGATCGACAACGCGACTCCATGAACCGCGACGTCGACAATTATCCTCCCGCAACAAATCTTCGATCAACTGCTTGAGATCATCGACGTAACACCGTATACGGTGACGACGTGACGCCCTTCCGCGACGCGACGATCATCTTCTTCCGCGATGGTCAATTCCGCGAAGAACTCGTCCGACGACTACGATGAGGTTGGGGTTTCATTCTTTTAAATCTTTGTGATTTATATCCGTGGCTTGTGATTAAATGATTGTTGTGAGACTTTTTAAACCGCTAACATGGTGGGTGCGGACCAACGAACATGTCCGAACCCACCGCCATTTCGTTCTTGGTGTGTAGACGGCAGACGATGACAAAACAAGCTGCTCAGGCGTTTTGAAGGATTTGAAGCGAAGGTCGGGTCCCGAGAAGATCACTGGCGAACACCGCAGGCGAATAGGACCACCGGAGCGCGTTCGGTGGTCCACGGAAGTCCCTGCCGGCGCGCCACGCCGGCACGGCGGCGCCGGCGGTCGGAGGCAGTGGCGCCAGGCGCGCCCCCGGAAAGAATCTACAGTGGCTGAAGCCGCGACGGCGAGCTGGGGTCCCGCGGCCGCGCGAGACCAAAGGAGGGACGCGGCTTAAGCCGCGTCCATTGACACGGAGCAGCCCGCGCGGGGGGGGGGGGGGGGGGGCTTTCTTCGGCGCGGCCGCTCAGCTAGCGCCAAGCCTCACAGGCCGGGCCGGGCCGCGCCCAACCGGGTCGGACCCGGACCCGGGTCGAGTCGACCCGGTTCGGGTTGACCAAGGGGGGGTTGGGTCGGGTCGGTCTGGGCCCAGACCCCCTGTTTTCGGACCCCTCACGGTCTTTTGCCCATATCGTTGGCTGTAGACCTCCGATCGATGCACCGTCAGCGGCGATGCGATCCTTTGATCGAGGCAGTCGTTTCGGTATATTACACTAAAGTTTTTGGAATACGTTGAGTTCGTCCGGGTTGGTTTGTACACGAAACCGCCGGGGCCCTCGGAGCGGAAACACTTATAACTTGAGCTCCGGACGTCCGATTGACGTACCGTCGACTTTGATGGATTCCTCTAAGTGAGACAGATCTTTTGGCTTACTTCGCCCGAGGATTGGACGCAGGTGGAGAACGGTCGGGTTGGTTTTTCCTTAAAAACCAACCGGGCCCCTGGGACGAAAAAGCCAATAACTCTCAGACCGGGCGCCCGATTGACGCGCTGACTGCGTCGTTGAGTTCCTGTTGACGATACAGAATTTTTGGATACATCAACTCTGGACTATGTGTCAGTTGATGTATCAGCCTCTCGGCTCGTGGAGCGGACCCTCCCGAACGAGCTTGTTGTGTGCAAGAACTCTAGTGCTGGCTGCGACTACGACTGTAACGACGACGACTATCGTACTGGAATCCTATGTGGGTTCGACGATGAAGACTGTCGTACTGGAATCCTATGTGGGTTCGACGATGAAGACTTTCGTACTGGAATCCTATGTGGGTTCGATGATGAAGACTATCGTACTGGAATCCTATCTGGGTCTGACGATGAAGACTATCGTACTGGAATCCTATGTGGGTTCGACGATGTAGACTATCGTACTGGAATCCTATGTGGGTTCGATGATGAAGACTATCGTACTGGAATCCTATGTGGGTTCGATGATGAAGACTATCATACTGGAATCCTATGTGGGTTCGACGAAGAAGACTATCATACTGGAATCCTATGTGGGTTCGATAATGAAGACTATTGTACTTGAATCCTATGTGGGTTCGATGATGAAGACAATTGTACCGGAATCCTCTGTGGGTTCGACGGCGATGACTACAGTGCTTGTATCCTACATTTGTCCTAGTAAGATGAATCAGTGATTACATCTGATGATCTCTCTTTCTTTACAAATGATGTGTACCTGTGTGAGATGAAACCTGTTTTTCTTTCCTATGTCGATTGTGTTGTGCTATCCTGTGTGGATTTACGTTTTGCTTTACTATGTGGATTGTGTGGTGTTATCCTGTGTAAATTTACATTTTTCTTTCCTGTGTGGACTGGGTTGTACTTGGGCCCAGATGTTGGAGCCGAACGAGAATAGATGACTTAGGTATATGTATGGGCATATACCTAAGCAGTGTCAGATGTTACTTCATGATTGTATCTTTCCTTTGTGGATTATCCTTTGTGGATTCTGGGAGACATTCGGGGTCTCAAGGTCCCTACTGAGTAGCTTATACTCACCCCTGCACAGGCTATGCCCGCACTACGTTGTGTTGGTTGCAGACGACAGACAGCGCTGATCGTGGATGAGGCTTGCGGAGCAGGACTGTACCTGGAGGTGGACCACTGGGCGGGACGTACTCGGAGTGGTCGGCTGGACCCGAGAAGTAGTGGAGGCTATCTATACCCACCCATCAGCTGGGATTTCTAGTGGATAGCTCGACGTTGCGGATTTACTTTTCAGTCGTTGTTTTCCCATTCCAGTTGTACTTTAGTTTCAGTTTGGGTTTGTATACTGGCCCACTTACTTTTTCCGCACTTATTTTTGTACCAGTTTTTACTCAATGTTTACTTCCGCCTGCTTTCTCTGTGGTGTTTGTGGTTTACTTTACAAAGGCAATGCCTTCCCTTTTTCCGGGATTTATGCCTTGTTGCTAGTCGTCAGCCCATGGCCTATGGAAGGCGGGCTTGGGGTAGTCACGGCACGGGCCCTGAGGACGGGTCATGACAAATTGGTATCAGAGGAGTTCGGTTCTACTGCAGAACTTGAGACTCTGATCTTTTTCTATGTAAAGCAATAGTGTTAAGAGTATTGAGTGTGGTTATCAGTCCAGGGAGTCCAGTGTTGGTGCGGCGGCTGGCGTATCCATACACCAGGACCCTAACTTCTGATTTCTGACTTAATGCATGAAAACATTGATTGCATGTGTGTTTCAAGTTTTCTTTGTGATTACTTTCTTTCAACTCACCAGGTATACTGTTCTGACCGTGGCACACCTGTTTCTTTTCAGGATGGCCCCACGACGGTAGCCAGCTAGGGTTCCGAGCGTTGTGAAGGCGAGAGCCCACCGAGCGATGAAGACTCGGTATAGGGCCCTTTGACAGCTGAGGCACCGGCGGTACCTATACCCGCTGAGCCACCGATGCTGCCAGCGACCACCCAGGTTCCACGGGGAGACGGATCCCCAGGCAGTTGAGGACTGGCTGGAGGCAGTTTTACGGGTTTTCAGGTTAGTGAGGACACCAGAAGACCTCATGGTGATCCTCGCAGTGACCCTCCTGCACGCGGCAGCAGGGAAATGGAGGAGCTTGATGCTCCAGGTGCATGATGAGGCATCTCTCCTCTGGACGGACTTTGAGAGAATCTTCCGCTCGGAGTTCGTCCCAGCCACCCTCTGTGCGGTGCGCATCCAGGAGCTACTACAGCTACGGTAGGGCAGCATGACGGTTGCCCAGTACTTGGTGAGATTTACTGATCTCTCACGCTACTCCACCGATATGGTACGAGATCCGTTCTTCCGGGACCGGACCATCGAGCGGGGACTGAGTCATGAGATCAGGGCCTCAATGATCTCCCTCAATATTCCGATGCAGTCAGAGGTGTTGGAGAGAGCCCTTTTAGTGGGGAGTTTCCTCGCCGAGCAGGCACCAGCGGAAGGACCCTCCGCAGGACGACCCGTAGCGGAGTCTTCTGCAGCTGGCAGTCGACAAGTGACGTAGAGTTCCAAGCGGGCCAGACCTTCAGATGGGAAATCTCAAGGTGATGATTTGGTTGTGCGGGGCACATGAAGGAGATCCAACTACTCGAGGAGAAGGCAATGTTACTCATGCGGCGGGGTTGGTCACATGGCTTGTGACTGCCCGACCCGCCTTGCCGAGGAGCAGCAGACGGTTGAGGGGCCACCAAGACAGAGGCAGAGGGTCGACCGTGGCGGTCCGAAGGGGGCAGGCGGGCGAGGCAGAGGAGCTTCTCGTGCAGCTGGAGGTGGACGACGCTTCGAGGTGTTGCCACTACTACCACCAGGAGGACCACCCCAACCGCAGGGAACAGGTGGACAGGGAAGAGCTCAGCTTCAGGGAGCTGAGGCCTACGATCATGGAGCTCTAGGAGCAGATGGACAGGAGCGGGACTAGCTCCAGACATGGAGACTTTTGTTCATGTTTCTTCTAGCTCTGTTGATGTTTGTTTGATGTTGTTTTGTGTCTTTGTACTTTGAGATGCAGTAATAAAAGACACCTTTCTTTTGGCGGTTACCTTCCTATCCTCTCTTGGTGTTGTTACTAAGAGGTTTCGGTTTAAAAACCGTTGACTTGACCCTCACTTTGAGATACCTACTAGAGGAGACCCAGTGACCACACACTGAAGCCGACAGTGTGACTCAACCCATAGAGGTGAGAGTAACGGTTGGATCTCTTGGTAGTAGCATCGAGGCCTTACGACGTCATCCTTAGTATGGGATTGTATCATCCATGACGGGATTGACTGTATTAGGAGAAGAACGTGGTTCATCCATGGGATGAGACCAGATTTCTCTTCTCAGCAAAGGAGAAATCTCAGCAGCTCGAGTAAGACCAGAAAGGTCCAAGTCATCCAGGAGCGGAAGAGGAAAGCTCAGAGCCGGCAGAAGTCTTTTGCTGACAGGAGGTGGAGGCCACTAGAGTTCGAGGATGGCGACCACGTTTTCTTGCGTGTCTCACCTCGATGTGGTTTGCAGAGATTTGGCCGAGGCAGAAAGTTCCCTCCACGCTTCATCGGACTATTCCAGGTCCTTAGCAGGATTGGCGAGGTGGCCTATCGCCTGGCTCTACCACCTCAGTTGCACCGGGTGCATGACGTCTTCCATGTATCTCAGTTGAGGAGATACGTGCACGACCCGACGCATATCATTGACCATGGGGAGATAGACGTTGATGATGGGGCGACTTTTACGGAGGTCCCAGTGGAGATCGAGGATCGACGAAAGTGGGTCCTACGTGGATGGTCGATTACTCTTGTGCGCAACAGATGGCAGCACGGGAACCTCCAGGAGAGCAATTGGGAGCGGGAGGCTCAGATGCGTGATCAATACCCGCTTTTGTTTCCCTAATTTATGATGTATCTTTACGGGGATGTAAAGCCCTGTGGTTGGAGTGATGTAAAGACCCGTAAATTTCAAGGAAATTTTTTTCTTAATTTTCTTTGGAATTTTACAAGAATGCAGTTTCTGACGGCACATGATTCCGAGGCCCGGTGTGCCCGGAATCATTTTCCGAAGTTTGGCTCGGGTACGTTCAGTGAACGAATGAGCGGGTTTTCTAACTTTTGAACTGGTGCTCGGAATCGAATTCTGAGGGTACCGATAGATTTGTAGTGCCAGTATTTTATTAGAAACTCCTCTTCCGGAGTTGCGTTTTCCCGGGTGTGGTTTTTAATTTTTTGGAGTTTAGTGAAAAAAATAAAATGAAAGTCAACTGGTGCGTTTTCTAAAACTCTTAACACTCCTATTAAATGGACTGTTAAGTTGTTACCATTAATTCACCAAATTAATGGTTCGTTTCTTAACCTGTTTTTCAAACAATTGGCATAATAATAAAATTAGACCAACACCTTTTTTTGTTGATGGTTTACTGGTTGAGAGGATTTGGAGAACTGTATCTTCATCCTCCTTCATGAAGAACGCGAAGAACGTGAAGAATGCGAAGAACGCGAAGAACGCTGTCCTTCGACGAAAGGCGACGAAGAAAGCCGAACCCTTGGAGATCGACGACGTGATTCCGTGTACCGCGACACCGACGATTCTCCTCCCGTGACAAATCTTCGATCAACTGCTTGAGATCGTCGACGCGACGCCGTATACCGCGACGACGCGACGCCCTTCCGCGACGCGACGTTCATCTTCTTCTGCGACGGTCAATTCCACGAAGAACTCGTCCGACAACTACGACGAGGTAGGGGTTTGATTCTTTTAAATCTTTGTGATTTATATCTGCGGCTTGTGATTAAATGATTGTTGTGATACTTTTTAAACCACTAACGCGGTGGGTGCGGACCAACGGACAAGTCCGAACCCACCGCCCTTTCGTTGTTGGTGTGGGATGGCGGACGATGACAAAACAAGCCGCTCAGGTGTTTTGAAGGCTTTACAGCAAAGGTCGGGTCCCGAGACGATCACTGAAGAAGACCGCAGGCAAATCGGACCACCGGAGCACGTCCGGTGGTCCGCGGAAGTCCCGGCCGGCACGCCGCGCCGGCACAGCGGCGCCGGCATTCAGAGGCGGCGGCCCGCACCGGCCGGCCACCAGGAGTCGGCGGCGCTAGGTGTGCCACTGGGAAGAATCTGCCGTGGCTGAAGCCGCTGCGGCGAGCTGGGGTCCCGCGGCCGTGCGGGACCAAAAGGAGGGACGCGGCTTAAGCCGCGTCCGTTGACACGGAGCAGCCCCCGGGTGGGGGGGGTCGCGGCTCCCTTCGGCGCAGCCGCACAGCCAGCACCGAGCCGCCCAGGCCGGGCCGTGCCCAGCCGGGTCGAACCCGGACCTGGTTCGGGTCGACCCAGGGGGGTTGGGCCGGGTCAGTCCGGGCCCAGAACCCCCGTTTTCGGACCCGTCACGGTCTTTTGCCCATATCATTGGGTGTAGACCTCCGATCGACACACCGTCAGTGGCGATGCGATCCTTGGATCGAGACGGTCGTTTTGGTATATTACAATCAAGGTTTCATAATACTTTGAGTTCGGCCGGGTAGGTTCGTACACGAAACCACCGGGGCCCTCGGAGCGGAAACGCTTATAACTTGAGCTCCGGATGTCCGATTAACGTACAGTCGACTTTGATGGATTCCTCTAATTGATACGGATCATTTGGCTTACTCCACCCGAGGTTTGAATGCAGGTGGAGTACGGTCGGGTTGGTTTTGCCTTAAAATCCAACTGGGCCCCTACGATGAAAATCCAATAACTCTCAGACCGGGCGTCCGATTGACGCGCCGACTGCGTCTTTGAGTTCCTGTTGACGATACAGAACTTCTGGATACATCAACTCTGGACTATGTGTCATTTGATGTATCAGCCTCTCGGCTCGTGGAGTGAACCCTCCTGAACGAGCTTGCTGTGTGTGGGAAGCCTAGTGCTGGCTGCGACTGCGACTGTGACGACGACGACTATCGTACTGGAATCCTAAGTGGGTTCGACGATGAAGACTATCGTACTGGAATCCTATGTGGGTGCGACGATGAAGACTATCATACTGGAATCCTATGTGGGTGCGAGGATGAAGACTATCGTACTGGAATCCTATGTGGGTCCGACGATGAAGACTATCGTACTGGAATCCTATGTGGGTTCGACGATGAAGACTATCGTACTGGAATCCTATGTGGGTACGACGATGAAAACTATCGTACTGGAATCCTATGTGAGTTTGACAATGAAGACTATCGTACTGGAATCCTATGTGGGTTCGACGATGAAGACTATCATACTGGAATCTTATGTGGGTTCGACGATGAAGACTATCGTACTGGAATCCTATGTGGGTTCGACAATGAAAAAAATTGTACCAGAATCCTCTGTGGGTTCAACGACGATGACTACAGTGCTTGTATCCTTTGTGGGTTCAACGGTGATGACTACAGTGCTTGTATCCTACGTGGGTCCCATTAAGATGAATCAGTGATTACATCTGATCATCTCTCTTACTTTACAAATGATGTGTACCTGTGTGAGCTGAATCCTGTTTTTCTTTCCTATGTGGATTGTGTTGTGCTATCCTATGTGGATTTACGTTTTTCTTTCCTATGTGCAATGTGTGGTGCTATCCTGTGTGGCTTTATATTTTGCTTTCCTGTGTGGACTGGGTTGTACTTGGGCTCGGATGTTGGAGCCGAACGAGAATAGATGACTTAGGTATATGTATGGGCATATACCTAAGCAGTGTCAGATGTTATTTCATGATTGTATCTTTCCTTTGTGGATTATCATTTGTGGATTCTGGGAGACCTTCGGGGTCTCGGGGTCCCTACTGAGTAGCTTATACTCACCCATGCACGAGCTATGACCGCACTACATTGTGTGGGTTGCAGACAACGGAAAACGCTGATCGTGGTTGAGGTTTGCGGAGCAGGATGGTACCTGGAGGTGGACCACTGGGCGGGACGTACTCAGAGCGGTCGGTTGGACCCGAGGAGTAGTGGAGGCTATCTGTACCCACCCTTCAGGTGGGATTTTCAGTGGACAGCTCGACGTTGCGGCTTTACTTTTCAGTCGTTGTTTTCCCTTTCCAGTTGTACATTACTTTCCGTTTGGGTTTGTATACTGGCCCACTTACTTTTTCCGCACTTACTGTTGTACCAGTTTTTACTCAGTGTTTACTTCTCTCTGTTTGCTCTGTGGTGTTTGTGGTTTACTTTACAAAGGCAATGCCTTCCCTTTTTCCGATATTTACGCCTTGGTACTAGTCGCCAGCCTCTGGCCTATGGATGGCGGGCTTGGGGTAGTCACAGCACGGGCCCCGAGGACGGGTCTTGACACTATCCCACTCCTCCTCCAAGTTAGCCTCCAAGACTTCGATAATCTGCTTTAAATTTTCAATATTTGGGTCAAAAGGATGAAGCTCCCTTGCCCAAGACATCAGATTGAGTTTCAGACGCCTCAGCTTATTATGAATGGCCACCCACGAGTGCCCCGAAACATGCTCGTTCCACGAATCCTCCATGAGCCGATGAAAGCTATCCATTTGGGCCCATCCTTGATTAAAGCGAAACTCTTCTTGACTATCCTGCATGGGAACCAAAGAAACCAAAATGGGATAATGATTAGATAACCCACATACTAAGTGTTTGACCTTTGCATCCGGGAACTTGCACATCATGTTGTTTTCATCCAAGGACCGATCAATATTACTCCAACATCTCCTCCTTCCGGTTTGGTTATTGCAACAGGTGAAACTATCTCCCGAAAAACCCATGTCAAGGAGGCCCTTATCCGCCAGGAACTGAGAAAAGTCCATGATTTCCTTTCTCGGAAACGTTCATCTACCATTTTTCTCCTCGGTGTCCAGTACAACGTTGAAATCCCCGGCAACAATCCCGAGAATGTCCATTGTGTTAAAGGCCCCGAGTCCTTGCCAAAGGAGTTTACGTTCGGAAAGTTACAACTCCTATACAAAAACTAGACAAAGAAGCACTCCCTACAAGAGTCGTAGGAGAGATGGCAGACGGACCCGAGGGACACTCCATCAAAAACGCCTTCTTCGTACCACATCCAGGTTTCTTTCTATTCGATGCACCTACAAGAGCTGTGTAATATAGGACATGTGGCCTTGAGGGACAAACCAGTAACACCGTTGTCTCCTTAGAAAACCGCTTCTCCATAAAGTGATGAAGAAGAGATAGATCCCGATCTCCACACATAACCCTTTGTGGCATAATGGACATTAAAAAAGCCAGCAAATCCTTGAAGGGCTCTGGGGGAGAAAAAGAGGAAGACATAGAGCGCTCCCCGTTCTGTCCCCTGGGCCCCGAGGATCTATAGATAAACTCCTGGTCGGATCCCGAAGGAAGGATCTTTGAAACGGTATCCAAACCCCTGCACATAGGTTCAGAATTTGGAGAACCGGAAACCCCATAACCAGCAACTGCATATGAATCCACTTGAGAAGGCAAGGGACCCCCATTGCGATGGGCCGACGAACATCTAAGATTAGAAGGACGGGCATGTTTCGGTCGAGTCCCCTGATGGCCACGCCTACAAAGAAGAGCCGAGTGTCCTTGGAGAAGGCAAGACGAGTAGATCATGGGTAACACCGGGAACACCACATCCAGCTTCCATGAAACTGAGTTCGGCACATGCACATAGATCGACTCCAGAATGGCAAAAGATAGATCCATCTCGACACAAATCCAGGGCTCCAAAACCACTCTCCACCACGAGTACGCACAGCCGAGCAAGTGAACCCTCCCAACGAATCCCCCAGGGCCTTAATAAAGGTAATTTTCTGGAATGGTTAAGGAAGACCAGGCAAACCCACCCAAACAGCCGCCTGTGGACCTTCCCTCCACTGGTGGGCCTCCATCGACCAGCGAGATAGGATGAATCACCATCTTCCCATGACATGAGGGGCCTCACACCAAGCCTTCAAAAAATCCTCATCCGATTGAAACCCGAGACAGAAAGAAACCCTTTTGAGCACCGAGACCCTACACTCATCCCATAGGCCCAAGGAAGGCACAAAATTCATAAAGGCCGAAAGAGATGGTTTATCCTATCCGAAGCACGCCCCAAGCATCAATTTCATACCAGAAACCCCCTCTTTTTACGCCGAGATAGGGGAAAAAATGAAAGCCGGACACCCTCCTGCACAACTGAGTGATAAAAAGGAGAAATAGCCAGAAAAAAAATGTTTGACGCACCTGGCTTCTTCCTTCATAGAGCATCCCTGATGGACAGAGACGGCTGCCCACCAGAGGGAGGGGGGACAAACCAGGGCCCTATCCCCTTACAGGTTGAAGGAGCTCTGGCCGACCAGGATTGAGAGACACCAGAGCCAATTCCGCCGCTGAGGAGCGGGACGTCAGACGAGTAACGGTCGACAAGGATTCAAAAAAACGAGGCGCGTGGGGCACGTTCTCCTGAGAAGAAGCAAAGGACATTATCATTATACTCATAACCTCCTCTATCCTATTTTTCCATATAACTATATTATCAAATATATAATAAAATTATATCATTTTAATGTAATATCCCTCATCAACATCCATACTCTAAAACATTTATTTTATAAACAAAATCATCTTCTGTGAGGCACCAATTTAACACCTTTGAGGACGATGAAGTTTCGTTATTCAATTTCCCATTCAATACTGGTCATGAAAAAATTTTAATTTCTGAACCTTGCTATAGAATATATTTTTTAACCTATTTAATATTCATGAACCAGTATGTGTTCTTAATTTTAAAACATATGACAAACCTAGTTCCTAATAATCAAAACACCACTAACATAATCTAACTGATTAGCATTAATAATTCATCTAATGATTCATCCACATTCCATGTAAACAAATGATATAAATGTCCATTAACACCTATTTATGTTCATAAATATTGTGTAAATTTTTTTCTGGATATTTACATCCATTCCACATGAACTCCATTACTTAAAAACAAGGGGACCAATTATGAAAATCAAGAAAATGATCACTCTGAAATGATGGAATTAAATAATATAACTTTTCAATAAGGACATAAAATGACCCAAAAATTATGATAAACTAAATAAATTTTTAATAGGTTCTTAATTATGTTATTAATGTGTCTAATTTCATATTCTAGGACCTTAGGTTCAAGAGTGGTACATTAAGACTATAGGTAAGTGTTTTCTAATCGAACAACCATTTTCATTCGGGTTACTTTTATTATATACTTACCTCATTTAAATTATTATTCATTCATATATAATCATCATAATTTCAATATAAATGTTCTATATATTTGTTCCACCAAGAATCATACCTTCATTTATGGGGATCTTTTTTTAAAAAGGGAATTTTAAAAATACTTCCTGATAAACAATCTCGTTTAAATGGGATTTCTAAAATTTTTACCTATTTTCAACAACACACTATAATTTGTTTTTGGAAACAATTATATTTATAAAAGAAGATATTTTATTATGAAAATACTATCTTACTTCCCTTATGGTTTTACAAAAATTTTTTACAAAAGAAATCTTATTTTCAAAGTAAAAGAGTATCTATCTCATGAATTACTCGAAGATTTTATAAGAGTATCTTCATCTATTTAGACACTCTTTTTGACTCTTATATATTATTGGGAATAATATTTTATTGTATCATATACCATATTTAATTTAATGGATTATTATTAGATTGCTTGTGGATGTTCTATATTAAAACCGTTCTTGAATTTACTTTGAATGGTTAGTGTTTATGCTTAATGTTTGGGGAAAGTTATTTACATTTAATGTATTATTTTATATATGAATGTATATGTTGTTTATGTTTAGCCTTGTTCATATGAGGAATTAATTGGACAATGTTAGTGTTTTTTGGGGCAGTCTATAGCTCCTTAGTGCAATGGTAGGTCTCAAGAGAAAAACTACGGTCTTGGAACAAGGCCTTGAAAAAATGATTATTTATGGTCTTGGAACAAGGACATTCAATTATGGTTATATTTTCCTGCATTATGAATTCCCTAATTCTGAAAATAGGATACATGGTTCAGGTGGTTTTTCGACTAGTATAATACCCATGATAATGTCTTACTATGGAATTATTTATTCATATCTTATTGATGTGAAAATGTGTTCATGTTTTTTGTAAAAGGAATGTGTTTTTAGTTATTCAACATACTTAATGTTTATGTTTATGATATATTAGGCTTTATTTCTTACCCATACTGATCATTTAAGATCAATTGTTTATTATATATCATATTCTTACGATATGAATATTTTTATTATGAATGACTTGCAGAAATAACCTTGGAGTTATGGATGTTGTCGAAGGAATTTCTAGGTTTTTATTTCATTTCAAGATGACATGATGAGCTTATTTATGTATATTGCTTACCATGATACTAAAATACAATGTCATTCATGATGCATATTCATTTTTTATATGAAAATGTAATTAAATAAGGCACCATCTCTAGGAAACTGGGGTCGGGTCCTTACAGTTGGTATGAGAGGAAGTTTAGTAGAATACATAAGAACTATATTTAGAAAACATAGATTAGGGGAAAAAATTCTAAGATAGTCTTTGAGGATAAAACATAAAAGATAATCCTATTGTATTTGTTAAGGAATATATTAGGTGTATATTTCAAGCAAATAAATCAATTTCTGGATACTGCATGTAGAAGTGGTTCTAGAACAGATGTACCGAGGAGTAAAAACTCCAAAAAAGAGTTTTAGACATGATCAGTGGTATCCTAGTACACGACAACAGGCCTTACGGCACACCTGTTTTGATAACTCTTGGGGGATATTTTTAGGATAATTCACATTTACATTACAATCCATTAGGAAGGATTTAAATGTAAGTATTTCCTCATATAAACTGTACTTATGATAATGAGATTAGCTATGTATAGAATTTCAATTTATTCTTTCTATTTCTCTACTTTGATATTATATATTATGATTCATAACATAATCTTCTGTATTAAATTATTTATAAATGGAATCTAGTGGAATGAAAGGAAACTGCATGAATACACATGTCCCATGTAGGGATTTGCCTTCAATGCTAGACAATGATGTTGGCTTTGGTGATGTGACTGGTGCCGAGAAACTTATAACTATATTGGGACAACATAAATGGGTTATTAATAGTAACATTACCAGTATGTAGCATCCGTATCCAAAACAAGGGGGAGCTATGTTATATTTCATTATGTGACAATAACCTCCATCATTCAATGGGACTACAAACCCATTTCTCGTTGAGCAGTGGATATGTTTCCTATAGAATATATTTCTTTATTTGAGGGTGTAACAAAAGAGATAATGATATCATGGATGTTTTTTGACAAACGGGAGGTGCAGATCAATGGTGGTATTTAATCCAAAACACAAAGGAGTATTATGAAATTGAATAAATGGAATGGTGGGATTTTACAAAAAAAATTCTAGAAAAATATTTCCCCCACAAACAATGAGTAGACATGGAAAAGAAATTCTTGAATCTGAGGAAGAAAAAGCATGAAAATATTTCCATGTATGAAGATAACATCACAATGTCAGAAAAAAATTCTAAAGACTACATATGTAATCCATGGAGAAAGATTGCTCGATTATTTGATGCTTTAAAATAATTCCTCTGTAGGGAACTAGTATACCAAAGTTTCTCATCATATAAAGATATAGTATCAAGTACTAACAAGACTGAAAAGGAATTTTATATGTCTTATGACTGTAAATGGAAAAAATAAAAAGATGAGGGATACAAAAAAAATTGGAAAATGAAATAAGGAAATGGGGAATAAGGGAAGAGTTGACCCTCCATCCTTCCGTAATTGTGGGAAGAGACACCCTGGAACTTTCCTGATGGGATTGGGAGTCTGTTACAACTGTAGATAAAAATGTCACCTATCTCAGGATTGTATGTGGTATAAAGAAGCTAACAATGTTCAATGATACAATTTTAGAAAGATGGGATATTATGCACAAGAATTTATTAAGTTCATGGGAAATGTTCCCCAATGAAGGGAAAAGGAGAAAGGACAAACATATAAGGTCACAACTATAGAGGTTAAAGTTCCTAACAATGTGGTGGTAGGTACATTAATCATTTACAAAAACAAATGCAACGAATTATTTTATTTGGATCAACTTATTATTTCATATCTTCCCAGTTTTCCAAGAAAATTCGATATTTATAATTTTATTTAATAAGTGAATTTCTAGAAAAAACTCTTAAAAATGTATCATTCCAACAAGGTTGTGTCAGTAAGTCCCTATTATTGCATATAAACATGATTTATGTACTTATTTTACTATCATACATATGATTGAATATGATATAATTCTTGTTATGGATTGTCTTTCGAACCATGATGAGATAATTTATTGTATGAAGAAGGATGGTAAAATTTTTGAGGATAATGTTGAATCCCTTATCTTTAGGGTAAAAACATCACCATCAGATTGTCACTTAGATCCACCCTCAGTAACTCTACTAAATTTAATTTTTCCATAGTAATGAAATGCAGTAACTATGGGTGAGGAATAGAGTGTTTAGATAGAGGACGTACATATTATACAAGAATATGTTGATGTCTATCCAAAGGATTTACCTGGATATCCTCTAGAGGGGGAAATCAAGTTTTCCATTGAAATAATTCCTCATTGAAGGCCCATATAAAATACCCCTTATAGAGTGGAAATAGTGTAATTAGTGTAACTAAAGAAAAAAAAAGGAATTTATTGTTAAATTACTTATTCACCCTAGTGTTTCTCCATGGGTAGCCCATATTCTTTTCGTTAAGAAGAATGATGTATTTATGATATTGTGCAATTACTATAGGGGGATCAATGTTATAACAACAAAGAACAAGTATCCCATACCTTTAATTGATGATTTATTCTATCAACTTCATAGAGCTCAATGTTTTTCAATGATTGACCTTTGATCGGGATATCATTTGTTTCTTGTGTGGAAGGAAGACATTCCAAAACTACATTTTGAACCAGTTATGGGCATTACGAGTTTACAATAATGCCTTTTGGGCAGACTAATTCACCCTATGTTTTCATGGATCTTATGAATAGACTTTTCAAGGAGTATCATGATTATTTTCTGTTGGTATTTATTGATAATAACTTGGTATACACCAAAAGCTATGAAGATCATGAAAATCACTTTCCCACATTTATGTAGACTCTTAAAAGAAATAAATTATATGGGTTTTTTAGCAAGTGTGAATTTTTGGATTCAATCAGTTTCCTTTAATGGACACATTTTTTCTTAGGATGGAATATTTGTTGATCATGCAAAGACAAAGGCTGTTCAATAATGGCATGCTCCAACAAACATAACTGAGGTGACTTATTTTATGGGTTTAGCAGGTTGTTATCAATTTTTTTGTTCCGAACATCACCCATTTAGCCAACACATTGACCAGGCTTACAAATAAAGGGGTTAAGTTTGTATGTAAATAATAATTTTAGGACTGTTTTGAATAATTGATGAGGTGATAAGTGAATTTTTTGATCCTTACACTAACATTTGGGAATGATTGGTCTGTGATGTATAGTGATGCATCAAAGAAAGGACTTGGTTGTATCCTTCTACATAATGATAGAGTTATTGAATATGTATTATGTCAGTTAAAAATTAATGAAGAAAACTATCCTACTCATGATTATGAGTTATCTTCTATGATCTTTTCTCTAAAAATATGGAGAAACTATCTCTGTATTGAAATATGTGAGATATATACGGATCAAAAGATTCTGAAGTATATCTTCTCACTGAAACAACTCAACATGAGGAAAAGGAAGTGGCTCTAACTACTCAAGGATTATTATTGTACCATACACTACCACACACGAAATGAAAACAATGAAGTTGATGCATTGAGCATGAAGTATTATTGTGTTACCCAAAAAATGAGGATTGACTAGAATCCCTTGTTTATGGATCTAGTGAGGATAGATATAGGAATTATTTGAGAAGGCGAACCATCACTAATTTTTCAAATGGTTTCATAATTGTTCTTATTAGAATGAATTAATGTTTTATAGTCTAATGATGAAAATATTTAAAATAAAATCAATGTTGTGAAAGATGGGATGTTGGCAGACATCATGTGTGAAGTTGGAATTCTAATGTACGGGAAGAGGCTCTATGCTTCCCTCTACTCGAGTTAAAAATGGAGTTATTGGATAATTCTCATAGATCAGATTTCTCTATACACCCTAGTAACACTAAAATGTGTAGATATTTGAAAGAAAATTTTTGGTGGGATAATATAAATAGGGAAATTACTGATTATGTATCAAGATATTTAGTCTGTCAACAAGTGAATGACATATGACAATATCCTAGTGGAGTCATGCAACCTCTATCTATTCCTCAAAGGAAATTGGATGATTCAACCATGGATTTTTCCATTGGATTACTAAAAACTCCAAGAAAGAATAATGCAATATGGGTAATTGTGGACCGACTTAAAAAGATGCACATTTCCTCGCTAGAAGGGATGATTTTCCACTAGAGCGTCCATCATGACTCTATATCAATGTAGTTGTGGACCGACTTAAAAAGAAACCCCATAACCAGCAACTGCATCTGAATCCACTTGAGAAGGCAAGGGACCCCCATTGCGATGGGCCGACGAACATCTAAGATTAGAAGGACGGGCATGTTTCGGTCGAGTCCCCTGATGACCACGCCTACAAAGAAGAGCCGAGTGTCCTTGGAGAATGCAAGACGAGTAGATCATGGGTAACACCGGGAACACCACATCCAGCTTCCATGAAACTGAGTTCGGCACATGCACATAGATCGACTCCAGAATGGAAAAAGATAGATCCATCTCGACACAAATCCAGGGCTCCAAAACCACTCTCCACCACGAGTACGCACAGCCGAGCAAGTGAACCCTCCCAACGAATCCCCCAGGGCCTTAATAAAGGTAATATTCTGGAATGGTTAAGGAAGACCAGGCAAACCCACCCAAACAGCCGCCTGTGGACCTTCCCTCCACTGGTGGGCCTCCATCGACCAGCGAGATAGGATGAATCACCATCTTCCCATAACATGAGGGGCCTCACACCAAGCCTTCACAAAATACTCATCCGATTGAAGCCCGAGACAGAAAGAAACCCTTTTGAGCACCGAGACCCTACACTCATCCCATAGGCCCATGGAAGGCACAAAATTCATAAAGGCCGAAAGAGATGGTTTATCCTATCCGAAGCACGCCCCAAGCATCAATTTCATACCAGAAACCCCCTCTTTTTACGCCGGGATAGGGGAAAAAATGAAATCCGGACACCCTCCGGCACAACTGAGTGATAAAAAGGAGAAATAGCCAGAAAAAAAATGTTTGACGCACCTGGCTTCTTCCTTCATAGAGCATCCCTGATGGACAGAGACGGCTTCCCACCAGAGGGAGGGGGGACAAACCAGGGCCCTATCCCCTTACAGGTTGAAGGAGCTCTGGCCGACCAGGATTGAGAGACACCAGAGCCAATTCCGCCGCTGAGGAGCGGGACGTCAGACGAGTAACGGTCGACAAGGATTCAAAAAAACGAGGCGCGTGGGGCACGTTCTCCTGAGAAGAAGCAAAGGACATTATCATTATACTCATAACCTCCTCTATCCTATTTTTCCATATAACTATATTATCAAATATATAATAAAATTTTATCATTTTAATGTAATATCCCACATCAACATCCATACTCTCAAACATTTATTTTATAAACAAAATCATCTTCTGTGAGGCACCAATTTAACACCTTTGAGGACGATGAAGTTTCGTTATTCAATTTCCCATTCAATACTGGTCATGAAAAAATTTTAATTTCTGAACCTTGCTATAGAATATATTTTTTAACCTATTTAATATTCATGAACCAGTATGTGTTCTTAATTTTAAAACATATGACAAACCTAGTTCCTAATAATCAAAATACCACTAACATAATCTAACTGATTAGCATTAATAATTCATCTAATGATTCATCCACATTCCATGTAAACAAAGGATGTAAATGTCCATTAACACCTATTTATGTTCATAAATATTGTGTAAATTTTTTTCTGGATATTTACATCCATTCCACATGAACTCCATTACTTAAAAACAAGGGAACCAATTTTGGAAATCAAGAAAATGATCACTCTGAAATGATGGAATTCAAAATATAACTTTTCAATAAGGACATAAAATGACCAAAAAATTATGATAAACTAAATAAATTTTTAATAGGTTCTTAATTATGTTATTAATGTGTCTAATTTCATATTCTAGGACCTTAGGTTCAAGAGTGGTACATTAATACTATAGGTAAGTGTTTTCTAATCGAACAACCATTTTCATTCGGGTTACTTTTATTATATACTTACCTCATTTAAATTATTATTCATTCATATATAATCATCATAATTTCAATATAAATGTTCTATATATTTGTTCCACCAAGAATCATACTATAACGACCCATACTTTACATACATTGTTAATACTTCAAAATTGAAGCACCCTTATTACAACATATGACAAAACCACAAAGGACCGTATAGGTATAGTGTCTTTTGAAACTGTAAAACATAAACAACTGGTTCATAAATCTTCTACAGTGTCTCCCATTTATTTCATCATATCTAGGGTCCCTTTTAGCATATTCTACTTAATATCCATCTTCCTGACCTGGGGAAAAGAAAACATAAAAGGGTGAGCTCAAATGCTCAGCAAGGGCAAATAAAGGAAATAAAAATCATATCATATCTTTTTGAAAATCATAACCTGCAAAAGAGATCATAATATCTTAACATGGAATAAATCATAAGAGTGAAAATTAGATCCCCATAATCATAACATGAAACTTGAAACTTTGTGGCATGCACACATAATCATGGAACATCATTTCTTTTTAGTCATGACTCATTGTCAAGACTATCTTAGTGGACAGAGTCCCTTTCTGAACCGAGTCACCCTCGTTCCAGTCCTGTTTCACTGAACCGGTATAACTTACCGTTCCAGCCATGTCTATCTCATGAGATATAAAATATTTACCCAATGCATTGGAGGGAGATATAGGTCCCACCCATATTATAATGAATCCTTTCTTATGTGTGCCACATAATCATAAACCATACATCATACCGTAACCCATGTAATAAAAATGGAATTCTTAAACAACATGACATCATTAAACAATTCATATAAGATAAAGGAATTCATAAAAATATTTCCATCACAACATAATCAAATCCATGTAATAATAGGGATAAAAACAGAACCCTTTTATTATCTTAGATGGAAAATAATTTTGATAAAATACTTGAACTCCAGTATTAAGGAAAATATCCTTTCTACTTCAAAAACATTTTTCCTTTCATAACATGTCATATGACTTTAAAATAAAAGAAGATGATTAAAAAAAACTTGATAACTTGTAAAGGAAGCTTCTTGGAAATAATGTTTTAAAAATCCATTCATGTCGTATAAGTTAAAAAAAACATTCTTCTCATACTTTTGTCGGAAAAGTAAAAAAAGTACCTCGTACGAAAAACGACAAAAGATTCCTTTCATATCCTTTACTAAAAATTTACCGAAGGGTAAAATTGAATATAAACTATTGTATAAGGATATAAATATTACATATTGAGGAAACATGGATGTGGATGATAAAATACACCCCAGTAAATGCCAAAGTATAAACAATCTCGGATAAAAATGAGATTGTGATATTTCCCTTACCTTAGGTCCGATTTGCTTTGTACATGTCCGAAGTTCCTGTATAATGGTTTAAATAATTTTATTGACTTATTCCATAATCATACATATTTATATGATATCATATATGGTCATATTCTTAGCTTCTTGTTAGTAATATTTCATTGTTACTTGTTACTCGGGTCCTTATTGCCTTTTGTTCTTATGCGTGTTTTGCTGAATGAATTCTTATTCTTCTTTTAAGGATATAGATACCTTATATCCAGAATGGTATTAGTGTAACATATATCATATTTATTCATTCAATTCATTTATATAATTACTATGTAATGATGATCATGTAGAACGAGTCGCATCACATCGTGGAGACGGTATTCCGTACGTACGCACGAGTGATGATATCGTTCCTATGATCGTGGAACTGTATTGGAGTATATATATATTATTTCAGTATCAATATTTATTTATAATAATCATAAATAGTTACTCATTACACCATTATACCCATCCTTGTAAGGTGATGGTGGAAAATAGATTACACCACGGCGTGGAGACGGTATTCCGTACGTACGCACACGCGGTGATTTTATTTTTCCGTAGGATGGATAGAAGGTGAATTAGGGTTGTTTCATATTTATAATAACATATCATTATGTAATTAATACTGATTTTATTACTTTATCATGAAACAACTAAAGAATAAGAAGTTGAAGAAGAAAGAAATTGAAAAGATCGGTAATGGATATTACCTCTTCTTTGGAACGCCTCTTTGAATCCTCCACTTAGGGAACTATGATTGGTCTTTGAAGAAGACCAGGACCTCTAGGATTATTCAAGGGAAGTGGAGAGGAGAAAATGGCAGGGGTTGGACGAGCTTGAGTGCTCAAATTGGTGTGAGGAGGAGGGGGAGGAGGTTCTCTTTTATAAGGGAGGAGAGGGGCACCTTAGGAATATCTCAAAATATTATTTTATATTAAAGTCAAAATCGGTTTATAATGGTTCCAAAGGGTCTTATTTCGAAGCTAAAGTAGGTATGGGTAAAAATACTATCAACCAATAGGATTTATACATGTTTAGGGTATTATTTTAACCTTATCAATTAGATTTAACTCTAAGATAAATAATTTAACTTTTACCGTGTCTTTTTGTTTTCTTTCACTATATTGTTAACACACTTACTATAACATGCCAAACAAACCCCAAATTGTTTATTATTAATATATATATCCTTATCTAAGTCATTTGGCCGAACCTTAGATTTTTAGGAATAAAATAACAATTAATAATATAATATTTGATTTAAAAACTATTTCGTGTCAATTTTGACACTATTTGATATGTGATTTTTGTGAAAGTCATAACAAAATTATATGTTCGAACCATGTTGATTAAATCAACACTAATATATCATAGTAACCTAGAAAATTAGTGGAATTCATAAAAAGTCTCAAATTACATTTATTTTGGTGTTTATAACATCAATTATGTCAATATTTCATTAATAAGATAATTACTGCATCATCATTGTGTCATAAATAAATTAAATTATTTAATGTCTAAAAATTACAAATACCATTATGTAGGAAATAATTTTAGCTTTCTAATGAATATTTATAGTCGAATTTATCTTATGTATAACCCCATATTAAAAATGATTTACTTATTAAACTTTGATTTTAACTATTTTAACCCTTCTTAAAATAAATTAATAATAAATGTCCTAATCTAACCCAAGTGGGCCTAAATGGTCATATTTTATTCCTAAGTTTATTTTTGGTCGAATTAAACTTATCCAATAGAATTAGGACATGTGTTAGGGTAATAGTAATATCATATTTACCCTTAGTTACCCTATTTACTATTAACCGCGGTAAAAAAAATTAAAAGTTACTATTTACAAAAAAATTATTTTTATCTCATTGAACCACATTTTACTTACTGATATCAACCATGTATGTCGGATTTTCGAAATTCCATTCACAGAAGCGGTAAAATTAAGTTTTATGCAAAATTCAGTTTTTAACCTACCACTTAGTGGTTTCACTATTCATCAAAAATTGAAAGTTTTCAGAAAAATACCAAAATTTCACCCTAGGCTAATTTCGGTATTACGAAACCAAAAATGAAGTCCATTTTGAAAAATAAAATTTATAAAATTTCAAAAAGTGGTTATTACTATTCATAACGGCTAGATTTAATAATATTTTAATAGCATATCGTTGTTTAGTGAAACTCGGTATTGCGTACGACGCAAGCTATCGAGGAAGGTCGTGATTGCGTGTAAAGTAAGCCAAGAAAGTGTGTAGTGAAAGATTCCTTTGATGATATATAAAAACAAAATATTACTCATAAAAATCTCAGGTGTTACATTCTACCCCCCTTAAAAAGAATTTCGCCCTCGAAATTCGTCACTTTGTAACAAACAGATGAGGATACCTCTCCCTCATCATATCCTCAAGCTCCCAAGTAGCTTCTTATAATTGGTGGTTCCTCCATAAAACTTTCACCAAGCGAGTGGTCTTGTTTCGTAGGACTTTTTTGCTACGATCCAGAATCTATATCGGCTGTTCTTCATAAGAAAGATCTTGCTCCAACGGTACAACTTCTGAGCTGAGTACATGTGAAGGATCTGGTATGTACTTTCTCAGGAGAGATACATGGAACACATCATGAACTTGAGAGAGATTCGGTGGAAGCGCCAATCGGTAAGCTACCTTCCCAACACGATCCAGTATTTCTAAAGGACCGATATATCTAGGGCTCAACTTCCCCTTCTTTCCAAATCTCATAACCCTCTTCCAGGGAGATATTCGTAAGAACACTTTATCACCCACTTCAAACTCTAGGTCTTTTCTTCGGTTGTCGGCATAACTTTTCTGTCGACTCTGAGCTGCTCTTATGTGTTGTTGAATAGATCTGACCTTTTCTGCCATTTCATCAACGAGATCAGGTCCGAATAGCTTTCTTTCCCCAACTTCATCCCAGCAAGTTGGAGTCCTGCATTTCTTTCCATAGAGAGCTTCATAAGGAGCCATCTGAATACTGGAGTGAAAGCTATTATTATAAGAAAATTCCACCAAAGGTAGGTGTTGATCCCAACCTCCTTTGAAATCCATAGAGCAAGCTCTCAACATATGTTCTAGGGTTTGAATTGTTCTTTCAGACTGACCGTCTGTCTGGGGATGATAAGCAGTGATGAAACTCAACTCTGTATCCAGAGTATGCTGAAGACTTCGCCAGAACTTCGAGGTAAATCTCGGATCCTGATCAGATATAATAGAAAGTGGTACTCCATGCAATCTTACCACTTCCTTTACATATATCCTAGCAAGCTGATCTAGAGAGAAATCCTCTCTAATAGCAATGAAGTGTGCAAACTTTGTAAGACGATCAACTATGACCCAAATAGCATTATTGCCTTTGGATGTTTTAGGAAGTCCTGTGACAAAGTCCATAGTGATGTTTTCCCATTTCCATTCGGGTATGGGTAATGGTTGTAACATCCCCTTAGACTTCGGTCTCTCAGCTTTAACTTGTTGACAAACCAAGCATCGAGAGACATATTCAGCAACATCTCTTTTCATGCCATCCCACCAGAAGTACTCCTTCAGGTCCCTATACATCTTCGTGCTTCCAGGATGAATAGAGAATGATGAACTATGAGCCTCATCCAGCAGCTCCTTCTTTAATTCGGGGATGGGAGGAACACAAACCCGATTCCTGAACTTTATTATCCCATCAAAATCAAGGTTGAATTCAGGAACATTTCTCACCTTCTTTTGTAACTCGACATCTTATTTCTGTGCCACTTTAATCATCACATGTATAGATGGTTGAACATTCATTTGAGAAAGATAATATTTTTCCCCTTCCATTATAATTCCAAGATCCATCCTTTGTAAATCCATAAATATTGGATCTTTTGTGATCCTCATCATGGATAAACTAGCATGGTCTTGTCGACTTAATGCATCTGCCACCTTGTTTGCTTTCCCAGGGTGGTAATGGATTGAGCAGTCGTAATCCTTAATCAGCTCCAACCATCTTATTTGACGCATATTCAACTCCTTTTGTGTGAAAATATACTTTAAACTTTTATGATCAGTATAAATATCACACCTTTCACCATAAAGGTAATGCCTCCAAATCTTTAATGCAAAGATTACTACAACCAACTCCAAATCACGTGTTAGGTAATTTTGCTCATGGATTTTCAACTGTCGTGAGGCATAAGCTATCACCATATCATTTTGCATAAGAACACACCCCAATCCCTTCTTGGATGCATCACTATAGATCATAAACCTTTCTCCACTACAAGGCAGTGTAAGCACAGGTGCACTGGATAACCTTCTTTTTAACTCCTTGAAATTCTCTTCACATTCCTTTGTCCAAACAAACTTAACTCCTTTCCGAGTCAACTTGGTGAGTGGATTAGATAATCATGAAAAATCTTTTACAAAACGTCGATAATATCCAGCCAAACCAAGAAAACTTCGGATCTCAGTTACTGTTGTTGGTCTTGACCATCTTTCGATAACCTCTGTTTTTGCTGGATCCACATATATCCCCTCTTTTGAGATTATGTGACCCAAAAATGCAACTTTTTGAAGCCAAAATTCACACTTGGTAAATTTGGCATAAAGCTTCTCCTTTCTCAGGGTCTTCAATATAATTCTCAAGTGATCTTCATGCTCTTCCTTGCTCTTTGAATAGACAAGAATATCATCTATAAAGACTACCACAAATTGATCAAGATAGTCTCTAAAGACTCTATTCATTAGATCCATGAAGATAGCAGGGGAATTAGTAAGACCAAATGGAATCACTATAAAATCATAGTGTCCATACCTTGTACGGAAAGCCGTCTTTGGTATATCCTCCCTTTTGACCCTTAATTGATGATACCCTGAACGAAGATCAATCTTGGAAAAGTATTGAGCTCCGCGTAGTTGGTCAAGTAAGTCATCAATGCATGAGAGAGGATATTTGTTCTTGATAGTGATCTTGTTAAGTTCTCGATAATCAATGCAGTGTCTCATTGATCCATCTTTCTTCTTAACAAATAGAACAGGTGCTCCCCAAGGTGACGCACTAGGGCGTATGAATCCCTTATCAAGATTCTCTTGGAGTTGCTTCTTCAATTCCTGCAACTCAATTGGGGCCATTCTATAAGGTGTCTTTGAAATTGGAAAAGCACCTGGTACGAGTTCTATTGAAAACTCAAATTCACGATTTGGTGGAAGACCCGGTAATTCCTCCGGAAAGACATCATCAAACTCCCATACAATGGGCATATTCTTATTCGTGAGTTTCTCACCAACCATTTGAGATAAATAACCTTCATTTAGTGGAATAAATACCCATAAGATGGAAAAAATTTCCACTGGAAGGTTATGTTCATCCTTGCATTGATAGACGATCTTACATTGATCTGGAATATGAAATGTGACTTCCCTTCTTTGGAAATTGATATGAGCTCCATGTAGAGAAATCCAATCCATGCCAAGAATCACAACAAATTCCAATAAAGGAAGGATCACAAGATTTGCAGGAAGCACTTTCCCACAAACTTCGATCAGAGAAGAATTATAAACTTTTGATGCGACTGTTATGCCATTAGGTGTTGTCACAGCTAACTCAACATCTAATTGTTGAGGTAATACGGTGATACCCTTAGAAAATTTGTCAGAAATAAAAGAGTGGGTGGATCCAGAATCAAATAAAACATTTGCTACTTTAGAGTGGATGGTAAGTGTACCTTTCACCACTTCGTTATCGTACTCCACATCGCTGATAGAAATTGCATGTGACTTTCCTTTGTCTTTAGCCTTAAGATTTTGTTGACATCGACCATCATCATCAACCCTTGGATTTGGGCATTGATTGGCATAATGCCCCATCTCCTTGCACTTGAAACATTGAAGTGTAGTAGGTTCATTCTGTGTATCCCTTCCTTTGTTTGCGTCATTAGACATCTTCTTCTCATTATCGCGGCATTCAAATGCCCGATGACCTTCCTTTCAACATTTAAAACATTTACTTGTCCCTTTAAGACAACTCCCTCCATGTTTCTTTCCACACTTTGGGCATAAGGGAAAGCTCATCTTCTTTTCAGTGTGCTCTTTATATTTTCCTTTGAATTCCATCTTCCTCTTCTTATCAAACCCATGTGACTGATGGGTTACTCCAATCTCCATCTCGACTTTGAGAGCACATCGAACGATTTCCTCGTAGCTATTGAAGTCCCTTATGGCTAACGCCCTTCGAAGACTTGGTTTTAATCCACTAAAGAATCGATCGATCTTACTCTCAGGTTGGATAATAATACCAGAAGCGTACCTTGCAAGTCTTGTAAAATTTGCTTCATAGGTACCAACATATTCATCATCCCTTTGCTTCAGTTCAAGAAACTCTTTCTCCATCTTTGTTCGGAGAATACGAGGGAAGTACATATTGAAAAATAAGTTCTTGAACTCGTCCCATTCCATAGACTCAATTTCATCCCTTTGCCTCGTATTCTTAATAAGATTCCACCATTGATCAGCATCTCCTTCCAAACGATACACTGCTAGGATGACTTTATCATGTTCAGAACATTGAGGAACTGAAAATATCTTTTCAGTAGTAATAATCCATTGTTCAACAACTAATGGATTAGTAGACCCGCTGAAAGAAGGTGGACGCTGCCTCATGAAGGATTCAACAGAATGTTGCTCCTTCCTTTGCTCCTTGGAAGTCCTGCATGATTCATAGCATGAGAAAGTTGTGTGAGCATGGCTACAAGATTTTGCATTCCAGCTCCCATATCGTTTGGTAGCTCAGGGGGACAATCATTGCATTGCCCATCGCATTCCGCATTAACACGGTTCCTTCGGGTTCCAGCCATTGACTAAAACCCAGAAGAATAGTGTGAGAAGCACTAATTATAATAGGAAAACCACATAATCTAGGATAAAATTTCACACTTAAGGTCTTATCCTAGGGTATTCATGGACATTTCTAAAACACTAATATTGTGTTCTATGCTTAGACATATCCTTATGGTTCTTACTAAGGCTTTCACATCCTAGTTTCCAAAGGTTGACTATACCTTTCCTATGATACCAACAATAACGACCCATACTTTACATAAATTGTTAATACTTCAAAATTGAAGCAGCCTTATTACAACATATGACAAAACCACAAAGGACCGTATAGGTATAGTGTCTTTAGAAACTGGGAAACATAAACAACTGGTTCATAAATCTTCTATAGTGTCTCCCATTTATTTCATCATATCTAGGGTCCCTTTTAGCATATTCTACTTAATATCCATCTTCTTAACCTGGGGAAAAGAAAACATAAAAGGGTGATCTCAAATTCTCAGCAAGGGCAAATAAAGGAAATAAAAATCATATCATATCTTTTTGAAAATCATAACCTGCAAAAGAGATCATAATATCTTAACATGGAATAAATCATAGAAGTGAAAATGAGATCCCCATAATCATAACATGAAACTTGAAACTTTGTGGCATGCACACATAATCATGGAACATCATTTCTTGTTAGTCATGACTCATTGCCAAGACTATCTTAGTGGACAGAGTCCCTTTCTGAACCGAGTCACCCCCGTTCCAGTCCTGTTTCACTGAACCGGTATAACCTACCGTTCCAGCCATTTCTATCTCATGAGATATAAAATATTTACCCAATGCATTGGAGGGAGATATAGGTCCCACCCATCTTATAATTAATCATTTCTTATGTGTGCCACATAATCATAAACCATACATCATACCATAACCCATGTAATAAAAATGGAATTCTTAAACAACATGACATCATAAAACAATTCATATATGATAAAGGAATTCATAAAAATATTTCCATCACAACATAATCAAATCCATGTAATAATAGGGATAAAAACAGAACCCTTTTATTATCTTATATGGAAAATAATTTTGATAAAATACTTGAACTCCAGTCTTGAGGAAAATATCCTTTCTACTTCAAAAACATTTTTCCTTTCATAACATGTCATACGACTTTAAAATAAAAGAAGATGATTAAAAATAAACTTGAAAACTTGTAAAGGAAGCTTCTTGAAAATAATGTTTTAAAAATCCATTCATGTCGTATAAGTTAAAAAAAAACATTCTTCTCGTACTTTTGTCGGAAAAGTCAAAAAAGTACCTCGTACGAAAAACGACAAAAGATTCCTTTCATATCCTTTACTAAAAATTTACCGTAGGGTAAAATTGAATATAAACTATTTTATAAGGATATAAATATTACATATTGAGGAAACATGGATGTGGATGATAAAATACACCCCAGTAAATGCCAAAGTATAAACAATCTCGGACAAAAATAAGATTGTGATATTTCCCTTACCTTAGGTCCGATTTTCTTTGTACGTGTCCGAAGCTCCTGTATAATGGTTTAAATAATGTTATTTACTTATTCCAGAATCATACATATTGATATGATATCATATATGGTCATATTCTTAGCTTCTTGTTAGTAATATTTCATTGTTACTTGTTACTCGGGTCCTTATTGCCTTTTGTTCTTATAAGTGTTTTTCCGAATAAATTCTTATTATTCTTTTAAGGATATAGATACCTTATATCCAGAATGGTATTAGTGTAACATATATCATATTTATTCATTCAATTCATTTATATAATTACTATGTAATGATGATCATGTAGAACGAGTCGCATCACATCGTGGAGACGGTATTCCGTACGTACGCACGAGTGATGACATCGTTCCTATGATCGTGGAACTGTATTGGAGTATATATATATTATTTCAGTATCAATATTACTTTATAATAATCATAAATAGTTACTCATTACACCATTATACCCATCCTTGTAAGGTGATGGTGGAAAATAGATTACACCACGGCGTGGAGACGGTATTCCGTACGTACGCACACGCGGTGATTTTATTTTTCCGTAGGATGGATAGAAGGTGAATTAGGGTTGTTTCATATTTATAATAACATATCAGTATGTAATTAATACTGATGTTATTACTTTATCATGAAACAACTAAAGAAGAAGAAGTTGAAGAAGAAAGAAATTGAAAAGATCGGTAATGGATATTACCTCTTCTTTGGAACGCCTCTTTGAATCCTCCACTTAGGGAACTAAGATTGGTCTTTGAAGAAGACCAGGACCTCTAGGATTATTCTAGGGAAGTGGAGAGGAGAAAATGGTAGGGGTTGGCCGAGCTTGAGTGCTCAAATTGGTGTGAGGAGGAGGGGGAGGAGGTGCTCTTTTATAAGGGAGGAGAGGGGCACCTTAGGAATATCTCAAAATATTATTTTATATTAAAGTCAAAATAGGTTTATAATGGTTCCAAAGGGTCTTATTTCGAAGCTAAAGTGGGGATGGGTCGAAATAATATCAACCAATAGGATTTAGACAAGTTTAGGGTATTATTTTAACCTTATCAATTAGATTTAACTCTAAGTTAAATAATTTAACTTTTACTGTGTCTTTTTATTTTCTTTCACTATATTGTTAATACACTTACTATAACATGCCAAACGAACCCCAAATTGTTTATTATTAATATATATATCCTTATCTAAGTCATTTGGCCGAACCCTAGATTTTTAGGAATAAAATAACAATTAATAATATAATATTTGATTTAAAAACTATTTCGTGTCAATTTTGACACTATTTGATATATGATTTTTGTGAAAGTCATAACAGAATTATATGTTCGAACCAAGTTGATTAAATCAACACTAATATATCATAGTAACCTAGAAAATTAGTGTAATTCATAAAAAGTCTCAAATTACATTTATTTTGGTGTTTATAACATCAATTATGTCAATATTTCATTAATAAGATAATTACTGCATCATCATTGTGTCATAAATAAATTAAATTATTTAATGTCTAAAAATTAAAAATACCATTACGTAGGAAATCTTTTTAGCTTTCTAATGAATATTTATAGTCTAATTTATCTTATTTATAACCCCATATTAAAAATGATTTACTTATTAAACTTTGATTTTAACTATTTTAACCCTTCTTAAAATAAATTAATAATAAATGTCCTAATCTAACCCAAGTGGGCCTAAATGGTCATATTTTATTCCTAAGTTTGTTTTTGGTCGAATTAAACTTATCCAATAGAATTAGGACATGTGTTAGGGTAATAGTAATATCATATTTACCCTTAGTTACCCTATTTACTATTAACCGCATTAAAAAAAATAAAAAGTTACTATTCACCAAAAAATTATTTTTATCTCATTGAACCACATTTTACTTACTGATATCAACCGTGTCTGTCGGATTTTCGAAATTACATTCACAGAAGCGGTAAAATTATGTTTTATGCAAAATTCAGTTTTTAACCTACCACTTAGTGGTTTCACTATTCATCAAAAATTGATAGTTTTCAGAAAAATACCAAAATTTCACCCTAGGCTAATTTCGGTATTCCGAATCCCAAAATGAAGTCCATTTTGAAAAATAAAAATTTAAAATTTCAAAAAGTGGTTATTACTATTCATAAAGGCTAGTTTTAATAATATTTTAATAGCATATCGTTGTTTAGTGAAACTCTGTATTGCGTACGACGCAAGCTATCGAGGAAGGTCGTGATTGCGTGTAAAGTAAGGCAAGCAATTGTGTAGTGAAAGATTCCTTTGAGATATATAAAAACAAAATATTACTCATAAAAATCTCGGGTGTTACACATACCTTCATTTATGGGGATCTTTTTTTTAAAAGGGAATTTAAAAAATACTTCCTGATAAACAATCTCGTTTAAATGGGATTTCTAAAATTTTTAACTATTTTCAACAACACACTATAATTTGTTTTTGGAAACAATTATATTTATAAAAGAAGATATTTTATTATTAAAATACTATCTTACTTCCCTTATGGTTTTACAAAATTTTTTTTACAAAATAAATCTTATTTTCAAAGTAAAAGAGTATGTATCTCATGAATTACTCCATGATTTTATAAGAGTATCTTCATCTATTTAGACACTCTTTTTGACTCTTATATATTATTGGGAATAATATTTTATTGTATCATATACCATATTTAATTTAATGGTTTATTATTAGATTTCTTGTGGATGTTCTATATTAAAACCGTTCATGAATTTACTTTGAATGGTTAGTGTTTATGCTTAATGTTTGGGGAAAGTTATTTACATTTAATGTATTATATTATATATGAATTTATATGTTGTTTATGTTTAGCCTTGTTCATATGAGGAATTAATTGGACAATGTTAGTGTTTTTTGGGGCAGTCTATAGCTCCTTAGTGCAATGGTAGGTCTCAAGAGAAAAACTACGGTCTTGGAACAAGGCCTTGAAAAAATGATTATTGATGGTCTTGGAACAAGGACATGCAATTATGGTTATATTGTCCTGCATTATGAATTCCCTAATTCTGAAAATAGGATACATGGTTCAGGTGGTTTTTCAACTAGTATAATACCCATGATTATGTCTTACTGTGGAATTATTTATTCATATCTTATTGATGTGAAAATGTGTTCATGTTTTTTGTAAATGGAATGTGTTTTTAGTAATTCAACATACTTAATGTTTATGTTTATGATATATTAGGCTTTATTTCTTACCCATAATGATCATTTAAGATCAATTGTTTATTATATATCATATTCTTACGATATGAATATTTTTATTATGAATGACTTGCAGAAATAACCTTGGAGTTATGGATGTTGTCGAAGGAATTTCTAGGTTTTTATTTCATTTAAAGATGACATGATGAGCTTATTTATGTATATTTCTTACCATGATACTAAAATACAATGTCGTTCATGATGCATATTCATTTTTTATATGAAAATGTAATTAAATAAGGCACCATCTCTAGGAAACTGGGGCCGGGTCCTTACAGTTGGTATGAGAGGAAGTTTAGTAGAATACATAAGAACTATATTTAGAAAACATAGATTAGGGAAAAAATTCTAAGATAGTCTTTGAGGATAAAACATAAAAGATAATCCTATTGTATTTGTTAAGGAATATATTAGGTGTATATTTCAAGCAAATAAATCACTGTTTGGATACTGCATGTAGAAGTGGTTCTAGAACAGATGTACCGAGGAGTAAAAACTCCAAAAAAGAGTTTTAGACATAATCAGTGGTATCCTAGTACACGACAACGGTCCTTACGGCACACCTGTTTTGATAACTCTTGGGGGATATTTTTAGGATAATTCACATTTACATTACAATCCATTAGGAAGGATTTAAATGTAAATATTTCCTCATATAAACCGTGCTTAGGATTATGAGATTAGATATGTATAGAATTTAAATTTATTCTTTCTATTTCTCTACTTTGATATTATATATTATGATTCATAACATAATCTACTGTATTAAATTATTTATAAATTGAATCTAGTGGAATGAAAGGAAACTGCATGAATACACATGTCCCATGTAGGGATTTGCCTTCAATTCCAGACAATGATGTTGGCTTTGGTGATGTGACTGGTGCCGAGAAACTTATAACTATATTAAGACAACATAAATGGGTTATTAATAGTAACATTACCAGTATGTAGCATCCATATCCAAAACAAGGGGGAGCTATGTTATATTTCATTATGTGACAATAACCTCCATCATTCAATGGGACTACAAACCCATTTCTCGTTGAGCAGTGGATATGTTTCCTATAGAATATATTTCTTTATTTGGGGGTGTAATAAAAGAGATAATGCTATCATGGATGTTTTTTGACAAACGGGAGGTGCAGATCAATGGTGGTATTTAATCCAAAACACAAAGGAGTATTATGAAATTGAATAAATGGAATGGTGGGATTTTACAAAAAAAATTCTAGAAAAATATTTCCCCCACAAACAACGAGTAGACATGGAAAATAAATTCTTGAATATGAGGAAGAAAAAGCATGAAAATATTTCCATGTATGAAGATAACATCACAATGTCAGAAAAAAATTCTAAATACTATATATGTAATCCATGGAGAAAGATTGCTCGATTATTTGATGGTTTAAAATCATTCCTCTGTAGGGAACTAGTATCCCAAAGTTTCTCATCGTATAAAGATATAGTATCAAGTACTAACAAGACTGAAAAGGAATTTTATATGTCTTATGACTATGAATGGAAAACATAAAAAGATGAGGGATACAAAAAAAATTGGAAAATGAAATAAGGAAATGGGGAATAAGGGAAGAGTTGACCTTCCATCCTTCCGTAATTGTGGGAAGAGACACCCTGGAACTTTCCTGATGGGATTGGGAGTCTGTTACAACTGTAGATAAAAATGTCACCTATCTCAGGATTGTATGTGGTATAAAGAAGCTAACAATGTTCAATGATACAATTTTATAAAGATGGGATATTATGCACAAGAATTTCTTAAGTTCTTTGGAAATGTTCCCCAATGAAGGGAAAGGGAGAAAGGACAAACATATAAGGTCACAACTATAGAGGTTAAAGTTCCTAACAATGTGGTGGTAGGTACATTAATCATTTACAAAAACAAATGCAATGAATTATTTGATTTGGATCAACTTATTATTTCATATCTTCCCAGTTTTCCAAGAAAATTCGATATTTATAATTTTATTTAATAAGTTAATTTCTATAAAAAACTCTTAAAAATGTATCATTCCAACAAGGTTGTGTCAGTAAGTCCCTATTGTTGCATATAAACATGATTTATGTACTTATTTTACTATCATACACATGATTGAATATGATATAATTCTTGTTATGGATTGTCTTTCGAACCATGATGAGATAATTTATTGTATGAAGAAGGATGGTAAAATTTTTGAGGATGGTGTTGAATCCCTTATCTTTAGGGTAAAAACATCACCATCAGATTGTCAGTTAGATCTACCCTCAGTAACTCTACTAAATTTAAATTTTCCATAGTAATGTAATGCAATAACTATGGGTGAGGAATAGAGTGTTTAGATAGAGGACGTACATATTATACAAGAATATGTTGATGTCTATCCAAAGGATTTACCTGGATATCCTCTAGAGGGGGAAATCAAGTTTTCCATTGAAACAATTCCTCATTGAAGGCCCATATAAAATACCCCTTATAGAGTGGAAATAGTGTAATTAGTGTAACTAAAGAAAAAAAGGAATTTATTGTTAAATTACTTATTCACCCTAGTGTTTCTCCATGGGTAGCCCATATTCTTTTCGTTAAGAAGAATGATGTATTTATGAGATTGTGCAATTACTATAGTGGGATCAATGTTATAACAACAAAGAACAAGTATCCCCTACCTTTAATTGATGATTTATTCTATCAACTTCATAGAGATCAATGTTTTTCAATGATTGACCTTTGATCAAGATATCATTTGTTTCTTGTGTGGAAGGAAGACATTCCAAAACTACATTTTGAACCAGTTATGGGCATTACGAGTTTACAATAATGCCTTTTGGGAAGACTAATTCACCCTATGTTTTCATGGATCTTATGAATAGACTTTTCAAGGAGTATCATGATTATTTTTTGTTGGTATTTATTGATAATAACTTGGTATACACCAAAAGCTATGAAGATCATGAAAATCAATTTCCCACATTTATGTAGAATCTTAGAAGAAATAAATTATATGGGTTTTTTAGAAAGTGTGAATTTTGGATTCAATCAGTTTCCTTTAATGGGCACATTTTTTCTTAGGATGTAATATTTGTTGATCATGCAAAGACAAAGGCTGTTCAATAATGGCATGCTCCAACAAACATAACTGAGGTGACTTATTTTATGGGTTTAGTAGGTTATTATCAATTTTTTGGTTCCGAACATCGCCCATTTAGCCAACACATTGACCAGGCTTACAAATAAAGGGGTTAAGTTTGTATGTAAATAATAATTTTCAGACTCTTTTGAATAATTAATGAGGTGATAAGTGAATGTTTTGATCCTAACACTAACATTTGGGAATGATTGGTCTGTGATATATAGCGATGCATCAAAGAAAGGACATGGTTGTATCCTTCTACATAATGATAGGGTTATTTAATATGTATTATGTCAGTTAAAAATTAATGAAGAAAACTATCCTACTCATGATTATGAGTTATCTGCTATGATCTTTTCTCAAAAAATATGGAGAAACTATCTCTGTACTGAAATATGTGAGATATATACGGATCAAAAGATTCTGAAGTATATCTTCTCACCGAAACAACTCAACATGAGGAAAAGGAAGTGGCTCTTACTACTCAAGGATTATTATTGTACCATACACTACCACACACGAAATGAAAACAATGAAGTTGATGCATTGAGCATGAAGTATTATTGTGTTACCCAAAAAATGAGGATTGGCTAGAATCCCTTGTATATGGATCTAGTGAGGATAGATATAGGAATTATTTGAGAAGGAGAACCATCACTAATTTTTCAAATGGTTTCATAATTGTTCTTATTAGAATGAATTAATGTTTTATAGTCTAATGATGAAAATATTTAAAATAAAATCAATGTTGTGAAAGATGGGATGTTGGCAGACATCATGTGTGAAGTTGGAATTCTAATGTACGGGAAGAGGCTCTATGCTTCCCTCTACTCGAGTTAAAAATGGAGTTATTGGATAATTCTCATAGATCAGATTTCTCTATATACCCTAGTAACACTAAAATGTGTAGATATTTGAAAGAAATTTTTTGGTGGGATAATATAAAGAGGGAAATTACTGATTATGTATCAAGATATTTAGTCTGTCAACAAGTGAATGACATATGACAATATCCTAGTGGAGTCATGCAACCTCTATCTATTCCTCAAAGGAAATTGGATGATGCAACCATGGATTTTGTCATTGGATTACTAAAAACTCCAATAAAGAATAATGAAATATGGGTAATTGTGGACCGACTTAAAAAGATGCACATTTGCTCTCTAGAAGGGATGCTTTTCCACTAGAGCGTCCATCACGACTCTATATCAATGTAGTTGTAAGACTTCATGTAGAATATCTTTCAATAGTGTCTGATCATGATCGTCGATTTACATTGAAATTATGGAAAAGTTTTCAGAATGCTTTGGATACCTAGCTTCGTTTGAGTACTGCTTATCATCCTCAAACTGATTGGAAATAAGAAAGGATGTTACAATCTTTAGAAGACATGTTGAGATCATTATCTCTTGAATTTCATGGTACATTGGATTAATATTTACCATTAGTGTATGTTTCCAAAAATAATAGTTTCCATTCTAGAATTTAAATGGTACCATATGAAGGATTGTGTGTAAATAGATGTAGTACACCAACATGTTGTAATGAAGTTGGTGAAAGGAAGTTGGAGGGACCAGATCTTATATAGGAAAAAACAAAAAAGGTAAATACTACTCGTGGTCAAATCAAAGTAGCTCAAAGTTGAAGAAAAACATATACTGGTAATCAAAGTTAGGATTTGGAATTTCATGTGGGAGATCATGTTTTCTTACAAGTATCTCCATGGAAGGGTGTTACAAAATTTGGGAAGAAATTGCAATTGAGCCGTATGTAAATAGGATAATTAGAAATTATGAAGTGAATTGGAGCTATTTTATATCATTTTGCTATACCGCCTAGCCTATCTAATGCAGATAATGTGTTCCAAGTCTCATTACAGAGAAAGTAAATTCCAGACCCAATACATGTCTTTGCATCTGAAGGTATAGAATTAGAACTTGACCTATCTTACTATGAGGAGCCTATCAGGATTTTAGATACTAAAGAACATGTGTTGTGGAATTGAATTACTCAAATGTTAAAGATATAATTGAAAAGTCATACAATTGAAGAGAAAAAATTGGAGGTAGAGGTGCATATGATGAAAAAATACCCAAATATTTTTGTGAGATAACATTATTGTAATTTGGGGAAGGAATTTTCGTAAAGATGGGATGATGTAACACCACAATATTTTTCAAATAAATTTAATATGGAATGTACTTAGTCTCTACCACTTTTTTATAACCTATCCAGTAATTGTTTTTCTACCTCTGTGATTTGAATTTCAAAAAATATACATACATGGTTGCGTTCAGTAAGATATTTAGAGTCTGATAAGACAAACTTAATTTTTAGTTAATAATAACATACTATTAAGTATATTAATGTGAATATTAATATAACCATTATGAATAGTAATTCATGTCATTATTTTATTTTCTTAAGGTGATGATGTTGATTAATTTTTCAATGTGATATATAATGAAATATAGTTTTAAAATTGTTATTTTCAGAATAAATTATGATTTTATTTAAAAATTAAATTAATCATAGCTAGAAAATTATTTTCCAAAAGTTGAGTTCATTTTTGAAATCAAAAAAAATAAAAAATGGTTAGGTTGAATTTTTGGGATTTTTTTTCAAATACATGGTTTTTTAGTGAATAGTGAAATTAGATAATTTACAAAATATGTTAAATAAGTAAATTTATGCATCATGATTGAGTCGTGGATGATTTAAATGATAGTAACTTCTAACTTCCATGCATATATTACTATTTATGGTCACAACAATCAATACAATTGGTTGTATTTGGAAAAATATTAAAATAATGAGTAAAATAACTGGAAAACCCTCCTCTCCTCCACTATAACCCCCCTTGCTCCCACTTCTCTTAATTCCTATAATAATGGAAGATACCCAATGTTATGACAAAAAAAAACATCCCTAGTCACCCCAATGTCCATTATCTCTTTTTCTTTCCAAAATACCAAAGACCTTTCCCTTAAGGAGGTTATCAAGGAGGTAATTTAAAGTGGTAAAACATATTTATTTTTCATTTAGTTTCATTTCAATCTATCATTTTTCTTATTCCATCCTATCCTCCCCTGTAAAATTGATCCATATAACTCCATTATAATATATATATTTTAATTAAACCATTTTAATGTAAGAACCATCATCAATATCCTATCTCCCTCTCTTTCATTTTATAAATGAAATCGTCATCTATGAGGTCCAAATTTACAACCTTCATGGAAAATGAAGTTTCGTTCTTCAATATCCCCTTAAATACTAGTCATGAAACCATTTTAATGGTTTAAACTGGATATAATATATGTATTATAACCTAATTAATATTCATGAACTAGTATATTAACATTATATTAAATCATATGACCAAACTAGTTCTTAATAATAAAAATACCGCTAAAATAATCTATGTGATTTCCTTTAATATTTCATATAACTATTCATACTCATTCCATGGAAAAAAATGATATATGTTACCATTAAAATCTATAAATGTTCATAAATAATGTATAAATTAAATTATGGATATTTACATCCATTACACATGAACTCAATTAATTAAAACAACTGAACCGATTATGAAAATCAAGAAATTGATCAAACTTTAATGACAAAATACAATATAATAAATTATAAATAAGGGTATATATGAACTATAAAAATATGATAAAATAAATAAATTTCTAATAGTTTCTGAATTATTTTTTTAATGAGTCTAATTTCATATTCTGGGAACTTAGGTTCATGAGCGAAACATTCAGACATAATGTTAGGGTTTTCTCCCCGAACCTCCATTTTCATTCTGGGTAAATTTGTTAACTAATTACACCAATTAAATTATTATTAATTAACATACAATACTCATAATTTATATTTCAATGTTTTATATACGTGTTCCACATAGAATAATACCTTCATTTATGAAGAGATTTATGTTTTAAAAAGATCATTCAAAAATACTTCCCGATAAAATATACCTTTTCAAGATAATTTCATAAATTCTTACATGTATTTAAGGGAACTATATAATGTGTTTTAAAAAAAATATATTTATAAAATCACACATTTTATTATAAAAATAATATCTTACTTCACTTCTATTTTTATACAATTTTTTTAGAAATGAAATATTCTTTTCAAAGTTAATGAGTATTTTTCACAAGAATTACTCGATGATTTTAAAAGAGTATCTTCATATATTTCAACACTCTTGTTTATTTATATGTATTATTAGGATTTATATATTTTGGTATCATCTAAAATATTTAATTTTGTATTTATTGTTATTTTTTCTGTTGATGTGCTATTTTAAAACAATTCACCAATTAAGTTTGAATGGTTAGTATTTATACTTAATGTTCGGGAAATGTTATTTACATTTCATATATTATTTTCAATATAAATTGATATTTTGATTATGTTTATCCCATATCATATGAGGAATTAATTTTACATTGTATTTGTTATGTGGGGCCCTCTATATCCCCTTGTTGCATCAGTAGGTCTCATGATACAAACTACTGTCAAGGCACAAGGCCTTGACAAAATGATTATTTATGCTCTTGGAATGATGCCTTGACAGTATGGTTATTATGTCCCACATTATGAATTCAATCATTATGAAAATAGTATTTATGATTCATGTGGTTATTATACTAGTAGAATACCATGGTTATACATTACTATGGAATTATTTTTTAAGCTCTTATTCCTGCCATAATGTGCTCATGTTTTTTGTTGAAGGCATGTCTTTTTAGTTGTTAATCATGACTAATGTTTATGTTTATAATATCTTCCATTGTATTTATTTCCCTTACCAGGAGTTTGAGCTTATCCCTTTTTTATGTATTATTTTATCAGGACATTAAGATATTTATTATGTATGATGTAACGCCCTGACCCCAGTTAACCAGAGTCGGTGAATTATTACATATCATTGGCATGATCACAAGGGATCAAATCTCGAAAGACCGATTAGTTTAGTATCCTTGGAAGAATTAGATACAAACATAAGTTTTAAATTACATAATGAGATAAAAACAACAGAAACTTTTTTCCCCATTGAACACACTTATATCCCTTAGACTATCCTTATATGTTAACCATAAAATACGTCTTCACATCCAAGAAAAAAAATAAAACATAGAATGGGGTGAGCTTAGATTCTTAGTAAGGATAACAATATAGCATAAACATTCATAAATAAGCATAATCATTTAAGGAAATGTATAAAATTAAACATAATCCTTTTAAAATTATAATTCTGTATTATATGGAAAATATAAATCAAATAATTCAATTTACTTATTCAAATGGATATTCTTAAAGTCTAAAAATCACATGCAATATCAATAGACATTTTCATAATGATGGAATGCATAATGCCAGACATCATAACCACACAGTAAGGCCTCATGCCAAGATTAAAAATAAATATTTTGTCATGGACTTGTTCCAAGACACTAATTTGTCTCATGAGACCTACTGCTACATCGAATATCTATAGTTGGCTCCATCCATAATTTACTAAGTCCAATGCTTTCCTTATATGAAAAGGTTGAAACATAACATAAACATTTGTATTAAAACAAACATATGAAATGTTAATACTTTAACCACAAACAATGAATGATATAATAATAAGACATCCACATTAAAACATATCACAAAACCCTTGATATAATATGGAAGATTTGTATCATAATAAATTGACTTCAAACAAGTGTAAAATCTATTAATGGATGTTGACATAGATGAAATAAGAACAATTTTGGAGAAATATATCTTTCTATTTTGATGTCATTTATAAGTAACATAATTATAAAATAAAACATTAATTTTTAAAATATTTTTATAATGTTTTATGGGAAAATTTAAAGGTGTTTTATTGGTGGAAAATTTCCACACTTTCCGAATAAGTTAAAAAACATTCTTTCCTTAATTTTGTCGAAAATGATGTAAAGGATCCTGTTTGGAAATGATGAAAATATTCATTTGTAAACATTATATAAAAAGTAAAACAAGGTTGTAAATGAATGTTACCCATAGTCTAGGTTATAGTAAAAATGTTTTGAAATACATTTTTTAGAAACACAGATGTGGATGATAAAGATGTCCTAGCAGATACTCATGTATAAATAACCTATGTTAATGAAGAGATTGTAGAATTAACACTTACCTTGTAATTTTCCTTATTAAAGGGTACATTAACCTCTTTTATAATATAGAAATAATTTTTATTAAATTATATAAGAACCACATACACAAATATTATATCATATATGCTCTTCTAATATTGCTTTATTAATAATATTTTTATAGTATCACTATTTCGAGTGACAAAAATTTTTCTTCCTTTATATGTTAGGATATGTAAGTCATGTTTTTTATGAATAATAGGTATTTTATTTATATCCAGAATTATATTAAGTTCTTAAACATTATTTTTAATCATAAAATTAAATTTATTCTTGAATGGTTACGATGGGGAATGAATCTCATCGCGTTTGTGGAGACGGTAATCCGTACGCATTCACGAGCGACAATACCATTCTATTCATGGTAAAATCATATGTAATTGGATGGCATATATTATATACATAATACTTTACATGTTATATTTATTATTTACATCAGTTATACTCATTATTATACCCATCCAAATAATGAAGTGTTTAAATAACAAACTTCCCCATGACGCGAAGATGGTAATCCTTACGTACTCACGTATGATGACTTATAATTCATTGGATTGATAGAATAATGAATATGGTTATACCATATTTATAATAACATCACAAAATTTGTATGTTGATAGAGATATTATTTTGCTATGGTGATAACAAAGAAAGAGGAATTGGACGAAGAAAAAAACATTGAAAGAGGTGGAGAAATTGTTACCTCTTATTCGGGTGTTTCCTTTTGATTTGATAAAAAGGGATTCATAGGTTAGCTTTATGATCAATGTAAGGCCTCTAGGTCATAGTGAGTGTAGTTGGGAGGATATTGGAGCAGGGAATGGATGATAAAAATAGATTTTTATGTGTTATTTTGAGATAAGTGAAATACCCTTTTATAAGAGAGGTGATGGTCACTTTAGGAAAAGAACGAAATATTATTTAATTATACAATAATATTCAGCTTCTAATAAATCCAAAAGGATTTATTTTAAGTATAAGGATGGGATGGGTGTAAAACCTCTCAACCAATAGGTTTTATATAGGTTTAATTCACTTTATTAATCTTATCTTTTAGATATAACTCTTGGTTAAATAGTTTACCATTTATCATGTCTCCTTGTATCTCTATATTATATGGTTAATAGTGAATCTATAAAACACCAAGAGATCCCAAAGTGGTTCATTAATGACATATATATTATTTTATTAGTCCTTTGTCTAATCCTTATATTTTTAGGACTATTATATCATTTAATAATATAGTATTTGTTTTAAAAACTCATTTATGTCAATTTTGAAAATATTTGGTATTTTGATTTTTGTTAAAATCCAAAGAACATGATTACTTCAAAAACAATCATTTAATAAACCCCTGAATGTCATATTAACCAATAAAATATATGTAATTCATCAAAAGTCTCAATTTAAAATTATTTTTATGTTTATGATATCAATTATTTTAATATTTCATTAATATGGTAATTATTACATCATCGTTGTGTCCTAATGAAATCAAATAATTTAATGTCTAAAAATTATAAATAAAATACCATTAGGTAGGAAATAATTTTATATATAATAAATATTTATAGTCAAATTTATCTTATCTATAAACCAATATTAAAAATGTTTTTGTTATGGAAATATGAATTTAAAAATTTTAACTCTTCATTTAATGAAATAATAAAAAATGTCTAAATATAATACAAGTTAAAAAAGGATAATATATTTTTCCTAAGATTGATTTTGGATGAAATAAACTTGTCTAATATAATTAGAACATGTGTTAGAGTAATAATAATATCATTTTTACCTTTAATTACCCTATTTACTTTTAACCGTGGTATATAAAAGTCAAAAGTTACAATTCACCAAAAAATATTTTCATCTTATTGAACCAAATTTTAATTATTTATATCAACCGAATCTCTCAATTTTTTGAAATTCAATTCACATAAGTGGTAAAATTACGTTTTATGCAAAATTTAAAATGGGACTTGAAGGTAGGTAAAAGAGGGAAAAAAGGTCAATAAAATTTAACATATCTAATATTATTATAAAATGACTCAAATTAATTACATTGAAAATAAATAGGTATTATTTATCATATTTTAGCTTATATAAATTAAAATAATATTAATTATTATTTAAATAAAAATCCAGTTTTAAACAATAACGCAATGTTTTTCACAATTCATAAAAAATTGAATGTTTTCACAAAAATAACAAAAATTCAACATAACCTAATTTAAACATTCCAAATTAAAGAATGAAGTGCTTTTTGAAAAAGAAAATTTAGAAAATTTCAAAAATTTGATATTACTATTCATAACAGCTAGTTTTATTGGTCGTGGTGTGTTAAAACTCCAGGTTGCGTAAAACGCAAGATATTGCCTTATTCAAAGGGGAACGTACCGTGGAAGAATGGGGTGTTACAATATTCCCTCATTGAAATAATTTTGTCAAAATTTTTAGAATTTAACAATATAAAAATATTCGGGAGTTTCTTCATCATAAGTTCATCAGGTTCCTTGGTTTCCTCCCCCAACTTATGGTTTCTCAATATAACTTTTACCAAATGAGTCATATGATTTCTCAACACTTGTTCTCCAGTATCTAGAATCATGAATGGATCTTCACAATAAGATAGATCAGGTTCCAGTTCTATTTCTTAATAGGTGAATACATGCGTTGCGTCAGGCATGTATTTTCTCAACAGTGATATGTGGAACACATTGTGAACTTTAGAGAGACTTGGTAGCATTTCCAAACAATAAGCAACAACTCCAATTCATTATAGCATTTCGAAATTTCCGATGTACCTGAGACTTAATTTACCCTTCTTATTGAATCGTATAACACTCTTCCATGGAGATACCATCAAGAAAACCTGATTACATTCTTGAAATTACAAATCCTTCCTTATGTTAATGGCATAAATCTTTTACCAAATTTGAGCTGCTTTTATGTGGGTTTGGATAATCGTTACCTTTTCTATTGTTTCCTCAACATGTTTTGGGCCTATGAGATTTCTTTCAGCAACATCATCCCAACAAGTTGGTCTGTAGAATCTCTTTTCATATAGCTCTTCATATGGTGCCATCTTAATACTTGAATGGAATCTATTGTTATAGGAAAATTTTACCAGAGGTAAATAATAATCCCACATACCTTGATTGTCATGTGAGAAAGATATCAACATGTCTTATAAGGTTTGAATAGTCACTTATGATTTTAAATCAGTTAAAGGGTGGTACGTATTGCTTAAATGAATTTCAGTATCCAAGGTCTTGTGAAGACATTTGTAGAATCTTGATGTAAAATGGCGATCATGATCAGAAATAATCGATAGGGGTAGTCCATGATGTCTTAAAACTTCATTAATATATGATCTTTCTAAACATTAAATTGGTAAATCTTATCTTATATCAAGAAAATGTGATGACATGGTAAGATAATGAACAATGAACCATATTTCATCATTCCTTCTAGGAGCCTTTCATAGTCCCATGAGAAATTCCATAGTAATATCATCCCATTTCCACATAGGTAGGGAAAGAGGTTGCATGACTCATCTAGGATGCCGTCTTCTAGCCTTCACCTATTGAAAGACCATACATCTTGACATTTATTCAGAAATCTTAATATTTATGTTGTCCCACAAAAAATGTTCCTTCAAATATTTATACATCATAGTTCTCCCTGGGTGTATAACGAAATTGGAGCTATGAGAATCATCCAACAATTTCATTTTTTAGATCAGGAATATCATGAACACAACGTCTCTTCCAAAATTTCAAAATCCTATCTTCATATATGAAGTTGATCGATCACCCATCATTCAAAAATATAATTTTCTTTTTAAACTTTTAATCATCAGTCTGAGAACTCTTTATCCTTTCTAGTAAATATGGTTTATCAATCATTAGAATAGTTATTGATGTCTCACCTTCCATGGATATTCCTATATCGTTTTTTAATAGATAAATGAACATATGAACCCTTTTAACTCTCATTTTGTTCAAAACACCATGATCCTTTCTGCTCAAAGCATCTGCCACCTTATTTTCCTTCCCCGAGTGGATGTGTATAGTGAAATCATAATCGATTAGTAGTTTGATCCATCTTCTTTTCCTCATGTTGAGTTATTTTTGTGATAAAGTATACTTTAAACTCTTATGATTAGTATATATCTCACATTTTTCACCATAGAGATAGTGTCTCCTTATCTTCAAATCAATGGTTAGGACTTCTAACTCAATTTCTTTATTGGGATAGTTTTGTTTATGAATTTGTAGCTGTCGTGATGCATAGGCAATAACATTATCATTTTGCATAATGACACAACCAACTCTATTCTTTGAAGCATCACTATAAATAAAAAACCAATCATTCTATGATGATATAGTAAATATAGGATCATTGAATAATATTCGATTCAGTTATTCAAAACATTCTTCACACACTTTTTTCCAAACATATTTAACCCCTTTACCTGTGATCTTGGTTAATGGGTTTTCCAATCAAGCAAAATTCTGGACGAAATGCTGATAATAACCTGCTAAACTAGTAAAACTGCATACCAAAGTTATACTTGTCATTGTTGGCCATTCATAGACTTCCTTTTCCATTTAAGGATCAAAACAATTCTATCCTTAGAGACAATATGGACAAGAAATGAAATCCCCTGAAGCCAGAACTCATGCTTTCTAAAATTCCCATATAATTCATTTCTTCTGAGGGTTTTCAGAATAGTGGGAAAGTGATTTTCATGATCTTCATAGATTTTGTAGTAAAACAAGATATCATCAATAAATACAACTATAAATTCATAAATATATTCCTTGAAAACTCTATATTTTTGATTAATGAAAATAGAGGGTGCATTAGTCAGTCCAAAAGGAAGTACTGTAAAATTGTAATGCCCGTAAGTGGTTCATAATGATATTTTCTGAATGTATTATTTCTTCACACACAACTAATGATATCCAGATCGAAGTTCAATCCATTAAAAACATTTAGATCCATGAAGTTGGTCGAATAGAACATCAATGAGAGGTAGGGGATACTTTTTCTATAATGTTATAGCAATGTTGTCCCTGTAGTCAATGCACAACCTCATAGATCCATATTTTTTCTTAACAAGAAGAACAGGGGCTCCCCATGGAGAAACACTAGGGAGAATAAATCCTTTATTAGTCAATTACTATAGTTGTTTCTTTAGTTCCACTAATTCCACAGTGGCCATTCTTTAAGGGGTGTTCGATATGGGCCTTGAACTAGGAATTAAATCAATTGAAAACTCAATTTCTCATTCTGGAGGATGTCCAGGTAAATAATTTAGAAACAAATCAACATATTCTAGACCAATAGGTAAGTCCTAGATTTGAACACTCCCATAGTTATTTTATTCTCTTCCTAAATAATAATTTAATTACTAGAGCTACTGGGGTTGACCTAGATAAGAATCAGGCAGTGACGTTTCTGCTATAATGATAAGGCACTCTTTATCATCATAGAAAATTTTATCCTCCTTCCTCTTAAAATAAATTTTCGCATCATGGTCTGAAATCCAATCTATATCTAGGATTATATCAAATTAAATCATGGGTATGAAGATGATATATGTAGATAATGAACATTTAAATGCCCTAATGGGAAATAATTCAAAAAAAATTTGTTGCAATGATAATTCCTTTAAGAGTTTTGATTGACAACACCCTGGTTAAATCAAATTGTAAATATCTAATTTTCTCCGAAAACTAGTAATATATAAAATAATTCAATGATCTAGAATCAAATAAAGCATTGGAAAATATTTAGGAAACCATTAAATTACCTTTCACCACATTTTGGGAGCTTTAAACTATGCAGTAGTGATCACATAATCTTGGCATTGATCCCTTTTCCTTTTCTGTGGTATGCTTCCTTGTCACATAAGACATTCGTTTGCATAATGCCCCTTTTCTCTACAATTGTAGCATTAAACTTTGAAAAAATCTTTATTTCCCTTGAAATCACGAGCTTGGTGGCCTTTTTCACCACACATGTGATAGAATCTCATTCCCTTTAAGAAAGTATCGGGGTATTTCCGCCCACATTTACTGTAGGATGGATATTCAAATATTCCCTTCTTCCCCTTATTTCTATTTTCAGAGTGTTCAACATATCTCTTCTTCTCCTATTATTCTTTAAAGTTATAAGACTTAGAGATTTTCTTTTCTATCTTGATAGCATATAAGACAATATCTTCGTAAGATGAAAAGGATTGTGAGACTAATGCTCAATGAAGAAATGGGTTTTACCCATTAATGAATCGACCAATATTACTTCTTGGGTTCCATATATAATTTGATGCATGCCTTGATAACATTCTAAAGCTTTCCACATACTTTTCAACATTCTCATCCTCCATTTGCATCTAACTCAGAAATTTTTTTCCATATATTGTTGATGCTCACGTGGAAAGTATTTTTCTATGAAAAAAACATTAAACTACCCCCATTAAATATTTTATACTTCTTAATCTTCCTTTATGTTCTGAATTAATGACCACCATTGATCTGCATATCCTGTGAGGTGATAAACTTCCATGAAAACATTATTTCTTTCCCTACTCACCAAAGCATGAAATATTTTCTCTAGAAACGTATCCATTTCTCAGATACAAATGGATTTTTAATCCCATTGAATGTTGGTGGTTGTTTTCTTATGAAGAGGTCTAACATTGATCCTCCACATTGTGGATCAGGGTGTTTCATATAGGTAAGGTTATTATTCTTATACTTAGTGAGTTTTCCCAGTTTGTTGATAAGCTGATCAGCACTAGTTGCATCACCATATCCACCATAATTATATTGAGTAGGAGGGAAATCCCTACCTGGAGTATGTGTGTTGATACGATTTCATTTCCTTCCACTAGGAACCATTTGTAAACAATGTCATACACTATATTAGTTTATGATTGCAATATATAATACTAAACTTGTCAAATACTTAACAAAAATTGAATAGTTTATGGATATAATCCATAATCATAAAAAAGATTTATTTGAGGAGGTATATACTAATAAATATTTAATAATGGTTTGTAAAGGAAATGTGAATTATCCTAAGCATATACCTGAGAGTATCGTAACCAAGAGTGCAGCAAGGCCTGTTGTCGTGTACTAGGATACCACAGGTCATGACCAAAACTCCTTGTCAGAGTTTTCTCTCATATATACAAATTTGCCTGACCAACCTCTACCTGATCATATCTAGACAGGGATGTATTTCATGGAAAATACATAGAATCTCTACATTACCAAAATTTTATGAAGTTCTTCTATACTTATCCTCAAAGTCTATCGTAGTGTAATGTTCTCTAATCAGAGTTTTTCCTATGTATAGCTTCCATGTTTTTACTAAAATTCCTCTGATACTATCTTTAATTCCCTAACCCCGGTTACCAAGAATCTATGCATTATTAAATATCATTTTCATGATCAAAATGGATAAAATCCTGAAAGACTAATTAGTTTAGTAGCCTTGGAAGTACTAGATACAAACATATGTTTTACATCACATCATGATATCAAAAACAAAAACATTTTTCCCCCATGTACACAATAATATCCCTTATCCTATCCCTACAGGTCAACCATAAAATACATCTTCACATCTTGGGAAAAATAGAACACAGAAAGGTGTGAGCTCATATGCTTAGTAAGGATAACAATATAGTATGAACTTTCATAAATAAGAATAAACATTTAAGGCAATGTATAAGACTAAAACATAATCATTTTAAAATTAAACATCATCATAATAGGGAAAATTTAAATCAAATAATTCCATTTACTTATTAACATGGATATTATACTAGTCAAATAATAACATGCAATAACAATAGCCAATTTCATAATGATGGAATGCATAATACCAGACATAATAACGACATTATAAAGGTCTCATGCCTAGACAATAAATAAATATTTTATAAAGGCCTTGTGAAAAAACAATAATTTGTCTCATGAGACCTATCGATTCATCGAGGAGATATAGCAATTACCACATGGCACTGACTAAGTCCAATGCATTTATCATATGAAAAGGATGAAATATAAAATAATCATTGGTATTAAAACTATCTTATGAAATATTAATACATTAACCATAAACCGTGAATGGTATATAAATAAAACATCCAAATTCAAACATATCAAAAAACCATCAATAGAATATAGAAGATTTTTATCATAATAAATAGACTTCAAACAAGTTTAAAATCCATTAAAGGATGTTGACATAGATGAAATAAAAATTATTTTAGAGAAATATCACTTTATATTTTGAAATAATTTAAAAGTCACATAATTATTAAAGAAAACATTTATTTTTAAAATATTCTTATATTCTTATAAGGGATGATTCATAGGTTCTATAATAGTGGAAAAGAGCTACACTCACCATATAAGTTAAAAAAGCATTCCTTCCTTAATTATGTCAAAAAGGATGTAATGGACCCTATTTGGAAAACGAAAAAAAAGATTCCTTTATAAAAATTCTATAAAAAGTAAAAAAAAATAATGTAAATGACTTTAAAACATAGTCTAGGAAATAGTAAAAAGTTTTGAAATACATTTTTAAGAGACATATATGTGGATGATAAAGAGCTTATAGTAGATACTCACATATAAGCAACCTCAGATAATGAAGAGATTATAGAAACAACACTAACCCTTTACTTTTCCTTGGTTGAGGGTATATTATAATTATTTATAACAGATAAATAGTTGTTATTAACATATAAAAGAACCACATACCTAAATATGATATTATATATGATATTATAATATTACTTTGTAAATAATATTTTATTATTATCACTGTTTCAGGTGTTAACTGATTCATTTTCCTTTATAGGTTTTGTCATGTAATTCATGTTTGTTATGGATAAGATGTATTTAATTAATATCCAAAATGATATTATGTTTTTAAAAATTATTTTTAATCATAAAATTAAATTTATTCTTGAATGGTTACGATGATTAATGAATCTCATTGCGTTTGTGGAGATGGTAATCCGTACATACGCACAAGTGACAATACCATTCTATTGATGATGAAATTTTATGAAATTGGGTGGTATATAATATATACAGAATCCTAAAAATGTTACATTTATTATTTATATCAGGTATACTAATTATTATACCCATCCAAATAATGAAGTGTTTGAATAAAAAACTACACCACAACGTGGAGACGGTAAGCTGTATGTACGCACATATGGTGAATTTTCATTAATTGGATGGATAGAATAATGAATATATTTGTAACATATTTATAATAAAATAAAACAATTTATAGGTTAATGGAGTTATTATTTTGGTAGGGAAAAAACAAATAAAGAGGAAGTGGAAGAAGAAATGAACTTTGAATGAGGTGGTGACATTATTACCTCTTCTTCGGGTGTTTCCTTCTGATTAGATCAAAAAAGAACCATAGGATGGATTTTTTATCAATGTAAGACCTCTAGGTAGAATTTAGGGTAGATGGGAAGATATTTGAATAGGTAATTGAAGAGAAAAATCGCTTGGAGGTGTGATTTTGAGAGAAGGGAAGTAGCCTTTTATAAGAGAGGTGAGGGTCACTTTAGTAAAAGCTTGAAATATTATTTTATTATACAATAATATACGGTTTATAATGTCTTTAGAAGTATTTATTTTATGTATAAGGTAGGGATGGGTCTAAAAACACTCAAAAAATATGTTTTAGACAGGTTTAGGTCACCATATTAAGCTTATCTGTTTTATTTAACTCTTGGTTAAATAGTTTAACATTTACCATGTCTCCTTATATCTTTATATATTTTTTTTAATAAACTTACTATAAAATTTCAAGAAATGAAAAAGTGGTTCATTAATGACATATCTATTATTATATAATTAATTTTGCCAATCATCATATTTTTAGGACTATTATATCATTTTATATTATTGTATTTGTTTTAAAGCCTCATTTCTGTCAATTTTGACACTATTGGGTACTTTGATTTCTGTTAAAGTCCTAACAACTTGATTACTTTGAAAAAAATTATTTAATAAACCATAACATGTCATATTAACATAAAATATTCTTGGAATTCATCAAATGTAACAATTTATATTTATTGGGATATTGATAATATCAATAATTTTAATATTTCATTAATAAGGTAATTACCGCATCATCATTGTGTCATAATTAAATTTAACGATTTAATGACTAAAAATTATAAATAAAATACCATAATGTAGGAAATATTTTTATCTTTCTAATGAGTATTTATAGTATAATTTATCATATGTATAAACCTAAAATAAAATATTTTTAGTTATGAAAATCTGAATTTAACACTTTAAACTCTTCTTTAAATAAAATAATAAAAAATGTCTTAATCTAATCCAAGTGAAAAAAAGATCATATTTTATTCCTAAGGTTGATTTTGGTCAAAATAGACTTATCCAATAGAATTAGGACATGTTTTAGGGTAAAAACAAAATCATTTTTACCTTTAATTACCCTATTTACCTTTAACTGTGGTAAATAAAAGTAAAAAGTTACTATTCACCAAAACTTATTTTCATCTTATTGAACAAAATTTTACATAATGATATCAACTGTGTTTCTCAGATTTTTGAAATTCAATTAAAAAAAGTGGTAAAATTACATTTTATTCAAATTTTCAAATGTGCCTAGAAGGTGGGTAAATGATGGTAAATAGTTCAATAAAATTTTATATATCTAATATTATTATAAAATGACTCCAATGAATTATATTGAACATAAATATGTATGGTGTATCTATTTTTAACTAATATAAATTTGGATAAAATAACTAATTATTTAAATTAAAAGTTGGTTTTAAACAATAACACAATGTTTTTCACTATTCATAAAAAAATTGAATGTTTTCAGAAAAATACCAAAAAATCACCCTAAGATAATTTTGGTATTCCGAATTCAAAAATGAAGTTCATTTTGAAAAAATAAAATTTATAAAATTTCAAAAATTGGATATCACTTTTTATAATGGCTAGTTTTAATTTTCGGGGTGTGTAAAAAATCCATGTTGCGTACAACACAAGCTATTTAATTATTCGAATGGAAACATACCATGGAAGCTGGGGGTGTTACAAATTACATAAAGAAATAACCTTGGAGTTATGGATGTTTTCAAAGGAATTTCTATGTTGTTTTACATTTCAAGTTGTAATGCTGAACTTATGTAGGTATATTGATTCTAATGCTACTAAACTACAAGGTCCTTCGGGATAAATATTCCTATTTATATGCTAGTATAATTAAATAAGGCACTAGATCTGGGAGACAAGGGGTGGGTCCTTATACCACAATATGGTGACTATAACCCATATATCTAAGATGAATTGAGGGAATGATTTCCCCAAATCTAAAGTAAAAAACATGACAGTTATATATACTAGAGTAAATAGTTGAAAAGATTATTATATTCTATAAAATAATTAACAAATAATGGAAACCAAAAAACTCAGTAGTAGAAAAATATACATGTGAAATTATAACCACAAAGAAAAACCAAAATAGAAAAAATAAACTAATTCATGTGAAAACATTGGTAGAATCCCACCGAATCACAACCAGCTACCCATATTACCTGATAGAATATCACACAACCACAATTTGGTTCATGGAATTTACCTGCATAAAAATACATGTCCAGGTCTACACACTTAACAATAGGTACACATGGTGTGAGGTAACAGTCTTAGTGGGGTCCTACCCAGGTTTATATAATGTCTTTGAAAAATAATCCATACATGTTCAAATTTAAAAACAAATTAAGGAATGAATTTTTTTAATGAATTTCATATCAGAAGCATAGAAAACTAATTTAAAATCCAATTTTTAACATTTAAAAGTAAAACATGTAAATAAAATTGAAATCATTTCATTTAAACATATAATAGTAGATATACAATGGTAAGAAAATCATGCACCAGATATCTTATCATATCCATGGTAGCACAAAAACAACACAAACCAAATGTGTCCCAAATCAACCAATAATCAAATGTAAAATCACACAAATTGTCAAAATAGGTTAGGGTAGCCAGGAAAATCATACCAAAAATAGAAAATTGTGTACACATCAAGAATCAAGACATATGAATCGATTCTAGAGAGTATAGAAACACCTAAGTAAATGAACCCGAAATAGGTCTGCCAAATCCATAGAATAATGGGAATATGGAGTATAGGATAGGCCCATGAGAAAACCCTCCAAAATTATAGAATATATATTACTATAACTTCCACATAATAACATAATTCATCCCATGTCCTATAATTCCCAAAACCAGTTCACCAAAAAATTTATTCATTTTATGCTTTGAAAACCATTTCACAAAACTATTTCTTAGTACATTGAAAACACTTTTCTTTTAGCAAATATATGGGAAGAAATTATTTTATAAATTAGAATTTCCACAAAAAGTGAATTATTATAATTACTTATTTTATTAAATAGTTATTCAAAACATGATAATTTATGTTCACCGAAAAAGGGTAGAGATAGAACCACCTACTTCAATATTGGGTTGCACATGCCCGCATCGGAACCATCCATAAGAAAAGATTTAAAAAAACAAAGAAGGTACTAGGAACAACATAGATATAATATAATGGATCCAATTAAAGAAAAGGGTTTATAGAGAAGTGTAAAAAAAATATCTCAATAATTATCACTCACCGTACTACTGCTAATAATGATGACAACCCTCGAAACAAGTTCCCACAATTGATCAAGAGTTGAACAATATGAAACATTTCCATCGTTCAATATATATGATTTCACAACACAAATACACTACCATGATCAGATAAATGAAGAAATAGAATGTTTTTCTAACCCATAGAGATGCAATCCAAACACAATAGTAATCAATCACTGAACATATCAATCTGGATTAGATGAAGACTGTCAAAATATCTGTGAATCTTTATTGGTTGAAATACAATGGAGAATAGGTTAGATGAATGAATGATCAGATGAAATTGTTCCCTAAATTACAACACTATGACATTTAACCAGCATGTAATTCCACTATACATCATGTAATAATTGAGACATAGATACCATAAAATTCCATCAAATTTTTATTAGAACCCAATATTTTAAAATCACATGGCATGGAAACCATACATAGATTGTAATCAAATCACTTTTTTTCCTCAGGTTCATGAAATCTTCCCTATTGAACATACACATCATATACTCCCAATACTAGGTGTCTATTTCTCCTAAAAACTATAAATACTGTAGGTTAAATAAACAGAAACAAACCCAGACATTCAGCAAACTTGGTCTTGACCCCACCATGCCATTACATACTTATAACCAGACTCCATTAATTCAAACAAACATCCACATCCAAACATTTGTAAATTTTACTCAAAAAATATTATCTATCAGGGAGGTTCCTATGAAACATCCAATTAAAGAGGAAAACTATAAAATAGATGAAAAAAATTTGAATGTGTGTTAGTGGATGTTTTAAACTCAACCCCATAAGAATTTACATACGAAATATTTCCTTTGTGTTAATGAAATGTAGTAATGAGTTGAGAAAACAATTCCCTTTTCATCCAATCATACTCCAATGTTTTATAAGAATATGATATGTTCCTCCATAACACATTGACCAAAAGAATGGATTTCCCATGAAAGACATTATCTTGAGATTCAATGGTCTCAACTTGCGACACAACAATTTAAACATCATTCTCTAACTCAATTTCTTCCCATCTCAGCATGTGAGAGGGATCATAATGGAATTTCATGAGATGTGATATGTGGAAAAAATCACAATTACATACCATATATGTTGGTAGATACATCCAATATGTTACCATCCAAGGATTCTAAATTACGTAAAACAACCAAAAAATATCATGGAGCCAACAATCTCTATTTTCAAAGCCAAAAATGACCCAATCATGGAGAATCAATTAATAAAACCTAGTCATCTACTAAAAAATCAGAATAATGGATCCATTTATCCTTATATTATTTCCATATAATCTATGTTATAACCAGAAATAAATATATATCTTGAATTATGAATAATTTCTCCTAAATAACACAATATTTCCAAAGAATCTCTACCCACCTTAAACCAATAAAGAGTTGATATGCATGAGAACCCATAAAAAGCCTCATTAGGATCCATTATAATTGGTTACTGATAACTATTTTTATATGAAAACTAAAACATTCCTAGTTTTTTTATCCCATTATCCATTGATATCTTAGATAGAGTCACAAATAATTTCCTACAAATTCAAAATATTAAACTTCACATGACCGTCTCTATGTTGATGATAATCTATGTTGAACCCAGCCTGAGTCCCCATGGCCTCTTAGATACTTCTCTAGAATATATAGGTATACCTAGTATCCCTATCAGAAATAATGGAAGTAGGATCAATATGTAAAATAAAAAATTCCTGAACATACATGATACTCTGATATTCAACGTAATTGTGTCTTTGTTTCAAATAAACTCTATTCACTTTTTCAACTGATCAACCACCTCCCTGATAGAATTTCAACGTTGAGGTGTCCATGGTAATCCAATGAAATCCATACATACCTCATCCAAAGTTGAAACCAAAACCAGAAAAAGCTAGAAAACCCAATAATTTTTCAAATACTCTTCCTTAATTAGTTGGAAACTGTAATAGTGGGACAACAATTAGTAATGTCATGCTTCATGCATGGACTCCCAAATCATTATCACATTTCATAATAAATCTCTTTCTAACCTATTTGAAAAACATATAATGAAATATAGAAACCATGAAAAACAAAAAACCTAATAGATGTTGGGATTATAAATATATACCCAAAATTGAGAATACTATATGAACAAGAGACCAGATAGAAATGGTCTCCCCACTATATAGGGTCTCCTGAATACATTTCACGTTGACATATTACAACTAACTTTAGATAATATACTGACTGAGAGATGATGTTAACAAACTGGTGTTCATAAATGTACCTACAATATACCTTATGTGCATCTATAATAAAGTGATAAATAATCCCCATACAGTTTCATTCTTCATTCAATTCAAGAACATATTTCAAGGGAACTTTTCTGCTAAGAGTGTCTGTAGTGATTTTCCACTAATCTAAAGTGTAGTAAATATCAATATATAATTTTTTAATATATTTCGTCCAATTCCACAATCAAATATTCATTTCCATTTGAGAAAGGATATATATCAAACTCATATGGTTAGGAAAGAGTATGAACCTTTCCACAAAATATAGCACCACCAAAACAAAAACACATTAATAAGAATGAACAACTCTAAATGACGAGTGGTGTAATTAGTCCATCGTGGTAGAACATGATGAGAGGCTCAATCCACCACATTATCATCCTGCATAATCACCTCACCCAATCTAACGTCATTAGAATCAGATAATTCTACATACCCCTTACCTTCTATAGGTTAAATAAATATAAAAGTAAAAATCAGAAGTCGATTTGGTTAATCCAATGAGGACTAAAATATTTCATCCCATATGAATTTTACACTATTGCTGGTATGATTAGTTAATTTTAATTCAAATATTTTTAAATCCTTGACCATCCATTGATAGTATCTAACATGACCTTTGGTGCTCAAAATAGCAATGGAAATTCTATGGTTCTTCCCATGAAAAAAATCCATTACCTCTATAGGATCAAATGATTGGCCATTCTTATAAATCATGTTCCCTAAGAATTTCAATTATTCAACCCATTATTTTAATTTTAAAATAATTCCATAAAAATAGTGAGTTCTACATATTATAAAAAAAACAAAAATTTTGATTGTACACATTATCAAATATTGAGTAAACCAAAATATCATTCATAAACACCACCGTAAAAGATTCAAGATGCTGATGGAATATCCTTTCATCAATTCCATAAAAACTATAATGGATTTACTGATACAAAATACAATTAAAAGACATTAATAATGGGCATGCATTATCTATAAATCCGTCTTCAGAATATCAAATCCTAAACACTGAGCTGATGAAAATTCGATAGAAGGATAGTCATCAAAAATACAATTCATCCGGTTTATATGATCAGTGAAAAATATGCACCCAAGGTAAATGATACATGTTAATAAATGTTACCTAAATAAACATTTAATAATACCTAAAAAATTAGATTAATCCATCTTCTTTCTGGGAAAATAGTATCAGGGATGACCAAGGTGAAACAATATATTGAAAAAAACTCTTTTCTACCATATCATCCAACTAAATCTTGATCAATTTCATATCTTATTGTCTAATAATATAAGAACATATAAATATAAACTAAACACCATTCACTATATCTATTATAAACTCTACCTACCTCTGTAGTGGAATCATGGAGAAATAGTATGGGAAAGATTTTTGAGAATCTCATAACATAGTGTAAAGATAAACAAAAAAAGAGAAATCATTAGGAAAAACTAATACACTAGACAAAAAAATCTTGTGCTCTATGAGAGAAGGTATTTCACAATGAGTCCTCAAATATTACTCTCCAAAAAATACCCACAATATTACATCAATAATAAGAAATGATGTATTCAATAATGAAGATCATCATCTTCACAATGTGAAACAAGTAAATACATCATGATGATAAAATCAAATATTTCATGATTGAGAATATGATAATCCCAAAATAACTCCATATTAGCAATCAATAGTTCATAAGTACACTCAAACACCTTATCTTTACTCTTCCAAATATGTTTCATGATCTCTATAACAAAGGACAAGATATTTATTTTAATATTAATACTACAAAAAATGGAAAAATTTAATGAGTGGGAACAATAAATACAAAATAAATATATTTATGTTGAGGATGTTATTGGAACAATGGTTGTTCATTGTTGGAAATTGAGTATGGTTTGTGCGTGTTGTCAATCCTCACATGGAATATAATGTAGTTCAAAAGAAAATGTATCATGTAGTTTTATACTATTGTCATCTTTAATTGTAAGATATATTTCCTTATGAACTCCCTGATCTCCCATGTGAGTATTGAACAAAAAACAAAATCCATTTTCCATTTCCAGAAAATAAATTACCTGGCTCCAAAAATTTCTATCAGAGGGAAAAGGTTTATGGCGATAAATCTTTCCATTGATATAACATAGAATTCAATTAATGTAAGGGGAGACCCCCACATTGATGGAAGTAACTTTCAGATATGGAAAAAAGGATGACATATCATCTAATATCTTTTGGCATGGATGTACAATTTCCACAGAATAAGGAATAAATTCCACTTATCCAATAGGGTTATATTTGACTGATACATATAGGAAAATACCTGATGTAGATTATAATCCACAAAATTTCATCACTACAGCACTTTCCGGTCAAATCAATCTAATGTTGATGAGTTGTACTTTAGATAATAATATATGGGAGAAACTGGATAATATGTATAATGAAGACAAAAATGTTAAGGATTCAAAAAATCATTTCATGTATAATAGGTTTCATGACATACAAATGAACCCTGATAAAAATGAAGATACCTTTTTCAATTAAATTATTGATGTTTTTGAAGGTATATGTTGACTTAGTGAAGAAATCAAAGACATTGACATTGTGATGAAAATATTGAGAAGGCTTTCAAGTATCTACAATGAAATGGTGTGATCTCTTGAGGAAATGGAAATATGTATGCATTCTATAGGTGATATTCTAAGTAGCCTAGTGGCATATTAAATGATATTCAAACCTAAAAATTCAACAACTCAAGTAGGCAACGAAATTGTTTTCAAAGCTATCTATAACATTGAGGTTTCTGGAGATACAGTTGATGAAGATAATGAAGAAGATGAAATTCTTCAAATTCATTAAATTAAATTCATGAGAGGAAAATGAAGATTTGATGGAAAGCTTCCCAGGTCCTATTTTCATTGTGGCGGAGTTGGGTGCATTGCCTCTCAATGCATAAGGAAGCTTGATGATGAAGAAAGTGAAGATAGAAATTCACAAAAACCTCAGAAAAGGTTTATCAAAATGGAGACTTCAAATATTGAAAGAATGTACATAGGATGGTTTTTTTATGTAAATAATAACATGATGATAAAAATTATTTGAGGAAGAATAACAAGCGTTTAAATATAGAACCCACATGTCTATTATGGCTACAATTGAAAATTAAGAATTATCAAAAGATAAATCTAGAGATAATCAATTGATTGATGATAATGTTCTCAATTTTAAACTTAATGATAAAATGGGAAGGCTGTATAATAAATGGAACAAATGAAAAAACTGAATAGAGGTTATTGAATAATAATATGAATATGTAGACCATCATGAAGCTGAAATTAAATAACTGGAAAGAGTAGGGAAAGAACCGTCAACAAACATTAAGAGTAAAAATCATTTAGTGGAAATGATGACCAAAATTGAAGAATAGGAAAAGGCCATAAATCTACCTACATCTAGATCAGATAAGAATACCAAGAATGGTGAGGGTCTGAAAAAAACGTTGTTAATCTTAGAAGAAAAAATGAAAGTTTTTCAAATTAAAAGGAAACAAAGAAGAAAAAATAGTTTGTAAGATTCTCAAATTCTGAGTTGATAGAGAGAGCCATGAATGGTTCCTGAGGAGTAGAGAAGACTCTAGATGATAAAATATCCACATGCAAGGGAAAAGGGGAATTGGTTATGAGGTTGAAACATCATAGGCTGCAAAAAAGATGGACCAAAATAAAAGTAAGCTGAATGTTGGACATATCTCAAATTTTATGGATTCCTTAACAAAAAATCCCCAAATTACAATCAATAGGTGAATATATGGGCACAACTATACTTATTGAGCATCATATCCCTCCCCATTTCCGAAAACATGTTTTTTAAACTCTAGAGTATACTCAAAATAGAACAAGGCTTTATATGTGAGAGACGAAGACACCATATAAGTTGTGGAATGGAAGAAAGCCCAATTTGAATAATTTTTGTATTTTTAGAAGTAAATGTTTTATCTAAAACAAATAAGGGAATCATGGAGTGTATGGTTATGATATATATTATGTAATATTAAATAGACATTCAATGAATAAATAATCATACAAATGTTTAAAAAAAATATTTTAAAATGCATGGAAATTAGTGATGTTAAGATTATTGAATATGAGATAAAAAATGATTAAAAAATTATTATGCTGATATGATATATGATTAGCTGTAATTTTTCCATGGAATATATGAAAATATAAAATTAGAGGAACAAGTTTGAAACATTCAGGGGTGACAATATGTTGTTGATTCAGAACAAGAATCATAAGAGAAACCATGGAGGAAGAAAATTCTTCAGATCCTCATAGGATAAATCAAAGATTAGATATTGATCAATACAACATAATTAGGGAGAGGAATGCACACACATAGACAAGGAAAATGCATAGCAATGTACATTATTCCTTTCTATCAGTTGTGTAAACATCCTCATTTTGTGAAGCTATAAAGGTTGAATCACGAGTTAAATAAATGAATGATGAGTTTGATAATATTGGAAAGAACCATACATGGTATCTTTTTATGAGACACAAAATTTATAATGCGTGGATATTTATAATTAAATTCAATGAAAATGGAAATGTGATCAGAAATAAGACTCGATTAGTGTGTAATGGATATTCATAAATTAAAGGTGTGGATATTGAAGAAGCAGTTCCTCCAAAGGAGAGACTGGATTCAATCAGGCTTTTAATTTCCATGATAATTCAAAGGGGATACAATTTGTATCAAATAGATGTTAGAGAATTTTTCTTGAATGGTGTTCTTAAAGGAGAAGCCTAAATTGAAAAATCTAATTGTTTTATTCATGGTAATTATGAAATGAAGGTTTGATTATTGAAGAAGACATTATATGGACTCAAACAGAAACCACTAGCATGGTACTCTCTTCTTAATTCATATATAAATAAGCTAAGATTTAGAGGAGGATGAGTTGATAACAATATCTACATGAAGAATTCTCAAATAGATGAGTTCATGGTATTTTTGTACATAAATTATATAATATTAGGTGGAAGGAGGTAGGGATATGTGGATGAATTTTACAATAACATGAAATCAGAATTTAAAATGTCTATGATCAATAAAATCACATAATTATTATGTTTAAAAGTGATTTATAGAAAATAATGAAATTGTATTTCACATAAAAAGTATGCATGGGATATTCTGATGAAATTCAATATGAATGATTCCAAACTGATATTGTATCTGATTGTGGTTAGGGAAAATAATTAAGAAATCATGAATATGGGACATCTATAAATAATACCGTGTATAAGATAATCATTTAATGATTATTCTAATTGACTATGACATGGCCATATATTGTATTTGCAACTTGATTAACGAACTCTGTTCAATGTAATGTGACGGAATAATATATGGTGATAATGAAAAGAATCATGATGACCTATATATTTCTCTTTCAAGAGATAGTGACCTCTCAAATTTTTTTGACACTGACTGGGTTAGATATGTTGTTGATAGAATGTAAAAAAGTGGTGGATAGTTATCTATTTGAAAAAATGTGTTGGATGGTTGAGTAGAAAATAGGAAAGTACATCTCTTATTACTACTGAATTGGAGTATAGCTCATCTACAAGCTCTTGGACTCCACTATTATGGATGTTGTAACAAATAACTGATATTAGAGATGAGGTGAAACAACCAATTATAATTCAGTGTGACAACAAGAGTGTGGTTAATCATAAAAATAATCCTATATAGGATTCTTGTACAAAATATATTGAAACATGATATCACTTAATCAAAGAGATGGTTGAAAAATTCCTGATTAAAATGAATCATATTAGAACTGATGACCTTGTGGCTGATATTCTGTAGAAGGCATTGGAATCAAATGTTTTTGAAAAACATTAGCTGAACATTGGCGTTCTTCCACATCCCGGTGCATGAGGATGTAATAAAATCCCCCTCTCCTGAGTTGTGCTAACTGTTTTAATCTATTTTTGAGTGTGATGCTAGTTTATGGGGGAGATACTATCGAGGGGAGTATGTTTTGAGCTGTAAAAGTTAGAGATAGGTTATTTGGTTATATTTCAAATGGGTGAGAATGGAAAAATACAATGGGACAGAGGATAAGAATAATTTTTTTGTTTGTATGGGAATAGAGAATAAATAAATTTAATGAGTTACAAAGGAGGAAATTGATAGTGGAGAAAAAAAATTCGATGTTATGAGGGAAATGTTCAGGGAATGTAATTCCTTTATGACAAGATTAGAGCCTAGATTAGACATATTTACACATTCCAAAACATGAGAACCAAATTATTTATTCCTCAATAGTTTTTTTCACATATTATTTCTTATGTAGAAAAAATATGTTGGATGTGTTTTTTCATGCATATCGAGTTTTGATAATGGATGGGGCTCTATTGAATTTATTTGAAGATTTAAAAAAAACCAAAATGGGTATATTGTGTATCATGAAGTAATAAAGAATATTTATGGTGATCTAGTTTATAGTGTCAAGAATAACAAAAAAAAATAATTTGAGCATCGATAATGGTGACAAAGATATATACGACAATAAAAATTAGAGCAACGCAATGGGTGATGGTTTGAAAAAATATCTGTAGTTATGAAAATCATCATGAACAAAAAATTTCCATGAAGCTTCATGATATGAGTATTTTCGTGAATATCTTTTTCAAGGATACAGAGAATCTAATAATAAGTGATGGATTATCCCAAACAATCGAGCCTATAAATATGAGGCAACCCCACTTCACCTCTAAAGAGTTTTTCAAGGAAAATCTAGAAATTATATGATTTTGTGAATCTAAGGGAGCATGAAGAATATAGATTTCTATAGGATATTTAGAATCAGAAAAATGATAATGGTATTCACCGATTCCAATGATTTTAACTAAAGTGTTCTTCATGATGATGTAGTATTCGACATTGACGCAGTTGTCCTAACGAAGGCAGTTTGTTCTAAGATGGATGTAACCATTGTGAAGGAAATGTTTTGGCAAAGTTAGTGAGAATCAAAAATAAGTATCGTGAAAGGATTTATTGAACATTAGTTTTAAGAGGATAGGTCTTTTAGGGTGTATCAACTCAGTTCTATGTTTAATGAAGAGTCTCATGCTAGATGGAGAAAATGTATTTAATGACAATCCATTGAGGTAACCTTTATGTAGATAATATTAGTTATAATTCTATGAAGGGATTGATCTTGTGGGATTCAACAGGAATTGTTTTGAGGGATGCAGTTTTCTATCCCAAAAACCCTGTAAAGGTAGTGTACCTAATAGATACATAATGCGTTATAACTTTTATACTCCACATCTAGTGAATATTAGTGGATTTAGGTACGAATGAAATACTATCGGTGTATTCTCCACGGACTAACCCTTATTGGTGAATCAAATAAAATTGACATGTTTTCATACTATTGGTGAATTATTTAATTATTGAAAATTACAATCAGACTGGTTTAATAGGTTCCTTACAATGTGGGAAGAATATGTAACACTTGAGATGAAAATGTTGACACCCTGATTAGCCTTCCCCTCTTAAGGTGTTCTGGGACCCCTCACACGAAATAAATATGATACCTCTAAGTGGTGTCATACTCATTTCTACCTCCACTAGAAACTCATATAATGTGTGAAGGTGATTCACTCATAAGGCCTACGAATGGAGTGTTGTCATCACTAAAACATATCACTTCCCCAATTTAGCCTTTCGATCCAATGATCCACGAAAACATGGATGTATTTAAATATCATAATAGAAGCATTATAGATGACCATAACATCCATAGCTATTATACATCTTAATAGGTTAAGGAATATAATGTCGTGTGTGTGTGTTTCCAACCATGACACAATGATATAAATTTCTAGGGACAACACTAACTACAACTAGGAGTTTTGAAGATTCATGTATTCGAGAACAACCTCCATCACTCCAGTGAAGATGTTTCCACTTTATCTTCTATCCCGGTGTGCCACAAATGCTTCCACATAATATAAGAAAAGGTGAATTATAACCAAAATTTCCTACAATATTAATTTATGCAATTATAATGTTTCCCACTATCTCTGCATAGGTCAAAACTGTTTAAATAATTACTGATGATCAGATATATGGTCACAAACCCTATATGTACTTCTGAGAAATTAGTATGAAATTATTTACAAGCTATGGTGAGAAATTAACTATGTTAGAATACAGATTTGTGTACAACAACACAGAAATATCTCCCAACATAAAATATTGGAAGTGCATATAATTTCAACCATAAATGATTCCAGATAAAATTGTTTGAATACGGTTATTTTAAAACCCTTCCAGTCCAATCCCACACACTTATCCACTTATAACATGTAATCCCCCCAAATATTTCTAGGAACCTCAAGTATGAACACTACACACATCACCTTGATACCCTCAGGGGAATCCAAGATGTCAATGAAATAATCATTCTTGAAAATCTAGTCCTTTTTATATTGAGGTTAATTCATTCCATTAACGGACATTTTCATCACACAGATGAATTCCCATGATAAATATATCTCTCAAAAAGCTCATGAAGGTACATTAATAAATGCATCATGAACATGTGGAACATTTTTATCAACATATCAACCATTTCCCATGACAACCTCAATGAAATTATGATCCACAGAAAGATTACCTTAACGAGCACCACCTACACCATCCATGTGAACATGTAGAAAATGTTTTATAAGAATATTACTACACAACCAAACAAATGAAATGACTAGAAATATAATATTATTAGTTCAATCCAAAGAACCCACAAAAAAAACTGATATTAATATAAAAATTGAAAACATGAGACACAAATCCATACATCCAATTGTAACTAGTCTCTCATCACATTAAGAGTGGGCTAGGATCATCCCATAATAAACTTCTCATTTCACGAAAATTATATATCTAGTTAATCAAAAAACCTAATATTAGGAAAAATACCAAAACCTAAGGTTCTAATAACAAATTGTAATGAACCAAACCAAATACCCTCTCTAACTTATAATAGAACCGACCTACATCACAACACAATGGAATTCTCGACTGTACTGGATAATGACTAGAATCTAGGAATAAACGATGAACTAAGGGGATGGATTCACCCTAACTAAAGCAAGAACATGATACTTAGATAAAAAATGATAATATAAAAAAGATATATATTTTCCATAAAAAACAAAAAAGTGTTGAAAACTAAAAAATCTGGTGTAGGAACAATACACATGTATAAGTCTAACCACAAATGACTTATAAAATTGGAAAACTAGATACTCCTTGTGATATCATGGGTAGAATCTAATTCTATCCCCACTTTCTACCAAACTCAGATAATAAAAAACCTCATGACCTTACTGAAACACCTTGAATTTTCTTATATATAAATACATAACATTGTCCAAGAACCACTGAATAATTTTGTAGTGTGTAATATAATATGATAAAGGGGTCCCACAGTGGTTTTCCATATCATTTATTTAAACAGTTATAATAGAAAACTCAATTTTTTTAAAAGGTAGGATAATTGTTTTAACACATTTTATATCAATTTCATGAAAAATTAATTTTATTTACTTTTTTCCACATTTCCAAATAAAATAAGTAAATGAGTTTAATTGAATTTAGTAACCATATATCACAACACATATATCATGTCTAAAAAAAGCATGCATAACATAACAAATCAAATCCATGGTAGTACAAAAAAATAGTACAATCCAAAAACATCCCAAATTAGAAAATAAGAATTTGAAATATCAAGCCAAATACCATACATGTTATGTATATATAGGGAAATCATACATAAAATTGAAAATTTAATTGGTATCATGACAGTAGATATATGCATTGAGTATAAATAATAGAGTAAAACCCCAACAAGTGAACCCCCAAAACTTGTCCCAAAAGTCCCTAGATCAACGATCCATGGGAGTAGTCTAAATCCCCACGTGACCCCCACCCATTGTTTATAAGACCTATCCATATACCATCCAAATGAGTACCCATATCTTCCTATGTGATCTGTTTAATAATCCAGTTAACCAAACCATATCATCATTTCAGGAAATAAAAACATCTTTATAATTCACTGAAAATCCATTTTAAATTACCAAAACCATAGAAAAATATCATTTATAAAATAAATTTTCCACAAATTGAAAAAAAATTAGTCATATAATTCAATTACATTTAATACAACAATTTATCCAATTATTAAAAATGATGTTAACCAATAGAGGCTGTAGATAAAACCACCTACCTCAAAACTCAGGTTGCACTCACTAGTAAGGAAACCAACTACAAAAAATAATTAAAGAACAAAAATTGAACCACTAGAATCAATCAACACAACTTAGAATTTGTTCAATTAAAAATATCATTTGTAGAGAAGAAGAAATAACACAAAACTCAAGAATAAAAACCCACCACAACACAAACAATAAATGAGATAACACTTAAAACAAGATCACACAATATATCTACAATGAAAAATGAAGAAACATCACCAAAATTAAATGGATTTTATAGCACAATGAAATGTAACTATTAAGATCAATGAAACAAAATAGAATAAACACTCACTCACCAGGAGAGATGCAAAGCCACCACAGCAATGATCATCTGTCAAATAAATCAATTTGGATCGAACAATGTATCCCAAAATAATGGGAAATTCTTTATAGGTAGATAGCTAAGGTATATGTGGATAAATTAATGAAATTTCGCCTGATGTATCACCCTAAAATTTAACAATTCATTCTTTACACAACATGTAATCCATTTACATGTTGTGTAATACTTGTCACCCTGGTACTCTAAAAAAAGAATCACATTTTTATTTATGACGAATATGATAATATTACATGGTGTGTAATATTTTCATGTTGTGTAATCACGAAACGTTGTGCATTATATTCACATAATATACCCTATATAACATATACTCCATGTAATCATATTAAATAGTGTTTATTTCTCCTACTGACATTGAGAACTCCAAGTTCTTAGGAAAGAAACAAACCAACCAGGGCATTCTCTAATCCTAGGGAGAACCCAACCAAAGCCATTACACATTTATACATAGACTCTGATATTTCAAACAAAAATCTATCTCTTCTATTTGGGTCTATTTTTTTTGAATAATTTCTCCCTCCTCAGGGGTCATAAAGTGTACTCAAATAAATTGGAAAAAATCAATGAAAATGAAAATAACATAAATCAGATAACATGACGCTAAAATATGAAAATATATGTCAATACTATACTGAACAATAATCCATTTCCACACATTTTTGAATTTTTTGAATAACTCCACAAATCATTATAATTTTCATAATTTAATCTCAATTATGTATATCATCAATTTTTAATAATTAAGGAAGATATTTTAAAGAGGTAATTTCATATATGGTTCGAATAATATGAGTTTATTGAAATTTTATTTGGATTGAATAATTGAACCTCTAATTGTATTGATTTAATAAGAAAGTTTTTCAAATAACATGTAGATAATTTTATTTATATATTTATTGTTGATATCATGGTGTATTTAAATGATATTATTACCATAATAATTAGGTTCCAATAATTCATTACACATAAAAAACAATTGAGTTACTAAGAAAATTTATCATGTGTGAATTCCGCCATCAATTTTTTTCATTTTATGGCTATATTATATCCAAATATGGAATATTAGTTGTCATTAAAATTAAAATTTTAGTTATATAAAGGGCTATAATAACAGTAAGAATCCATTTTTTACTATCTCATTGGATTTATGGGGTTTTATCATCGATTTGTTCAAAAACATTCCCAATTGGAAATCCAATTAAAGCATAGAGACCCCGTCTAACATAGTTTGAATATTTCGGTTCAAGATAATTTTTGTAGATAACTATACAAATGTAACTCTGATGTGCATGTACATATATTATGATGCAATCATAGTTTCCCATGTATTACTCACTTATTTTTTTTGGATGAAATTATTATATTTCCTAATAAGAATTTCCATGTCATTCATTGGATTAGCCATTTTCTTGATGATTGCTGATTATAGAACTGCCAGACCATCAATAATGGGAAGAGTGGTGTCTATATCTTAGAACATTGCTGAATAATAAGGGAAGAAAAGGTCAATGATAAATTTTGGGTCACTTAGAGGCAGTTTCCCATGGATTACATAGGAAAACCAATCTCACTAGGGAAGATTCATGTTCAAAATTTTGATGTTATTGGGGATTAAATCACTACTCATATTCTCAATTGGAAGATCTGATTCCTCTCATTTGAGGGGGATAATTACCTCAGTCAATAGTTTTTTAATATCCCTCGACATGCATGTTTTATCCAGTACTATTTATCATATGACCATTCTGGAAATATTGAGAAAATCATAGTAACCTTTTTTGGGATGCACATGATAATTGAAAATATCATTGGTCCTCATGGAATATATTGTATTTTTCTATCAAGGAGCGTGGTATCAACATTTTAATAATCATAGACACTTTGTTATTTCTACTATATAATATAATATGGGATGTTTTGTTTGTACGATATTTATTGGAATGTTTCTGCAATAAAATTTACAGATCTCAGTTTGATGTTGTATGTGGGATATTTTATAGTATTTGGGATATTACTTTCCATAATTTTCAAAACCTTTAACTACATTCAAGGTGGATTTTTCAAGAGGGTTTGATCAATTTTTAGATTGATAATTGGTTTGTGTGTACCTTTGTCTTTCTAGGTTTCCCAATATCTGACATTTATTTCCTTCATGCCGTCTCATTACCTGCCATCACTGATGTAGTTCCAAGACCTCCTCTCCTGGATTTGTTTCATAGTATTATTGTTACTAAGGATCCTGATCGATTGGTGTTCATGAGAAACCAATATGATTCGTGCTCAAAAAAGTCCAATCATGCAGTTTTCATTAAAATTGTTCATCACGACTCATAGAGAGGGGATCTTTGCTGAAGTGATATCCCGAAAAAACAGAACATCCTTATTTGGTGCCATTGAAATGATTCCATATACATAGACGAAGAGGTTCGTATGAAAAGGGTTTCAATTTTCAGAAAATTTCTATGTTATAGATATAAAAAGGTAGATTAATCCTCCCATATCTTATTCAAGAGTGATTTATATGGCCTTATCTAGAATATCCTCAGGGATTAAATTGGGTGGGAGGTCTATGGTAGGTTCAGGGATAATTTTCTCCATTAATGGCTCCTTAGGTCGGTGGAAAATGTTCCTAAGTGTATGAAACATGTTATTATTTTTTCTAATAGGTAGTGGGGTCATATTTAATGAACATAACATGGATAGGTATAAGTGATTCACTAGTTCTAACATGACATTAAAAGTTATGGAAAAGTCTATTTTGATGGATCCCACACCATTGATCAACGTGGGTGTCCGTTTTACATCTCTATAGAGACTTATGGCCACTAATGGAATATCCCTTTTGTCTTCATGTGTGAAATATTTTGGAAATTTGTTTCTCTAGAACCACGTTGGAACATGATTTAAATTGAAAAAAGGTTCATGATTGTATTGTGTCACGAGGGGAGGAGTTGTTTTTCTGGGTCAGTGGGAATTGTGTTTTTTACTTTCATTATGTTGCTATGGGAGGTTGACTCCCTCATGAACCAAGCTTCTATGATGATTAGGTGCTTAGAATTGTGCCTCTCCAAATTCATATATCTTCATTAGGTGGAGAATTACTCTATGATTTTATTCTGATCAATTCATGGTGTGTGTCGTTCACCTCGCGTTGTCACCTATTTAATTCATAACTATATGTGGGATCATACTGATAGTATTAATCTTACTCAAATGTTGAGAGAAGTTAAAAATGTTACAAACATCCTATAATCATGGGTTTTATCTATCAATCATCATATTAATTTATGTTGTACTAGCTCCCTCCCCCCGAGTGTCTTAGTTTGGTTCACACTGACGCTTTTGGTAAACACTACATTAGGACACCATGAACTGTAATAGGCATTGAATGTTGCATAACTTTTAATAAAATTTATCAAGATTATATAGATATAATATAATATATATGAAGATGGATTTATTATTTTTGGAGTGAGGTTATGTTAAACATCCTATAAATTATACTCTAGTTTTCTTTATATATATAGGTCCTTAACTAATTTTTTCAAATCAATTTTAAAATATATACAATAATACATACTCATAAATTTATGTGTATGGAAACATGTGTGAGAGGTGAGGCTGGAGGTAGTCTGGATAAATGTTTTTGGTGAAGGATGATTTAGAGAAGTCTAAGACCTATTTTATTTTTCTTCTATGATTTTTTGTTAAGGGGAAAAACACTTTTGGTCAGAAATATCAGTAAGTAAGTGACTTATGAAATAGAAAGAATAAGTATATGGAAATAAAAGTATATTTAATGGATATTTTTTATTTATTTATTTTCATATTTAGATCTTAATTCTGAGATTAAGTGAGTAATTTTAATATTCTAGTTTTATTAAATATTTAATTTTTAAGGGAATTTGTTTTAATAAATTTAAAAATGTTTATTTTCATGAAATATTTGAAATTAGATCATTTAATTTTAATTTATTTACTTTTAATATTTAGTAAGGGAGTCTCTATCAAACTTTTCAAAAATTATTGATTCATATTTTAGTAAGAGAAAATATATATTTTCAAATATATATTATTTCAAAATCTTATAGCTTAAATACTTTATTTTTTGAAGATTTATTTCAATAGGAAATTATTATGTTTGCTATTTTTAAATTATGATCTATGATTAGTAATAGATTATTTATCTATTTGTTAAGGAAAATTTAATTTTAAGGTAGTTCATTTGTTTTGTATGTTTCTATAGATTTAAAAATATTAAAAATATTTGATATAATTATTTTTCAAAGAAACCCTTATATGGGATCGAGTTTGAAATATTAGTACTCTGAAAATGTTGTGGAATTTCATTATATTCAAAATCATTTTAATTAAACCTTTTTGATTTAGTTATGCATTTAGAACATGAGGATATTTCATTTTATTTTCAATCTATAATATGTTTTTAGGTTATCTATTTATGAAAATATGTAATTAATTCATGGATTCGAGAAAAAGAAATGGTCATTATCTATAATAATCATGAAATTTCACGCATGCACATTAATTTTAAGGTTTACATGCTTTATTCTATATATGATATGTATTTTATTTACTAAAATGATAATTCAACTAATTTAAAATAATTATTTTAATTATTAATGTATTTCTTTTTTACGTAATTTTCAAAGAATTTATATAAGATATTATTTTTCTAAAACTGGTAATTATCATACAAAATATCCAAAAAAACGACTTATTAGAGTTTTAAGATATAAAATTATTTTATTTTATGAAAATAATTTAATTAGTTTTATAAATTCTTTTAATGTATGTCGATTGAGAAAGGAGATACATAAAAATATTTTCTAAAAATTTTGATAGGTACATGGGTATTAAGTGGGAGAATAAAGAATAGGGTGTAAACCCACGACCTCATAGAACATTATTCTACCAATGATTTTTTTGGACAGATGTGTTTTCTAAGGATCATCCAAATATCAAAAAAATTGATAAGGAAATTATTATTTTCAATGTTATTTCAAAAGAGAGATCCAACTGTTTTTTAATGAATTATTATTTGAAATAATTTTGAAAATAAATATGTTTGAAAAGTTATTTATAAATATAAAATCAATATATTTGAAATAAATGTTTTTTAATTTAGTGTTCACCATAAACGTTTTACAGTATTTTTAAAATAAATTAATATAAAATTGAATTCTCATCTCATGTTATAAATTTTTTTCACAGGTATAATAGATGTTTTAGAATGAACATATTTTCCTTTGGAGTTAGTGCACACATATCCAAGTAAATCTTATTATTTTAAATTTTACCAACTCTAAAAATATTTATGTTACTATATAATTCTCTATAATGTTGACTAGAATATTTACTTGGATTGTATTTACTATTGGGTAATTATTTATTTTTGTCTATAAAGAACAAATTAGATAACATTTTCACACACTAAATCCAAAACTGTGGGTTTGGGGAGTTATAATTATTATTTGGTGAACATTCTAGGAATATTTGTAGATTATATATTTAATTTTCAAGAAAAAAAATTAGTCATAAAATTATATTGATAACTTATTGATTATTTTATTCCCCTATAAATTCTAGTTTTCTTAATTCTAGAGATGGATATTCAGAATTTTCTTATTCCCAACGAATGAATTGTAGGTGGGGAATTTATTTAAGGGGGAGAATATAATATACCATAAATTATCTACTTATTTTCATTATATATATATATATATATCACTCACTAAATATTTACAAATAATTTGAAATAAATAAATAATAAAAAATACTTCTATTAATAAGTATATAAATACCTCTGTCAGAGGTGAGAATAGTGGTAGTACAGTGAGATGTTTCTAAAAAATTCCTTCTAATTGAAGTCTGAGACCTATTTTAAATTTATTCTATGATTTTCGGTAAGTTTAAATCTACTTCAAGTGAGAAAGATCATCGAGTGAGTGAGTTATTCAAAAGAAAAAATAAAAATGTTTATATAAATTTATATGTAAGGGGTATTTTTAAATTAAATATTTTCACATTTAGATAATAATTCTCATATTAAGTGAGTTATATCATTATTCTATTTTGATTGAGTTTTTAAATTATAAAGGAAATTAATTTTCTATATTTTCAATTTTTTTTTCTAAAATTATTTCATATTAGCTCGTTTGAATTTAAAATGTTTTATTTTTAAAATTTAGTAAGGGAATTTATATTAATGTTTTCAAAAATATATATTTTTATTTTAGTAAGGGTAAATATTTATTTTCAAATATTTATTATTTGAAAATATTATTTCATAAATACATCCTTTAATTTTTGATTTATTTGAAAGGGATATTTTATTTTACTTTATTTTCCAATTATTATTTTTTTTAATAAAAGATTTTTTTTTTATTTTTTAATAAAAAAATTACCTTTTGGGGTTTTTATGTTTGTTAAGATTTTATGGGGTTTAAAATATTATATATATATATTATATTTACTTTCAATTTATTCCTTATAGGGTTTTAGGTATGAAATATTACGATTCTGAAAATATTATGGAGTGTGAATGTTTTCTTATTTTATTTAATTAAACCTCAATGATTTATTTATGCATTTAAAACATATAGAAGATGGCATTTTATTTTCTATATACAAAAATTTATTATGGGTTGTTATTTTATGAAAATAACCACGACATTAATGATTTTAATAAATATAAAAGTCTATTATCAATAATAATCATTAAATTTCATGCATGCATATTAATTTTAATAATTCCTTTATTTATGATATATATGAGAAGTATGAAAGTATTTTATGAAAATTATAATCTAATATAGTTAAACAATATTTTTTTACTTATGAATGTATTTACGATTATTATGTAAATTAGAAAATCTATATATGAGATATTATTTTTCTAAAACATGGATTTATCTTATAAAATTTATGAAAGGGAGATTTATCAGAGTTTGAAGATATAAAATTATTTTCATTTAATAATGTAATTTATGTAAATTTTAATATTTTCTAATGGATTCAGTTTGATATATAAGGATTTATAAAAATGTTTTCTTAAAAATTAAAATGGCACATGGGTATTAGGGGGGAGAATGATAAATGGGGAATGAACCCATAGACTCATGGAATTTTGTTCCACTGATGATATTTCTTATGGCCATAAGGGTTTTCATAGGATCTTCACAGTATAAAAATAATCCATATATATAATATTATTTTCCTAATTATTTTAATATAGGGTTACACGTGTTTTCAATGAATGGTTTTTAAAAATAATTTTCAAAATAATAAAGTTTGAAAATATTTTAAATTATATAAAATATTTATTTTTGATATAAATTATATTTAAAACTGTGTTTATAGATTTTTTTACACAGGTTGTAAAATCTTATATGGGAAATTCTAAGGTGCATCTCGTGATTTAAATAATTTTCACATGTATAATAGAAGTTTTATAATGGACCTAATTAATTTTGGAGTTTGTGCACATATTTCATAGAAGAAAATTTTATTTTAATTTTTTTTAACAGTAAAATTTTTATGTTATTATATAATTATCCAGAACATAGACTTGAAAATGATACTGAATTTTTTTTAGAGTTGTGTAATTATTAAGTTTATATATAAAAAATCATAGCATTTTTATGCATTTAATCTATATATTTGGGTTATAGAGGTTATACTATCTGTTCCATCTATATTTGAGCTAAAATTTGGATTATATGATGATCCACATAGCTTGAATTTCACTATAAACAATTGTTGAACCAAGATGTATCCATATTTAAGAGAAAATTCTGTGTAGGATAATATGAAATGACAAGTTGCTAATTAGTTATCAAGATGTTTGAAATTTTATTAGGTAAATAATTAGAGATAGTATCCTATAAGCATCTTGATTCCACTAGGAATTTTTATATAGAAATGAGATAGAATATCTATGTCATTTATCACATGATTTTGAAGGACTTTAGGAAATAATGATTCAATATTGTTTTTGATATTCTTATCAAATATATACATTTCCACACTATAATAGAATATTTTTCCCTTAGCCATCTTGTATGAATCTATATGTATGATTTAATAATAATTCATAGAGAACCTATTTTATCCTTTTCTGATCATGATCCATGTTTTTAATCATTAATATTGAATGTTTTTGATATGTATCTAGATACCGAGCTTCATTTTAGAACTACTTATCTACCTCAGATACATGTGTAGTTTTAATGGACTATTCAGACATTATAATAAATTCTGATGTCATGCTCATTTGTCTTTCAAATTATGTACGATCAATAATAAACGTTGGAGGTGTGTTCCTAAAATAATAGATTCCATTCATGCATTTAAATTTTTTCATATGAATCATTATATTTTATTGGATTTTTTACTCATTCCTATTGTTATGATGTTCGTGAATGAAATATTTTGGGGCCTAAACATGTAGTAGAGACAATAGTTAAGGAAAATATAATTCAAACACAAATTGAAGTATCTCAAAAAAGAAAAAAGAGATATGTTGAGAACCAAATAGAATATTTTGAATTTAATGTTTCAGATCTTGTTTTATTGAATGTATCTACAAGGTATTGTGTTTTAATTTTTATTATCAAAGAAAATCATAGACCCAGGTACATCAGACCTTTTAAAATTACAGAATGAGTTGGAACAGTGCATTTTATTTTTTAAATTTAACCCATCGAGAGTACATTATGTTGTCTATATATCCTTATTGGGGAGGTTCAAGCCCAGTCAAAAAGGGAAAATTTAATATTTATATAATTTTTTGAAGGGTTAATTGGGGGGGGGGGGTTAAACTACAATATTGTGGTGACAAAAAAACTAAAATTTCCAAAAAAGTTTTGGATAAGGGTATTTAAATTAATTCTCTTATTATATTATGATTTTATCAATTTGAATCCTTTTATAAATGAAAAATTATTTATATTATTTTAATACTTTATGAAATTCCAAGAATTCCCCACATATTAATAATAAAATGAATCACATTTTCTCTTTTCATTACACCACATTGAGAATCATAGCTTCACTAATCCCTACCCATCTATTTTATCAACATATATATATAAGTTATATAGTTTATTGTCTTCACAAAAGAAAAACCATATGTCCCATAATAGGATATATAATTGAATTCTACTGATGATGAGGTAATCATATTTACTAACACTTGAATGCTTATTTATTATTCCTCTTCAAATTAATATGTTGAATAAACCTATAGAAAAAAATATATCTATTAACATGAGAATTATAAGTTATTATAACGATAATGATATAATTTTTTTTTATCTCTCTTCCATCCTATGAGGAGAAATGAAATTCACTAGTAAAAAATAGGTTTTTTGCATCATTTTTATATATATTTAATATTGGTTATAGAGGTGATGTATTTGAAACCAATATCATAAATATTTTTTTATCATCAGTTATTAAAAAAAATTTAGTTTTTATGATTTTTCATTCCATTTAAAAAAAAAGATATTAGTAACCATATTAACATTGGTTCCAAAAAATAAGATTTTTAAAAACTATTTCTCATGTAGGTTTTTTAAAAATAGATGTGGAAAATAGGGAATTACGATTGGTTTTATAAAAAATGAAATGGAAAATAGGTCTATTGAGGTTCGTTTTCTAAAAATAATCTCCGAAATTATTTTTTACATACAAATTCATTACATATGGTTACTACATCCATGATAAATATAATATCAATTAAAAATCATAGAAACTACAATGAATATAGAAAAAAATTAAATCTTTGACCTAATTTTTGAAGGTATTCAATGTCTTAGTGGATATAATTTTCTTCTAAGGAAATATCTCATGAGGCATCTAAAGCATCATCATTGAATGATGTTTGGAATCTATAGGTGGATTTTTTTGTTTTACCCTAATACTAAGAATTATTTTTCATTATAAGAAAAAGAGACTCATTAACCCATATAGAAATTATGTAAATTAATCATAAAAAAATAAATCATTGAAAAATAATAAAAAATACCATGATGAGATCATCTAAATAAGTAATAGTGGAATAGCGATTTTGATCAAAATATTTGAGTTAGGGGAATGATGATGATACAAATAATAGACTGTAAAATTAATATATGTTGATAGCTGAAACATATAACAGACATAGTAAACGAAAACATAGTATTATAAATTTTAGATGGAAATTGAAAATTTTGAAACTGCGATAAAAAAATAATTCTGAATTAGAGGGATTTTTTATGTGTCTTTCACATAATTTTTATGATAATAATCATTAAATGTTTTTAAAAATTTTGTTTTCACATCAATTTTATTATAACCAATGTGAAAACTAGATTTTATCATCCTTTTATTTCATTAAAAGATGTTAAAAGTAATTTTTCACATTTGGTTTTCAAAAAACAGGAGCTAAAAATTTCAAAAAACCGGTATCTCATTTAAATTTTTTTAATTAACTAGTGGTGGGGATAAAATGGAGTTATAGATAAAAACTTATTGCCATCAGATGCTGTAATTTTCTAATATTTCATTTAGAGATTATTATATTTTGACATCCATTACATTAGATATGTAAGTCCATGTTTTTCTCTATAACCACTCATATTTATTCATGAAAATTACACTTAAATATTTCAATATTACGAATGTGGGTTTTATAAAAATGTTATATTTAATACTTAATTTTAATGTGAGTTATAGAAAACATACAACGTTAAAATTCATATTTGACAAATTTAAACATTGGATTTTAAAAAACTGATTTCAAATGTCACTTTTCACATTAGTTTATTCGAAATTTGTGGAAAATAAATTTTAACGAGTTTATGTTTATCTCGCAATCATCCATTTGAGTGGTCGTGGAGCTAAAATGGACATTCAAATCAATATTTATGGAGGTCAGATGCTGATCATCTCCAAACAAAGTCTTAGAGAAGTACAAATCATGAGGGCTATATCCTTTCATACATAACTCTATTTGACCCGAATGACCTATAAAATCAATGGTTACAAAATGAAATAAATTTTTTAGACATATTAAATTTAGTTTTTTGAAAAACAAACATGTAATGTTACATTTCAAGTAGGTTTTTTTATAAAAAATCAATGTGAAGAGGTAGTTTCTCATATAGATTATCATAAAACAAACATGAAGAAGGATATTTCAAATATATTATCATAAAGAATATTATATAACCGACATAAAAAGTCTTCCATGAGGACCATTGACAACATTTTTTTTTGAAATGATACTAAAAGTGGGATTTTAACATTAATTTCTCTATGACCAAGGTTAAAAGTCCTCACTGAAGACTTCTAATACTGGTCTTGAAGAACCCACTTTAAAATGATTACTTTAAAAACAATTTTTCTAATATTGATGAATACATATAGATTATTGTGTCGACATAGTAGTGTAATTGTTTTTTGGTCACCACATTACATGGAATGGAAATGATGAATATATATAATGTTTATGCCATTAAAATTTTAATAGAATTATAATATCATATATATATATATATTCATACATTCCATTCTTTATGAAAATGATGATATCACTCATGTGTATATCTTGTCTACAAACGTCATTGAGAGATGTGATCCATTATTCATTTCCACTATAAAAATATGGTAACAAGGATATATTTAATTAATGTATAAGCTATATATTATTTTAATTTGATCATGAAAATGTGAATTTTTATTTATCATTCATCAGTTCCATCCTTCAAAAACTGATAACATCTATCATTCATACGTACAACTTACCATCTCTATGAACAGTTTAATTCATTTTTCATTTTCATCCATTGATGTTTGAATAAAATTAAAATTAAAAATATATACAATGAATACATTTGGTATTCATATAATGAATAAAATATTATGGATAATGGAACCATTATCAAGATTCAATTATTAAAACTATAGAATAATATATTACATAAAAAAAGATGTTGACACCCTAAGTAATGATAATAATATAATATTGTTAATAAATGAGAAATGAAAAATTATAAATAGATCATATATGATATTACATCTTGAATATAGACGTATTATTTATTAATAATAAATTATAATTTATTATTCTATAGGATATATAACTCAGAAGGAAATTTGAACATGAAGGGGTTTCATCTTGATTTCCACTACATTGAGAAACAATTGATATTATGATCCAATTTGATTCATTTATATTCTGAACATATAAGTTATTTAAAATTAATATATACCTATATATGGTGATTAAATTTACTATTCACGTTTTCCTTTTAATGATTATATATTATTTCATATAACATTTATTTTCTTTAGCACTTAAATTAATAAAATAAATTTTAAAAATAGAATACAACCTTGTGTCACTTTTTTATCTAGAACATATTTATTCAATGTCCAAATTTTTTATTTTTTTTAAAGGGCCTATATGTATACTCCAATGAGTTAAAGTGGAAATATTTTTTTCCTTTCATTATTAAAATTATAGAATGGAATACCTCAAATAACATCTAAAAGGTTTTTTATAAGTTCTTTATAAATTTCAAAAAGAATTTTTTAACATATAAAACATTAACATAGTTTTTTTACACCATATACATTTTATGTTATTTTTCTTATTCTTCATGTTTTAAATGGTTTTATTATGAAGAATATATTAAAAATTATAATATTATTTTTTCTCACCAATTATCCTTTATTTCCGAAATGATTTTGAATTTATTTTGAAACCTATATTTATGGTCTTCTTTTGCCTCATATTGATTTTTTTGTCATTAAATTCCTCTATAAATTTTACTCTTCTATAATCATTTAAAATTATAATTTTATTTAATATACATATTTTTTTTATCATGGATATGATTATTTCGCAAACTATTAATGTTTATAAATATTGTACCATTCATTAAAAGTTATTTGATTGAATATTAATATTTAATATTTTTCTTCATTATGAGTATTTTTTAACAAAAAATATTATTAATTAATTAAATATATTATTCAATATATGAGTAATGAATTTTACAAGTAGTACATGGTGTGACCAAAAATAACATAGCCCCTCGATGCATCAACATATCTCATTAGACATATCTATTAGAAAAAATTAAATTTCAATATATTGTAAACTAATTTATTGATTAATAAATTATATCATAAGTATTTGAAGTTATAGTTATCATAATTTCTAAGATCATGAAATATGATATTAATAATTTCATTTATCAAGAAATTAATTAAAATTAACCATCATATTACTGTATTGATATTATCCATGGATTAATATGATTTCCATGTTATTGACTAAATGGATTTCATTTCAGTAATTTACCTTTCCATATTGATTATTACTTATTGATTATTGGTTATATTTTATATTCAAAACCCTTGAATATTATATGCCTTACACATTATATGTTTTCCATTACCAAATATATGAAGAAGGATATTATGAATAATATAAATAATGCTAGATTGATTTTATGTTATGTATTTTATATTTCCTTTTTAATATGGAATTCATATATGTATCATGTTCTTCAAGACGTTTATTAGGGTGAGATCATTTGTATAATATACCATCATAATAAATTGGAACGCATATTTAGGTTATTGGACTTAGAATTTCTATAGAATCCCTAAAACTAAAACCATGTAAATTATAATGTATATTATTATGTCAATAATTTACAAAGTAAATTGATGTATGGAATCCTGTTGAACAACCATAATTCAAAGAATTGAAAAAAATGGTATTAATAAAATAATGGAATTAGAAGAAACATTTTTCGTACTCATAGTGGAGTGTTAGTCTAGGAAAAGGAATTGAATCATCATACCATTGAATGATATTAAAAGAAGAAAATATATAGAGAAGGAAGGGGAATGGTTAGAAGAAAAAAAATTCCCAATATAATTAAGGAAACTAACCAGGATTTTGACATATATGAAAAAAGTAATTGGAAAAGATTTCATTGAATAATATAACACAATGAAATATTAAGAATAAATTTTTCAAATATCATAATTATAATGTCCCAAATTAGAAATATATATTTTTAGGGAATAATTCATATAACAAAAATCCCATGAGAGTAAATTACTAGGAATATAATATCGAAAGGGGAGTTGAAAATATATAAGATTTTTTGGAAAATATTTGTAACATTGATGAAAAATATTAAAATACATTTCAAATTAAAAGTAATGTTTTAAAAGATGGTGTAAAAATTTTAGAAAACTTTTACATTTTAAATTAATATTGAATGACATAGTCTTGTAAATTCCATGATATTATCAATATAAAATGTGTGGAAAAAGATAAATTTTTTTATTATGAATGCATACATTTTATTTCCTTGAAATTCAATTTTTTAACAATAGAACATAGTTATAAATTCACTAATAAAAAAAATAATTATCAAAAATTTGAGTATAGGATAAAAAAACAAAATATTACTTTCGGATAACCTAAGATAAGTATAATATGAAACGTTATAACTCAATGATTGGATATTGAGTTGAAAAAATTCCTTCATACTAGCGTGAAATTTGATTCAATATCCACATGAATAAAGAAACATTATTTGGATAAAAATAATGAAATAAAATTATATTATAAATGAATCTATTTTTATTAAACACAATATAGAAATAAAAGATGATACAAAAAATATATTATATCTCAATGAATCATAATTGAGGCCAATAATTCCCTAATGGATTTAGAAACAATTGAAAAAACCCCTGTGGAAGGATTAAATTTGATATTTGACATTAAGTACCATGAATAATATGAGAGTCACAATATAAAACATTAAAGGTTATTAATTACACAATACAATATAAAACATGGTTAATTACATAAAAATTACTCAAATAATTGAAATTTGAGAAAAATAACCCCTTACTCTATGAGTAATGTTTTAATCAAAATAAGGTAAATGGGGGGATTATTACGAAACATAAAATACCATGAATAAAATATAATTCATTATATGATTTATCAAATAATAAGTATATACACATTATAAATAAATATAGGCGTTTAATACAAAACATATATCGATGGAAGGAATTAGAAATTAAATTTCTTAGATGTAACATAATCATTTGGACAAGAATCATTTAGTAATTACCTTATAGTTATTAATATTAGAAAAACATAAAATGGTAATTAAATAAAATATAAATTATTCATTTAAATAAGTAAATAAAAATTAGAACAATATTTATAAATAAGAATTTTTGTAACTCAATAGATGAAAATTGAGATATCGCAAAACCTAAACTAGTTCTAGATTCATTATTCACATGTTCTTAACATCCTAAATAATTAGATTATTATTTTTATATACATTATTAGTAAATGTATACTTATATATATAATTTCATATGGACCATTCATTTTCATAGTCTATTTATTTGTTATATAGGGTTTCTCTTATGTTTTAAAGAAAAATAAATCAATGTCAACTTTCTATTGTGCTCAGTTTTGGTGGTAAGGGTACCAATTGTTTTGTGCATGGTTGTGGGGTAATTTCGCTGTGTTGGTTTATCAGCAATTTTGTTTTTGTGTCATTTTCTTCTTTTTTGGTAGTAACTAGGTTTTTTTAATTAGTGTTGAATAATTTCGGTAATTCAGGAAATCGAAAATTATATTTTATTATTAATATAATTCCCTAAAAAACATTAAAAGACAAAAACCTATCTCTAATTCAATATAATATTATGATAATATTACTTTTTTTGTTTTCGTATTAATCAATGGTAGAGTTTTGCAGAATTAATCATATAAGTGTTTAAATCCACCAAAAAATGAACATGTTATATCTCAATGGATTATTTTGGTTAAATAAGTGTATAATATCACTATAAAAATAGAATAATTATATTGTTTAGTTGTTTTTATGTTTATGAATAATATTTTTGGTGGATTTTATTATGAATTAAAATTGAAATGAAAAAAAATGTTACACCATGGAGTTGGTAGTCTACAAATCACATGAATAACATTCAGTATGTTTTCTATGCCTATTTAAATAAAAAAAATAAATCTATATACAATAATATAACAAAATTTTATTATAGTAATGATGCTTGTTTTATCATTTTTAAATGGTAGGGAATTTTTTGGAAGATAAATTTTATGAAAAAATTGATAAGGGTTAATTAATACACATGTTTGGAATTTGAACATTATCTAGAAAGTCAACATAGAAATGATGGAATTAATATATCATATGGTCAGGATGGGATTTTTGAATTTATATATGTTTCCTATTTGTGAAAAAATTAATATTTTAAATATTCAATTTGATGGAATGTTGGTTTCATGAAAAGGTGTAAGTGCCCCATTTTATAATTGAAGAGGAGGTATTTTTGTGAATACCACTATACATTTTGATGATATCAATGTACTATTGATATGTAAAAGAATAAAATATATAAAAATAATGGAGTGTGAGGTGAGAATGGGATGGGAAATCCTCAACCATGTTTCTACACACATGTTATAATCATGTTGGAAGTCACTTTTTCTTATATTTCTTACATTTAAATTATTATTTTGTTTTACCTTGATAACTCATTTTTAACTATGTAATTTATGTTTTTGAAACATTATTTAATCACTAATATTACCTAATTTTCATGCCCTAAATATAAATTTACTTTCCATTTAATTTAATTCTATATCTACCTAATGGTCAATTAACTCATAAATTAAAATAATATATATATATATATATATATATTATTTTACAAAAAATATATTTTTACCATTACTTATTCATAAAAAAATTTAACTTTGGTTATCAATAAAATTATTCTTAATATAATTATATATTTGTATAAATTTTTTATTATATTCATCATTTAAAATACATTATGTTAACTAATTAAACTAAAATTGAAAATTATTAATAAAATAATAATTTATAAATAAAATATTTACCATAATAATGGTCATTAATTCTAATAATCATAGTCCTAATGTTATGACAAATAATTAAATTGATAATATTTCATATTAAGTCAAATTTTAAATAATATATGTAATCTATTTTGATTATTTAAATTTCAACATGTGATGAAAATTAATTTATAATATAATTGATAAAATATTTTTTAGAATAAAACATCCCTTATGTTTCGAATAATATATAAATATAGTTTAAAAAAATAGTTATTTTAAATTTTTTTTCATGAAAATATATATCACTTTTATAATAATATTTCTGTAATATTTACATCATTAGTGTATTATTAAAATTTCATAATTATGATAGTTTGTAGAAAATTCAGAATAATTTAATAGTTCACCTAAAAAATGAATAAATTAAGAAAAATACCATAAAAACACACATTATTAAATCACATATAATGTATATAAAATATTTATTTTCATTTTTTCAAATTCTTAAACGAAAATTTATAAATTATTTTTTTTAATAAATTCATAAAATATAACCATTTTTATTGGAAACTTTTATATTCATATATTGAATGATTACATTATTATTTATATAATTTATAAACTAAATATATTTTATCAATTTATTAATTTCATGCATAATTTATTACCATTAATCATAAATTTGGTTGAATTTAAATTCCTATCACAAAATACAATATTTTTAGAAAAATACTTTTGTAAACAAAAAATTAACTATTTATTTATTTTAGTTAAACTAATATTATTTCAATCATATTGAAATCAGTTTTTTTAATTTATAATTATTTTTTATAAATTCGTTACTCTTATTCATTATACCAAATTTAACAACTATGTTTTAATGTTCATATATAATATTTAATTTTTTTTTCTAAATATATAAAAATTTAATTTTTGTTTATTTTTTCATGTAGATATTTGCATTAAACACATTGAATTATTTAATGGATATAATATATTTTAATATTAGGGTTTTTAGCATAACAATTGTGTGATTTTACATTATAATGATAGGATTAGTTCATGAGAACATGGTTCATGTTGAGAGCTGGTGTGAAACCAAAAAAGTGGCATGTAGGAGAGTTTGCTGGGAATGGAAATATGAGTCAATTTCTCATTATTAAATCAATATTTATTGAATTATTTTTTACATTTTAAATGTTTATTATTTTTTAATTTTTTTTATGTAATGAAAAATTATAATAATAACTACTATTCTGTTCATTAAAATGGATTAACACATTGTGTATGATTTATATTTATTTACGGTTATATATGAGTGTGATTACATAGTTAATATATGATTACTTGAAACACATTTCAATCATTGTGATAAATTAAATTCCATTAATCAAATATTAGTTTATATTACTTTCTTTATTTGACTTTGAACACAATAAAATGTGTGATGTTTTATTCAGTTGTAGATGAGTGTGTCTCATTCTAATGGGGTGTTATTATGAATCTAATGGGTTAAATTAACTAATTTTTGGGGAATAATGTATTCATATATATCATGATTAAACATTATAATAATTTCTTTGAGTAAATAAATATTACAATTTCAAGAATCTAGGTCTTCACACAATAGTACAGGGAGACGCGAATCAATGCAGTTTCTCATTCAAAATCAAATCATGAAAATATTTGAGTAGTGGAATAGCCACAAAATGGATAGGTAATAGTGGTTTAAAAGTATATTTTACACAATAATGTTCATGAGAATGAATAGTATGCGTTTTATTATTGAGGAAAAATGGAATTCTATAAAATAGTTGGATGTACTAAAAGATTATTTCATTTGTATTTTTAAATTATTTTAATAAATATAATTACTATGCTTATAAAATATATATAGTAGATCATATGGTAATAATAACTAACTCGATTTCATTGCCGTTAATATTTTATATAGATAATATCACAACCACCCATAACATCCATGATTGTTATAAGAACTTGTATATAATTCTATGCCATTAAATGAGATATATGTTCTAGAAAAATAATATCCTCTAGGGACAAAAATAAGGGAATACATGTAATAATATATAAATAAAATAAATATATAGATGAATACCAGAATGTAGAGTGTTTTATTACATCATTTATGACTATTGGTCAAAACATGAATGATGTAAAATATTCTAATAAAATTCTATATCATCAATATGATATTTATCAATTTATAGATAAATAAGAATTATATTAGATGTCTAGTGCACCCTATAGGAGGTGGAAAGAATAATTAATTCATAGAGACCCTAATATACTCATGATAATTGGTTATTTTAAGATACTCAAATACCTTGAGTTCATGTTGTAATAGGAACTAGATAATGATATCATTGTTACCTTTTTGACCACCATGTTCCTCAACATTCATCATTAATTATAAAATTAATAACCCAAAAAATTCACTCCTGGATATTTATCCCAGTAATTATCTAGTATAATAAGGATTTAAAAAATAATACATCTTAAATTATAATGCTGAAAAATTTTGAAGGTAATTTCTAAGTCATCAAATGACTAGTTCATCAATAATATTAAAACACATATCCCATTCGTGAAGAAAATTAAGTATAGGGAGAGTAGTTTGTAAGAGACTTTATGAATTTCATATGGAGAGAAGGGGTATTGGAAGAGGAATTTTATTAATGAGATGGAGTAAGAAGGTATTACAATACATTTGTATTACATATAATGTCTGAATGAAAACATTGTACTCTTATAAAATAAGTAACTAGATTATAGAAGAAACAAAAGGGAGAGGTGGATCACTAAGATTAATTTTTTTGAGATTAATATCATTAACAGTTGTAGATAACCTCCTAAAATTGCATAATGTTTTTGTTCTTGTTTAATTTTTTTAATTATATAAAACCAATTATGAAAAAAATAATCATACAGTTATGTTTATCTATTATAGATTTTATAAATGTTTTAAAGATAAATAATTTTACTTTTAAAAAGAAAATTTTTATTGTTGTGGAATATATTTACAATGGATTATATATAATTTATATTGAAAACCTATTTTCGAAATATACTATTAAAATAGTTAGAATTAATCTTATAATATGTTTTATGGAACTTAATTATTTTTTATGTTAATGGAAATTGTATGGAAACATAACATCAACAAGGGTATCTAGATTCTATTTACCTAAAATCCATGTATGGATGTCATAATTTATTATAGTAAAATGTCAAAATCAAATTTTCGTGGAAAATGAGAAAAGGATAAAAAATAATTTAATTGATTCTTTATATTGTATGTGGTGAGTTTATTATAGTGGATATAAGAGAATATTGTTATATCCTAACATTTTTTAAAAACTAAAATATGTATGGTTAAATCTAGTTAATTTTGTATAAGTTATATTCCCTTCAGATGTTTATGGAATCAATATATGAGTAAATTGTTATTTGGTAAAAATATTATTAATCCCCACTAATACCATGATGAAGAATATCTAATCAAATAATTTATCGATCACCATATAGAGTGTTGTATATTCACCCAAATCATGACTCCTTATAATCCTAAGGATATTGGTGTTTGTGAGAGGAGGAGTTATTCATTTACTTACATGTTATTATTATTTATGAATCAAACTATTATAACATTATCCTCTTAGGGTTATTATCAATATATGTGAATTATACACTAAACCATGTATTAACTATATAATGATATGATATTATATAGGAGTTAATTTATGTAATGAAGCTAATAATATTTTATATATGTGTGTGGAAATGTGAGGGATTTTTAGAGAATATACAGAAGGAAATTCTAGCATCCCGATGATCAAAATACATCATTATAAGTTACCATAATATAATTAAATGATATTAACTATAAAACCATCATATATAAAATTAATTATTAAAGTACATAATATATTTTTTATAATGAAATAACTTTTATAATATAAATAGTGGGAACTATATAGACATTAATGATGTTGATATTAAAAATTGAAAAGACATTATTTCATAATAAATTCTATAAGTGGTAGTGAGAGATATAATGATGTTCTTGAGAAACAATTACTACATAGTTATAATATTGAGGGAATATTACTAGAAAGTTATAGTATTCTTCTTTTCTAGTATAATAACCCTAAATTTTCATACAAAAATATTACATCTTATTAGATTAATAATTAATAAATATCATTAATATACTATCCAAAACAATAAAGATTTAGTGTCTTTGTAAGTATAGTTACATAGGCAACAGGAATATAAGAGATTTAAAACATCTCTCACGTAGTCATTTAGAATATTAACGCTTCATAGTAATATCATATTTATAACCTTCATTAATGTCCATGGTAAAGGGAAAAATTATTATCAATATAACTCTTCTATATAGATTAAGCTTCCATAATGTGTTCTTAAACATATCTATCCTTATCCACTATTTCCTCATCTAGCTCATGTCGCAATAGTATTCATTCATTAACTCTCTCTCAATATTTTAGAGTTATACAATTTATTACTAAGATAAATTCATAAGGATCCATCTAAATTATCATGTGAAATCTATTTTTTATGACAATTTGATTAGGGGAAGGTGTTAATACCATTTATCATAAAAATATAGGGAATAAGATCGCATTTTCTCTTATAGGGTTTGAATGATACTATTATATTACTACCCTATCTGAATATGGTATACAATATTGAAAAAAGTGTATCTATATCTTACTAAAGACTTATCAACTTCATATATTAAAACCTATAATTCGTATCCAATAAAATATATTATGGTACTCAGTAAAAATTTAATAGCTACATAATTTATATTTGAAAAAGTTGAATAATAGATAAATACACTATAATAATAATTATTTTGGATAATTTGAAAAGGTTATTTATTTACATGAAAATAATATTATGTCTTTTATAAGGTCTTTGTCGTCTGATGAGGAAATACTGGGTGATGTTTTCCCATATTTATCCTCCCATTGGTGATGGTTATAACATTCCCTTATACATCATTCAATGACTTTTAAATTTCTATCTTATTATCCATTGAGACACTTATTCTATTATACTTTTCTTCATATTATCCCACCATAAATACTCTTTCTGATCTATATACATATTCATACATATAGGATTAAAAGAGAATATTAAGCTATGATATTCTTCTAGTATCTCCTTCTTGATTTCTGGAATTGACAGGTCATATATTCAATTCATGATCATTAACCTTCTATACCAATCATGATTAAACTCAAGAAAAATTACCGAATAATTTCTTTTGGATCTACATCATCATTCCTTACCACTTTAATCATCACGTAGATCGATGGTTGAATAATAATTTGAGCAAGATAATATTTTTCTATTATAATAATGATTTCTAGTTTCATACATTGAAAATACATAAATAATTGATATTTTTTTCCTCATAATAGACAATATATAATGATAATTTCACCTAATTCCATCAACAACCATGTTAAATTTCATAGTGTGGTAATGTATTGAATATTCATTATATTTAATAAACTCAAAACATTATACCAAGTGCATATTCAATACTTTCATGGTCAATATAAACATTATAAATTTATTATTATCATATACTTGATTAATTTCCCAAATAATATAATGTATCTGTTTCTATGATTAAATGATTAACATTACTAAACACAAGTAATGATTTAAGTAATATTTCTTTTGAACCATCAATTTGTATTAAAAATATGAAACCAAAATAATGTTCACCAAAAGAATAAACTTCAATCCAATATTTGACTAATCAAAATAAATGGAAAATTATTATCCCTTTTAAGGAAGTGTGACCACACATTCACTAAAAAATCTTATCTTTTATTTATGTAAATTTTATTAACATTAATTAGAGAAAAGTATCAGGGATATTTTCTGACATAACATGGGTAGCGTATTAGATAGCCATAGAAAATTCGTTACCGAAAATTAATAATATCCATAGAATCGAGGAAAACAAGGGACCTTAGTCACATTGATTGGTCTAGGCCAACGAAAAATAACTTTAATCATTGATGGATCCACAGATATATCCTTTTATGTGATTATATGAAATAAAAATAGAACATTATATATCCAAACCTCACACATGGTAATTTTTTCATATAAATTATTATTCCTTATAACCATATGTAAAATTTTCAATTGATCTTAATTCAAATCCTCAAACATTCAATATATAATAATATCAGATATAATATCTACCACAAATAGATCAAGGAAATATCTAATTATTGTATTCATTAAATATATGATGATATATGGGACATTAATAATTAATAATTGTATCATTAATAAATAAGAGAGGCCATAACTCATATTGAATGATAAATTTTGTATGTATAAACTTTTTGTCCAAAAATGGTGGTATCAAGATTGATGATCATTCTTAATCCAATATTGATCACATTATAATTGAATGGAAGAATCATCAATATGGGTTAAATTATACTTATTCTCTACTATGATCATTTTATGATCCCAATAATGAAGGAGTAGTTTTATTGGTCCATAATGTTTCATAAAAAATATATTAAGTGTTCCTCATGGTGACACATATGGTTGAATGAGTCACTTATCAAGAATCTCCATGATTTACTTCTTTATTTCATAAAAATCAGTATAGTTTATTCTATATAGAGTCAATATAATTGTTTTATTGTGAGGTATACCTTCCATTGAAAACAAAATGTCAAATTTAATGGGAAGACTGGGACGAAATTTTGGAATGTGATTAATAGACTCCCATATAATTGGAATAACATTAATGATGAGTTTCTATCAATGTAACCAAAATAAATAGCCACATTAAATTAAAAAGAAATACTTAAAAATATTTCTAATATCTATTGGAATATCAAAGTAATCCCCATATCTATGTAAAAACATATTTAGGGTTAGAATATAAAACATTTATTAACATCCAATAAAATTAATATGGTATTTATATAATGAACAAAAACCCACTTAGAAAATAAAAAATAATTCAACTAGTGTGTGTATAAAATGATTTACTGGATGAACATTACAGAAAACATCAATCAATGAAGAATAATTGAATGGATACATGGTCATCATACCATTTATATTTTTTATTTGTAATTTAATATATATTCAATGAGCTGATAATCGTAAACCCTATGAAAATTAATTAGATATTAATCAGTGTGTATAATAAGAATAAAATAAGTCATTAATAGTTATAACATGGATGGTATGTGTATCATTCACCACTTTGTTATCATAACCCACATCATAAATAGTGACCACATGAGATTTATTATTTTTAAAGGCTTCAAAGCTTATTGATATCAATAATTATTAACCATCATATTTGTGCACTAGTTAATATAATGAGCATACTCACTGCATTTGAAAAATCAGATTGTGGGTATTAAATTCACAAGGGATATATCTCTATTCTCATCATTTTCAAAATTCCTCCCATTATTTTAAAATAGATTTTCCATATGATGATCCTTTCAAAACATAGTTAATTTATTATTCCCATTAAGATAATTTCATACATTCTCATTTCCAATCATTGGGCATAGAGAATGAATTATCTTCCCGGTTATATGGTTTTCATATTTAGAATTTAGTCATATTTTAATTTTTATTTTCATATAAAAAGACATGATATTTATTGGTGAATATGATATCAATTTCTACATTTATATCTTATAAAACCTTATTTTCATATCTACTGATGTGTTATTTTGATAAATCCTTTTAAAAAATTGGTTTTAAGAACTAGATGAATAAATATATATTAAATTTTGGTTCAATTATGTTACCAGAATAATACCATATTTTTCTTGTAAAAGTTTCATCATAGGTATTAATGGTTTCACCAAACTTTTTATTTTTCCCATGTAATTACTTTTCAATTTTTATATGAAAAATATGGGGAATGTAATTATTGAAAAGTAACCTTGTAAACACATCCAACTTCAGGGAGTAAATTAATTCCAATTACCTCATATTCTTGATAATATTTTACTATTGATCATCTTCACCATCAAAATGATACACAACTATAAAACCTTTCTCAGTCATTAAGAACTGGAGATCAAAAGTATATTTTATGAGTTACTGATCCATTTCATAGTAATTAGTGGATTAATATACACACTCTTAAAAGGTGGTTGTTGTCTCATGAAGGAATGAATTATATTTTCACCTCTAATGATCATATTTAACATCAATATGATTTTATGTTTGTTTAAATTAAAAAATAATAGTAAAATATATTTCACATTCCACCTCCCATAACATTTAGTTTCTCTGGAATAATGTGATTTCATTTCAATCACATTCATCAATAACACACTTTCCTCTTATTCATGAAATTTACTAAAATTAAGAACTTTTATATGAGAAATAATAATCATATATGGAAATCATAGAATCATGAAAATGATTATTTTTTTATCTAAATATATAAATCTAGTTTTCAAAATATAACACCTTGGGTTTATATATGGTTATCCATTGTCATTATCTAATAAAAACCATCATTATATATCCCAAATAATTTGGGAATTGACCCAAGAATATCCATATGGAGTGTCTCGCAATGTGTGATGTATTATAGCGACACATAAGGACATGATCAAGACCAATTTAATAAAAAATATGCCTCATTCATATTTAATACACAAAGGTGAACCAATGTAATAAAAAATCCAAATTCAAGTATCCAGTGAAGATGTATTTTCTATAAAAACCGAAATCTATACATTACTATGACTTACACTATAATCCTATGTATATAATTATCATAGTGGTTATCAATAATAGTTTCTCATCCTTATATCAATATATAACAAAACATTATTATGATACAAACTATAAATACCAAATAGATTCAAAAAAAATATGATATCTACTTAGATGAATATTATTTATAAATCATTTCAAACAATTCTAGAAGAATAAATGTTTAATGTATTTGGAAAAAATATTTATATAATCTAATGATAGATAAAATACCTACATCCTTTCTTAAATAGTTCTTTCAATGGGAACCATTTTTTCTAAAACCATCCTTCATGTACTTGTGTAATTAAAATATAATAATTGTTGATATTAGATTCATTATTATGGCATGTAATGCAGACATAAATTAATAATAATTTTTATTTATAACTTGAATAGAAGGATATGATAACATGATCTCAACATTTAGAAATTATACACTGTAATTTTTATATAATTATCCTGAGAACTAAAATTATGTTTGGTAGTTCATATGTCATGAATAATAAATGTATAAAATAATATGATCCATATGTTAATAAGATGGACATATTATCATGAAAAAATAGTGTAATAGAGTGTGGAATAATTATAATAATATAAATCCTATGTCAAAACTACCCAACATGTCTTTAATGATCCATTAGGCTTGGGTTAACCCCCTAGGTACCTATGTTTATATTGGTATATCCAAACATGTACATAAATTGATCTCATAAAACATTAATTATAATCCAATGAATTTGAAGTCTTTAATATACCCACCCATCACATAATTATAATCCATTCATATATATTCTATATGATCATGAAAGAATTTATCATTTCATAAAAGATTAACCCATGAAAATGAAAAAACATTCCATCAAAATTTCATTATCATAATCAGTAACCATGTAGAGAAATATTAAATATGGTAATACTGGATCATATCCCTATTTTATCATTAAAACAATTAATGTAAGTTGTTATAGTTGAAAATACATTCAAATTAACATGAGATAATTTATTGAGGAAAATAACTTATTCATTTTCAAATCACTTATTTAATATATGGAAATAACCTCAATATTTATGAAGAAATATCCCTTTAATATATATATTAATTATTTCATAGGAATATTCAAAGAGGAGAGTAGTCGTGATGATGAGAAATGTGTTCATGTGATGTATGTTAAAATAGAGATTTCATTTAAAATATTTGCAAAAAGTATATTATTGGGATTATAAAAAAATAATTATAATTTTTTTATATAATATTAAAAATGACTAATGACAAACATAAACAACAATTTATTATTTGAAAAAAAATTCTTCAAACCATTTTAAATAAATTATCAATATATAGTAAAATATTGATTAATTGATAAAAAAAACAAATAGGGTTTTCCATGAAAACAATTATTCTCAATTTAGATTACTTATAAATAGGGAAGTGAAAAGAAAAATTTTAATTTGAAAAACAAATATAGGATAAAAAAATATCTTCATTATTTAAAAAAAAACCCTCATTGTTTTTATAACTTCATTTTTAGATATTTTTGTAAAACAAATCCTAGTAAATATCATATAATAATGTAAAACCATTAACCCAAATATAACTTTCTATGTAAAAATTGTAAAATGAAATATTATAATGGTATTATTTATAAATACATTATATAATTATATTACTACATATAATACAATATATTTTTCAATTTTGAAATTTTAACACGAATATAACAATTATTTATTAAAATAATTGTTTCTGAGTGCTAACCATTTTGGTTTCCATTAATGTGTCTTTCCAATAGTTCATGTACATGTACATTAATCATGGTTATATGATATATAAAATTCTTGGAATTATATAAATATAATATATATATATATATATTATTTATAACCATACATAAATGTTATGTAAGAGAAAATTATTTACATAGTTTACAGAGATGGTAGTCCGTATATATGCATGAACATTATTTTCATTTCATAAAAATTAACGAATGAAATATAAATAATATTTTAACATTATAGAAAAATAAATAAAAAAATAAAAAAATACTTATTTATTTATTATATGATATTTTCCATAAATGTGACTCGGTTATGGAAAATGAATCATATCCATACATGGAGGCACAATCTATATAAATGCATGATCGATAATCTCAATTCCCATTTAATATAATGATAGTGGAAAATGGTTGTTCTATCATCATAACAACACCTTAGTATAGAGATGATTCTGGATTCAAAATGTAATGATGTATATAACACTTTTTGGGGATATAAAAGAAAAAATTAAAATGAATGATCTTGGTTAATATTTATACCTATTATTTGAGATACCTGCATTAACTTACCCATTAATTCATTAATGATTAGTCATAGCAGAAAATTTTATATGTTTGATATTAGAATTGAATCTATTAATATTTTGGTTAGGTATTGGTTGAGTTATTGTGATCAAAGTTTGTGAATACAATATTATAATGGGTGGCCATTAATAAGTGAGGTGGGGGGACACACTTGTAATTACGTAAAAGATTTCAAGAATATACTGTTGAGTCAATAGAGTTTACTTATGACTTTTCCATTCCTTCATGATTGGGGATATTGCAAAATCAATAAGGTTTCTTTATGAATTTGCTATTTCTTCATGTTTTTAAAATTACAAACACCTTATCTTATGAAAAATTCCATTTACCCTATGTTTTACTTTCATAAATAAAATTATCCTTCCCCAAGTAAATTTATCTTTACCATATTTTTCATTGTTCATTTTGTATAAGTATAAAATTTGGTTTCGTATCTAAAACCATTGAATCATATATATACTTAGATATAAAGAATTCTGTTTTCAGGATCCAAATTCAGGATCCAAACTCTCTGAATTCAAACTCCAAACATTTCTGAGTTCTAACTTCGAGTTCTCAGAATTCAGACCATGATATTTTCTGAGTTCTGACTCTGAGTTCTCTAAATTCAGACTCCGAACTTTTATAAGAGCAGACTCCAAACTCTTATAAATTCAGACTCCAAACATTGTAATATAATACTCCAAACTCTTATGAATTCAGACTCCAAACATTGTAAGTTCAGACTCCGAACTATTATGAATTCCGACTATGAACTCTACTGAATTCAAGACTCTGAATTTCATTGGAATTCAGACCTCAGATTTCTATATAATTATAACTCATAACTCTTCTGATATAAAAAATCTTAATATCCTTTTATTGTAGACTCCGAATTGTTTTTGGTTAGACTTCAAACTTTAATTTTTTCTTACACTCAAAAAAATGTATTTTCTTATATAACCATATTTTTTCTTACTCATTTTTTGGAGACAAGATGATTTCATTCATTTAGTTACTAACTAACCGTTTTTTGAGTGACACGTGTACAGGTCCGACTGAAATATAAGGAAAAATATGACCATTGGAGGAGGGAGGTGACCGTTGAAGCTGTGCCTATAAATAGGTTCTCATTTGATAGAGATCATAAATATGTTACAAAATTGATGAAGAATTATACGACTCTAGGGATTATATGCTATTTAAGTGATTTCTAGATAGAGACTGTAATTCTTTGTGTGTACTGAACATCTTGTTCAGAATGGCTTTATGCAACTCCGAATGTTGTTGAGTACATTCGAGGGCATCAAGGATAAGAAGAAAGAGTTTCCAACTACATGAATGTTCGAGGACTTACTAGCCGAGGAAGACAAAGGTGATGACTACCTTGAAGTTGAGGGCTTGCAGGGATGAAAATGTAGACTCTAATCTTCATATCGAGGGTTTACCCAGGTGTGGGTAAGATAGACATTCTTGAATGTATAAATCAGTAGGCCTTTATCCAATGTTGTCGGATACCCTTCTCCTTGGGTAAAAAGAAATACTACTTGTTACTTGTTTGATTCAAGATTTCCACTTTATTTTTATTGTTGAGGAAGGTAAAAATATCTTATAAATCCTTACACTTGTACTCTCCAATTTAGTAAGATTATATACGCTTTACGGTAGAATCTTTATCATTGTAAACTTTTGTTAAGTTTCATTTCCGGATTCACTTTTCCATAATTTATTTCTCAAAATAATATTTCCATATTCAAGAAAGTGTGTAGAACAAGAAGTTTTGTGAATTAAATTTTTTAACCTTGGTAAACAATAGAAAACTTTCTTACCAACTTTAAAAGTTCCCAAATAATTTTTGATGAATGAAATTCACCCCCCCTTCTTCTATATTGAGTATCTACGATATTATTTTGATCCTACATTTTGTTTCTTAGGAGAATATCATTCTCCATACCATACCAATAATTAGTTTCAAAGGTTGCCTACCTCATACTCTTAACCAATTCAATAATTGGTATCAAAGGATAGGTTCAATATGAATTAATCTCATGATTATATTAAGAAGAGAATTTATCTTCTTCTTATTTTCAGAATCAGATTTTTAGATTCATAAGTCCAGATTCATTTTTTTAAAGATACTCTTGTTCTATATTTTCCTTGCTGTGGAATATTTTCCTTGTCTACAAACTTTCATTACTAACATGTTTGTGTGGAATGTATTTCTTTAAGATGGATGGAATCAATGATGGTTCCATAGACAACCTAAATCCGACTAGACCACATATTCTTGATGAGAATGATTATAAATATTAGAGATATCGCATGAAGACATTCATTATCAAAACATTAGTAGATTATTTTGTTATTCTTACTAGAGGATATAAAATCCCTGACAAGGAAGTTAGTACCTTCACCAATCATGAAAAGCATGAATATAAACTAAATTATAAGGTAAACAATACATTTCTTTGTTCCATGACTAGACATATATATAGAAAAATTTCATCTTGTTAAGTATCAAATTGTATTTGGAAGAAGTTTGAAGTTGCGCACTTTGGAACATACAATGTTATTGAAACTAGAAGAGCCATGCTCAGAGATAGAAATCATGGTTCCTACTATCCTTATAGAGAAACCATATGTAAGGTGTAACAAAGATTCATGACAATTTTTAACAGATTACAATATATGGTTGAGAAAGGATTATATTATTACGCTCTTGTGGATAAAATCATAGACATCATTTACAAGGAATGGGAATCGAAGAGAACAACTATAGATGAGAATAGATAGGTTACTCAGATTTCTCTTGATGAAATTTTTGGAACTCTTCTTCAACATGATACTAGAATGAAGAGAGATGCTGAAAACATTAAGAAGAAGAATGGGAATGGAAGTGTTCCTTTTACTACAACATCAAATCATATGATAGCCAAGACTACTGAGAGAGTTACTAGATCTAAATCTAAGAGGATTGTTATGAAATCCAAATCTAGTGGAAGTGAATCTTCAAAAAATGAACTATCCAATATTGCTCGAAGGATGAACAGAATTGTTGGCCAGAAGAACTTTCAATCCAATACAAGAATAAAGAAAGGAAATATAAGAATGATTCAGAAGTCAAATCTTATAAATTCAAGAGAGCAGGATATATAAGACCTGATTGTCCTATTCTTTAGAGAAAGTAATGAAAGGAATAGAATCTTGAGATAAATATAAATAAGTACTATGAAGCTAAAGCTAAGAATGTTTTTAAAGCTAATGAAACCTGGAGTGCCAGGGGTGGAGACTTTTTAGATGAATCATCTGGTTATGAATCTTCTGGATTAAAGAATCTTGGTTTAATAGCCATAATACATATTAAAAATCATTTCTTAATGTCTAAGGTATAAAATGCTAAATACATGACCAATGAATCTTTGAATGATAACTATAGTGATAGTAAATATTATAACTCTTCTGATGAAGGATCCTCTTCTGATGAGTATAATACTTTACCTACCTATGAATAAGTTTCTTGGTTTGTTATGCTTCTTGAGAATGAAAATTCTAAAGTTAAAAAAATTATTGATAAGGAAAATTCTAGGATTTCTATTCTAACAAAATAAATATAAATCATTCTAAAGATCTTGATATGAAAATCATTCATTTTAAAAATATTTAAAAAAATATTGGTTGAAGTAAATTATGAGAAGGATAAACTATCTAAGGACCTAGAAAAAGTAATTTCTATGAAAAATGTTTTCAAGCCTAACTCTAGTACTAATTTTTTGGAAGATAAGAACATATTTGTCAGACTAATGTTAGAAATATTTTCCTTGAGGAAGTTTTTTTCACACTTTACCTTAGGTAGGAAAATTTTTGATAAGATGTATTCTCAAACCCAACCTCTAAGGAATAATTATAGATTTTGTTATACTAGTTCTAAACAGATTTTTAGTAACAATTATTTTGTTCCTCAACGTGCTCTTTTCTGTACTAAGTGTTAGTACGGTGGGCATTGGGAAAGAAATTCTTCCTTAATCAAAACACAGTCTTTAGTGTTTCATAAAGCTTATTTTTCTTTGAAAATGTGGGTGCCTAAAATTTTTCTTTCTGAAATTTCCATATACAATATATTTTGGGTTCCGAAAGTCCAAAACACTTATTTTCAAGAAAACAAAGAAAGTACCAATAACACCACTTGAAACATGGATAGTGGATTTTCCTGACATATGACTGTTAACATGAACATCTTTGAAAAGATTATCAAGATGAAATGAGACAATGTAACTTTCGAAAATAATGCTAAGGGAGAAATTATTGTTATAGGTAACTTCGTTCTTCTTGGAAAAACATTGATTTCAAATTTTTTGTTATGGGTATTAAGCACAACCTCATTAGCGTAATTCTATTATGTGATCAAGGATACCTACTGAATTTTAGGAATGTCATGTGTTTAGTACACAATTCTAAGAAAGAGTTTATTCATTCTGCCAATAGGTAAGAGAATGTTTACACATTAAACATAGAAGAAATTTGTATCCAAGACCAACATTTCCTTAGTGTAATGGAAGACCATTCTTGGTTATGGAATATATGGTGAAGTTAGTGTAAAAGGCAACATTCAATAGCACTTTCTGTAACACCCCAAGATTTCATAGTGTGTTATTTCTTCAAAATAATTCAATAACTTGCACTACACGCAACACCGAGTTCAAGCGCACCATGACTTACCAAACAAGCCGTTCAAAAAAGGTTATGAATAGTATTAACTAAATTTTAAACTTTATATAATCCTTATAATTTTAGAATCCATATTATGAGTTTCTTAGACATAATGTAAGAAAAAATTCATCTTCAGTATTGTAGTTTTACCAACTTTTAATAGTGAACCCTTTTTAAATAAAATATTTTAAACTTTTTGACTAAATGGGGACATCAAAAAATTTAAAATAAAACATCCCAAGCTTCCACGGTATGCTTTCCTTTGAATAAAACAGTAGCGTGTGTTGTACGCAACTTCGAGTTTTAACACACACCACAACCGATCAAACTAGCCGTTATGAATAGTAATACTTAATTTTTTGAAATTATATATATTGTATATTTCAAAATGGACTTCATTTTTGGATTCGGAATATCAAATTTAGCCTGAGGTGAAATTTTGGTACTTTTCGGATAACTTTCATATTTTGATGAATAGTAAAAATTACTAAATTTTAATTAAAAACAACTTTTTTAATCAAAATAATTAATAGTGATAAATTATGAATTTGAGTGGTTCTAAAGTATATTTAGAATATATTTTTACCATTTAATATAATTTTGGTCATTGGACATAATTTTACAATTAAACCGAACATAAACAAGTGTCAATCTTTTGATAGTTATTATCTCTTAAAAACACGCTTTTTGTTTTGACAGCGGGAATTAATTTTAAATTAATTTCTGCCACTTCTGTGTTTTGAATTTAGAAAAATGGATTCCATATTTGGAATCATGATGTTCAAATTGTGTAAATAGGTAACTTTTATTTTTAGACATTTTGAATAATTACTGCGGTAAATATTTTATTTACCATGGTTAAGGGTAAATCCGGTAAATAAGGGTTAAAAAGTAATATTATAATAATACTAAATTACCCTAAAACGTGTCTTAACCCTATTGGTTGATACATGGTCGACCATGGGCATCTTTGGGTCAATTTTGGGACCCCATTGATCCACTTTTAAGTGATAATGACACTTTATTTTAATTAAGTTAAAATGAATACAAAAATGGCATAAGCTTACATCTTTTAAAAGAACAATTTTTACATAGGGTTATACATGTTGGATTTTCGATTATAAATATTCATTAGAAATCTAAAAGGATTTCCTACATAATTATATTTTATTTATAATTTTTAGACATCAAATAATTTAAATTATTAATGACACAATAATGATGCAATGTTTACCTCATTAATAAATCATTTAAATAAATAAGATTATAATGATTAAAATATTATCTAAAACCTGTCCAATTCTTATTGGTTGATGTTATTTAGAATATGAGTCATCTTATATTCGACCTCAATGATTTTTGGACCATTATAAACCGAATATAATTATATTATAAAGTAATACTTTCACTCTTTCCTAAAGAGCCCCTCCTCTCCCTTATAAAAGGAGACCACTTCTACTCATTCCTCACACCTCTCAAGCCACTTGGCTCATCCAAACTCTGCCCAACTAAGCTCCCCACATCCCTCTACTCCTCCTTGAAGCTTCCCCTTAGGCAGAAAGCATTTCAAGGAGTCCTTTGGTTCCAACCAAAGTGAGTTACCTAAATTAAAGGTAACATTTTCTCTTAAATTATTTTCAATTATTTTGCTTCTCCAACCCCCAAACTCTTTTTATTTCCTTTCTTTTGTAACAACACCAGTATCCAAAATATACTAGGATGTTTTTATAAGAAGGATTCAAACTACACATTCACACAACTCCATCTAATGGATGATGAACATAATGTTTCTGTGGATGGAAAACTAAGGCCTCACGAAACGATGATTGTTCAAATACATCTTACCGCCTCTCATGGTGGCCATTAGGATGGAACTGTAATTAAATATGATATTAATGATATATATTTTATATATAAGCTTCTGTAATCCCATTTTATTTCATACAATTATTCGTTTCATGTTGTATATACATACGATAATTTCATTTGAGGAAGTGCGGACTACCGCCCCCTTAAAATGATATGACTCGTTCATACCACACATGGAACGTATAAAGGATGGTGTTAATGAACTTAAGTAACATATATAGAATATTATATTTTACTGGAATAGTAATATACCTATGTATCATTTGGATTCGATTATTTTAAAATAAAAATTAAATGGAAGTAGCATTCGTGCATACGTACGGACTACCGTCTCCACGAACGCGATGTGATTCATTCTCCATCGTATCCATTCAAGTATAATTATCATTTGATGATTTAAAAATGATGTTTAAGGACTTGATACCATTCTGGATATGAATAATATACATCCCATTAATAACGAATATGGCTCACATAACAAAGAATATAAAGTAAAATGAACCCGTTAACACCCGAAATGACGATAATTCTAAGATATTATTAACAAATCAATGTTAAAAGATCATATATGATATCATATTAAAGTAAATGATTCTTGTATTATTCAATAACAATTATTTCACCATTATACAGGAGGTAAACCTACCATCGACCAAGGAAAAAGTACAAAGTAAGGGATTCTCTTATCTCACTTTCAATTCCGTGAGATTTCCATTGTTCGCCACTAAATTATTGAAAGTGGTGTATTGTGTACGGACATTTGATATATATTATCATGATTCTCTTATATTCATGTTATTCTGTTAATCATTTGGTGGTTATTAACTTTTTTCCACACGACTCAGTTGATTAACGTGGTAAGGGGTTTCTTATCTCACTTTTAATTTCGTGAGATTTCCATTATTCACCACTTAATTATTGCATGTGGGGTATGTGTACTTCCCATGATTGCATTAATTGTGTAATATACTTTAATTTATGGGTATTTACATCATCAGGGTATGATACTTCTTTCATGGGTGTATGTTTCATAAGTTACCTAATCGATAAGGGAATTTGAAATTTCAATTTCCACTCATTTGGCTTTACGCATATTTCATTGATTATATTACCCCAAGATTATGTGTGGAATCACTATTCATTTGATTATGTCATAATTTCCACTCCCCTTCCTGTGGATATAAGTTTGATACACATAATCACTCCATTGATAATTCTCAAGTCATTGATATGAATTTGATACGAGTAATTTTAACTCATTCTCCATTTGTTGAGTTAAACATCCAATTCGTTTGTATTTTTTTACAAGAATATGTGTGAATGTCCTTTGATTGTTTTACACTGAATATCCAATCATATTTAGTGTAATTATATTTGTCACACATAATTATGTCATTGATTTATCCTTAACCAAAGGATACAACCTTTATGAGAGATTTCATCTCAATTTACATTCCATTGAGACTTCTTTGATGATATACACCAAATCACTTTTATGTGGTGTATATAATGTACTTTGACATAGTATATCATGATTCCCTTTATTCTCATGATATTACAACGTTTTTATTACCTCAATTATTTGTATTCAAGTGTCTCTTTTGGTTAGAATCTCTAACTAAAATACCATTTTTAAATGTTTTAAAGACTTATTCATCTAAACCTTTCTCATTAATGTCCATGTTTTAAAAATGGTTTTATGTATTTATTTATATGGACATTAAAGTTTAGAAATCAAAACTCCTTTTAAAAAGTTTCAAAGTGGTATGGGACACTTTGATTCAAAAATCTATTTTTAAATGGCTTCTTGACAAATAGTGTGACTTTTAAATGTTTTCAAGAAAAGGGGGATATTTCTCTCAAATAGTTTTGATGATTATTTTCATCTATGTCAACATCCTTCATTATTTATGATTGAGGTTAATGTGATACAATACAATCTTCCATATTGTATCAAATGAGTTATATTTGACTGTGGATGTTCTATTTTTATACCATTCATGGTTTGTGGTTAAAGTATTGACATTTCGTATGCTAGTTTTAATACGAATGTTTATTTTATGCTTAAACCTATTCATATGAGGAATTCATTGGACTTAATAAGTGACGGGTGGAGCCCGCTATAGCTCCTCGATGCATCGGTAGGTCTCATGAGACAAACTAGTGTCTTGGCACAAGGCCTTAGCAAAATCTTATTTGTAGTCTTGGCACGAGGCCTTGGCTATGTGGTTATGATAGTCTGGCATTATGCATTCCATCATTATGAAAGTGGTTATTGATATTTCATGTGATCATTTGACTAGTAGAATATCCATGTGAGTAAGTAAATGGCATTATTTCATTTTACCTTTGCCATTTTATTCTGAAGTTCAAGTTTAAAAGGCTTTTGTTTTAGTTATAAATTGCCTTAAGTGTTTATGCTTATTTATGAAAGTTTCTGCTATAATGTTATCCTTACTGAGCATCTGAGCTCACCCCTTTCAATGTTTTATTTTTCCCAGGACTATGAAGAATTAATTTATGAATGACCTGTAGGGATAATATGAGGGGATATGAAGACAAGATGTTTTTTTATGATGTAATGTAAAAATTTATGGATGTATCTAGTTATTCCAAGGCTACTAAACTAATCGGTCTTTCGAGACTTGATCTTTCTCGTGATCATGCCAAAGTTATGTAATAATGCACCGACTTTGGGTAACTAGGGTCGGGGCGTTACAGTTGGTATCAGAGGAAGTTTAGTACAAACCTTGATAGCTAGATTTAGATAAACTCTGATTAGAGCACGTAGACCTAAGATGAACTTTGAGGATTAGTATAAAAGAACTTCCTAGAATTTTGGTATTGTAGAGATTTTGTGAGTTTTCCGAGCAATACATCCCTGTCTGGATACGAGCAGGTAGAGGCGGCTCTGGCACAGATGTACCTAGGGGTAAAACCCGAAAACACCACTTTGAGCTAGACTCGAACGGGAACTGGTGCACGACAACGGGCCTTGCTGCACTCTTGGTTACGACACTCCCGGGGGATATGCTTAGGATAATTTACATTTTCTTTACAAACTGATTTAAGTAATATATACATAAGATGAGAGTAAATGACCTTGGTTAATCCTAATATGTTTCAAATTTAGAATATGGTGACATTTTAATCTCTAAATGATTTTACGACTACTATTACTCACACAATGCTTTCTGGTTTTAGTCAATGGCTGGATTCCAAGGAAGTCATAGTGACTTTGAGAATGATGTACAAGGTGGGAACGTTAGTGCAATGAGCAACAAAATGGAATGTTGATAGGAGTAAAAGATATCATCTTTATGACAAATCAGTTTTCGAAAAATATGATCAACAACATATATATTAACCAACTCCTAGACTCAACAAGGAAGAGAAAGGTGATAAATGATAAGATCTCCAGCAATGGAGACCATGGAGAAAAGAAACCTCAATTTTCATCATGCAGGAAATGTGGAAAGAGACACCCAGGAAAGTGTCTCAATGGGACAACGAAATGTTTTACGTGCGGGAAGGAAGGACATAAAGTGAAGAATTGCCGAAGAAAAATGAAGAGTACTATGGAAGAAGATAAAAATGGTCCCAAGAGTCCATTTACAGTCATTTTCCGTAAATGTAGGGGACCTGGACATTACCTGAGTGAATGTCCTATTCTATAGAATATTTTCTTGGTCAAAGAAGAAGCTATGTGGAAATAAATGGTTGGAGAAAAATTTAAAAAGTATTAGCACTCCTTGTTGATGGGTTTACTTTGGAATAATTTTCTCTTGTATTTGTAACCCCGTAGTTTTCCATGTGAGAATGATATTTGAGGAAGAATTTTCTCTTCTCTTGTGGATATAGGTATAAATAACCATTTGGATTTATATGATCATTGGGGTGTGAGAAAATGATAAGTTATTATAATTTGGGATGAAAATGCAAAGTATGATATAACATTTGTGGTTAAATTATGTTATTTTGAGGAATTTATCTCATTTTGGTAATATTATAAAATATAGTTTTTAAAAAAGGACAACACGTAGACCGTGTGACAACCCGTCGCGTCAGACAAAGCTATGGGAATCGAACCCACAACCAAAGTGCGATTGGGATTTATCGCCTACCACTGGACTACGTGAAGTCCCTGGTTAATGTGACTATTTTTTTTTGTTAAATGATTTTATTGATCAATAATAAGATGATTTGGGTTCTTATGTCTTATCAAATGAATACCCTTGGTATAGGAAAATGATTTGGTGATTAAGTGATAAATGTTATTTTGGAAGTTGTTCGCTTTGTTGGGAACACTATATGCCCAAGGAAAATAGAATACAATGGGGTTTCATTTGTAGAGTAATGGTGGATTTTTATCTACGTTTTTATTGTTGATTTATAGTGATTTGGGTTATTTATGGAAATTATTAACCTATAACAGAGAATATGTGATGATGTTAATTACTTTTAAGTATGTGACTTTAAGAGTATTTGATGTCATTTGGAGATACAATGTAACATGGGAGACTACATAATCAAATTCTTCTATGATTTGGGTTTCAATATTAGTTTGGATTATATTAATGGATTTTAAGGACAATTGGTTATTGAATGGTATCTATTTAACTTTGGGTTATTGTTGGTTTAATTTTAGAAATTAAGATTAGTGCATATTTATCTCAATGAATATCCTTTTGGGGAATCATTAGATCATTCACTAACCATTTTGGTTTTGATTAATCTTCAAAGACAATGTAAATATATGGTTTATCCTGCACGGATCATGTGATTCTATAGAAGTTTATTCTAGCTCTTCCAGTGTGACCAAGTCTTCTTGAATACTCATCGTTTAAAAAAAATTGAGTTAGTGGTGGAAATTTATTAAAGAATGAAAATCTACATAAAATTTAAGTATATCTCATAATGTTCTTAGTCAATATCATAAATGAATTCCTCTTCCTTATGTAATGTAACTTTAAAAAAAAATGTTGTCCTAGATGGTACCTTAAATCATCACTAATTTATGGCTTTGGGATTGTTGGCCTTTTCATAGCCATGTTCTCTACCACTCTCCATCAGATAATTGATGGTTAGATTTCTCCTCCATATCCATATTTTCCTACATGGAACCCTAGTATGTGTTATTTTCGGTAATCTTCATACTTTCCACTCTTTATTTTAAATAGAGGCCTCATTAATTCATTTTTCGATGTGGGATTTCAACTAAGATATTTTGAAATGTCAAAAATGTGTGATCCCAATACCCTATATTTTGTTGAACCGATGGTACTTCAAATCATCATAGATTGATGAGTTTAAGGACCTCAATTTTATACTTGTTTGTGATTGATGACCTCAACCACTACCTATAAATATTTACGTTTTTCCTCCAATTATATGTCTCTAATTGCCACCAATGTTCTCCTAATCGAGATCATAATTTGGTGGTGACCCTTTCATTTCTCTTTTCCTCATATTAAGACTAAATTTTAGTAAACCAATTTCCGATGTGGGTTTTCCCACAAATATATTTTCTATTTTCAACCTTTTATTTTCGAAGAACAATTTCAAATTGCGAGGACGCAATTTATTGAAGGAGGGGAGAATGTAACACCCCAAGATTTCATAGTGTGTTATTTCTTCAAAATAATTCAATAACTTGCACTACACGCAACACCGAGTTCAAGCGCACCATGACTTACCAAACAAGCCGTTCAAAAAAGGTTATGAATAGTATTAACTAAATTTTAAACTTTATATAATCCTTATAATTTTAGAATCCATATTATGAGTTTCTTAGAGATAATGTAAGAACAAATTCATCTTCAGTATTGTAGTTTTACCAACTTTTAATAGTGAACCCTTTTTAAATAAAATATTTTAAACTTTTTGACTAAATGGGGACATCAAAAAATTTAAAATAAAACATCCCAAGCTTCCACGGTACGCTTTCCTTTGAATAAAACAGTAGCGTGTGTTGTACGCAACTTCGAGTTTTAACACACACCACAACCGATCAAACTAGCCGTTATGAATAGTAATACTTAATTTTTTGAAATTATATATATTTTATATTTCAAAATGGACTTCATTTTTGGATTCGGAATATCAAATTTAGCCTAAGGTGAAATTTTGGTACTTTTCGGATAACTTTCATATTTTGATGAATAGTAAAAATTACTAAATTTTAATTAAAAACAACTTTTTTAATAAAAATAATTAATAGTGATAAATTATGAATTTGAGTGGTTTTAAAGTATATTTAGAATATATTTTTACCATTTAATATAATTTCGGTCATTGGACATAATTTTACAATTAAACCGAACATAAACAAGTGTCAATCTTTTGATAGTTATTATCTCTTAAAAACATGATTTTTGTTTTGACAGCGGGAATTAATTTTAAATTAATTTCTGCTACTTCTGTGTTTTGAATTTAGAAAAATGGATTCGATATTTGGAATCAGGATGTTCAAATTGTGTAAATAGGTAACTTTTATTTTTAGACATTTTGAATAATTACTGCGGTAAATATTTTATTTACCATGGTTAAGGGTAAATCCGGTAAATAAGGGTTAACAAATAATATTATAATAATACTAAATTACCCTAAAACGTGTCTTAACCCTATTGGTTGATACATGGTCGACCATGGGAATCTTTGGGTCAATTTTGGGACCCCATTGATCCACTTGTAAGTGATAATGACACTTTATTTTAATTAAGTTAAAATGAATACAAAAATGGCCTAAGCTTACATCTTTTAAAAGAACAATTTTTACATAGGGTTATACATGTTGGATTTTCGATTATAAATATTCATTAGAAAGATAAAAAGAGTTCCTACATAATGATATTTTATTTATAATTTTTAGACATCAAATAATTTAAATTATTAAGGACACAATAATGATGCAATGTTTACCTCATTAATAAATCATTTAAATAAATAAGATTATAATGATTAAAATATTATCTAAAACCTGTCCAATTCTTATTGGTTGATGTTATTTAGAATATGAGTCATCTTATCTTCGACCTCAATGATTTTTGGACCATTATAAACCGAATATAATTATATTATAAAGTAATACTTTCACTCTTTCCTAAAGAGCCCCTCCTCTCCCTTATAAAAGGAGACCACTTCTACTCATTCCTAACACCTCTCAAGCCACTTGGCTCGTCCAAACTCTGCCCAAATAAGCTCCCCACATCCCTCTCCTCCTCCTTGAAGCTTCCCCTTAGGCAGAAAGCATTTCAAGAAGTCCTTTGGTTCCAACCAAAGTGAGTTACCTAAATTAAAGGTAACATTTTCTCTTAAATTATTTTCAATTATTTTGCTTCTCCAACCCCCAAACTCTTTTTATTTCCTTTCTTTTGTAACAACACCAGTATTAAAAATATACTAGGATGTTTTTATAAGAAGGATTCAAACTACACATTCACACAACTCCATCTAATGGATGATGAACATAATGTTTCTGTGGATGGAAAACTAAGGCCTCACGAAACGATGATTGTTCAAATACATCTTACCGCCTCTCATGGTGGCCATTAGGATGGAACTGTAATTAAATATGATATTAATGATATATATTTTATATATAAGCTTCTGTAATTCCATTTTATTTCATACAATTATTCGTTTCATGTTGTATATACATACGATAATTTCATTTGAGGAAGTGCGGACTACCGCCCCCTTAAAATGATATGACTCGTTCATACCACACATGGAACGTATAAAGGATGGTGTTAATGAACTTAAGTAACATATATATAATATTATATTTTACTGGAATAGTAATATACCTATGTATCATTTGGATTCGATTCTTTTAAAATAAAAATTAAATGGAAGTAGCATTCGTGCGTACGTACGGACTACCGTCTCCACGAACACGATGTGATTCATTCTCCATCGTATCCATTCAAGTATAATTATCATTTGATGATTTAAAAATGATGTTTAAGGACTTGATACCATTCTGGATATGAATAATATACATCACATTAATAACGAATATGGCTCACATAACAAAGAATATAAAGTAAAATGAACCCGTTAACACCCGAAATGACGATAATTCTAAGATATTATTAACAAATCAATGTTAAAAGATCATATATGATATCATATTAAAGTAAATGATTCTTGTATTATTCAATAACAATTATTTCACCATTATAAAGGAGGTAAACCTACCATCGACCAAGGAAAAAGTACAAAGTAAGGTATTCTCTTATCTCACTTTCAATTCCGTGAGATTTCCATTGTTCGCCACTAAATTATTGAAAGTGGTGTATTGTGTACGGACATTTGATATATATTATCATGATTATCTTATATTCATGTTATTCTGTTAATCATTTGGTGGTTATTAACTTTTTTCCATACGACTCAGTTGATTAACGTGGTAAGGGGTTTCTTATCTCACTTTTAATTTCGTGAGATTTCCATTATTCACCACTTAATTATTGCATGTGGGGTATGTGTACTGCCCATGATTGCATTAATTGTGTAATATACTTTAATTTATGGGTATTTAAATCATTAGGGTATGATACTTCTTTCATGGGTGTATGTTTCATAAGTTACCTAATCGATAAGGGAATTTGAAATTTCAATTTCCACTCATTTGGCTTTACGCATATTTCATTGATTATATTACCCCAAGATTATGTGTGGAATCACTATTCATTTGATTATGTCATAATTTCCACTCCCCTTCCTGTGGATATAAGTTTGATACACATAATCACTCCATTGATAATTCTCAAGTCATTGATATGAATTTGATAAGAGTAATTTTAACTCATTCTCCATTTGTTGAGTTAAACATCCAATTCGTTGGTATTTTTTTTACAAGAATATGTGTGAATGTCCTTTGATTGTTTTACACTGAATATCCAATCATATTTAGTGTATTTATATTTTTCACACATAATTATGTCATTGATTTATCCTTAACCTAAGGATACAACCTTTATGAGAGATTTCATCTTAATTTACATTCCATTGAGACTTCTTTGATGATATACACCAAATCACTTTTATGTGGTGTATATAATGTACTTTGACATAGTATATCATGATTCCCTTTATTCTCATGATATTACAACGTTTTTATTACCTCAATTATTTGTATTCAAGTGTCTCTTTTGGTTAGAATCTCTAACTAAAATACCATTTTTAAATGTTTTAAAGACTTATTCATCTAAACCTTTCTCATTAATGTCCTTGTTTTAAAAATGGTTTTAAGTATTTATTTATATGGACATTAAAGTTTAGAAATCAAAACTCCTTTTAAAATGTTTCAAAGTGGTATGGGACACTTTGATTCAAAAATCTATTTTTAAATGGATTCTTGACAAATAGTGTGACTTTTAAATGTTTTCAAGAAAAGGGGGATATTTCTCTAAAATAGTTTTGATGATTATTTTCATCTATGTCAACATCCTTCATTATTCATGATTGAGGTTAATGTGATACAATACAATCTTCCATATTGTATCAAATGAGTTATATTTGACTGTGGATGTTCTATTTTTATACCATTCATGGTTTGTGGTTAAAGTATTGACATTTCGTATGCTAGTTTTAATACGAATGTTTATTTTATGCTTAAACCTATTCATATGAGGAATGCATTGGACTTAATAAGTGACGGGTGGAGCCCGCTATAGCTCCTCGATGCATCGGTAGGTCTCATGAGACAAACTAGTGTCTTGGCACAAGGCCTTGGCAAAATCTTATTTGTAGTCTTGGCACGAGGCCTTGGCTATGTGGTTATGATAGTCTGACATTATGCATTCCATCATTATGAAAGTGGTTATTGATATTTCATGTGATCATTCGACTAGTAGAATATCCATGTGAGTAAGTAAATGGCATTATTTCATTTTACCTTTGCCATTTTATTCTGAAGTTCAAGTTTAAAAGGCTTTTGTTTTAGTTATAAATTGCCTTAAGTGTTTATGCTTATTTATGAAAGTTTCTGCTATAATGTTATCCTTACTGAGCATCTGAGCTCACCCCTTTCAATGTTTTATTTTTCCCAGGACTATGAAGAATTAATTTATGAATGACCTGCAGGGATAGTATGAGGGGATATGAAGACAAGATGTTTTTTTATGATGTAATGTAAAAATTTATGGATGTATCTAGTTATTCCAAGGCTACTAAACTAATCGGTCTTTCGAGACTTGATCTTTCTCGTGATCATGCCAAAGTTATGTAATAATGCACCGACTTTGGGTAACTAGGGTCGGGGCGTTACACTTTCCACTACTGAAGTAGAATATGTAGCAACTGGAAGTTGTTGTGCTCAGGTGTTGTGGATTAAACAAACACTCACAGACTACGGTATGAGTTTTACCAAAACACAAAATCTTTGTGATAATACTAGTTACATTTCCCTAAGTAAAAACCCGAAAATCACTCTCGTGCAATAAAAATAGAAATTAGGCATCACATTTTTAGGGATCACACACAAAAAGGAGATATCATTCTTCAATATATCTGAACACAAGATCAACTTGCTGATATTTTCACAAAATATTTACCCTATGATTGATTTGAATACATTAAACAGAAGTTAGAAATTATAACTGTAAGGTAATATTCATCATTAATATTAAGTTGAAATCAATCTCTTTACATTAATAAACTCTTTTTTATAGGGGAGTACATTTATTTGTTATATGTCTAAAAAATTTTCATAGTCTATTTTTTTTTTGTAATGATGTTTTATTTTCAAAGTTTTCCTATCATAATGAACTGTTTGGTTTCTTTTATTTTGGATTTTTTATACTAATATTTGAGGTACAATATTATCTTTTAAAATCCCTATATTTATTTTTGAAAATCACAAAGGGGGACAAAGGAAAAATAATTCTATGTAAAGAAGAAATTTCCCTAAGTAAGGGGGAGTGTTCATCTAATGGGGGGTTTTCATTACAAAGACTTTCGTATTCAAGATAATGAAAAATCTCATTCGGGAAATCTAGAATATAATCCTTAGTGTTTCAATGATTAAGGGGGAGTTAGCAATATTCATCCTTTCCCATGTGTTTAGGGAGATAAGTTTTACTTTCAAAGTCTAGATTTTTTTCTAAGTCCTTATATTCTTTTTCGTAAGGATGTTTGTGCTTTCCAAAAAGGGGGAGATTGTTGTGCCAATAAGGTTTCCTTATGAATTTTCTATTACTTAATGATCGGGGAGATAGTTAAATCAATACGGTTTCAATTTGACTTTTTTTATTCAGGTTTTGAAAATCACAAACACCATATCTTATGGAAAATTTCATTTACCCTATGTTTCACTTTCAAAATGAACTTTTTCCTTCCCTAAGAAAATTTTTCCTTACCATTTTTTTCAATGTTCAATTTGACTAAGTATAAAACATAGTTTCATATCCAAAACCTCAGAATCCAATATATACTTATATACAATGAATTCTATTTTCAAGATCTGAATTCTGGTCTTGAACTCTCTGAATTAAGAATCAAAATTTTCTGAGTTCGGACTCCGAGTTCTCTGAATTCAGACTCCAAAATTTTCTGACTTCTGACTCCGAGTTCTCTGTATTCAAATAAAAAACTTTTATATGTTCAGACTCCAAACTATTATGAATTAGGACTTCGAACATTGTATGTTCATACTCTGAACAATTATGAATTCAGACTCCGAACATTGTAAGTTCAGACTCTGAACATTTAATAATTCTAACTCCGAATTCTAATGAATTTAAGACTCCAAATTTCTTTGAAATTAAGACTCCATAAATCTATATAATTCTATCTTTGAATTCTTCTGATAAACAGAATCTGAATATCCTTGTATTATAGACTCTGATTAGTTTTTGGATACACGCCAAACTTTTATTTTTTCTTACACTCCTAAAAATGAATTTACTTATATAACCATATTTTTTCTTACTCATGTTTGGGTAGAAAAACTATGTCATTCATCCAGTTAATAAGTAACCATTTTATGAGTTACACATCTACAGGTCCCTCTGAAATTTAAGGAAAAATATTACTGTTGGAGGAGGGAGTCGACCGTTGAAGCTGTGCCTATACATATGATATCATTTTAAAGAAATCCTAAATACATTACAACATTGATGAATTGTTCTAAGACTCTAAATATTACATGTTGTTGAAGTTATTTCTTGAAAGGTACTCTCATTATTTGTGTGTAATGAACATCTTGTTCAGAATTTGTTTTGTGCGTCTCCAAACATTGTGGAGTACATTCAAGGGCTTCCGGGGATAGGAAGATAGAGCTGCTGACTACCTTGTTGTTCTAAGAGTTCCTTGATGAGGAAGACAAAGGTTCCAATTACCATGAAGTTGAGGGATTTTAGGGATAGCAAGATAGACTCTGATCTTCGTATCAAGGGATGACCCAAGTGTGGGTAAGACATACTTTCTTGAATGTATAAATTATGTTACATTTATCCAAGGTTGTTGGATACCCATATCTTTGTGTTAAAAGACTTACTACTTGTTGCTTGCTTCTTTCATGTTTTCCACTGTATTTTTTTTATTGAGGATCGTATAACTATCTTATACTTCCATACACTTGTACACGCTGATTTAGTAGGATTTTATTAGATTTAAAGAAGACACTTTTTCTTTGAAAACTTTTGTTATGTTTCATTTCCAGATTCACTTTTCCGGAATTGCTTTCTCAAAATCATATTTCCATATTCAAGAAAGTATATAGAACTAGATGATTTGTGAATTACATTGTTTAACCTCTTTAAACAATAGAAATTTTTCTTTCCAACTTTAAAAGTTCCCATTTAATTTTTAAAATATAAAATTCACCCCCTCTTGTATATTGAGTATCTACATTATTATTTCAATCATACATTTGGTATCTTAGGAGAATATCATTCTCTATACCATCTCAACATATATTTTTACCTTCCTAATAAAATTGAATTCAATGGAAAATTAATTGAAGATAACATCATTAATAGATAAAATATATTCAAACTATAAAATTTTTATATTTTTATGCTTCATTCCTACCCATATCATCTATTTAACCACTGTAAATTATGTTTCATTATTAACTATGACAGCCAAATTTTAGTTTGTTTATTATTCATCATAACAAAAAAGTTTATTGACCCTATTACATTATATAATCATTGATGATTAAAATTATGGAATAAAATTTAGAACATTAAATTTCACCAAGTAAAAAAATAGAATTTCTTATAATAATTCATAATGGAAGAAATATAGAGTTTTAGAAAAAAATCATTTTAAGCATAAAACTAAATTGGAATCCATTAATTTAATTATAAAAAAATTAAATTTATGGTAAAATATATTATTTAATATTTAATTTATATTTTTAGTTACTAAAATTATTAAATATTTATTAATTTAATTTAATATTATAAAATAAAACTATGTTCATGGAAACTGTTTTAGTTTAAATGTGTTTTTAAGACATAAAATGAAGTGATTTTGTAACACCCTATGTTTTTCTGATTTTTTTTGATTAAATTAAAATTATTTTATGACTTGTTTTATATTCAAGAATTTTTTTTATTTTATTATACACAACACCAGGCTAATATACGCAATACTAACTTAGCTTTTATTACATGCAAGGATGAATTTTATAAAAACCAGGATATAATTTAAATTTATTTTTAATAAGACTGGTATTATAGAGTTTTTAAAACTGAAATTAATAATAATAATAATTTTTTTAAAATATAATGACAATTTATTTATGTAAATGAATCATATTGATCATAAAAGGAACATAATTTTTTTTATATTCTTTTTATTTTTTGAAAATGTGGTTTTCTCACAAAGGAATTTTTATAATAAAATTAATTCTAGAAAAGTTATAAAATAAATTTCATTAAATAGAAATATTTTTTTAATTAATAATTTCAAAATTTTACTTTTTCAATTCTATTAATTTTTCAAAAATGTTTCATTCTTTGATGAATAATTTTAGATATTTAATTTTAATTAAAAATTTCGTTCTCAATTATTTTAGTTATAAAGATAAATAATATTATATATTTTTTAAAATTAAATTTTGATAATTTATATATTTAATAGACAAATTAGTTCATTGGATTAATTTTAAAATTTAATTATGTATAAAAACATTGTAATCTTTTGAATATTTTCACTTCAAAAAACCGAATTTCTCTCCATGTCTGTAAGAATAATTTAAAATTAATTTTATCCACATCAAGGAGTTGAATTGGGTAAATTGGATTCGATGTTTGGGATTATAATAATTTATAATATCTATTAATGTAAAATTAATTTTTGACCAAAATTAAAAATGAATGAGGAACAAAATTAATTACCACAGTTAATGTAACTAATTGGTTTACCAAGGTGTAAACTAGAAGGATAAGTGTGAAGATGGAATAAAATATTATATTTATTTTATTTAATGAGTTAATTTATTTATTTTCAGTAATATTAAAAAAATGGAAATTATATTTCACACTCTATTTATTGTGTCTGGTATAATAATTCTTGTATATAAAAAGGCATAAAATATACTTTTCTTACTTTTAATTTCAAAATATCGTTGAGATTGGGACATAGAAAATATTAGTTAGGTTAAAAATGTTTTTTTAAAAGATAAATTTATTTTTCTATATTAATAGTGTATTTTAATTATTTACTGAAAATCATATTACTAGAAATGCTTATGAAACGCCAACATATTAATTATTTAGTTAATAATTATCATAAATAAGGGATACTAAAAATATAATAGGTTAACTAAATTGAATTAGTTATTTTATTATAACAATTTTGAATATGAATATATCCCAATAAATGGGTCTGAGAATAATATATTCTAATTCAATCATTTAATTGATATTTTTAAATTAAAATTAAATGTATAATGTCTAAATTAACATTAATGTTATTTTATAGTAAATGATATTTTATTAAATGATTTTAGATAAAAAACATATATTCATCCAAGTGATTTTTAAATATTATTAAATATCATATATGATCCATTAATGTACCTATTATTATATTATAATGAGTATATTGACCGTTAAATTGCTAAAACCCAGTTCGCGTGGTTAATGTTAAGGTCAAGTTTTTGAAAATTACATGTGTTTATGATAAAAATAGATTCCAACACACATATGGTATTTTTAAAAAATTTGAAATTATTTATAATTAATGGTTATAAATTGTATTTTAAGGATCATAATTCTTAAATGATAAACTATATAGATTATAAATCTTGATAATACAATGAAAAAATAAAAATGGTATAAATAAGGAATCATAGGAGTAAAGGAATAAATAAATAAAAAATGTGTATTTTAGGAGTGTATAGATCGTATAGTCCCTAAAAACTAGTATTTATTATATAATTTGATAAATTATGTAAAATTTAACAGTTAATAGTTAATACTTTGGTGTTTTTTCAAGAATTCAAATCCTCCTCAACTATAAAAAGGCACTCACTTTCTCCACTAACTCAATCCTCTCAAGATATTTTTATTGACCATTATCAATGGAATTAAATTAAAAATCATCCACCTCCCATCATATAATCTTAATTTTGGAGAAAAATATATCCAATAATGGCTTTATTTCAAACCTATGGATGATACCAAAATAAGAGTTAATGTTTTTCAATGTGAAATTTTATTGTATATCTTCCTCCAACTCTATCAATTTTTATTTTACTATGCTGATACAATAAAATAGAAATCATTAATATACTAGTATGTTTTTATGTCATGCTTATTACCTAATACGTCACACACTTCAATATAATGGATTACAAAATCATCTATCATATTTATGGTGGACAACAGCCTCACGAACCAATGTCATTCATTTTTTGATTTCCAGCTATCCTGGTAGAGAATAAAGAAATATTCTTGTAATATAAAATATATATATAATTTTGATGATTTTATTATTATTTTATATTTTCTATATCACATATTTATTTATTCATCCCATTTATGGGAATATGATAATTTCATTCTTCTATACGATGGACTACCACCTCATGAACTCATGTTATTGATTCAAAATCTAAATGGAATATATTTTGAATGGTTTTAATAAAAAAAATATGAAATATATATGTAATAAAAATTCTCCTTGTATGATAATATATCAATGAATATATATCACTTATCATTCATTATTTCAATAAAATAATATAGTGGAAACATCATTTATGATTATGTATGGCCTACCGTCTCCATCAATTGTGTATTTAATTTCCTCTCACTAAATATTAAAGATTAAACAAAAAAATATAATGAATATAAATGATATTAATATCATGGTGTATAATATATATTTGGTGAATCCATGATTAAATTAATAGAAAAAAAAACATGTCCAAGAATTTACGAGAAATAATGCGATTATTACCTAAAACGTAACATGATAATGGAATAGTTATGAAACTGTTAATAAAATGTAATAATAAAATAATATATGGTATGCAATATAAAATATGGTTTTAATATATGTATAAAAATATTATATTTATTATATAGTTGGGTATAATGAATATTATGAAATTAATGACGTAAGTTAAGTGATTTCCGTCACATTTTTTATTGAGACACAAGCTTTATCCAACACATATTTATTCTAGGTGATGTATATAATACCCATGAATTTATGTTCTGACTATTATACTAAAATTTATGTTGTTTTACATGTCCTTTTTTTGTATATTTTTCCATTATGTTTACTATTAAATAGATACAAACTCAGAAAGGAAATTTTGTCTCAAATTATTTTCTTTGAGACATATGTTATAGTATTCCCCTATATTTCATTATGATGTGTATATATAGTTTATTTTATATAAAATATAATTAATGTATTAATCTTCGTGATATTTTATATTCTATTTTATTTCAATCCTTTATGGGTCTTATGAATCAATTATACAAAAGTGGTAATTATTTTATGTTACAATCTCTTCATTTATCTGGATTTTGTACGATTAACTCTCCAATGATGAAATTTACAGTTCTATCTCTTATGAAAGCTAATTAATTTAATTTCCATATATTTATTTGTGATATTATAAAGTAATATAAAATTTTTATACTATTTTTTACGTTATATATTTATGAATGTTTTATGGAAAATCATACTTTATTTCACTCTTCGGACAGAAATATGTTTTTTTATTAAAATAATATTTCCTAAAGAAGTTTTAATAAATAATTATTTAATATCACATGTTTTTCAAAAGAATATTTTACCCATTTTTTTATTTTTTACATTTTTTTGATAGGAATATTTATGTTGTTTTCAAAAACAAATCCATGTATACTTTTATCACAGATATTAAAGGAAGCTTCATCTTAATGTCTATGACATGAAAAAAAATCTTATGTATTTAAAAATAATTTCATTTATTATTACTTTATATTTCTTAATATTAATTTAAGGGAAAATGATTTCAAGATGTTTTATATTTTAAAAATATTTTTTCTATATTGAATGTATATTTTTTTAATGAAATGATTTAAAAGATCATTCAAAATTAAATTCCATCTAAGATGAAATATATTGGTGTGAATTATTACTTATTGGGTATATAATCCATTAAAACCTTTAATTATCTTTATTCAGGTGGTTTTTGTTTTTTGGAATAATAGTTATGAAATCATTTTCTCTTCTATGAGTTATTCCATGATAAAAGGCTTATACAACCCACTTATTTTCACGGTTTATGCTATGGTGAAATGATTATAAAACCTCTCTCTTTTACATAGATTATGATATTATTAAATGTTTATGATTAAATTTTCATTACATGGGATACATTATGTTGTATTTTTATGATATTGTGGGAAAAAATGTATGATTTAATTATGTGATTAGGTGGGGCCTATATCTAACTCAAAATTATTGGTTATAGATTTATATATTTTGAGATGAAATGGGAAATAAGTTTATGGGATTGATATACTATGGGAAATATCCATGTCATTTTCCATAATAATAAATAGTATTATCTTTATCCATTATGGGAAATAGCTGTGACCTTATCCACTATGAGAAATAGGTGTGTCCTAATATATAATAGAAACATGTGTGTCAGAATCAAGTATTTAAAATAGGTGCTTCCTGATCCACTATATTGCTGGTCATGGTATTATCCTCAACACATGAAATAGTTTATTTAATTTGTTATGGTGGAAGAATTTTATAATATGGTCAAATGTATGATTATTTATTTATGATGATTTTTCACTCTTAAGGTCGTTTTTGTTGAAATAGTAATGTATTATTTTATGAATCAGGTTTATGATCTATGAACAGTTGGGTATAAGCTTCGTATGTTATGTTAATGATAACATTCCCTTATTCTTACCTTATTATTTCTTATGATCATTATTTTATATCTCTCATGTTTACCCCAATTGATAATTTGATTTCACTCTTTTTTATTTTTTCTTTCCAAAGGATTTGAAGAATTGTTTATGTACAGTATGTTTGTAATGAGTACTAATATTGGACTATAATATTGTGGTACATTGATGACGATTCACCAAATTAAGAATGTTATATTACATGTTTTCAAAGGAACTAAAATATTATAATCCTATGGTGTGTGTTTATATAATGTAATGAATAATCATACAATAAGATATAATAGCCATGTATGATAATCCCAAGACATTATACATAGTATCAAAGGTTACGTTTAGTTAATCATTGGAAACTAGTATGAGAAAACATTATTGTTATCCCTGTGGTTATTTATTAGGATATGTATATATTTTCCTCTAATTATATGTCTATGTATGAGTCAAATTATAGGGAAATTTCCTAAAATTTTGGTAAAGGATAAAGAGAATGGATTTCAAGAAATTACATCTATGTAAAGACAATACATGTGGATGTGGATCTTTTATAGATGTAACTAGGGGTAGAAACCCTAAAAAAAATTATTGATATAGACTTGATCAGGAAGATGTACATAATAATGTGACTTTCTACACACCTCATTTGAAACACCTTAGGTATATGCATTAAAAATTCACAAACTAATTATGAACCACCATGAAGGATTTAGTTAGATGATAAATATGAATAAAATAGGATAATCCTAATGTTTTATAAAAATGGATGAATGTTTCATGGTTTTGAAATCCAATTATGTATTTTTTTTATTCTATGGTTCCCCACTTGGATTTGAGTATCTCACAAAATGTTTTTGGTTTTTGTTAGTGGATAGAACCCAATATAGACTTATTAATGCTGAATTCAAGTGATAATGTGTAGGTTTTACTCTTAAAAATCCATATGATATGGGAGATAGAATGAAAAATATTGTTGATATTATCAAACAAAATTTTGAATCTATGAATCATATTGAACATAAAAACAATAAAAAGGATGATACTTCATTCTATTGAGTCCTTTATTAGGAAACATAAACCTTCTTTTAGTGGTTCCAATAGATTAATAGTTTATACGAAATGCTTTTGTACCCTTAAAAATAAATTTTACATTCATTAGTGTTTAGTTAATGAATAAACCCTTTGTTTTTTATCATTTGAATTGTGAAGTGGATTAGTGTTTCTATTATTATGAACACAAAGGAAAAAAGAAGAAATTTAATCTATGGTATGGGAAGAGTTTAAGGGGATATTTTTTAAATAATTAATTCCATTTAATTCTAGGGAAATGTGTGGAGAATGAATTTCATGAGATAATGATAAATGATGAAGAATCTCTGGGTGACGTTGAGGATAATTTATGGATAAAATAATTGTATTATTGAAGTTTAATTATAATACCTGAATGAAAAGTACATCAATTCCTTAGTGGATTGAAACTAAGACATCAAAACAACTTGGATATTATATACCTTATTTTATATGAATAACTATATAATTTTTAATTGAATGTATAAATGTTAATTGGATATTCCTACCATTACCTTATATTTCAAAAGAAATTGAATCTCGAGTATCATGAAGACAAAACTGGTGGAAATAAATTATTGGCATCCATATGATAGATACGTGGGAATAATAATCATGGGAATTACATGAATAGAATTGGGGGTGCTCTAAATGTTCAAAATAAGGAAATAATATTCTGGAATCTTGAAATATTATTAATGGTCTGGATAATGTAATAGATGAGATGGCGATTTTAACTAATGCAACACCAACAAATCTACTTTTCCAGGGCATGGAGTTTGGTAATTATGTGAATTAATTCCCCAATTAATGAGATAATGTGGATTCTAAGACAAAACAACCTCTACTGAAAAAGGATAAATGTAATTCCTATTAAATCACAATGGATAAATTTAATATAGATAATTAGTTCATAACTACCCTCCTTGGTTGTAAATTTCATGTTTAATTTTGTATGATTAATCACAATGAATCACTTATTGGTCATCCATTAGTGAAATTTCTTGTGATTATTACCATCAACATGGATTCTAGATTAATAAAATCACATTTTAAATTCTATCTCTATAAGGTTAAACCAAATATTTCAATAATAATGTATTTTGAATTAGAGAGGTTCTTATTGAAGGAATAATGGGTGAATTATTTTTTTGGAAGCATATATAACTGATGGTGTAGTTAATAGAAGTATTATGGATACAATCTCGGGGTTATGAGTTTAAGTTTGATCATAAATTCAATGTTTTTGAAACCCCATTTCTAGGTTTAGTATTATTGGATTTCATCAAGATCAAAATATATTTTATGAGATATTTTAAATGAATCTCTCTGCTATTATATATAGTGAAAATTTTATTTGATAAGGAATACTATTAATAAATGTGAACATATTATTAAAGGTTACACTAAGATAATTTTATATGGATTTTTAACTTTTTTTATTCCAACTCATTTCTCATGTTGTAGTTTCATTGAAAAAATAGTTTTCAATCAAACTGTAAAATGGATCCTTATAAATCCTATTTATGTAATAAATTTTATAACTCCAAGTAACTAGAATGATGATTTGAAAAGAAACATACTATAACAGAGCAAGCTGGTGAGAATGAATAAATGGTTAGATCCATTCAACAACACTTAAGTAAAACAAATTGATAGAAATATTATACTGATAATCATCTTTATGAATTAGAATTTGAAGTCGGTTAGAATCTATTTCTATGAATTTTTTTTGTGGAAGAATGAATCACAAACTATGTCCTCAGTATACCATTCCCATTAAAATACTTCATCATATTGGGATAAAAACTTTTCATTTGGTGGTTCCACAAAACAACTCTCAGGTTTATGATGTGTTCCATGTATCTCTCTAGAAGAATTTCATAAACGATCAATCACATGTAATGAACATTGAGGTAATACCATATAAGCATGGTTTTATTATAATATACAACTAGTATAGATTCTAGATCATATATATAATGTTATATGAAAAAATACTACTCACATGGTCAAATTTATGTGTCAAAACAACTAGTTTTGGGCAGATATATGGGAAATTTATTATAATATTGGTTAGATCTATCCTAAATTATTTTTATGAGAGTGGTGAATTCTGAGGTTTAAAATAATTTTAGGGGGGGTGAGATAATGTATCAACTAGATTTTTTATGATATAAATTCGTTTGGATAAAATTAAAATTATTTAATGATGTGTGTTACAAGAAAAAACCATTTTATCATGTGTTTTATGAAACTCTATGTTATACTTGAGTTGCACACAACATTGGACATGCTTTTATAATATTCAAGAAAGACTTTTAACAAAACAATAATGTGTTTTTAATTTATTTAAATGCATATATTATCACCAAAATCAAAATCATAGAGATATATTTAGTAATAAATAATTTTTAAATATGAACTAAAATTTTATATAATAGAAATATTTTGATCATAAAGGTATCTTCATTTTCAGTAATGTCTTCGTATGTATCAAAAATATTATTCTTTAAAAAAAATTGTAATCCATAAATAATTATATTTTAACAATTTTATAAAATTAATCTGATCAAATAAAATATAATTTTTAATTAATAAAATCCATATAATATTTGTGTTAACTTTTTTGTTTTTCTTTATAGTGTCATTTTTGAATGAGTAGTGAAAAATACTAAATTTTATTCGAAAATTTTATTTTTATTTAATTTATTTATAAATGTAATTTTTTTAAATAACTTTTAATGTAAAAATACTTATATTATACATATTTAAATCCAATTTAACAAATTTTAATTACTTTAATATTGAAATTAGAATAACATTTGTAATCTTTAAAGCATTTTCCCATAAATACTTAGTTTTTTTATCACATTTGTGAGATTAATTTTAAATTAATATTTCCATGTTTTATGAATTGAAAATTTTAAAATGAATTCCATATTTATAATATCCATAATTTATAATTTCTAGTATGGTTATATTAATTTTTCTCCAAAATTAATAGTGAATACAACTATGAATTTATTTCCATAGTTCAATTAAAAGTGGGTTTACCTATAGGTTAAACTATTAGAATTAGAGTGAAAATTACCAGAAAAATATTAATTTCTTATTAGTAGTATATTTATGTGATATAAATAAAACTACATGAAATATGGAAATTATTTGTGACATTCTGTTGATTGTGACACAAAAAATATTTTAATTAATGAAAAAGAAAAAAAGATACTTTTATTACTTTTAATTTATATATTATTGTTGGATATGGGAAAACAGTATAGTTTCTTTTATAAAATATATTTTGAAATATAAATTATTTCATTAATTAAATATAATTTATTATAATTTTTTAAAGTATATTGTAATTACATTATATGTTTTCGAAACTCTAATACAATAATAATTTAATTCATTACTAACTGAAATAATTGATACTACAAATATTAAAAGTAAATTAAATTGAATAAATTATTGTGCTATATTATTAATTTTTAATATAATATATAAAATAGGTTTTATAGACATATACTATAATTAAATCATTTTATTTATTTTATTTTAATCAAATTAAATGAATAATTCCAAAATTGATATGGATGTTCATTTATAATAAATGATACTATATTAATTGATTCAAAAATGATAAAAACCATCAATTATAAATATTTTATTTTAAATATTAATAAAAAAGAACTATCTTCCATTCATGAACTAATTATTATATTGATCATTAAATATTAAATAATCAATTTTCATAGTTATGGTTAAGGTGGAGTTTTTGCATGTTACATATGTTTATATATCAAATTTATATCCAAAATAGAATTTTTTTTCATATTTTATTAATAATAAATAATATTTAAAATCAGTGGTTATAAGTTATATAGTAAAAAAATTTATTTAGGTCTTTATGTATAAATATTATAGATTAGAAGACTATTTAACGTAATAAAACAACAGGATTGGTAAAAATATAGAATCATATGTGTAACGGACCTGAAGCTTGATGTACATGGACATTACATTACGTTAGCGGAATACATAATACATAACAAAAACAGACACACAAGGATCATAATAGTTTAGTGTCTTTGGAAACTCAGAATATAATCTTCTAATCATGGTGAAAGATCTTCAATATCTCCCCTAAGATCATCCCCTTTTTGTTTTCTTACCTAAAACCTTTCTTTAAATCATGGGGAAAAGAAAACATATAAAGGTTGATATCAAATTCTCAGTAAGGGTAAGCATGGATAAAATAAAACAAATCATATACATTTGAACATCAAAACATGAACATAATATTTAAAATCATAATCTTGAGAAATGACATAAATCATGGAAGTACGTAAGGCATAGATCATAAAGAAACATTAATCATGATAAAATAGCATTGGATTTAAACATGTAATTGTGGAAAACCATTAAGAACATGATATAATTTCCATAGTAGCCAAGGCATTGCTTCCAAGACCGTCTTAGTGGACAAAGTCCCTTTCTGAATCGAGTTCACTCCTCGTTCCAGTCTTGTATTACTGAAACGGTTTAACTTGTCCTTCCAGCCATGTCTATCTCATGGGATATAAATATTTACCCAATGAATTGGAGGGAGATATATGTCTCACCCATCTCATAATGAAATCATTCTTTCGTGTGCCACAAAATCATAAATCATACATCATAGCATAACCCATGTAATAAAATGGGATTCTTAAACAACGTGCCATCATAAGATAATCCATAAACATTTGATATCATTTCATCATAAGAAAATTGAAACCATTTAAATCATAGAGACATTTTACTTGAAACATACACATATGAAATAATTTCATCTTAGATGGGAAATAGTTTTGACAAAACACTTGAAATGAATTCCTGAGGAAAATATCCTTTCTTCTTTAAAATCATTTTCGTTTCCCAAAATTCTATGCAATTTTAAAATATAAGGGTTTTGTTGAAAATAATCATGCAATATCATAGGGGAAGCTTCTTGAAACTGAGGCATTATGAAACTTTAAAAATCCATTCATGTTGTATAAGTTAAAATTTTCATTCTCCTCGTACTTTTTTCAGAAAAGTCAAAAAGTACCTTATATGGTTACCAAAGGAAATATTCCATTCAAAAAATGTGGTAAAAAGTCAATAAAAGGTAAAAATTAATTTAAACATTCATGGAAGAATGTTAAAAATTTTATGAAAACATTTTTAGAAAACATGGTCATGGATGATAAACGTAACCCCAGTAAATACTTACGTATAAGAAATCTCGGATACAAATGAGATTGAAAATGTATCCATTAACTTAGGTCTGATATGCTTCGTACATATCCAAACCTCCCGTATAATGATTTAAATAATGTCATTTACTTATTACAGAATCATATTCATTGTTATGATATCATATATGTTTCACTTATGACTTTATATTACCCCTTCTTTTGTAAATTCCATGTTAAAGCATCGTTTTCTGTAAAATCATTTCATTTATCGTATGTGTTTCGACTTGTCGTTCTTGATATTATTACTTATAACCTGATTTAAATAATTACATAATGTAAATCATGATTTATATATAATATATATTCATCATATACATATATATATATATTATAGATCGATAAAAGGAATGAAATACACCGTTCATGGAGACGGTAGGCCGTCCGTACGTATGAACGCTGTTTTCGTTTCCTTATTGAATTTAATGGAACTAAATAGATGACATACATATATATATACATAAATAAAGTATCATTATTATTTCATACATTTCATTATTATTCATTATATAAACATTATGATCATTCATGTATGGTTAACATGGTGAATGAATCTCATCGTGTCGTGGAGACGGTAGTCCGTACGTACGCACGAGCGATGATATCATTCCCATAATTATTGAATAGAATTGGATTGGATGGTATAAAATATCAGAATCAGTATGATGTTAAATAACCATATATAGTTATTCTTTACACCATTATACCAATCCATGTAAGGTGTTGGTGGAAAAACAGATTTCACCACGGTGTAGAGACGGTACTCCGTACGTATGCACGCATGGTGATTTCGTTTTCTATAGGATGGATAGATGGTGAAATAGGGTTGTTTCATAATTATAATAACATATCCGTATATGATTTATACTGATGTTATTACTTCATAATGAAACAACTAAAGAAGAAGAAGTGGAAGAAGAAATAGAGTTGAAAGAATCGGTAATGGACATTACCTCTTCTTTGAAGCGCCACTTTGAGACCTCCTCTTAGGGCACTAAAATTGGTCTTTGAAGAAAACCATAACCTCTAGGATGTTTCTAGGGAAGTGGAGAAGAGAATTTGGCAGGGGTTGGCCGATCATGAAGGCTCAATGTGCTGTGAGGAAGAGAGGGAGGAGGTGTCCTTTTATAAGGGGGGAGAGGGGCACCTTTGGAAAAACTAAAAAGATTATTTTATTATAAAGTCATATTCGGTTTTAATAGATCCAAATTGATTTATATCAAATATAATGTGGGGATGGGTCGAAATAATCTCATCCAATATAATTTATACAAGTTTAGGTTTCTATTTTAAACTTATCATTTAGATTTATCCTTAAGTTAAATAATTTTACTTTTACCGTGTCTTCTTTTTTTTCTTACACTATAAGGTTAATAAAATTACTATAAAAAGCCAAACGAACCCCAAGTTGTTTATTATTAATATATATAACCTTATCTAAGTCATTTGGCCGAACCTTAGATTTTTAGGAATAAAATAACAATTAATAATATAATATTTGTTTTAAAAACTATTTTATGTCAATTTTGACACTATTTGGTAATTGATTTTTGTGAAAATAATAACAGAATGATTAGTTCTAAAAATGTTAATTAAATCAACACTAACATGTCATATTAACCTTTAAAATTAGTGTAATTCATAAAAAGGCTCAAATAAAATTTATTTGGGTATTTATAACATCAATTATGTCAATATTTCATTAATAAGATAATTACTGCATCATCTTTGTGTCATAAATAACATAAATTATTTAATGTCTAAAAATTATAAATAAAATACCATTATGTATAAAATATTTTTATATTTCTAATTAATATTTATAGTCTAATATATCTTATGTATAACCCAATATTAAAAATTATTTACTTATAAAACTTTGATTTTAACTATTTTAACCCTTCTTTAAATAAATTAATAATAAATGTCCTAATCTAATCCAAGTGGACCTAAATGGTCATATTTTATTCATAAGGTTCTTTGTGGTCGAATTAAACTTATCCAATCGAATAAGGACATGTGTTACGGTAATAATAATATCATTTTTACCCTTAATTACCCTATTTACTTTTAACCGTGGTAAAAAAGTAAAAAGTTACTATTCACCAAAAATTATTTTCCTCTCATTGAACCACATTTTACGCCTTGATATTAACCGTGTCTCTCGGATTTTCAAATTTCCACTAACAAAAGCGGTGAAATTATGTTTTATGAAAAATTCAGTTTTTTAACTACCACTTAGTGGTTTCACTATTCATCAAAAAATGAAAGTTTCCAGAAAAATACCAAAAATTAGGCCTAAGATATATTTGATATTATGAATTAAAAAATGATGTCTATTTTACAAAATTCAAAACATATCATTTGCATTAATTAATTTAAAAATTAATTCCAGTCGTCAAAACAAATCACGTGTTTTTAAGAAACAGTAACTATCAAAAGATTGATACTGGTTTATATCAAATTTAAAAGTGAAATTAATTCCAATGACCAAAATTGGATTAAATGGTAAATATATATAATAATTACACTTTAAAACCAATTGATAAGATAATCTAACCATATAAATTATTGTGATGAAAGAAGATGTTTTTAATTAAAATATAGCGTGTTTTTACTATTCATTAAAATATGAATGTTATCAGAATAATATGAAACATTTATCCAAAGTAAATCTCTATACCCTGATTCCAAATAAGAATTTTATTTTGTAAAATTGGACTAATAGACATGTCAAAAACAAGATTTATGGTGGGTTCTCCATCAAAAGGCGGCAAAACTACATTTTTAAAAAAATACTTATTTTACTCGAAAAATTGATATTGTTCTCATACCATGTTCTAGAAAATGTTTAAGATGAATAATGATGTTATAAAAATCAAAATTTAGTTGATACTATTCATAATGGCTAGTTCATAATAATATTATAACCATATATCATTGTTTAGTGAAACCTGGTATTACGTACAACACACACTATCGAGGAAAGTCGCGATTGCGTGTAATACAAGCCAAGTCAGGGTTGCATGTTGTGAAAAACTCCTCCGTTGTTTCGTATAACAGAATCCAACCATATTTCATTTATACATTGAATATATATATATATATATTTATACATATACTCAATGTTTCGTAGAATAACTACTATCAAAATTGTGTGTAATATGATCCAAGAATAGTGTTGTGTATACTGCAAGCTCATACGGTGTTGCGTGTAGAGCAAGGTAATCCTGTTGTAGCCTAAAACACAAGAAATCAATGATATTTAAGGAATATTTTTCATAAAATATCAGGGTGTTACATTCCACCCACCTTAAAATGAATTTCTCCCTCGAAATTCGTCAGGTTTATAAATTGTTTACTACTCGAAAGATTGTTTAATAGAAACTCACATCATAAAAAGGAATAACAAAACTTGGCTTTAAAAACTAAAGTATTAAATGTAACGGTTACCCAAATTAACTCATCACTGGGTTTCTACGTAGGAGAACATATGTGAAAATATGGATATGGAAGAAAAATCTGACCATCATGTTCTAATGCAGAGTGGTAGAGAACATGGCTATGAAGAAGCCATAAATAACAAAGACATAGATTTGTGATGATATAAGGTACCATCTGATTTATCGGATATAAGGGCACTAGGACAACATTTTTTCTTTTCAAGATCATTTCCATAAAGTTGATGAAATTGGAAATAAAAGAAATACTTTCATGATTTTGCTACAGTCTAACCATTGTTCGTTCTTTGGACAATATCCACTTCATCTATTAACGAAATGATGTTGAATTTGTCATTAGTGAAGTGTTAGTAGATCATGTGATAGAATGATGGGTCATTCCCTATGTCTCAAACAAAATGTTATAAAAGTTATCAAAAATACATAAGTCCATATATAGTGATATTAATCATATATGGTTCCTAAAATGGACTTATACTTCATATATCATATTGCTTAATATAAAAAAAATAGTTTCTACTAAACAGGGACTTCCTGTAGGCCAGTGGTAGGCGATAAAGGCTAGTCGCACTTCAGTTGTGGGTTCGATTCCCACAGCCTTGTCTGACGCAATGGGCTGTCGCCCATCCTACAGGTTGTCCTTTTTCTAAAACTACATTACTATAACATCCCATCAATAATATCGAAAAAAGTTCTACCATTAAACAATACTAACTTATGTCCAACATAATCCATTCCAATCTTTAGGCTTATCTAAAATACTTCGGTCCAAGCTCATAGTATAAAAAAAACGATTACTTGAAATGTCATCAACCAAGCATGTGAATACCATCATTTATCCCCCATATATCTTGTTCGTCACATTCCAATCATGTGAATACCTTAATAATGTATTCTCTTGAAAAATGAATACCCATTAAACCTTAGTGAAAACATGAATTCTGTCAAAAGGTAACTCTTTCCACATACCAAAATCCAAAAAATTCTATGTACTCAAACCATGATATAACCTTCTCTTTATATCAGTCATGAGCTCATGAATACTATCAAATATTCAATTTTCTCCTTATCCCTTCATTATGCACATATCATCTACTTTCCAAAAATATATGAATAACCATTCATGGTTACTGGTACCATTAATCATACACTTTCAAAACTTAAGGAATGGCAACAATGTAACAATCCTTAGATGTCTCTTTATTCCATAGTACCACGAGATTACTTATACAACATTACCCTTGATAAACATGTAATCATTCAAACAATTGACCGAGATTCAACAGTTCCTTCATCTCACATATCAATTGTAGTCTCTTCATCATCATCAACATAAATACTACCCATAAAACCGTACTGATTCTCTTCACGAGACTTTCCCTTAGGGAATTGGTTTGCATAATTCTCGTACATTCCACATTTAAAACATTTAACCATTATTGATGTCGTAGCAATACCATTGTCCTCATCCATGGTGTTAACTGAACCTTTTCCTTTCCACTTATTGGATTTGTGTCGTTCTTTTCCACACCCAAAGCATCTTCCAGTTCCCTTTAAACAATCTCCCCAATGCCTCTTCCCACTTTATTTACATGAGGGAAATTGAACTTTATTTCCTCTATTATCATCATGAAACTCCATCTTTCTCTTATTATCTGAGTCAGAAAACTTATCAAAGTTGAGATTATTGATCATATTATGAGATTGCTTATTAGGCATAATAACGATGTTTGGACTTCCAAATCCTGTTTTATTTGGTTTCTTATGAAGAATATCATTCCATTGTCCGTCATATCTTCCATTATCATGAATATTCCTGTTTCCATCCATTTTCTAAAACCCAAAAATAATAGTGTGAGAGGCAAAAATCATGCTAGGGAAAACAACATAGTAAAGGGGGGGCACCCTCAATATCTAACATCTTAGGTTAAATTCTAAGATCGTTACCATAGTTTTAGGACTATATCCTATACGTATACTTATCCTTAGGTACATCCCTAGACATACCTTAGAAATATCTATAGGGATCTCAATAACGTTTTCGTATCCTAGTTTCTAAAGGTTGACTAAACCTTTCCTCTGATACCAACTGTAGCGGTCTGGAATTACTTCCAGTGGACTATAATCGATACCTATCAGGGCACCCCATGGGCGGCTACACCCCCTGGGCGGGACACAACACCATCCCCAATGGAATCCATTTACTCATGAAGCCCTTGGGCAGAGAGCCATGCTTCATCCAACGCTCACATGTGAGAGTTCCCAAGGATCAGATACATTCCTACATACTTTGCCTCTGATACCAACTGTAATGGACCCGAAGCATGATGTACATGGACATTACATTACTTTAGCGGAATACTTAATACATAACAAAAATAGACGCAAAAGGATCGTAATAGTTTAGTGTCTTTGAAAACTCGGAATATAATCTTCTAATCGTAGTGAAAGATTTTCAACATCTCCCATAAGATATTCCCCTTTTTGTTTTCTTACCTAAAACCTTAATTTAAATCCCAGGGAAAAGAAAAGATATAAAGGGTGAGCTCAAATGATCAGTAAGGGTAAGCATGGATAAAATAAAACAAATCATATACATTTGACCATCAAAACATGAACATAATATTTAAACATCAGAATCTTGAGAAATGACATAAATCATGGAAGTATGTAAGGAATAGATCATAAAGAAACATTAATCATGATAAAATAGCATGGGAATAAAACATGTAATTGTGGAAAACCATTAATAACATGATTTTATTTGTATATTATCCAAGGCATTTCTGCCAAGACCATCTTAGTGGACAGTGTACCGTTTTGAATGGAGTTCACTCCTCGTTCTAGTCCTGTATTACTGAACTGGTTTAACATGCCATTCCAGCCATGTCTATCTCATGAGATATAAATCTTTACCCAATGCATTGGAGTGAGATATATGTCCCATGCATCTCATAATGAAATCATTCTTTCATGTTCCACAAAATCATAAATCATACATCATAGCATCACCCATGTAAGAATATGGGATTCTTAAACATCATGCCATCATAACTTAATCCATAAACATTTGATATCATTTCATCATAATAAAATTGAAACCTTTTAAATCATAGATACATTTTACTTGAAACATACACATATGAAATAATGTCATCTTAGATGGAGAATAGTTTTGACAAAACACATGAAATGAATTCTTGAGGAAAATATCCTTTCTTCTTTAAAATCATTTTATTTTCACAAAATTCAATGAAATTTTAAAAGATAAGGGCTTTTTTAAAATAATCATGCAATCTTGTAGGGGAATCTTCTTGAAAATGAGGTGTTTTGAAATCGTAAAAATCCGCTCACGCCATATAAGTTAAAAATAACATTCTCCTCGTACTTTTGTCGGAAAAGTCAAAAAGTACCTTATATGGTAACCAAGGGAAAGATTCCATTCATACAATGTGGTAAAAAGTCAATAAAGGGTAAAAATGACTTTAAAAATTCAGGGAATAATGTTAAACATTTTATGAAAACATTTTTAGAAAATAGGGTCGTGGATGATAAACGTAACCCTAGTAAATACTTACATATAAGCAATCTCGGAAAAAATGATATTGAAAATTTATCCCTTACCTTAGGTCCGATATGCTTCGTACGTATCCAAACCTCCTATATAATGATTTAAATAATGTCATTGACTTATTATAGAATCATATTCATTGTTATGATATCATATATGTTTCACTTAGGACTTTATATTACCCGTTCTTTTGTAAATTCCATGTTAAAGCAGCATTTTGGGTAAAATCATTTCATTTATCGTATTTGTTTCGACTTGTCATTCTTGATATTATTACTTATATCCGGATTTACATAATTCCATAATTTAAAACATGATTTATATATAATATATATTCATCATATACATATATATATTATAGATCGATAAAAGGAAGGAAATACACTGTTCATGGGGATGGTAGGTCGTACGTACGCATGAATGCTGTTTTCATTTCATTATTGAATTGAATGAAACTAAATAGATGACATACATATATATATACATAAATACAGTAGAATTATTATTTCATATATTTAATTATTATTCATTATATAAACTTTATGATCATTCATGTATGGTTAACATGGAGAATGAATCTCATCGCGTCGTGGAGACGGTAGTCTGTACGTACGCACGAGCGGTGATATCGTTCCAATAATTATTGAATAGAATTGGAGTGGATGGTATAATATATCGGAATCAGTATGAGGTTATAATAACTATATATAGTTATTATTTAAACCATTATACCCATCCATGTAAGGTGTTGGTGGAAAAACAGATTTCACCACGGTGTGGAGACAGTATTCCGTACGTACGCATGCGTGGTGATTTCGTTTTCCGTAGGATGGATAGATGGTGAAATAGGGTTGTTTCATACTTATAATAACATATCCTTATATTAATTATACTGATGTTATTACTTCATAATGAAACAACTAAAGAAGAATAAGTGGAAGAAGAAACAGAGTTGAATGAATCGGTAACAGACATTACCTCTTCTTTGAAGCGCCTCTTTGAGACCTCCTCTTAGGGCACTAAAATTGGTAATTTAAGAAGAAAAGAACCTCTAGGATGTTTATATGGAAGTGGAGAAAATAATTTGTCAGGGGTTGGCCGAGCATGAAGGCTCAAAGTGGTGTGAGGAAGAGAGGGAGGAGGTGCCCTTTTATAAGGGAGGAGAGGGGCACCTTTGAAAAAATTAAAAATATTATTTTATTATAAATTCATATTCGGTTTTTAATAGCTTAAAATTGATTTATTTAGATCCTAATGTATGGATGGTTCAAAATCCTCTCATCAAATAGAATTTAGACATGTTTAGCTATCTATTTTAACCTCATCATTTATATTTAATGTTAAGTTAAACAATTTTACTTTTACCGTGTCTTCTTTTTTTATTACACTATAAGGTTAATAAACTTAATATAAAAAGCCAAAAGGACCCCAAGTTGTTTATTAATAATATATATAACCTTATCTAAGTAATTTGGCCGAACCATAGATTTTTAGGAATAAAATAACAATTAATAATATAATATTTGTTTTAAAAACTATATTATGTCAATTTAGACACTATTTGGTAACTGATTTTTGTGAAAATAATAACAGAATGATTAGTTCGAAAAACATTAATTAGATCAATAATAACATGTCTTATTAACCAATAGAATTAGTTTAATTCATAAAAAGCCTCAAATTAAATTTATTTGGGTATTTATAACATCAATTATGTCAATATTTCATTAATAAGATAATTACTGCATTATGTTTGTATCATAAATAAATTAAATTATTTAATGTCTAAAAATTATAAATAAAATACCATTATGTAGGAATTATTTTTATCTTTATAATTAATATTTATAGTCTAATTTATCTTATGTATGACCCTATATTAAAAATGATTTACTTATAAAACATTGATTTTAACTATTTTAACCCTTCTTTAAATAAATTAATAATAAATGTCCTAATCTAATAAAATTGGACCTAAATGGTCATATTTTATTCCTAAGGTTGTTTTTTCTCGAATTAAACTTATCAAATAGAATTAGGACATGTTTTAGGGTAATAATAATATAATTTTTACCCTTAATTACACTATTTGATTTTAACTGTGGTTAAAAAAAGTAAAAAGTTACTATTCACCAAAAATTATTTTCATCTCATTGAACCAAATTTTAGTCCTTGATATTAGCCGTGTCTCTTGGATTTTATAAATTCCACTCACAGAAGTGGTAAAATTATCCTTTGTAAAAAATTCAGTTTTTTAACTACAACGTAGTGGTTTCACTATTCATCAAGAAAAGAAATTTTCCAGAAAAATACCAAAAATTAGGCCTAAGCTATATTTGATATTATGAATTAGAAAATGATTTCTATTTTACCAAATTCAAAACATATCAGTTGCATTAATTAATTTAAAAATTAATTCCCCATCGTCAAAACAAATCGCGTGTTTTTAAGAAACAATAACTATCAAAAGATTGATACTTGTTTATGTCCAATTTCAATGTGAAATTAATTCCAATGACCAAAATTGGATTAAATGGTAAAAATATATTCTAATTACACTTGAAAACCAATTAAAAAGATAATCTAACCATATAAATTATTGCGATGAAAAAAGTTGTCTTTAATTAAAATATAACGTGTTTTTAATATTTATAAAAATATGAAAGTTATTAGAATAATATGAAAAATTTATCCAAAGTAAATTTTTATACCCTGATTCCAAAGAAGAATTTTATTTTGTAAAATTGAATTTATAGACATGTCAAAAACAAGATTTAAGGTTGGTGCTCCATCAAAAGGCGGCAAAACTACATTTTTTGGAAAAATACACATTTTACTCGAAAAATTGATTTTGTTCTCATACCATGATCTAGAAAATCTGTAAGATGAATAATAATTTTATAAAATCAAAAATTTAGTAGATACTATTCATAACGGCAAGTTTGTAATAATATTATAACCATATATCATATTTAGTGAAACCTGGTATTGCTTACAACACACGCTATCGAGGAAAGTCGCGATTGCGTATAAGGCAAGCCAAGTTAGGGTTGCGTGTTGTGCAAGACTCCTCCGTTGTTTTGTATAAAAGAATCCAACCATATTTCATTTATACATTGAATATATATATATATATTTATATATATACACTCAATGTTTCGTAGAATAACTACTATCAAAATTGTGTGTAACATGATCCAAGTATAGTGTTGTGTATACTACAAGCTCATACGATGTTGCATGTAGCCCAAGGTAATCTTGTTGTAGCATAAAACACATGACATCAATGATATTTAAATAATATTTTTCATAAAATATATGGGTGTTACAATATGAGTTCATGAACAAAATGTATAAAAATGTGTTTTTTTTTATGTGGAGGAGGTGTGATTTAACCATATAATAAATCCAAATAATTACTTATTATATTATTTTCCACTTTTGGTAAGATATATCTCCCATAAGTGAATAATTTTGATTGTTTACAAGAATGAAACTCCTCCTCAACTATAAAAGGACACTCACTCTCCCCAATTATTAAAACCTATTTATCTATTTTTCTCCACCATAGAATATAACAATAAATTACCAAAATTACTCCCATTATCATTGAATTAGTATTTTGGTATCAAATCAAACCAATAAATGGTTTAGTTCAATCCTATGTAGGTTTTCCTAATAAGAGGTAATGTACTTCAAGGATTTTTTAATTTTATATCCTCTTACACATCCAACAATAATTATTATTCAACGATGATGTAATAACCTTAATATCTTCTATATTGTGTTATTTTTTTTCAAGGGTATAATCTACACAAGTACACACTTTTATCAAATGTGTTATGAATTCATGGTTTGTGTGTATGATAGACATTAACCTCAAGAACTAATATCATTAGATTTTCCTTTATCTCCATTCATGTTTGGGAATAAAAAAATATTTACAGTTTATAATATATATATATATATATAATATTTTAATTTTAATTGTTATTATGAAATTATTATATCATTTATGCTTTGATACATCAATTATGTGGGACTATGATAACATCATTCATGCTTATGACAAACTACATCCTCATGAGGCAATGTGATTCCTTCATAGTCTTCATGGAATGTACTAAAGATGAGATTATTACAAATATTTGATATATATATATATATATGACATAAAAATGATATTATAATTATAATATATATATATCATATCATTTTATTTATTTCAAAACGATAAGAAAATTGAAACATCGTTCATGCGTACATACGACACACCATCTCCCAAAAATGTGCATTTAATTTAGAATTACTAAATATTATGGATTACCCTAAATATAAATATAGTGAATATATATTTTAATTATATCTTGGATTAAATTTTTTATATTATTTATTTTAGATTATATTAAGGGGACCAAAAAAATGTAAAAACATTTATGAAAAATAAGGGGATAATTACACAAAACATAACCTTAATATGGTCTGTTTAATAAATTTTTTTATAAAATGTCCTAAAAATATACATGGTATGGTATATATTCATATGGTTCTTTAATATATCAATAGAAAACTTATAATTATTATATAATTGGTTTTTATGAGTATGAGGGATGTCAAGAAGTAATGTTTGGGATTTTTATCTCACCATTTGTTTTGTGAGACACATTATTTACTCACCACCTCATGGAAATGTGTGTTACATATAATTTATATAAATGTATTTTATGATTATTATCCAAAATTTAATGGGTATTTAAATGAGAATTTATTTATATATCATTCATTGTTTTATTGATCATTTTTTATAAAATTGAAAAGGGAATTTTGTCGCAATTTGATTTCATTGATACATATGTTATTTTATGCACCAACATTCCTATATAATGTGACTATAAAACCCACTTGACATATAATATCCAGAATTTATGTATCATTATAACATTTTACGTTATAATATATTTTATAACTTCATTGGGCATATGATTCAATTTTTTTGAAATGGTAATGATTATTTTTTAGAACCTCATCATTTATTGGGTCTGTTTATGATTAGATATCCAATGATGAAATTTAATGTTCTACATATAATAAATTGTCATGATTTTTACTATAATATATTTATTAATGATATTTTAGTGTCCCGGTTCTGGAAGCCACCAAGAGGTTCCCTGTACATGATTGGTGACATGGACTCAAGTGTATTTCCCTGAATGCTAGAGGCTGCTGACTAGCAGCGAGGGCCTTGGGTGTGATGGTGGGGAAAATATTCCCCCATTTGAAGAGTACACAATAGAAGTAAAAAAAAATAAATACAAGAGCATAAGCAGTAATAATATCATACCAAAATAAACAGTAGAAATATGATAGAAATAACTAGATCACATATATATATAATTATTCTTGATACATATGTCTAGGAATGTAGAAAAACAATTCACAATGGTGAAATATAGTACTAAAACAAGTACAGAAGAAAAACAGAAAGCATATCCACAACATCACAAGCCTAATATTGGACTCGTTCTCTCCATCTCCACAACAAGTCAAGTACCTGAAGTAGAAGGGATCTTTCCCTTGTATATATACCTACAACAATATAATCTGATTGGGCCCAAAATCATGTCCCAAACAGATTTTGAGACTAATCATAGTAGGCAACCACCATGATATCCTTTCCTAACAATCAATGAGTATATGGTAGATAAAAGTACAGGAAACAGTTAACATGAGAGTACTCAACAGAAAACAATCTACAGTTTCAATATCAAGCAACAACTAAACAGGAAAAAAAAACTCAATAGGTAACCCTATGGGAAGCACACTCTGTCTAACCCATCTAGTCCTACCTAACAGGTACTAGAAACCCTCTAGGCAGTACACTCTGTCTAACCCCTCCGATTCAACTTAAGCATAGACTCTCTGAGGATGCACTCACCGTCAATTCCCCCTATAGTCTTATATCGTAACTAAAGGTTCTCTAGGGAAGCACTTACATCACATTCCCTCGGTGGCCCATGTTGAGGAACTACTAAAAATCTGAGGAAGCACTCAAAGTCAATTCCCCATGTGGTCTCACATTGAAAAATTATAAAGACGCTCTGGAGAATCCCTCAACGTCCATTCTCCCTATGATCTATACACCAGGTTCTCATGACCCCGTGTAAGTCAAGAAAGTGTAGCAGTGCGTATCGACCACGGTAAACCTAAAAAAAATACTTTGATAGAATTTTACAGCATAAAAGCATAAAATAACAACAATCACACCATCCTAAAATAAAAGGCATGGGAAAGTAAACAACCAACTATTAGGCAACTATAACCAAGGGTCAAAACCAAAAAAACATAAATGGAAAACACAACCAAAGCACAAAAATTATCCATATTCAAAATAAATTATCATATACTCATGCATACAAGAATAGCATTAAAAAAATTGGGCCAAAACTGTAAACTGACATCACCTTATTCATGGTTATTGGGAAATTTTACACAAAAATCTCAAGGACTTTCAACAGAAATCCACAAACCACCAACCTCGGCATTTGGAGATCAATATAAGTGAGCCTATAAGATTAAATCTATTTAAAATGTTGATTATCTACAAAAATGTCTAAAATTTTAAAACCACGATATCTCATGAGAGGGGGGAAAATAGAAGATAGTACTCTAGGAGAAGCGAGAACTCACATGTGTGTTTCCAATGCAATAGACATTGTTTGATTTGGAGAACAAACGCATGCTTGAGGGTTCATTGAAGATCTGTGGCCGTACATGGCTCTCAGTCGAACGAGACCTAAAAAAAGAGTATTTTAAAGATTAGACGCGACCCCGGTGTGTTTAATGAAAAAAAGTACATGACATGTACTTTTGAAGTACACGGCTTGTACATGTTGTTTTCGTACTACACTTTAAGTGACCTCCAAGTCCCTTGCACTGGGCTGTGTGTGTGTCTACTACACGGCCAACACACTACCTCCTACGGAAAGGTAGTACATTACATGTACTCATAATGTACATGACATGTACATAGAAAATTTCTGGAAATTTCTATTTTTTCCCAAAACGACCAGAAAAGAAAAACATACATAAAAATATGTTCCATGTTCTGACAAACTTCCCCCCATAAAGAAATTCGTCCCCGAATTTCCCTAGTTCGACATAGAATAAGAAAACTTGAACAGCTCTGGCCACTAGGCTTTACATCAGCCTCCCTCTCCCAAGTCTCGTCCTGTACCTACCCGTGCTTCCATAGCACTTGTTCCAGAGGAACAGACCGGCCACCAAAAAACATTGAACTACAATAAAAAATCTAGATAGGATGCTCCTAAAACGACGCATCCACATTGATCTCAACCTCCTTAGGTTGAAAGACATGAGATGGATATGAAAAGTAACATCGGAGCTGAGAAACGTGAAAAACATTCTTCACAGCCTGGTACCTTTTAGGTAACTGCAACCAATAGTCAACCGGACCAACTCACTCCAACACCTTAAAAGACCCGACGTACCTCAATGAAAGCATACACTCTCTCCAAATCCTCTTGTGTTCCAACCTCGATGTGACATGTAGTAAAAATTAATCCCCGACCTTGAAGTCTAGAGGTCGACTCCACTGATCAACATAAGACTTTTTTCAAGATTGTGCAGTATCCATCCTCTTCCAAATCATCTCTATCTGCTATGTGGTCTCCTAGACTAGACATGGTCCCAACATTGCTGCCTCTCCTGCATCCAGCCAACATAAGGGTGATTGGCATGGCCTACCGTACAAATCCTTATAAGTTGCTAAATGAATAGTTTCTTAAAAACTATTTTTATAGGAAAACTCCACAAAAGGTATATGCTTCTCCCTAGAACCTCCGAAATCCAAAATGCATGCTTGGAGAATATCTTCAAGAACCTGAATCATATTCTCCAATTGGCCATTATTCTGAGGGTGGTAAGTTGTACTCAAATGTACCTCCGTACCCAAAGCCTTTAGAAGCCCCTGCCAAACCCAAGCGGCAAAATGAGAATCTCTATCTAAAACTATGGTGTTTGGAAATCCATGTAGACGTACAATCTCACTGATGTACAATTGTCCCAGCTCATCAACACTGAAGGTGTCCTTGATCATTAAAAAGTGAGAAACCATGGAGAGTCTATCAATGAAAACCAATACTATATCATTCCCCTGAGGCGAACTCTATAAACCTGCCACAAAATCCATTGCGACATCATTCCACTTCCACTCAGGAATAGGAAACTGTTGTAAAATCACTAATGGTTGCTGATGCTCCGCCTTCACCTACTGGAAGGTGGAACACCTCATGATGAAACCTACAACATCCCTCTTCATACTTGGCCACCAATACTTGCAGTGTAGATCATGATACATCTTGGTGACACCAGGATGAACTGCCAAACTGAGGAATGAGAGTCCCATGTCAGCTCCTTGCGTATGTCTATTGTCACCCATACGCACTCCTGGAAACACAATATCTCATCCTTGCCTATGGTCCATCTAGGAATAGGGTCCTCCCCGGACACGATCTTCCCTAGGACTAGGCCTTTATAATATGATAGCTTCTTCATTCTTACTTGATCATGAAGGATAGAGGTAACAGTTATAGAAGAAAATTAAATATGCCCCTGTATATCGTACTGCTCCAAATGCATCTCAGGGAACAGATCCATAAGATTCCACTCACTGCTGGCCTCCTGAAGTGCATGTATCTGAGTCCTCTTGCTCAAAGCATCAGCCACAGTGTTGCCTTTCCCAGGCATATAGGCAATATCAAAATTGAAGGACAGTAGGTACTCATCCCACCTTCATTGTCTCAAATTTAGATCACACTGAGTGAAGATATACTTGAGAATATTGTGGTTGGTGAAAACCAAAAAATGCTACCCCATAAGATAATGTCTCCAACAATGTAAGGCATGAACAACCACATTAAACTCAAGATCATGCATCGGGTAGTTCCTCTCATGTGTTCACAACTGCCGATACCCATACACAACGACTCCATTTACCTACATAAGCACAACTCCCATCCCAATACCTGAAGCATCACAATACAGTCTATATCTCTTGTATAGCTATTGAAAGACTAGTATCAGTGATGAAGTCAACCTCCACATAATATCCTGAAAGGATGACTTGCAAGAATCTGACCACAAGAACTTTACACCCTTACTATTCAGACTCGTCAGTGGTGCTTCTAAGCGTGAAATGTCTTGTATGAAACATCTGTAATATCCAGCCATCCCTAGAAAACTATGCACCTCAAATATGTTCTTCGGTTTCTCCCAGGAGATTACTGCTCTCACATTCTCTGGGTCTACTACCACTCTTGTCTCTAAGATGACATGACCCAAGAAGTGAATTTGATCCTTCCAAAGGTGGAATTTTGAGAGCTTAGCATATAACTGATTCTCTCTTAGTGTAATCAAAACGATCTCAAGATGGGTAGCATGGTTTTGTCAAGTGTGAGAGTACACCAAGATATCTTCCACAAATACCACCATGACGGAATCCATGTATTGATGTAACACTCGGTTCATCAGTGTATTGAAAACTACAGGCGCATTCGTCCGATCGAACAACATAAACATATACTCATATAGACCATACCTACTCCATAAGGCTTTGAGAGGTATATCAGATGGAATAACGCGCTATTGATGATAAACAGAACTCAATTCAATCATTGAGAATACCCAGGCTCCTCGAAGCTGATAAAAGAGATCATAAATCCTTGGTAAAGGATATTGGTTCTTGAACATCAACTGGTTCAACTACCGATAATCCCCATAAACCCTGAGGGTTCTGTTTGCCTTCTTCACAAACATGATAGGAGAACCCCACGGAGAAGTACTGAGTCAGATGAAACCTTTTTCCTGCAACTCCTCCAACTAATTCTGGAGCTACAAAAACTCTACTGTAGCCACCTTATAAGTAGGAATGGAAACTGGTGCCACTCTAGGCACAAGCTCAATAGAAATTACTACCTCACGCTCCAAAGGAAAACTTGAAAAGTCATCTGGAAAGACATCCCTAAAATGATCAACCAATGGGGCAATGTCAAACTAAGAATTACCCTAATCAACCAGATATAAACAAGCAATTTGGGCTATAACTCCTCCTAACCCATGATGATCTGGACCCGCTATGATCTCTTTTCCATCCAACTCACCCTTATGAATTAAAAATACGCCCTATGCTGATGTCAATCTCACCCTGCGGTGGTAATAGTCCACGAAATCTAGGAAGGTAACTAGCCAGTCCATTCTTGGAATGACATCATAGCCTATCATCTCTATGAAATAGAGGTCCCATAATATGTGACACACACCAACCTCTGTATGGAACTCCTTACACTAATGTACACTCGCCATTCTATTACCCAAATGAGTGTCTAGTGTCATGATATCATTAGTAGAAAATATGGAGAGCCCAAGGATCTACACAACGACAACAAATATAAAGCTATGGGAAGCCACTGTATCGAAAAGAGAATATGATAAAACAGAGGAAACTAATATCTTACCTTGAACTGTAGATGATCAATGATCCTGCTCCTACTGGGTCTACTCCACTATAATGGTTTGGCCTGATCCATGGCCCTGTGACCCTAGGTGACCACTTTGAGCTGATCCACTCTGCTACTACTGAAAAACCGGTGACTGAACACGATGTACACGACCTCCACCTCGGCCTGAATGGCCAGAAGAACTCCAGTTCCCAAACATCTGAGGAACTGGTGGTGTTTCTCCCGAACGAGGAGTCGTAGAAGACCCCTTGTCACCAACTGCTAGTGAGATGATCTGACATAAGTGATGAAGGTGACCCAACATGCCGCATTATCGGAACTCCACTGGGTTTTTTGGGTAGTGTGGCCTCATATGACCACTCTTACCACACTGGTATCACACCTCCTAGCTACCAGAAGATGTGTCTCACCTCCTTGGATCACCATGCGAAGAATCCCTACGGCGCTTCCTTCTGTCAGTAGGAGGGATGCTAACTCCAAATGTCGAGCCACCCTAGCTCACAACTTCTGAATCCATCAGTTTGTGCTCTGTGATCAGCACCCGGTTGTTGATAGAAGTGATAGAAGTCAACTAGAAGATGTTCAACTGCGATCAGATGTCGTACCTCAGGCCATCCTCAATCTTCATGTCTTGAATAATTGATCACCTCCTGAAATGGGTGTGAAGAGCTGCAACTCAGTAAAGTGGGAGGAATACTCCAAGACATAAAGATTACCCTACTCCAGACATATAATCTTTCTGGCTCGATCGGCCCTCAAGGTCTCTACATCGAAGTAGACATAAAAGATGTGTTGGAAGTCATCCCAGGCCACAACATGTTGGCACCCCACATGTGAGATCACATCACACCACCTCTTGGTGGATTCCCGATATATATAGGTAGAGAGATTGAACCTCCTCCCAGGAGGCATCTCCAGATCCTCAAAGATTGTCAGCATGGATTCTACCCATGACTCTACAACCTAGGGTCCTATATCCCCTGAGAATGTGGGATGCTGCTGCTGTTGGAAGACCCATGTCAAATCTTCCATCGACAGGGTGGGAGGCGGTGTTCCCTGAAATGTATATATCATCCTCATAAATCCTTCCCGGAACTGTGCGTCATCACATGCGTCCAGTATAATGGCCTGTTCTAAGACTGGAAAAACATGAAGATCTACAGGTAGTCCCTGATCAGCCACATCTGGTGTCCAATCACTACGCTGCAACTGGCGAACAACCAGAGGATTTCATAGCGGCATTATTCTGCAAGGTCAAATGAACATCTTAAATAAAGATTAACAAGGACTAAAAACTGGAGGTGCAGGAAGGGAAAAAGATAAAGAATGAATTCAAGTTTTGAAAAACACGACTACATTGTGTGTCCCCTTAAGTCATTCACATGGGTGCGTACTTATGCAAAAACTGGTCATGTAATGCCCAAACACATAGTGTGCTGTCTTAATGCACGATGTGTACTTGTATCCTCTTTCTCTATCTAAGTCCTTCTATATGGTTAATCCAAAGGGCTATCATAAAACAAGACTGCACGGCGTGTTCACGGTAGACATGGTGTGTACTTGACAAGATTCACCTGGCATGTGTTGTTAGTGACACTACCTGACACATGGATCAGACTACATGGTGTGTTCAAGGTGGAAACGAAGTGTATGTGAAAGGATAACACTGACCTGTGTTGTTGGTTACACAACCGGATACACAACTGACAATACACAACGTGTTCTTTTGGTACAGGACATGTTACTAAAAGAAAAACCATATCTTGTTTCTCTTCCCACATGGATTATGACACGGTTAGAGACTACACAACGTGTATATATGGTACAAGGTATGTACTTAAGGAAATCTGTTTCATCCTGAATTGAAGAACACATGGAATGTAGTCAATACTACACGACGTGTATTATGGGGTTTTCCAGATATTAAGCCTCAGAAACTACTCTCGAACCGTGAAAAACACTGAAACTAACATTTAAAGAGTAAAATTATGATCCATGAGAGCCCATACACCCAATTAATTAAAGCATAGAACCTTATACAAGTTATAAGCAAGATAAAAATGCATTGGTCCACCAAATTCGGGTCCATGAGGGCCCATAAGACCTCAAGAACCAAATTTTGGGCATTCATTCAAACAAAACCATACAGAAATAGTACCCTATCAAACAAAATGTATTTATATCATGGAATCTATCACAATAGTATGAATATTATACAAAACATCTATCACAACAACATGCAATTTCTAATTCACCCTAGATGGCATGGCAAGAATGCATGACATGTGATTTCTAATAGGTGTCTATATAATGTATGAGATGGAATACCCTCATCTCATCGCGTTGCGATAGAAATAGAACCTCAATAATGTCAACAGTAATAACTCAAAACATGTGAGTCTCCCAACGGTAAAAATCAAATCAACCGTAAACTTGAAAAAATAGAAGAAATTGAAATAAATGAGGTAGATTGGATTTCCCTTGTACATGGGTTAGCTAATACCGAGCACAACTTATTACCAAGTACATATTCCTTCCTATCCCTGGCTATAGGATTCAAACAGTAAATGAAGATAAATGAATCCTCTGATCCAACTTTGTAATGTCCCGGTTCTGGAAGCCACCTAGAGGCGCCCCGTACTCAGTTGGTCACATGGCCTCAAGCGCATTTCAACAAACGCAAGAGGCTATCGACTAGCAGCGAGGGCCTTGTGTGTGATGATTTGGTAACGATGCCCTAATTGGGAGAGTACACAGCAGATGTAAACAAATACATACAAGAGAAGAAGAAGAAATAATATCATACCAAAATAAACAGTGAAAACTGATTGAAATAACTACAGAACACACACACACACACACACACACACACACACATATATATATAAAATGATGCATGATACACATGTCTAGGAAAGCAGCGAAAGAAGGAAAAATACTGAAATATAGTACTAAACCAAGTACAAAAGAAAAACAGTAATAATCTCTACAGCATCGCAAGCCTATGATTGGTCCCGTGGTCTCCAGCTCCACAACTTGTCATGTACCTGAAGTAGAAGGGCACTTGATCTTCTATATACCTGCAAAAATATAATCTAATTGGGCCAAAAAACATAGCCCAAACAGGGTGTGAGACTAATCATAGTAGGTGACCACCACAAGATCCATGTCTGACAATCAATTAGTATATGGAAGGTAAAAGTACAGGAAACAGTAAACATGGGAGTACTAAACAGTAAACAATCCACAGTTTCAATATCAAGGAATAACTAAACAAGCAAATAAACACAATATGTAACCCTCTTGGAATCACACTCAGTCTAACCCCGTTGGTCCTACCTAGTAGGTAAAAGAAATCCTCTGGGAAGTACACTCAGTCTAACCCCTTTGGTTCAGATTATGCATAGAATCCCTGATGAAGCACTTGTAGTAAATTCCTCCTATAGTATCGTATCATAACTAAAGGCACTCTAGGAAAGCACTTACGTCACATTCCCTCTATGGACCACGTTGAGTAACGAAAAACACTCTGAGGAAGCACTCAACATGAATTCCCCCTCTGGTCTTGCATCGTAAAATTATAAAGACACTCTGGAGAAGCCCCAACGTCCATTCTCCCTATGTTATATAAACCAGGTTCTCACGGCCCCATGTAAGTCATGAAAGTGTAGCAGTATGAATCATCCAACATAAATCTCAAGAACTAATTTTCTAGAATTATATAGCATAACAACATAACAGAATGATAGTCACACTATCCTACAATATTAGGAATGTGAATGTAAACAACCACCTATCAAGAAACTAGACTGAAGGGTCAAAACTGGAAAAAAATGCATGGAAAACACAGCCAATGAAAAAAATTATACTTATTCACAATCAATAATAATCTACTCAAGTATACAAGCATATAAGGAAAACAATAGGGCTAAAATGGTAAATTCACAATACCCCGTTCATGGGTATTGGGAAATATTGATCATAAAACTCAAGGAACTTAAATAAAAAGGCACAAAACACCTACCTCAGCGTTAAGAGATCGATATAAGTGAACCTCGAATCTTAAATCTCCTTATAACACTGAACATATACAAAAATGTATAAAAATATAAACACATGATATCTCACAAGTGAGGAGAAAATATAATATGTTTAACTAGGAGAAGAGATAACTCACCAATGTGATTCCAACGCATTAGACAATGTTTGATTTCGACGACAGACGCACTATGAGGGGTTCGTCAAAGATCCATGACCTTACAAAGCTCTCGGTTGAATGAGGCCTAAAAGAAGAGTGTTTTTCCAATTAGTTGTGACCTCTGTTCATTTAATGAAAAAAATAAAGTACAATGTGTTTACTCGCCGTTTCTGTACTCCACATTAAGTGGCCTCCAAGTCACTCCCACATGGCCGTGTGTGTGGATACGACATAGCCAGCACATGACCTCCTATGGAAAATTTCTACACAACATGTACTAATAAAGTACATGGCGTGTAATTACAAAATTTCCAAAAATTTCACTTTTTTCCAAAAATGACAAGAAAAGGGAAACATATCGGAAAAGAAGATCCGGGTTCTTACAGATATCATCAAATAAGGGAATCATAATTCCATTAATTTCAACCTCATATAATTAATAAATTATTTTTATGAAAATTTGATTTTATTTTTCTCTTCTATCAGAAACATTATTTCCTTCAAAATAATGTTTTCTAAAAAAAATCTGAATTTATTTTACTCAATTATGATTTTTTTTAAATTTCATATGTTGAAATTTTTTACATTATTAATTTTTAAATGAGTTTTCATGTGATTTTCATAAACAAAGCCTATTTTTTATAGAAAATGTAAAAGTTATATTCATTTTAATATGTTTGGTAGGAAATTTTTTTTTCATTATCATGAAAAATCATTTTTTCAAATCTTCTAATATATGATTCTAGTTCATTTTTGTTGAAAATTGTTTCCAAAACGTATTATTTTTTAATAAAAATATTCAAATAGTAAAATATATTTTCAATTAAAAAGAAATAAATGTTATTTGAATTTTTTTTATCTAATATGAAATCAATTGGTGTAACATATTCTTTTCCTGAGACATGATTTATGAAAACCATTAATATTATTATTTTTGTATGGTTTACATTTTGATGGAAAAAATTGATGAAACCCATATATCTTCCAAATACTATAGCATGATAAAAAGCTTATGATACTCGATTCTTTTCGTGGGTTATGCTATGATGAAATGATTATAAAATTTGTCTATCTTCTACATGTTATTATACAATGAAATGTTTATGATACCCACATCATGTCTTAGGTTATTACATGATGATGTTTCATGACCTCATGAACCATATATGTATGATTTTATTATGTGATTGGTGATACTTATATATCCCTGTAATTAAGTGGCTATATATTTATATATCATGAGATTCAAATGAGAAATAAGTTGACTGGATTAATCTAATATAGAATAATGTTTTTCATGATCCACTATGGGAAACATGTTTTTCTTTATCCTCTATTGGATATAATTGCATCATGGTCCACTATGTCGATGGTCTTGGTACTTATCCTTGACACATTTAAATGTTTTATATATTTACTATGGTTTCACACTTTTATGACATGAACTTAGGGTCTGTGATTTATTTATGATGATTTATTACACTAATGGTCATTGTTTTTTTGGTAATGATAATGTTTTATGATATAACACATTTCTATTATCGAGTATAGGTTGGGTATGAACATTTTAGGTTATCTCCCCGATCATATACCCTAATGATTATCTTATGATTTCATATGTTCAATTTTTTATTTTTATTACTTTTACCCTTAATGAGAATATGAGGTCAGCCTTTCATATGTTTCATTACCACATGTTATGAATAATGGTTTTTGTAAGGTTTTTTTTAAGAAGTGTAATTGAATAAAAAGATAATTGTGGGAGAAATTGATGTTATTTCACAAAAATCATATGTTTGCGTATCTTGTTTCCAGTCTACTGAACTATTATAATCATTTATAATTTTCTTGTATAATGTAATGAATATTTATCTAAAAAAGTTAAATATCCATATATGATATTATTGGTCATTATATATAGCATATTAGAGTATAATTTCAATTCTAATATAATTATAAAAATTATTTATTTATAGTTTAGACTTTTGTTACATCATTTTGAAATTAGAAACAATGCGGGAATTTTGAATTATTATATTTTATAAAATGAAATAAATGTTTATAGGAATTTATAATTTCTCTCTTGAGTAAGAAATAATTAATACTTATATGAATCATATGTTAAAATTATGATATAAAAAAGGAATTTCATTATATCAAATAAATTTCTAAAATTTTTCTAAATAATTTATATTTTCTAATACACAAAATGAAATAAAAATAATTTTTTACGAATAAATATTTTTAGAGAATACAAGTACATTACTGAAATATGAGAAATTACTTATCATGAATTAATCAATAAATTTGATATTTTCTTAAATAATATAACTACTTTTAATTTTGTGTTTATTATTATTATTAGCTATCAATTTCATGGATATATTGTAATTTCATATTATATCATTTTTCATTTATTATTAGGTCTCTATTTGAAGAAAAAAATGAATACCATATGTTTATTTCAAGTGAAATACATTAAAAATCTTGGGGTGTTACCTTATACCATGATTAGAATTAATTTATCACTTGAAATTAGACCACTCTAAAACTTTAAAATCGGAATATATCAACATAAACATATCATATGGTTCCAATGTAGTTTTCCAAAATTTATATTTCTTCCACAAATCTTTTACCAGTTGGGAGGTCTTATTTCAAAATACATTCTCTCTTCGATCTAAAATATCCAATCGTTTTTCCTCATAATTGATTACATGATCCAGTGATACATCCTATGTGTTTTTCATATGTGAAGGATTGAGTATGTAAACCATTGATCCTGATCAAAAAAATAGAATATATTAATGAATGAACCCATATAACATTCATAATATATATCCTAGAAAAAATAATCAAGATGGAAAAATTAATTTATTATAATAGAGTGATTTGTCTTCAAATTGAGTTAATCTATACCACAATTAATATCGTGGCCTTTAAATGTTTTTCTCACCTATAATGATATACAAAGTCATGTATTATGATTTATATTATGGTAATGTTAATGTTTGTCTAATTCCATTCGACTTATTCTTATAAACATTAACTTATTTTCAATTGAAACACCGAGATAGATACTTTATAATACCACTCATCATCTTTTCTCACAAAAAAACATTTCTATATCTAAACTTCATCATACATCCAAGATGAATGAATAATTATGTGCTTATAGATTCTTAAAATATCTAATTCTTTAGGTACGGTGTTGTTGTTAAACATACTAAATTTCAAAACCATATTATTCTATAAAAATCATGTTTTATATCAAAATGTAATTCCAACATTTTTGTATCTCTACAGCCTCCTTACTCACCTATTTAATCCCTAAATGGACAGATAATAGAATAATTATTTGAGTAGGATAATATTTCTCTACTAACATATATATTTTCTGTTCCATCCTTTTAAAATCAATAAATATTTTTATTTTTTATCCACTTAATAGATAAGCTAGAATAATCCTTTAAACTCAAATAATCAACCACCATTTTATCTTAATAGCGTTAAAGAGAATTTAATATTCATAATATTTAGTGAACTATAAAAATGTTTAATAGAACACATTCAAATAATACTATGATAATTTTTACTTTAAAATTGTTTGATTAGAATTATGTCACAAATTTCTTTGTCAATATAATTTATCAAAATCTATAAGTTAAATATTACCACTTCTTACTCCAAAACATGTGTCGAGAAATTTTTCTCAGGAGAGATCAATGAACATTTGATAAAATATATCTCAATTTCATTTTACATAGGGAAACACACCATCCCATTATTTTAAAAATCACTATAAATCATAAACTCATCTCTTTTGAATGGTTTTATAAACAAAGGTATAAAGAAAAACCATCTATTTAGTTCCATAAATTTTTATTCTTATTCAAAATATAAAAGGAAACAAAATCAATTTTGAGAGAACATTTTGATCAAATTATATATTTGGGAGAAATTATTCAATAAGAATTTATAATATCTAAAAAATATATGAAAAATATCGAACTCCATATAAATGGTAATTCTGGTAACATTTTCTACAATAGATACCTTTAATGGATCCATCGATATACCTTGTCTTGATATTATTTAAAATATATATATATATATATATAATTGAGACTTTGTAACTTTTTCATAATGAATTTTTTTCCTTAGTGTCTTCATTAGAATCCACACGGGATCTTCCTACACTTTCTTACTCATATAATTTAAAAGAATACCACCATTAATGTGATATATATGATGAAAATAAACACACACATCTATTAGTGTATAATCTGATACATCAAATTTTATAATCATTAAATTATTATTTTTTACTAATAATTGATCATCTATTAATTTAGTTCACAATCTGATACCCGTAGAAAATTCATTAGACATAAATTAGTGGGTTGGACCAAAATCAAAGAATACATTATCATTTATAGAATGAATGGTATACATATCTTTCTATAGTTTGTTTTCATATAAAAATTTATTAATAGTGATAACATTATATTCAAGTTTTAATCTAGTCTTAATATGATACTATCATCAATCATCATTAACTCTCATGGTCAATAACAGCTTAGCATAACTACCATAATCATGGAATTTGAAACATTAGATTCTTTTTGGTGAATTATTTATTGATTTATCTCCATTTACATCAGTATCTAAATACTACCAATTATTTAAGGATTTTATTTCATGATGACCTTAATTTTAACACATATTTCCATTATCACTCCCTTTAGTTCAACATCCCCCATGATTCCTTCAACACATATTTCTTAATTGAAGACTCAACTACTTCCCTAAATGTTTTTTATTTTTATAATTTCTATATGATATATGTTTATTTTCATTTATAAATCATGATATTTATGGGAAAATCCATTATCTATTTTTCATTGATATAATATTTACTATTATTTACTTCTATTTGGAAACATGATGTAATATTCCTCTCAAAGACATAATTTGAAGACACTAATGAATCTTTCTGTTTGAATGATAAAACATGAAGAATTACTTATAAGTATTATAAAAATATCATTATAGATATTGATGAATTTTCCGTATGTCTAAATTAGATAAATTAATTTATTCTCTATAATCCTAAAATGTGTTTTGGGAAACTATATATTAAAGAATTACCACCTAAACTCATCCCACTTTATGGAATCATTTTCTATTGTACAACACATTATTTATAGGGTTTAACAATTGAATGGTTTTCCCTTCTAAATTATATAAAATTAAAATAAATTTTTTAGGCTCTAAGAAATTTGTAATGGTAAATATTTATTAGTGGTTCTAATCCATTAATAAAAAAATAGTGGATAGAGATACCCACCAAAACAAGGTGGATGTAACCTCATGATGTAATAAATAGTATGTTATTCCTTAATTACATTTTTAGAATCACAATAAGTTTTACGGGTTCATAATGTTGTGTACACAATGAATAAACACATTGAATTCCATATCCAATAACATTCAACTTCTCATGAGGAATTTCATTGCATTTTCCATCATATTCAGCATTGATAAGGATCCTTATAGTTACATACATTGAAAAAATAAAAATATATGCTATAATAAAATTTAATCATAGTGGGAAATCATAAAATAATGAATATAATTTAGAATATATGTAAATTATGACACTATTTTACCAATATATGAAATAATTTTTCCACTTTCAAGATATATATCAAATTATTTATAGCATATCATAATTTAAATATAAATTAACCTAAGCATATCCACCCAGTGTTCCTATAAAGGATTATAGTCTGATTCTATCTTACTATTTACTAGTAAAAATTAATTTAAAACCCAATGAATCCAATTCAAGTTTTTTACCTCAAAGAGATTCATTGTCATATACGGATCCACATGTAGTTATCCACTGAGGGATGTTTGTCGATGAAAAATAAACTCAATGTTTTACAATAAATTATGACCTTCTCTTATAAATAAGAATTTCCTAAGGACACATAATAAATTTTTCTCTTACAATTTATCCAAAAAACTATTCCTTTTCAAATAGAATATATATTGACCTAATAATTTCAGACACAAATATTATTTCTTATTAGATGTATATATGTTTAAATTCATTTTGATCAATTCATGAACCATAGAGTTTTATTGCCTTAGGGAACATTGATACCTGAAAAACTTATATATAAAATATCTACATTATCTCTCACTTATTTATTCAAAACTATCACCCTTCTTAGACAAATCCTATTTAAATACTTTTTCTTGTCCTTTGGAAAATGAAACCAAACAAATGGTGAGATTATTTGTTTGGTCAGGGTATAAAAGAGAGATAAAAATCAATAAAAAAATTTCTATATAAAATTGGAATAATGGTATGAGAATATGATTTTTATATTTTAATATCTTACCCAAAAAAAATTTGGATCATATTCATGTGACATGGAATAATGATTTTGATTTTATAATATATAAATAAAAAATTTACCAATGAACTTTATCCATTATAGAATAACATTGGCATAATATTATTTCACAATAACGTATAAAATTTTTTACATAACCAAAATAATATAAATCATATGCCAAGAAAACTCACAATGATATTCTGTACCTATTAGGCTGGGGCTAACCACTCAAATGTATACATTAGGCTGGTAATAACATCAATTGTACCCTTATTGTGCTTCAGATAACCTTATGTGTTACCTCTTTGTGATAATAAATAATATAGTTTAACAAATGAATTATATGGATATATCAGAACCACTGATCAAATAATAATAACCCATTCATATATATGCCACATGAAAATGAAAACGTTCCTTATTTAGTCAAATCATAACCATTGTAAAATAAAATAGGATTCATCATGAGTTAATAATGAAAATAAATATCTATACAATTAATTAATAAATATGGTATCATGTTATCATATCCCTCGAATAAAATATAATTTTTTTTAATGATTTTAAACTAAATTAAAATTATTTTAAATTATCATTGGAACATTTCTAATGGAATATATCCTTTTTGATTTAGAAATCACATATTTAAAATATATATTTTTACTAAAATATTAAGGAAAACATATTGATTGAAAAGAACCATAGAAACCTAAAAAATATTCATTAAATCAATGATTTTTCATTATAGAGGGAAAAAATTTTAATTAGTGTACATTAAATTAAATATTATTTTTAAACATTTAATAAACTGATTCATAGTCATTAAATGACATGATTATTCACTTTAATCTATTTTATATCGAATAAAATAATGGTTAAAATTAAATTAATAAACCATTGTATAATATAGAAATAATAATTGATGTAATTTTTATTGGTAATATAGACATGGAAGAAATGATTCTTTAAAAAAATGAAAAACCAATTCCATTTTCAATAAAAAAATAATTTTTGACAATATAGTACTTAGAGAGTGTGAAAATTAAAGGAAGATGTGTAATTTAAAAAAATATATATATACAGGTTAATAAAAAAATATTATTTATGAGAGATAATTATTATAACATCCTTGTACGGGATTTTTCCATAAATATTCTCAGTAAGAATGCTATTTTAACATAAAACCCTTACCTTAAGCCCATTTTACATAAAAATAATTATAATCCCCAATAAAATAAATTTTAATCTCTTATAATTGGATTTTATAACCTTATTAAAACCTAAAATACCAAATACAATCCATATATGACATTTTATCACCCATTTGTTGTTAATTATTTATGAAATTAATCATTTTGGGTGTTAAATGTGTTGATTTCTGGGAAATTTTAGCTCATCTATTCCGACCCTTTTAATTTGAGCATGGTTACATCATTTATGTAATATTAATTTTAATATAAATATCATTTATATTCATTATATAAATATAAAAAACCATTTAAAAAATGTAGTGATTGAAAAATGAATTATACTATTCATAGGAACGATAGTCTGTATGTACAGATGTACAATGTTTTTGTTTTATATATAAAGTAATAAATTAATGATAAATAATATTTTATCAATAATAATTTTTTTATTATATGTAAGATATATATTTATTAAATCCATCATAATGTTTACCAATGGGAATATTTAATTAAAAATTAATCATATCACTTTGCATAAGTAGTTGTACACACTTAGAAACAATTGATAAATTTATTTCTCAATTGAAGTATCTAAGGGGGAAAATGGTTGTGACACCATCATAAAAAATATCAGTATATTTATGATATTATATTCATCATATAACATTGGATAAAATACCTAAACACTTAATGGATTTCTATTTTTATTAATTTTTATAATCCCCTTTTAATGGTTGAGGGGTAAAATTTACATAGTCGATAGATACAACAACAATAATATATAATACATGTACATTTCAGGACCAATACATTGTATAAAATTGTATTAGAGGATATAGATGAGGATATGAAATTGAAATAGGTCTGTTAAGATATATAAGCATTCAGTAAGAGATATAATTCAACTAATAAATAAATTAAAATATACAATATTTTAGATATAACTTTATATAATAAGAATTATATATGTTCATGTTTCACTCCTACCCTTATCTATTAATTTAACCCCATATAAACCCATTTTATCCTTTTCTGTAGTCATAAAATTTCAATTTGTCTACATTTCATTATGATAAGAAAATTATTCTCAACATATTTAATTTTATTAATTTTGATGATTCCAAAAGTGGAATCTATTTTACCGTTTTGAATTTTTATAATTGTTAGAAAATAATTTTATGTAAACTCATGAAACATAATAAAAATTCTATTTAATGAAAATGCATTTTTTGTCTAAAAACTAAATTTATTTCCATTCCACACCTGAAAAACTTTAAAATGAAAGTAAAAATAACTTATTGAATATATAATATATAAATTTCATTAATACTATTAATAATTAGATATTAATTTAAATTATTATGATAAGGCCACTTTGTGATTATAATAATAGTTTTTAGGAAAATGTATTTTTAAATCCAAAAATGGACATCTACCAAATTGGATTATAATATAATTTATTATAGTATATATAATTAATCAATAATTATGTCAGATTAAGATATGAAAACAATAATATGAATTTTTAGTAACATGATCTATTGAATAGAATGTAAAATTTTACTAAAATATGTATTTTTCATTATTCAATGATAAATAAATCATTTTTTTGAAAGGTACTAAAAATTATTCCTTAGATAAAATATACATTAATATTCAAAAAATTATATTAATTCCCTAAAATATATTTTAATAATATTTAATATATTATTTATAATATCAATTAAAATTTTTTAATAGAAATTATTTTGGAAGAGACTTTATTTTTTTAACCGTAAAATGACATTACTAAAAACTACGTGCTTATTAATTATTCATTAATAAATTCCTTTTCATTTTATAAAATCCTCATAAATATTGTTCAAAATTTTTATATTTCTATTTATAAAATCCAATATAATAACTACTTTATAATTTTATATTATATTAAGGATCATTTAGACTTGGGGATGAATGTAAAAAAATCCACCAAAATCCTCTATTTATATTAATATAATAATATTTAATGTATTGGGGTTTTATAAAAAGTTCAGAGACACGTTATGCTTTTAATATAGTGATACTCTAACAAATGATGAAGTTGAATAAAGAATGTATTATTGAAAATTTGAATAAAACATGATTTATGAGAAAGAGTCTATATATCAAAATCATGTATGCATTTTGGTTGACACTCCAACTAATGTACTCCATATTGGGATTAAATTAATATTCTAGAAATGATGATGGAAATTGATCTTTAAATAATTAACTATATAGAAAAACTCCTTAAATAGATTTAGTTAGTATTATGAAATGTAAAATGTTAAAACCTTCTCAATATTCATGATGATAACATCCATCCGAATATTACATCAAAAAACATCATTATATGATTTTAAATTTTTTGGAAAAGAGACAAAAATATAGTATTATAAATGGGATGTTGTTATAAATGTCTGTATGAAATAAAAAATCAATTTTATCATTTCAATTAGTTCCAATAATTTGTTCAAACAACACAAATACATTTATGGATTGAAGCTAGAATCATGATCATGGAATGTTTATTTTGGTGATGTTATAAGATAATTTAGGTTCATTAGAAAAAATATAAAATGTTTCTTTAAGAAGTTTAGTATAAATTTAATCAAATTATTGGTATTACATATTTATTAAATATTTATTATTTTTATCTATGTTCAATTAATATAGTTAGTTAAGAAATGTTTAAATGAATTCCTCTATCTGGATTACTAAATTGTAGCAACATATACTATAGAAATAGAGATATAAAAATATAGGACTTGAATCATAATAGGACTAAGTGAAATTAAATATATCAAAATGTAACCAAAAGCAATATTATGGAATAATACAAGATAATTTTGTTTCCAATTACACATTGTAACAATATCTTTAAGAAGATGTGCCATAAAATTAGGAATATTTTGAAATGATGAGTAAAATGCCTTACGATTTGGTTATGAAGTCTATCATGTATTTCACGCTTTGCAATTTTTTATGATTCCTTTCCATTAATAATAGAAGGTAGATATCAAGCTAATATTTTATAGACGAATACGGTTGTTGTGAAAACAACCCTAAAGTACTTAAGTCATATAATGGATATATTCGTGGTTTATATAGGAGATGTGGAACTAGTAGCGAGGGAATAATGTGATTATAGATTATAGGTTGATATGATCATATGAAATCACATTTATAATATATCATTTTCTATATTTGTAGTTAGATCAGCTAGAGAATCATGAAGAAACTTTTGGTCACTCATTAAATAGTAAAATATGAGTAAACATTATCATCCATAGATACTATAGTGGTTTTTTGGATATACATATTTTTCTATGATATTGGTGTTTGGTTTAGTAGAAAAAACAGTATAATAATTTATAGTGACAACACAAATCTGGCAGTACTTTCTATGGATCCCATATCTCAATAGTGGACAATGTATATACATCGTAAGATTCACATATTGTTGTATTTTACATAGGGTGGTTATGTTTTTGCTATTAGATTTTACATAAAGGCTGAAATGGATGAATATATATTTATATATATATATACTTTTAATTGTATTTCTATTTCAGATTTTATTCTTCTACCTGAACTATTTTCGTGGTAATTTCCTTAGTTAACATGTCATATCAACAAGATATAAATATTCTATTATTATAATTATAATATTTTGATACATTGGTGGAAATATTAAATATTTTTCTTTAGGATTGATATATAATATTTTTAGTAAATTGATGATTTATATTAATAAGGTGGTGGCTGCTTATATGTATTGAGACATCACTTCATGTGGTTCGAGCATGGTGATGTCGTGTGGATGAGATCATGAGGGCTTTCCTTCAAATAGAAAAATCATATATTATAGGTGATAGTTGTAGTTTTTATATAAGATAAATTATTATTTTTCCATTAAAATTTCATCATTAACAGAGTGTTCCATTTAATTTTATTCTTGTATGAATGATAAAATCAATTATATTTATTATGTGGTGAGGTATATTTTTTTGGGTTCATTATTTATAGAATGGAATTGGTTGAGTTATAATAATTTAATTTATCCCTTATATATGGATTCTATATCATGATACTAGTTTCTAGGATGGTGTTTCCTTTATTAAATTGATGGTTAATGTAGAATAAGGTAATTTTTTCTAGAAGTTTTAAATAATAATAATGTAATAAATGATGATTACATGAAGTGAGATACCTGTTTTATGATGTATCTAAATGTAAAGGGATTATGTAACACAATGTATATTTAAAGGTGTTTATTGTTTATATGAAAATATCATTAATCTTTATCAGTATTTTTGTATTACTCCACTCCACTACAAGTATATGAGTATCAATTACTTTTATTGACATAAGATCTTATAGGGCCAAATAAATAGGATCATAATTTTTTTCCAAAGTCTAAATAGTTATAATTTAGTACATTGTGGAACATTTGGACATGGTTAATAGAATTATTAAATTAAATGCTGAGATGAATTGAATGAATTTTAGGTTTTTTGTTCTTAGGAAAATAAATAATTTGTTATTTATTAAAAATATTTATAATTGATTAAGTGAATATTAGAGAAAACCATATATGATTGAATATTTATTTATTCAAGTTTCATTAATTATTAAATTGTAGATTTGAGTAAATATAAATTATTATATTATAACATATAAAAATAATTTTATATTATAATTATTTGATAAAATATTAGTGATATTTATAGCATGTTGTTTTGTGTCGTTTATGTCATTATTGTCACTCTTTGAAGGGTTAACATTCAGAAGGACAAAAATGAAATTTATTGATGTAACACCCTTATTATTTTAAAAAATTAAAACCTAAAAAGAATTATCTAAGATTTATATTTGTTTCTCTCACATATCCACCTCTATTTCACATTATAGACAAATAATGTAAAGGGATGTTCATGAATGAATTGATCTGAGATCAATGATTGGTTATAATTAAACTTGACATCATGAAACTTTTGGAAGATCCATAAATTTTCCATGATTAAATATTGATTTTAAATGTCAACATGAATAGATTATTTTTACATTTTCATGGATAATATATTGGGTTTTTGATATTAGTATATTCATGCGACAATATCTAATAGCTAGTAGAACACACTTTCAATCTAAATTGAATGAGTTACAATATATATTTTCAATTACAATTTAAATATTTATTATTTTGATAAGATTAAATTTAACATGATTCATATTTTTTTGTAGTTAGGTGAAGACATAATTGGATGTTGTTTACCTAAATATCTACTAATAAACTATAGAAATTATATTTTTATTTCCTCTATAAATCCACTAGTTTTGACATGTAATTCCTTCAATGATCCCTTGAGTATACCATAAATTTAATATCTGTTTTATTTTGTGATCAAGAATCATGATTCCAAGACTAATATTAATTAATAACACTAATAATTAATATTCATCTACCTTAGGGATGTGGGGATTTTTCTCTCATTATTTTCAAAAAATAATTCGGGGATATCAACTAGGAATATTCAACCTCACATGACAACTATACTACAATCATGATTGTGGGATTGTCCCATATAATAGAAAATTTGGGGTCACCGAATTGTTCATAAGTTAAAATTCATCTATCTTCCTTCACATGATTCTCTACTGAATGTTAGAATATCATTCACCTCTCCTATTTTCCAGACACATAATACTTTAGTAGAACTAGTAAGTTAAATATTTTTTAGGCCAATATGATCTCATCATTAACTTATTCTTAAATAAAAATTAATAATACTACTCCATCAATAGAGTATTATATCTATTATAGGATACCATATACAAGATACCCTAATTATATGAAAATGGAAAATTCATGAAATGTTCAACCTGATATTAAATAATTAAAATAGCATATGATTCAATCCACAAGGATCATCTACAGTTGATATGTGGAATAATTTACACTATGAAACATCAAAATTCCACCATTAAATTTAAATTTTATTTATATATAGGACTATTTACAAGAAAAAATAATGGGTTTTATTTTATAATTCCTCTTGCACTCTTCTATGTTTCTTATTATTGAATTACTCGTTCATGTATATAGTATATAAATAAATCCATTCAATCAAATGGGTATCCAAATTCATCCCCAAAATTATTATATCCACTCCCCACACTTATAGGATATAAATAATGTCAAAAAAATTATAGACTATGTCACACTAAGGATACTTTAAGAATCATTCTTATGAACATGTTTTTTATTTAAAACATGAAAAAATGTTATTTACTAGATCTATCCCAACATATTATGATATAATTTCACTATGGTGTGAATAAGATACTGTTTTAGTCAGTGGAGAATCATTCATTCTAGAAATGATAAATATTGGGATTTTATAAGAAATTCTATTTCTAGAACATCATTTATGGAATTAATATGGTTTTCCTCAATCATATAGGAAGACTGGACCTATAATGTAGACATAAATAATGCATGAAAATTCATCTTTTATGGTTTTGGGATTGTATTACATCATGTGAACCAATCAACTAATCTGACTAACAATATCGCATTCATGATATGAACTGACCAAGGGATTTGGTTTTGAGTGTTGAATGATGGATCATGATTCTCAAAAAATGCTTTCACTAATGGTTCTTCATCTGAGCATCATTTTATAATAATTGTTTTTGTAATAAAAATGATTTCTCATATCTAAATACATACTCCTCTATGTGGGATAGTTCATGAAACATATAGATATATCTTCTAGTAAAATCTTATCCCATTCCTATAACTTGGGTTCATTTATACCAAGAAATTTTGGTTTAAAAATACATTCTTTGGGCCCAACATATTTTATTTTATGTGAAAAGAACATTGTATTTATAAATTCTTTTACAATAGTCTCCTGTAATCACTACTCAGGAACAATTAACCTATTAAAGATATATAGTAAACAATATTAATGCTTAGTGTTCCTCAAAATGTGTTCTTACATTCTTGTGCTTCCTAGCCGAGGGTCCCACATTCTCAGATAGAACAACATCAGGAATAGGTTTTGAAATAACAACCATGTTAGAGAAGTCATATTGTGAGTTTTATAAAAAGTACATTAGTAATAGATCATCATGCTTACTAGGGGATCCATGAAATAATCACTCTCTAGTTCATCAAAATCCAAACATGAGAGAATCATGATTCACTGAAATGATCCCAAAATAATTAACAAGTGGTTTAGGATATCCACATTAAAATATGATGTGTATGACATATAAATATACATACAATACATAGTTCCACTGTTTTATTGATCAAAATAAGGAAAATACCATCAACATTAAAATAAATACTTTTTTAAACTCATAAGAGGATAGTAATTATATGATATCATGAGGGAATAATGAATCTAAATCGATTCATATAAATAATGATTAATTTTTCCAATATAATAAAAAATTAATATATGAACCTCATGTGGTAAAAAATAAAATACAAGTGTATAAAAATGTAAATAACGTTTAACAACAATAATCAAAGAGGAGAACCCAAAATACAAATTACTGTGTAACATTGGGATAATTTTTAGAACACCAAAATTATATAGCTAAACCAATGACTTTTGGTAAAGAACGCATAATATTATGGTTAAAATAATAATCTAGTGTAGTTTTCAATAACCACAGAGGAGTACAATAATCCCATCAAAAATCACACAACATATGTTGGTGGAAAAAAATTACTTAGTGTTGGACAAAAATGAATATAGAATACAGTTTATGACATTTAGAGGTATGTCAATCCTAAATGGTTTCCTTAAAACATATGTGGTTATTGAAAAAATGACCAATAATGGGTTTTGGCACACTGAAACCCTTCAAAAAAATCCTGGCTGCTACCAATGTGAGGCAATTAACAATATACATGTTGAACATAATTAACAATTATTATACGGGTAATCGAATCAATATGTATATTTAGATAAATTACTCATTCAAATGGGATATATATAGAATTATTTAATCTTATAACTTTTAAATCACTGTAATTATTCGATATCTGGGTTATCAATGCTTAGGTGATTAAATATGTGGGACACCACACACTCAATAGGTTCTATATCCATAAATACAATCTTAAGACCATTTATCACAATAACCATATCTAATAAATCAAATCCACACGTAACATCATACACAAAACATTGAATCTAAGACAATCCATCTTTTATACCACTCTAACATGACATGAAAAATGGGCCCCCCTATAGGGCTGATGACATGCAATGTCAGCAACCCAAGGTTCACCTCTAATATGTTGGATAATGGTGACTAGATATAGTAAGTAATATAAAACTTGTGTGATTTTATCCTTAATATATGTATAATAGAAATACATTATAATTTTCTCATACAATCAATTAAAAATAACAATATAAATATTCGAAAAAATAAAAAATATAAATAAAACCACAACTATGATGATTAAAAATAATAAATTATATTCTAAAAAAATTATTGAAATATATTGAAAATACAAAGAATATACAAATAAAATGAACCTCCAAATATGACAGAAATATGACACACAAATATTTTCCCTCACTGTGTGAACTTCTTGATTGAATTTTAATTTAAATAGTTATTAAAACAATCAATGACGACCAAGATAATTTTTTTTTCATAATGAATCATCTAAAATAAGTATAATGTGTGACCAATGACCTCCTAAGATACATATACTACCATTAATATAATTTTTTTCTTGCATAGAAAAAACAGTTTTGGGAATAATGACCTTAAAATGGGGATTATAAACATACCCAATTTGAATATAGAAAATTGAGAATAATAAATAATAATTACATGAATACTATAATATATTTATATATTTGATAATAATAAAATATAACTACAATAATATAATTCTGATATTAAACACAACTTGAATCCCTTTGAGCTTATATATGTTCTTATTAACACAGCTCTAACCCATAATTGTTCCAAACACATGAGAAATTAGGGATACACGATGCACTAAAATAAACCCACATAATAGGAATTTAATTTATCTAAGATACAAAATTCCCCATTGGAACTTGTGTAGTGTAAAAGGATTCAGGTTTCCCAAATTATATGATTTTCCCATATTTTCTTTGACATTGCCACTAGAATGGAGAAAAGGTATAAATTCACCTAACTAATGATAGATTTATATCAAAAGTGTTCTAAATATTATCTATATAACCAATTAAATTTTTTAAAAACCCACAAAAGTTCATAGATAAGAATAGTGTGGAAAACCCAAAAACTCTATGGAAAAAGTGTCACACCCTAACTTTTGAAATAAATATTATTTTAATATTTTTCTGGGTTTCAAATATTGTTGTAAAGGAATGGGTTGAGTCCTAGTTGTGATTTTTCATTTTTCAAATAAAATAATGATTTGGGACTGACAATGTATGACATCATATAAAAATTGAGTGGTTTCACTCAATTCACTGTAGGTTCCACCCTCTATTCAAAAAATTTATAAGGTAAATAATAAATTGAAAAAAAAACCAAATGATAAAAATAAAATGAAATTAAGGATTATATTAACAACAACAATAATAATATTATTATTTAAGATGATTATTACAATTATTATTATTAATTTTAATATTTAACTAACAAATTATTGATATTGTTATTATTACTATTGTATTTATATTGGAGATATTTAGGGTTTCCATTTTCGTTTTTCAATTTTCATTCTCTTATTCCTTTTCTTTTTTCCTATATTCCCTCTTCCTCTCCCTATCCTGTCTCACCCCTTGAATCGAAACCAACCCCCTTCCTCTTATATTCATCCCCCTCACCTTGGATGCAACCCCTTTCAGAAGGACCCCACTAGGTGCATTCCCTCTCTAAGAACCACTCCCCATGTAGCCCTACTCCCCATTTTCACCCTTGCCCCTGTTCTTAGTCGGACCCTCTAGCAACCCCCTAATATGCTACTCCCCAAAAGAAACCCCCTATATGTTTGAACAACTTCCTAAACCCCTCTCAAATTCTCCTCTCCCTCCACCACATGGGCATTTTACTATAGTAATAATCTATTATTCCTTTAGTTTTTTTCCAATAATTAGGGTATCATTATTAGGATTTTATGATGTGTTTTTTGGGTAGATATATTGAATTATAGTTCAATATGATTCTAATGTTATATTATTGTTTTGCAATTGATTTTTAGCACCAATTTTTGGGGATTTCGACCCCAAAGGTAGGTGTTTCTATGCATTATAATTATTTCATGAATTATTTTGCATGAAAAATTAATTTTTTGTGTTCTATGATTAACTTGTTTGGTGTGAAATTAGTTTTTAATAGAGTTTAATATGATATTTTTGTAGCGTGGTTATATGAAAGGGGTTATTTTTTTCTGAGAAAACATATTGTGTTACTTTATAGTGTTTTATGAATTGGGTAATTAGTTTATTCAATTATTAAAGTGGTAAGAAACTGGTTTTAAAATTAATTTGATATGAAATAGGTTTGAAATTTTCTTTTTTATATGAATTGGGTGTATTTCTTTTGTAAATTACAACAATTACTTTTTTGGCTATTATATCAATTTTGAAAATTGTTTATTTAATTTTGGAAATGGGTTATTTAATGTTAAAGTGGTGAAAATCATGTTTTGAAGTAGTTTTGGTGTGTGTATGATTTGAAAATATGGTCTAGGTGTACAAACGGTTGTATTTGGTTTGTGAAGTGGTTGGTTTGGTTTTTTTATATGAATGTGGCATGTGATATGATCTTGGAAACTGAATGATCACGAAAAGTGAAGCCCACGTAACTAGGTGGGTAGAATAGGACTACTGATATAGTGATTTGAAGGTGGCTTCATCTTAGTTAACATTTCTGTATTGATGACTATAACACAAACTCAATATATGGATCATTTTGGAAGACCAATAAGGTTATGAGGATTCCCCCTATTAATGTCTCATGTATGATAACATATATTCTCATGGTTCCAATACAACTTTTCACTGAGACACAAGGATCTAGTGTCCCACTAATTTGTAGAAGCTGTTGGGCCCCTTCAATGTTTAGTGACATTTAGTTATTCAGTGCTCACTGTCGATATATAGTGTGGAATTTGGTTTCCTTTAAAAGTAAATGTGTTTTAAATTAAAGTTTCATCCCTTTGTAGTTTTTTTCTCTAAAACTATTTTTATTATAGTTTTTAATGAATTTTTTCCCTTCCATTTGTCAATATTTCATGTTTATTATTATTTTAAAGGTTGTTGCGTGGAATACCCTTTGGTGGAATTATCTTGGGAATTAGCTCACACCTACTGACACATTTGGGTGTAAGATTATTTTTCAATGATCAATACAAGTATGTATAAATCTTATAAGGATGGTATTTCATGTTGTTAGTGATCTTTCAGGGCCGATGTTATGGAGATGTCTTGAGGGTGGTGACCTATTGACATGTGGTAGGTTTGGAGATAGTTTTGGTCACCTTCCCCTGTGATAGTTCTAGATTTGGGACCCATTTTGGAAGTAGAGATTTTAGTTCTTTTTTATTTATAACTTGAACTCAAATTGTGATTTTTGTTGAAGGATCACTTGGTTGTTATTTCAGTTTTTATTAATATTAATTTTTTTATTGTTTTATAATTTCATACATGGGTAAATCATTCCTATATGTTAACATTTATAAATGATAACTTCTGCCAACCCATGTGGATTAGCAACTCCCTTTGAACCATGACATGGATTAGGTAAAGCATTGCTTTAGATTAAAACCGAACCTGGTTCAGGAAAAAATGGTATCAGAGGCAGTTTAAGATCTTTGATTGAATTTATTTTTGACATGTCTTGTTATATAGGAGCTAGGACTATTGGGGCTCAGAGTTTAGGTTGCATGTATTGTGTCTGGATAGAATATCTCGTGATAGACCTCGAGTCTCCATGGGATGTCAGAATCATTTTTTGACTTATCTTCCAAGTGGGATGTGCAGGCTGTAGACACAATACAGAAAATGGTGGGACATGAAGTGGATTAGTTATTTTGTTTTCATGACATGTTTCATTTCCTTACATTTGAAGTTGCTACTAATATTTTTCTGACCAGTTTTATTAATGTTTTTTCTTTTGAATATTTCATTTTGTAGTAACATGAATCTCTATAGAGCTCCCTTCCAACCCCTGGAGGATTCCAGAGAGAGATCTCTCTCAATGATTGATCTTACATTGGTGAATGTTGTGGAACATGATGATCATGATTTGGGACAGGGATCATCTCCTGCTCCAACTCCTCCTCCATCTCCCGCTCCAACTCCTCCTCCATCTCTTTCTCCAGTTAGAGAAGAAGGATCAGGTCCTAGAAATCATAAAACCTAAGAAATTATCATGAAAAACCCCCCTTTTCATTGGTATCACATTTTCCTCAATAAGAGGGGGAGTAGTACGAAAATATTGATCATATTTTGGAGTTTCTAGATACCCCTGAGGAAGTCCAAGTAATGTGTGCCTCATTTCTATTAGAGGGTTCCAGTCGAAGGTTGTGAGACATAGTGCTTCATGCTAGGATGCATGGAAAGATGAGATTGAAGTAATTAAAGGTGATCTTCAATGGAAAATATTATCCTATGTTATTGGAGTATGCTAGATCTCATGAGTTCCTGGATCTCATTCTGATGGTGTAGTTGGTGATGGAGTATACCAATCTAATTATTGAGCTAGTCCGATATGAACATGAAATATTCTCTAATGAACATATGAATGATCGGTGGTTCTAGTGGGGATTGCAACTAGATATCTATTCTATGGTACTCTTATTCAAGTTGCATACATTTTCTGAGGTATTTTATCGGGCTTGTATTATATACATTGACCTCAAAATGTAGATATGGTTCTTTGGGGCTACTTCAGTACTTGGAAACAATAGTTTATCTATGAAGAAGAGGAACCATGATGAGCATGGGAAAAAGGGTGGTTACATCTTAGGCCATTATTCTAGGTAGAAATCATATGTGGATTTTGGTGTTGGATCTGTTGCGAGACATTAGGAAGGGAATTTTGGACACACCAAACCTTCATTCCCCCATCCCCATGGGACATTCCATCACAGTGGAGTTATGGGGAACCTACAATGGTTTTCTAAAGTGAGACACCCTTATCAGAGTGGGGAAGAATTTGTGGCCTCTAAGGGAGTGTTTGTTCATTCAGAGTCAACAATGATTATTGGATCTTGGTTTGGGGGTTATAGAGGTAGGACCATATCATCTTCTGGGAAGAGACAAATCAGGGTAGATCCACTTGTGATCAGTCATTCTCAAAAAGGGACCATGCATATTCATGTTCTGGATCAAGAAAGAGTAGGATCATATGCAGTGCCTTTGATGTTCATTGTAACATCCAAATTTCATATTCTATATAAGATGTTTTATTTGAAACTGGTGAAACTTATTCTTTTATATCTACACATATTGAAAATATTCTAAAAATACTAGCTAAGATGATGTCTTTTTCAATGGAGTGTCTAACACCATTGGGTAGGAATAAGGGTCATGGTCTTAGGTTCTCATATTGTGTGCACTCTATGTATGGGTTTGAGATAGAGTGAGGATTCCATCTCTTAGATATGGACCTTTTCAACTTAATCTCCATGATGGATTGGATGGTGCGCTTTCAAGAACATATATATTAATATTGGCAATCAGTGAACATAATAGACGTTGATGGGAGTCCTCATGTGTTTCTTGGGGAATGAGATCCTTAGTCGGGTCATGCAGGACCTCTAATCCTAGAGTTATGAAGTATTTCTTTTTAGTTATCATCACTCGTGCTAGAGGATGTGGTGGTTCTCCTAAGGAAGGATTTCCTCCTATAGTGGATGAGTTCCTAAAGGTATTTCAACATGATTTTTCAGGCATAACCTCATAGATATACTTATGGTTCTTGATTGATTTGGCACTGGTAACATAGTATAGATATCTTCCCTCATGATGTGTGGCCCCCACAGAATTGATGGAATTAATGATATAGTTGGATGATTTGTAATTCAATGGGTTAATTCACCCATGTGTCACTACATGGGCTGCCCCAATATGTTATCCATGAAGGCTGATATATCTCTCCGATTGTGCATTGACTACCAGATGCCAAATAACCTAACCATCAAGAATAAATACATTTTCTCCCAGATTAATGATTTTTTTCAATTAGATGAAGGGGAAAAGTGGTTCTCCAAGAAAGAATTGTGTTCGGTTTACCACCACGTTTTGTTGAGATATTTGGGCACCCCAATGACATCTTTCCGAAGCATGTATGACCAATTCCATTATTTTTTCATGCCTTTCAGATAGTCCAATGCTCCATCATTTTATATGGAACACATGAATAGGGTGGTCCACTAATATCTCGACTAATTCATTGTGGTATTATTGGATAAAATCCATGTTTATTCTAAATATTAGGAAAAGCACACACATCATTATCGAATCATGTTGGGAACTCTTCGATATCATCACCTTTTGAGAATATTTTAATCTACAACTTTTGGATTTGGGATGGGGAATTTCTATTCCACGTGATTTTAGAGAAAGGGGTTTTAATAGACCCTAGGAAGATTAGTGCAGTTATGTCATGGTAACAATAGGATAATGTGTTTGAAATTAGAAGTTTTATGGAACTAATAGGTTATTTTAGATGTTTTGTTCAGGATTTATGATATCATGCCATCTTTATGACTTCACTCACCCAGAAATGGGTAAATATTATATAGAGCTCAGATTTGAAAGTGTATTTTGAGGATTTGTAGTAGAATATGAAAACCACACAAGTGATTATCATTCTATAGTCTAGGAAGGGATATGAAGTTTATTTCGATGCTTCAGGTATAGAACTCAGGTGTTTTCTCATGAAATATAATCATGTCATGAATTATATCTCTCTCCAACTCTGATCTCATGAGAGGAATTACCCAACCGAAACCTTGCAGTTAGTAATGGTGATTCATTCCCTGAAGAAATGGCACCCTTATCTTTTTTGAGAGAAATTTATGGTCAATTCTGAAAAAAAACAAAGCCTACATCTTCTCCGAACATGTGGAAAAACTAATGGATCGAGTACTTGTAGAGGTTAGACTTTTTTGACATCTAAACCCTAAGAAAGGGTAATGTGGAGGTGGAGGCCTTAAGAGGAAAAGTTCCAGTGAAGGCTTTGAGGAAGTCGAGGGATGAATGGACCGTGATAGGGAACTTTTCATAGATGCACATGGAGATCAAATAGCATAGATGTGGTGAATTATTAGAGATAATTTAGTTGAACCCTTCACTTATAGAGTTGATTCCATGGGGAAATCATCATGAGAAGTTTTCTAAGTAGTCCATTTAGTTTTTTCATGGTGGAGTTACTCCCTCTAAATGGTATTATTCTCGCACAGGGATCATCAACATTAACGATATATTAGTGGTTCAGATGTCTTTATGGATGGTGGTGATTCAAGATATCCACCATTCTCAGTGGGTCGTTCTTCCTAGAGCAACCAAAACGTATTATGATGTTATTCACCAGTTTTGGTGGCTAGGAATGAGGCATAATGTAGCTGAGTTCATATCATGATCCTATACATTTCAGCAAGTATATACATAGCCTTAGAGGCCCTATGGTTTGTTTTAGCCATTACCCATTCCTACCTAGAAGTGGGCGGAAGTCACCATGGTCTTCATTATTGGAATTCCTCATAAAAATTAGAGTAGGAAGTCTATTTGGGTAGTGATTGATAATCTGACCAAATCATCCAACATTATTTTGACCAGAGGTTCAACGAAGGTGGATGAGCTGGTCAAGCTATACATTCAGTAAGTGGGTGGACATTAGGGTGTGTGATCAACGATTGTTTATGGAAGAGACCCAAATGATAAATATCATTTTATGTAAGGTCTTAAATGGTAATTGGAGTTATAGATTAAAATGTGGATGGAATACTATCTATTTGGGGATGGTCTGATGGAGAGGGAAAATCAGATTCTGGAGTACATGATTTATGCATTAGTTTTACATTTCAGAGGATTGTGGGATAACCATCTGGGATTGGTCAAATTTTCTTATAAGAATAGTTAAAAATACAATATTTTAATTGATCATTTTGAGGCTCTATATGGTTGTCCTTGTCAGTATATTTTATTTTGGGTTGAGGTAGGTGAGGCCTCACATTTAGGACTGAGCCTTATGCGAGAGACGTCTGAGAATGTAAAGTTGATTTGGTAGTGGTTGTTGATACCTCAGAGTCACCAAAAGTCTTATAAAGATCAGTGGAATCAAGAACTTGTTTTTTTGTTATTGTTTGTTATTGAATGTGGCCCCTCATTTGGTTCATCATCATTCCAGAATGCATGGAAAACTAACATCGATGTATGTCAGACCTTTCAAGATCACTGAATTGATTTTAAAAGGGGAAAATAGGTTAACTTTACCTTTTATTTTGACATCAATTCATGATGTAATTCATGTCTCCAAATTGATGGTATAAACCAGATCAATTTGATATATTGATGTGGGATGATTAGAGATAGATTTTGATTTATTATTGTTTGAATGACCAATGAATATATTAGATTCCTAAGAGAATGTGATTCATGAAATGTATATTCTTTTGGTCCATATCCTTTAGCAGCATGTGAATAATGTGAATGATACTAGGGAGTGGAAGTCATGAGATAATAAATAGTATCCATTTTTGTTCTCTGATAGTGCTTCGAGTTGACTTTATGATGGTGGAGTGTTTTCATGTTGGGGATAATTTCCAAACCCTATATTTTGAAAAAGTTTTTATTTTTTTATTTTTTGGGGTTTTAATATTTTTTTGAGGGGTAGGTCAAGTCCCAATTAGGTGTTTTAATTATTAAAAAATAATTGAATGTATTGGTCTTGATGATATCTGACACTTGGGAAGAGCATTGTCGATACTAAGTGACATCAACCTGGACACTACACAGTCTGCACGGTGTTCCAAAAATTAAAAGGTAAATAATAAAGTGAAAATAATAAAATAAGATAAAAAATATGAAATTAATCATTATTTTTCATAATAATAATATTTTTATTATTTATGAACATTATTATTATTGTTAATATTTTTAATATTTAATTCAGATATTATTATTAATATTATTTTAGTTATATTGGAATTTTTAGGGATTGTTTTTATTTTTTCCCTTTTCCATTTCTTTTATATTTTCCTTATCCTTCCACTTCCTCTCCATCTCCCATCGTAACCATACATCAATGTCAATCCCCATCCGTCCATATTCTTCTCACCCCCATCACCTTGACCGCACCCCATTCTAAAAGGAACTCAGTCAACACACTTCCTCCCAGCGAACTACCCTCTGCAGCCCTGCACCCCTCATGCCACTATTATCCCCTTCCCAACTAGACCATATGGAAAACCCTTAATCATGTGTCTCCCATCCAGCCACCCTTACTCTCTTTAAAATCATCCCATACCCTTCTCCACTCTTCCTCTACATTTGACTCTTGTTCATTCTACTCTGGTAATCATTTCTTCCACAATTAGGGTTTTTCTGCTAATTAGGGTTTCATTCGTAAGATTTAATGATTTTTTTGGGTTTGATATCTTGAATTAGGGTTAAATTTGATCCTCCCTTGGTGTGATTGTGGTGATATTGGAGCTTCACACCAATTTTGGTGGTTTTTACACCATAGGCCTGCTGTTCCATGCATAATCATTATTTGATTATTTTTTTATATGATTAAATAATTTTAAGTGTTCTATGATATTTTTTTTGTGGGAAATTTATTTTTAATAGAGTTGAGTGTGAATATGAAATTTTTTATCATGTTTACATTAAAGGGGTGAATTTTTTTATGAATACCCATATTATGTTATTTTAAAGTTTTTTTATGAATTATGAAATTAGTTTATTCAATTATGAATGTGGTGTAAAAATAGTTTTAAAAATAATTTGGAATGAAACGGGATTATTTAATTAATTAGGTATATTCTATATGTAAATTATTATTTTTCCTTTTTATGGTGTTTTATAAATTGTCCAAACGGTTCATTTAATTGTTCAAAGGGTTTTTTTAATTGTGCAAGTGGTGTGAATAATTTTTTATGTTTTTTGAAGTGTATATGGTTTTAAAAGAGGGTTGGGGTGTGCAAATGGTGGTATTTTGTGTGTGTAGTGCCTTGACTAGTTTGTGTATATGAACGTGGAATGTGATATGAACTTGGAACGTCAATGAGCACAAAAAGGGAATCTGGTGTAACTACATAGGTGGACTAGGACTAGAGTGCTAATGATTCGAAGGTGGATTCATCCCAGATCACAAAGTACAATTAATGAATAAATCACTAAATAAATATATGGATGATGAATGGTGACCAATAAGGATATAGGGATGTCCCCTACTACTAGCTCATGAATGAGAACACATGTTTTCATAGTTCCTATACCACTTTTCACAAAGACATGAGGTTCTAGGGTACCACTACTTGCTAGTATATATAGGGCCCCTTCCATGTTTATTTATATTTAGCTATTAGGAACTCACTATTGGTATATGGTGTGGAATTTGACTTTTTTCGAAATTATATGTGTTTTTAATTATTTTTTCATTACATTGAAGTTGTTTTCATTAAAAAAATTTATTTAAAATTGTTTAAGAATTTTGTTTCCTTTTAATTACTAAATATGCATATTTCATCATCATTTAATATTTTTTGCATGGAATACTTTTTGGTGGAATCCTACTAAGAAGTAGCTCACAACTTACATATAAATATTTGTTCTTTGTAGATTAGGTAATGTTTGATACATGTAAGGGTAATGCTTATAGAGATGGATGTTCAGTTTTTTAGAAATCATACATGTGTGGTGTTGTGGATATGGATTAATGGTGATTTACTTTTTTTATGTGGTGGATTTTGAGCTGTTTTTTTGTCACATTGCTTTGTGATAGTTGGGTATTTTGGTCGATTTTGGGTTGTATCCATTTGGGTTCATTTTTCACAACACTTGTAACTAAAATATAGATTTTTGTTAAAGGATCGTGTGGTTGTGATTTTTAGTATCTATTTAGTTAAATTGATATTTGTTTGTACTATCATACTCACGTAAAACATTCCCATGTGTTGACATTTACACCAGAGCACATTTCCATCTCATGGGGACCAGGAACACCCTTTAAGCATTGCCACCGACCGTGTTGAGATCCTATTTGTATAACAACATGACATGGTTCTGAAAAAAGGTATCATATGAGGAGAATGAATAACCATGAAAGAGGAATCAAACCACAAGAAGAGTATTATAATCTAAAATAGAAATAGGTAATGGGATTTAAATCAATTATTTTTATTTTGACCCACCACTCATTAAATATCACACAGAATTTGTGGGGGAATTACTTGAATCTAGTAATTCATAGAACATCATTATGGAATTTGATAGTAGATCCTCTTGAAAAAGATAAAATCTATGTATGAAACACCACTTATGGACTCATATGGGAAAAGTAAACCACAACATCATGATATGCATGAAAATATTCAAAGGATACTTTTTTTAATTATTTAGAATTTGAAACAAATGGAAATATGAATCTCATTACTTCATATATTCATAAAAACACAAGACAATAACATTTTATTTTTCATGATTTAGAATAATGTCACATATTAGCCATCAATTATTAAACACTAAACTAGGATTGTGATCTTTTTGATGGATCATCAATTCGTCATCATAAGAGGATGTTGCAGTAGAAACAAGAGTTCATAATATAAAAAAAGTAATAATAATAATAATAATAATAATATTTACATAAAATATTTTAGATAAATGGGAAAACGCATATTCTATACAATAAATAATCTCTCCACTATTCACATGACCCTATATCAATATGAAGTTTAAGTGCAATAAATATTTCTTCTTTCATTCTCCTAGAGTCAATGATATGCTTCACCTCCAGTCTACAAAAAAAATTCACCCATCAATCTATTAAACAACGATCTTTAGTTAATATCCACCATAGTAAACAAAAAGTAATACCCAGATTTCCTTATATAACTCTTCATCTTCCCACTGAGCTTCTTCATTATGTTCCAGATCATAGTAAACACTTCTTTCGTTTAGGTCCCCCATCCCTGATGTAAGCCACTTCCCATCAAACAAACCTAATATTATTTCACCCATCATAGTCTTTGGGAATCAATAAGGTCAATAAATTTTTTTCTATATGAGGGATTGAAGGATATATGACTGATTAAGAGATATTTTGAAGACATCGGGGAATGAGAGATTGGATAAATAATTGATATTGTCAATAATCCAATTTTTCATTGATTTTTCCAAAAAATAAAATTATCTAAATGAATTTCTTTGAGATAAATATGATTATCCAGTAATTTAGTTAGTATAGGAATTTAATGTCCTGAAATATGGATATGATAATTATAAATGTGAATCAAATGTGGATTTTAATAAAATAACACAACTTGTTCCAACCATGAAGAACATATTTCAAATAATAAATTCAACATGTAAATTATTATGAATTGGGAAAATAAAAAATAATAAATCCCTAACTCAATTGAAAATAACCATCAATTTGATCTATCATCATATGAGATGGGAATATTATGACCATTGTTTATTTAAATACACATTTTTTCATTAATTTGATCAATATATATCCCTCATACCATTCTACCATCTATAGTGTTGATGTCATGGAAAATAAGATCACCATAGAGTAAAGAAATAACAGGGTGTATATTAGGAGATATACTAGGGATTAACATAAGGTAAATTTTTAATGAATTCAGATAATTGAATAAATTTAATTAATATAATCCACCAACAATAATGAAAACTTTAGGGATAAAGTTTTTATAAAATCATTTTGGAGTGAATAAATTGGAAAATAGAGATATATATATATATATATATATCTATGAATATCCCTATTGGTAAATTTGTAAATCATTTCTATTGGTTGTAATCTATAAAATTAACTCAATTAATTTTATGGGGATACTCTCCTCATTAAATGACACATATAATTTGAATGGGAATTACATGAATCTAATAATTCTCCAATCATCATGCCCGATCATTACCATAACTTATTTAGAACCAAATACAAAATCAATGTATATTACTTCACTCATGGACTCATATAGAGAAACTGACCACACCATCATGATAATCATGGAAAAATTATAATTATATTCCACTTATTTATAGAAAACGTACAATATATTGAAAATATGAATCTCATTGTATCATAAATGGGGTAATTATAGGCTTAGAGTTAAGGATTATTCCATTAGTAAGAATAATGTCTAATATTGATCAATAATTATTCAATTCCATTCCATGATCATTATGTCATAGATAGATCACCAATTCCACATCATAATTGGATGCCATAGTATTAATGAAAATTTAGAATATAAATAATAATTATTATTATTATGATGATAATAACATTGTTATCATAAATTATATTAAATTAATGTGGAATCTAAACATTCCCTCTAATAACGTCTCCATGCTTTATTCCCAGGTCACAATCTCAATTTTATTTTTTAAATTCCATTACTTATTATTCAGTCCAACAACCTTAATAAATTATATTCTTTTCCAATAGTCCTAAGAGTTTATCACCCATCGATCAAATAGATATCTCAATATAATTGCCATAAATCACATTTAACCCCATAAATTCCTTTATAGATCTTTATTACTCTACCACCATCCACTGATCTATCTCATGTTAGCCATCCTCATAATGAACAATGATCACTTATTTGAACCTAATCCCCAATTTTCACAACCCAGCACCAAACACACCTAATTTTTTATAACCCCTCACTACCACTTGTCATTAATAGGGAATATATCCTTTAATCTACATGAGATATGAAAAGTTATATGATTGAAGTTTAGTTATTTAGAATACATAGGGGAAATTGTGATGACCCAGACCCCCCTTGGTCCCTTCCTTTGCCAAAAATCCGGTTTCCTTGCGGGGCACCGATCGGTGACACCGATCGGTGAGACCGATCGGTGAGACCGATCGGTGTGACAGATCGGTGAGACCGATCGGTGCGATCGATCGGTGAGACGGATCGGTGAGACCGATCGGTGAGACGGATCGGTGAGACCGGCCGACGTCGCCCGGCCTTGCCAAGTTGTTCCAGTAACATTCCTTTTTCGCAAATAGGGTTTTAAACCCTATTCTGCCTTGTTAAAAATATCTTGGGAATCCGAAACGCGCACAAAGGTTTTAATTAAATGCTTCATTAATTCATGGGTCGGTTAAAACCACCCAGTGCCATTAATGATGAGTCAAGCCACGTGGTCAACCCACGACTCCCTCGTCTTCCGTGGTTTTGTGTTTCATCTCAACCGTCCCCAGCTCTTATAATTAAGGGTTAGGCCGTGGCTTCCCCCCTTCTTCGATCGTGGCTCTTCTGGTGCATCGGGACCGCCGCGTCGTTATCCGTAAAGTTCCGCACCCCCGGCCTAAACGTCGATCATCTATCAACAAGTAGGGAATTTCTCTCGTCTCTCACTTTTGTGTATCATGCGGGGTGGGCGCTACTTTTGTTCCTATGGAATTGGTTGAACCAAACCCTAATGAAGATAATAAACGAAGTTCTAAAGGAAGAAGGGGAAGGGGTTGTGATCGTTGTTATGATTTATCTTGTGATCATCCCTTTTGTTGTACTGGTTTATGTTTTCTGAAAATTGAGGCCGTTGGTGGTCGTGTGTGTGCACTTGAATCCCCTCATGATGTTTTAAATGGGTTGCTGAAATTGTGAACTCCTGCTGTGAAATTGGTTAACCACGTATATCCGGCTGAATAATTGAAAGCACCAGGATCGGCCCTTCTGTGATAACTCCCGGTTAGAACACACGGAATTTGAAATCATGGAGTGTGTTAAATCGTTTAAATCTGAAAATCCCTGACTTGTGTTGGTAGTGGTTAGTGGTTTTTTTCCCTTCGGGCCGTTTGCTGGAAATGTGGGAGGGGATGGGATCCCATGTTCTTTTTATACTCTCGGTGGCTGTGTGAATTTGGGGGATGGGATCTCCTGTTGGCATGGTTTCAGTGGTTGTGAGTTTTTATCACAAATTGGGGAGAGATCCTCTGTTGGCAGAACCGGGTGTGAGTGTTTTGGTTGATCTATGCTTTGACGTTTTCCTTGGTTATGCTTATGGTAGTTGCCCAGTAGTGCTTAAAATTAATTAAACATTTTGACTGAACGTGAAACAAGAATGGGACAAATGGTTTTGTGGGCAAGGGTCGTGAATTGTGACTCGGACGCTGTGGTATTGTGTTCTGTAGGTTGGCTAGGAAAACCTAAGTTTTGGGTGAGTGTTTGTTACCTATATCTATACTTGTATCTTTGTGTTTCTTATTCGCGCCCCACCCAAGTTGAGCACTTAGTGCCGAACACCCCCATTTATGGGGGAAGGGTGTTTTTCCCAACACTATACTTAGTGGCTGGTTATTAGCTCCTTTTCTGCTCCCTTTCCCGGATAGCCCAAGTACCATTGGGCAGGCTGTGATGGCCTGAAGTCCATTATTAGCCCAAGAACCATCGGGCAGGGTGTTGTGGTGGTTGGCCAGGTGTGTGCGGCAGGTGGTTTCCCAAGTGTCTTCGGTATGAGGCCCAGGTGTTTTCGGGCGTGGCAGTGGATCCTTTAGCCCAGGTGTTTTCGGGCGTAGCGGTGGTTGTTCTGGCCTAGGTGTTTGCAGGCATGGTTACTTGTGACAGTTGAGGCCCAGGTGTGTGCGGGCGGGATTTGGCAGTGGGACTGCGTGTGGTGGTGGCCCAGGTGTGTGCGGGCGGGTGTGGCAGTGGGACTGCGGTGAGAATGGCGGGATTGGTCCGATGCGTAGGATGTCTCAATAACCAGTGGGGAAGTGGCGCGGGGTACCCAAACATCGATGTGCTCTTATTATATATATTACTTGACTTGCGTTATTTGGGGAGTGAGCCTTGGTGAGGCCTGGGATGGATAGTTTTCCTTGTTAGTTGTTTGGTTCACTCTTTTCTCACGGGACTTTAGTACGTTCCCCCACTTGTGCACGAGAGTCATGGTTTTCCCTACTGAGTGTACTTGTATGCTCACCCTACGTTTACTTTCAGGTTTCCATGAGGACTACCAGGGCTGCGCGGGACCCTATTAGTCGGACAGTTGGAGTTGTCGCTGTTGTCGTATCTTTGTTTTCTTTTGGTATTGTACTTGAGAGCTTTCTTTTTCTTTTGTACTTGTACCTTTTTGTAAACTGTTTAAACATGCATGGGGTCTTTATTTGGGTTCATTTATATAAACTTGTTTCTTTTCCTTTTTGGGAGGTCGACTTGTCCTTTTTCCCGATCCTAAATAATAAAAAGGGTAATGCCTTCCATTTGCGAGAATTTTCTATACCCTTGGTGCTAGTCGCCACTCCGGGACCTATTGAAGGCGGGTTTCGGGGGTCATTATCTCTCCTTCAACTTATAGAAGGAAGGTCCTGGCAATCCGCTGACTCTTCCCTCCTTTTGGTGAAGGCGGGTCGTGACAGAATGGTATCAAAGGTGAGGTTGAGAGATAGGACGGAGTCTGGAGTTAGGCACAGTAAGGATTGCATGGGATGGTGAGGCAACAGCGTTGGGTGACCTTGGTGCATGAATTAGGCCAGGGAGGACCGGCTAGGACACGTGATTTTAGGGCCCCCCGTGATCCGATGCAAGGACTCTGGACCTACCGAACGACCAAGTGAGGCCACACTGATTGCAGGGTAGAGACCCTAGGAAAGGTACATGCATCATAAATGACTTGTGTTTTTGTGTTTCTGGGATGTCTTGGGAAATTAAAAATAAATTAAATCTTAATAAGTTTTGAGAACGGTTTTCTTTGCACTACTGGGCTTAGGCATTCCTTGTTTACCTTGCAGCTATGGCACCTGGAAGGCGACCACGTGTGGTACAGGCGATCGAGACTCCTGAGACTACTTTGGCCAATCGGCAGAGAGCTGGTCGGGAGGAAGAGGACGACCAGTGGCAGAAGACTCTTCGAGCCTTTCAGCGACAGGCCCTCGAAAAATATGAGGGCAGCACCTCCGACATGAAGACGGAAGGCTGGCTGGAGGAGCTAGTCATAGCCTTCGGCCTGATTCGGGCCCCGACGGAGTACTGGGTTCCTCTGGCTGTTAGCCAGATGCGAGGAGCGGCACGTCAGTGGTGGATGCTTCACCTGGGGAGTAGGAAAGAGTCTGAGGTTGCTTGGGCGGACTTCGAGAAGGAGTTCCAGGCGGAGTTCCTCTCCTCGACAATGAAGGCGGAGAAGAGGCAGGAGCTACTCTCCCTCCAGCAGGGGAGCATGTCCGTGAGGGAACTTGGAATCAAGTTCAAGGACCTCCTGCGTTTTGCTCCGGACCTCTTTCCCGATGAGGAGTCTCGGGCAAGACGTTTGGAGGAGGCGCTCCGACCCTCCCTTCAGTATGCTGTTACCCCCTTTACCCTTCCGACATACTTAGAGGTTCAGAAGAAGGCCGAAGTGGTGGAAAGGATGCACGCTCTAGGAGGACTGTCACGAGAAGGGATCCAGCTGGGACCATCGAAGGGGAAGGCCGTCAGCACCAGGCCTCCGGCATCGGGACCCTCCAGGTTCCGACCCGCAGGGAGCATGCCGCAGCAGTTTCAGTTTCAATCCCCTGGCCCACGTTCTTTTCCTTCAGCCTCAGACCACGGTGCTTCATCTGCTGGAGCCCTGGACATCTTCGGAGTCAGTGCCCCGATCGGGTGCAGTACAGCAGTGGCAGTCATCCCCAGCGTCCGCCGCAGCAGCAGTTCCCAGCCAGACCCTTCCAGCAGCAGCAGCAGGGACAGCGAGCTCCCGCTCCTCCGCAGACAGACATAGGAGGGGGAGGCCGACCTCAGGGCGCTCCCCAGGGACCTCGACCAGGGCGTGGTCGGGGAGGTGGCCGACAGCTGAGGGGCAGGGGAGCTGGGCGTGGACAGTTACACGCCGCAGAAGCAACAGTTCCAGCAGGGCCAGAGGTTGTTCGAGGTACGATCAGTGTGTTTAGCACTCTTGCTTATGCTTTGTTCGATACCGGAGCTTTGCACTCCTTTGTTGCACCCAGTCTAGCCCGCGCCTTGGGTCTAGATGCCGAGAGACTTCCAGTGCCCCTGGTGTTGAGCACACCAGTTGGAGGTCAGACCGACTTGCTGTTCGTTTGTCGGGGATGTAGACAGATGTTGGGGCCACATCAGTCGGTTAAGGATCTCCTTCTGCTACAGATTCGGCCGTACGATGTCATCCTAGGCATCGACTGGCTATTTTCTGTGTGCGCCGTCATCGACTGTTTCCAAGGGAGGGTGGTGTTCTCCGGTTTGGACGGCCAGCGTGTTACTTTCACCGGCGAGCGGAGCTGTCCGAAGGGAAACAGGAGGGAGGAACCTCTCCTCTCCTTGTTGACCGAACTGACGATAGAATCAACAGATGAGGAAATGGTGGAAGTACCAGAGATCGTTCGTGAATTTATGGACGTCTTTCCTGAGGAGGTGACAACTCTACCCCCTCGACGTGACATCGAGTTCGGGATAGACCTGCAGCCCGGCTCTCGACCAATCTCGATGGTTCCTTACCGGATGGCACCTTCGGAGCTACGGGAGTTGCGGATACAGATTGACGATCTGATGAAGAGGGGTTATGTTCGTCCAAGTGCATCACCGTGGGGTGCCCCAGTCTTGTTCGCAAAGAAGGCAGATGGTGGCCTCAGGTTGTGCATCGATTAGAGGAGGCTGAATCAGGTAACGATCAAGAACCGCTACCCTCTTCCGAGGATAGATGATCTTTTCGACCAGCTGAAGGGGGCAGGATGGTTCTCGAAGATCGACCTGTGATCCGGGTACCACCAGCTGAGGGTGAAGGATAGCGACGTCCCGAAGACGGCATTCAGGTGCAGGTATGGGCACTTCGAGTTCGTGGTCATGCCCTTTGGTGTTACGAACGCCCCGGCCGTGTTCATGGGGCTTATGAACTCCATCTTTCGGGAGTACCTTGATCGGTTTGTGGTGGTGTTCATCGACGATAACCTGATCTATTCAAAGTCAGAAGAGGACCATGCAGAGCACCTGAGGACAGTTTTGGAGGTCCTCCGACAGCACCAGCTCTATGGGAACTTGTCAAAGTGCAAGTTCTGGGCACGAGAAGTGCACTTCCTCGGACATGTAGTGTCTGAGCAGGGAGTAGCAGTCGACCCATCAAAGGTTGAGGCAATTGTTTCTTGGGCAGCACCCAAGAATGTGGCGGAAGTTCGGAGTTTCCTCGGACTGGCAGGCTACTACCAGAGATTCGTACCCAACTTCTCCCGGGTAGCAGCCCCTTTGACGGCTTTGACCAAGAAGGACCAGGTTTTCATGTGGAGCGAGCAGTGTGAGTCGTCCTTCAGCTACCTAAAATAAAAACTGGTTAGTGCCCCAGTGTTGAGATTTCCAGAAGAAGGGATGGCCTATGAGGTATTCTATGATGCTTCAGGACAGGGCCTGGGGTGCGTATTGATGCAGCGACAAGGGGTGATCTCTTACGGGTCCAGGCAGCTACGCCCCCATGAGCGGAACTATGCCACCCATGACCTGGAGCTTGCAGCGGTAGTGTTCGCATTAAAGCTGTGGCGACATTACCTCTTTGGGGAGCGCTTTGTGGTCTTCACCGATCACAAAAGCATGCGCTATATCTTCTCCCAGCGTGACTTGAACTTGCGACAGCGGAGGTGGGTCGAGTTTCTCCAGGACTACGACTTTGAGATCTCATACACTGAAGGTAAGGGAAACGTTGTGGCTGATGCCCTGAGCAGGAATCCGCATCAGGAGGTGGTTCGGGAATCTGCTGATGCTTGGAAGGCGATGGGGGAGTTGGCTGCCTTGCACTTGGATGCAAGGGTGGAAGGTACTAGAGGCTGTTTGTTTCAGATGACGGTACAGTCCTCTTTGTTGCAGCAAGTGGAAGAGTCTCAGTGGGGAGATCCTGAGGTGGAAGTGTTGCGGGATCGTATCGATCAAGGGAACGCCCCGGAAGGATGGTTGGAGGACAGACGACGTCGGATGCTCTTTCATCGGAGGTTGTTTGTTCCAGAGGTGATGCGTGATGAAGTCCTTCGTGAGTTCCATAGCTCAGCCTTGGCAGTACATCCGGGTGTTTCGAAAATGTACCAAGGCCTGAGGGGACAGTTTTGGTGGCCCGGGGTGAAATGGGCAGTGGCAGAGTTCGTGGCTAAATGCCTGGTGTGTCAGCAGGTGAAGGCTGAACACCGTGTTCCTGGTGGTCTGTTGCATCCTCTAGATGTTCCCGAGTGGAAGTGGGACGACGTCTCGATGGACTTCGTCACGGGACTACCCAGAGCTCAGGGCGGGCATGATGCTATCTGGGTAGTGGTGGATCGATTGACAAAATCTGCTCACTTCTTGGCTATCAAGGAGTCAGGACCCGTGAGTACCTTAGCACAGAGGTACGTGGATGAGGTGGTGCGTTTGCATGGAGTTCCGAAAACGATCGTCTCAGATCGGGACACTCGATTCACCTCACGAGTCTGGAAGGGGTTACAGCATTCTTTTGGCACCCAACTACGCCTTAGCACTGCTTTTCACCCTCAGACTGATGGGCAGACAGAGCGGACTATCCAGACCTTGGAGGACATGCTGCGAGTATGTGTTCTGGATTTCGGAGGATCATGGGTACGACACTTGCCTTTAGTAGAGTTTGCCTACAACAACAGTTTTCACTCTACTATCGGCATGGCTCCTTTTGAGGCTTTGTATGGAAGACCATGTCGTTCACCCTTATGCTGGGCAGAGGTTGGTGAGACTGGTACTCTTGGACCAGAAGTAGTGCAGAGCACCACGGAGAAAGTCCAGCTAGTGCGGGAGAGGATGAAAGCAGCTCAGGATCGGCAGAAATCTTATGCTGATCGTCGGAGGAGGCCCCTGAAGTTCGAGGTGGGAGATCATGTGTTTTTGAAGGTTTCCCCTCGACGGGGGCAGCGGAGGTTCAGAAAGGGGAGTAAGCTCTCCCCTAGGTTCATCGGACCTTTCGAGGTGCTGAGGCGAGTTGGCGAGGTAGCATATCAGCTGGCCCTACCACCTCAGTTGGAGAGGGTCCATGACGTCTTCCATGTCTCCCAGCTTCGTCAGTACTTACATGATGACTCTCATGTCATCAACTGGGGAGAGCTAGATGTGGGAGGAGACGCGACCTTCGAGTAACGACCAGTCAGAATCGAGGATCGCAAGGAGAAAGTGCTCCGTGGACGAACTGTCGGCCTGGTTCGTGTGTTGTGGAGACATGGCGGCCTCGAAGAGAGTACGTGGGAGAGGGAAGCATAGATGCGTGCCCAATACCCCGAGTTGTTCTGAGCTTTGAACCTTTGGTGCCTGTTGTGATAGAACGTTTGACCTTTTTGTCTATGACATGTGCTAGTTCCTTTCCTCTGTTATGTGTGGAAAGCCCCGGCTAAAGGGAAGGGGAAACCCGACCCCTAATCAGGACGCATTAAGGTGGATGCGATTAAACCCGTGCGGGCGAGTCAGTGCCGCCCAAAGCGGATAATATCTTGACATGGGGGAGGGGAACTCCCCAAACCTACATGACCGGGCGGTTTGGCGTGGTATGTTGCTTGGTTCTTGACAGGGAGTGTTTTCAATTAGCGGGGGTCCACTCCTAAGATGTATCTTCGAAGATGGTTGTTCGGATCCTCTCTTTCCTTATGGTTTGTTTTGATTCTCGGGGACGAGAATCGTTTAAGAGGTATCTGATGTGATGACCCAGACCCCCCTTGGTCCCTTCCTTTGCCAAAAATCCAGTTTCCTTGCGGGGTACCGATCGGTGAGACCGATCGGTGAGACCGATCGGTGTGACCGATCGGTTAGACCGATCGGTGCGACCGATCGGTGAGACTGATCGGTGAGACCGGCCGACGTCGGCCGGCCTTGCCAAGTTGTTCCAGTAACGTTCCTTTTTCGCAAATAGGGTTTTAAACCCTATTCTGCCTTGTTAAAAATATCTTGGGAATCCGAAACGCGCACAAAGGTTTTAATTAAATGCTTCATTAATTCATTGGTCGGTTAAAACCACCCAGTGCCATTAATGATGAGTCAAGCCACGTGGTCAACCCACGACTCCCTCGTCTTCCGTGGTTTTGTATTTCATCTCAACCGTCCCCAGCTCTTATAATTAAGGGTTAGGCCGTGGCTTCCCCCCTTCTTCGATCGTGGCTCTTCTGGTGCATCGGGACCGCCGCGTCGTTATCCGTAAAGTTCCGCGCCCCCGGCCTAAACGTCGATCATCTATCAACAAGTAGGGAATTTCTCTCGTCTCTCACTTTTGTGTATCATGCGGGGTGGGCGCTACTTTTGTTCCTATGGAATTGGTTGAACCAAACCCTAATGAAGATAATAAACGAAGTTCTAAAGGAAGAAGGGGAAGGGGTTGTGATCGTTGTTATGCTTTATCTTGTGATCATCCCTTTTGTTGTACTGGTTTATGTTTTCTGAAAATTGAGGCCGTTGGTGGTCGTGTGTGTGCACTTGAATCCCCTCATGATGTTTTAAATGGGTTGCTGAAATTGTGAACTCCTGCTGTGAAATTGGTTAACCACGTATATCCGGCTGAATAATTGAAAGCACCAGGATCGGCCCTTCTGTGATAACTCCCGGTTAGAACACACGGAATTTGAAATCATGGAGTGTGTTAAATCGTTTAAATCTGAAAATCCCTGACTTGTGTTGGTAGTGGTTAGTGGTTGTTTTCCCTTCGGGCCGTTTGCTGGAAATGTGGGAGGGGATGGGATCCCCTGTTCTTTTTATACTCTAGGTGGCTGTGTGAATTTGGGGGATGGGATCTCCTGTTGGCATGGTTTCAGTGGTTGTGAGTTTTTATCACAAATTGGGGAGAGATCCTCTGTTCGCAGAACCGGGTGTGAGTGTTTTGGTTGATCTATGCTTTGACGTTTTCCTTGGTTATGCTTATGGTAGTTGCCCAGTAGTGCTTAAAATTAATTTAACATTTTGACTGAACGTGAAACAAGAATGGGACAAATGGTTTTGTGGGCAAGGGTCGTGAATTGTGACTCGGACGCTGTGGTATTGTGTTCTGTAGGTTGGCTAGGAAAACCTAAGTTTTGGGTGAGTGTTTGTTACCTATATCTATACTTGTAGCTTTGTGTTTCTTATTCGCGCCCCACCCAAGTTGAGAACTTAGTGCCGAACACCCCCATTTATGGGGGAAGAGTGTTTTTCCCAACACTATACTTAGTGGCTGGTTATTAGCTCCTTTTCTGCTCCCTTTCCCGGATAGCCCAAGTACCTTCAGGCAGGCTGTGATGGCCTGAAGTCCATTATTAGCCCAAGAACCATCGGGCAGGGTGTTGTGGTGGTTGGCCAGGTGTGTGCGGCAGGTGGTTTCCCAAGTGTCTTCGGGATGAGGCCCAGGTGTTTTCGGGCGTGGCAGTGGATCCTTTAGCCCAGGTGTCTTCGGGCGTAGCGGTGGTTGTTCTGGCCTAGGTGTTTGCAGGAATGGTTACTTGTGACAGTTGAGGCCTAGGTGTGTGCGGGCGGGATTTGGCAATGGGACTGCGTGTGGTTGTGGCCTAGGTGTGTGCAGGCGGGATTTGGCAGTGGGACTACGTGTGGTGGTGGCCCAGGTGTGTGCGGGCGGGTGTGGCAGTGGGACTGCGGTGAGAATGGCAGGATTGGTCCGATGCGTAGGATGTCTCAATAACCAGTGGGGAAGTGGCGTGGGGTACCCAAACATCGATGTGCTCTTATTATATATATTACTTGACTTGCGTTATTTGGGGAGTGAGCCTTGGTGAGGCCTGGGATGGATAGTTTGCCTTGTTAGTTGTTTGGTTCACTCTTTTCTCACGGGACTTTAGTACGTTCCCCCACTTGTGCACGAGAGTCTTGGTTTTCCCTACTGAGTGTACTTGTATGCTCACCCTACGTTTACTTTCAGGTTTCCAGGAGGACTACCAGGGTTGCGCGGGACCCTATTAGTCGGACAGTTGGAGTTGTCGCTGTTGTCGTATCTTTGTTTTCTTTTGGTATTGTACTTGAGAGCTTTCTTTTTCTTTTGTACTTGTACCTTGTTGTAAACTGTTTAAACATGCATGGGGTCTTTATTTGGGTTCATTTATATAAACTTGTTTCTTTTCCTTTTTGGGAGGTCGACTTGTCCTTTTTCCCGATCCTAAATAATAAAAAGGGTAATGCATTCCATTTGCGAGAATTTTCTATACCCTTGGTGCTAGTCGCCACTCCGGGACCTATTGAAGGCGGGTTTCGGGGGTCATTATCTCTCCTTCAACTTAAAGAAGGAAGGGCCTGGCAATCCGCTAACTCTTCCCTCCTTTTGGTGAAGGCGGGTCGTGACAGAAATAGAGTGTGATTAATGAGTGAATAAAAGCATGAATCCTTTTATTTAGGTATCTACCACAAAAATCACATATTAATAATGAAAAATTCATATATAAATAATCATATCATAGAATTTTGATGGAACCATAATTATTATCCAAAAATGGGTATTCAATAAATAATAATATGAATTAAATTATGAATTTAACCAAATAATACTTCTCAGCCCATCCCTAAAGTACAAGTTAATATTCCTTTATTTTTTATAAAAATAATGAATAATAGGGAAACTAAAAAAGAATAATTCATCACCTTGATTGAAAATTACCAACTCTTTGATATTTCATAACAATTGTAAATATTATTTTCATTATCATGTCATTCGATCATTAGGTTTTTCAGAGATTTGATCATGGTATAACATTCATGCCTCCTTCTTTATAGTGTTCAAGTATTTGAAAATCAAATCAACCATGAGAGAATACCGAAACAAGTTTATATTGGGATTAATCTTAGGGATTAACATAATTATAATTTTTTATTAATTTAACTAGATAAATAAATTTAATTCATTTACTCTACCAACAATAATACAATCGTAATGATCACATTTTCAATAAAACATGTGTTTTCTTGTTAATTACATAGAATATTATATATATATAAATATTCATAGATGTGAAATTTTATTTTTATTCTCTGAAATGAAATCAATAATTATATCTAGTAATATTTTAAATATGTTGAATTGTGTTTAACCTCATGTTGAACCAAATTAGAATTGTGAATATGAAAGGGGATAATTAAAAATATTTAATGTAAAAAATAAACATTCATCCAAAAAATATTGATTCGTGATATAGATTATATTCCTCTTATTTGAAGTGTTGAAATTAAATTATAACCCTTTTCTTCATCTAGAACATTGCTCTTTCATAATGGGTTGGACAAATTCTATTCACATTAAATTCCTTAGAGTTACCACTCATTGGAAGGATGAGTCATGATTTTAAGATTCTGATTACGATAATAAAAATTATTTCCTTTACATAAATTAAATCTCATACCATATACATAATGATAACTAATATATATTGAATAATATTCATAGGGTGAGTCGCATTAATCCTCATAATTATTATCACTAATGTATAAGCTATAATTTTCAGTGATCCTATAATGACTAAGGTTTGACCTTATTAGTGGGAAATAATTATCAACTAGTGATACTTCATTTATGAAAGGTGATAATATTTTTTATGATCTATTTATCATGGATTTATCATACAATTTTTTTTGGATTTATTTATCTTCTATTCTGGGTACTCATGATTCAAATTATTTTTAGTCATGATAACTATAATTTAATTTATATTTTTACTGTCTTTGTTCATTATTTAAAAGGTAAATTATTAATTGATTATTATGTTAACACGATTCACTAACTATAACATTATAGATTAATTAGATGGTTGATAATAAATTTATAATTTATGATCTCATTTATCATCAACTCTTTCTCTCTCTCTTACACCATTATTTTATAACTCTCATCTATTATCATTATATAATCACAAGACAGTTGGTGTACATTATCCCAAATGGTTAAGGGAAAATGATATCATGGTATTCTATAAATGAATGTAAAGGATGACATTATGGTGAAGGCACTAAAATTTAGTGACAAGATCATGGTCAGTTACCAATATTAGAGTGTGATTGAATGGTATTGGAACCAAATAGTAGTATATTGATGAATTTATTAGGGTGGTAGATGGAATATTGAAATGTTGAGAGGATGTAAGGATGAGAAGGGTTTCCAAGTTATCAGTGGCATGCATTAGAGGATAAATTTATTTTTTATGATGTCAGTAGCAAGTGAAAGACCCTAGTTACATGCCATAGTCAGTGGGGAAGTGGTTCACCCTTGTAAAATATTATTGAATTTGGGTGGAACCATGTAAATAAATAATATCCTCACTTCTAGGAATATTCCTAGGACAAACACCCATGTTAGTATAGTGGACTATTCTATACTGGAAATGTTTTTGGGCTGAATTCATTAACCATTCCAGTAGTCCATGTGACCCAAAATGGCATATGATTGAGTGAGGTTCATGGACTAGGTCTCCCCTAATCTAACTGGTGTGTGGCATGGGAGACATTTTTTCCACATCATTGTGTTCTAGGTATTTATCCCTAGGGACTAATACATGGTATGAGATTTTTACTACATGGAATATTCAGGATTTTTACACCAAAAATATATTTTGAGAAGTTAAATTGAATATATTTTATTTTTTTATATTCATTATATTTTAATTGTTCATTCATATAGATGATTCAATTCATTATTTAAGGTATTTAGTGTTTTTATTTATCATCATGATAATTATAGTAGGATTTCATGAATGATAATTGTAGGGTTATCATGGATTTGACATCCCTTGTAGTATTCTTATTTTGAAATAGTTTTTACACCATACTAAGAGAGTGTATTTTCCCCTATGCACATACAAATGGTGGGAGAACATTTTCCTATATATGATATAGAGTTAGTATCCCCCAAATTCTCTCAAAAAGTAATATTATATTTTATGAGTATGTATCCTTATTAAATAAATAATTTTTTTTAATAACATGATCTTATATTGGATTCATATTACCATACCTTTAGTTAGTGCATGATTCTCCACTTATATTAAATATTTTCTACATGGGAACTAGATTTTGGTTATATAATATTATTGGAGAAATGTGTTAATTTCACCACATCTTATTAGGGGAGAAAATGATCCCATATTTTGGTCTGGTCTCTCAAACAAATGAATAACTAGCACTTTTGAATTATTTTTCAGATATAAAACTTGTTGTATTTATTTTAAAATAACCATATTTTCACTTTTATGGATTCTCTGTGTCATACTTAATTTGAATGCATTCCCCTCTATATCAACATTTTATCCGACACATAATTTTTTTTGAATATGATATTCAATTTATTGGTAACCATTGTCAATGTTTTTATTTGGTATCTTATTGGTGAATTAGAGTGGTTCTAGTGTTCTTTGATCATGGGTGTTAAGGCTTCTTATGATAAAATTTAATCCAAGGAAACATTTCCATGGTGAATAGGTTTTCTGTGAATTCACAAGGACTATAAAAACATTCTTCTAAAATATATAAACTTGTAAATATGATACAAGTAACTATAATTCTAATCATTGCATATAAAAATGGTTCGTTGATTTTGAATTCCACCATGACAGATCTCGATATATATAAATTTTTAACATTTTTTTATCTTATGCATTATTGAATAATGAATAATTGGGTTCCAAATTTGATTCTATGGCATAGTCATCAGGGTCACCTATTAAGTGATTAGGATTCATTTAGTGGAATTATCATGAAATTTTTCAAATATGTGGGTTGGTAGATATACTATTAACCATGTTTCATTTACCCAACCCAGCTATTCCAGTTCTCTATGATTATTCCATTACTGATGTGAATCAATTCATGAATGTTGGTTAGTTATAGATTCTCAAGAGTATGAGTTCAATAAATGGGTTCTTATGAAATATACAACCTAGGTTCTGAGGTGATCTTGTTATAGGAGTGTATAAGGAAGGTATTTATTCATTCATTCTTGTGATCATATTAATTTACATATAAATATTCCATATGGTAGAATTAGTAACCATTATTCTTATAAGTTTCTTGCAATTGTAGTAGAACATGATCACATTTACTCATAATGGGATGATCGTCCCTTGGATGGATTTTGAGTTCATATTTCAAAAGTACTAAATCCTTTATATATTTTTTTCAATGAACATTTAAGATTTTTTAGAGTTTTAGTATGGATGTATGATTGTTAATGAGTATGCATCAATTTTCACCAGTATCACAAAATAGTCCAATGACATAGTTTATAAAGTGTTTTTCTATATATTTATCTTTAAGTGAAGAAACTTCTAATATAATCATGTAAGAGTGGTTACATTGTGTATACAAAACAATTCTTGAATATTGTATCAAGTATAAGTAATTGTGTGATTCCTAGAGTAGGGGAATCAGGTGTCGTGGGTTTTTAGTGCAATCCTCGGAGAACCGTAAAAAAAAATAGGGTAATATTGTCTCATAATAATATTGAGATTAAAAAAACCTTCAAAAACATATAAAAATACAAGAGGATATATTGAACAGTATAAAATTAAGAGATATAGTTAGGTAGGATATAATAATTACAATAAATTTTGGGGGAAGTGACACCTAATGTAAGACTTCTCTAACTATACAGTAGATGAGGGTACTCAGGTGGTTGAAGAAATATAACATCAGATCTAGCATTTGGAAAGGCACTAACCAATTGTGGTTCTAGTGGTCCACTAATATGTGGTTTTGAAAGTGGATATGATAATACCATTAGAAAAGGAACTAGATATGTGAAATACTATAGGTTTCTTCCAAAACTCTATCTCATCATGATTTTACTATATAATTTTACATAAAATAAAATCGCTGTCAATATAAATTTTCCCTGCAACACCAATCCAAAACAAATATTGAACAAATTTATATACTTATAAATATATCAGTTAAATTGCTCGGAAAATCGAGTCAACATAATTATTAAATTCATTTACAAAGAAGAAAATTTATTTTTTGTACTAATGAATTGATAAAATTAATGAGGATAAATAATTAATAAGATCATTTTATGCCAGAAGTACATTTTCTTTTAAAAGGTGATTTTTATGCTCTTCAATACTAACCAATAAAGATAATAAATATAATAAATATAGTCAAAATTAAAAATATATATTTTAATATAAGTAATGTATCATCCATAATATTATAATAAATTGATATAAACTTCTAATAATATTTCCTAAAACATTAAAAGTTAGTTTTTAATAAAAACCATTCCCAATTATATTTAATGATTTTATTTAGAATTAGAATTACAAAATTTTAGAATATTATTTCAAAAACATGAAATAAATTTTTTGGGTTAACAATTAATCAATTGTAATATGGTATAATTTTTGGATTATGTCAATATTAAATCATTCTTAGTTGAATAGTGAAAATAAAATTATTACAAAAAATTTACATTATAAATATACAAGAAAGGGAAAGAATATTATAATCCATTTTATTGGTCAAAAATGTATTTAATAAATAAAATTATAAAATTATAAATTCAATTATTTTATTTTAAAACTAGTATTTATTATTTTAGGATATTATTTATTATTTTATAAGAAAAAATAATGTTTCCATTTTCCTTAAATGAATTAATATTTTTGAAAATTTTAATTTTGGATTTTACATAATAAATCTAGTTGTTCCATAACAATATATTTATATTATTACAATTAAAAACTTTTAGAATTTTACCTTATGAATAGATTGTTACCATAAAAATATGTATTTTAGAGAAATGTGTTTTTAAGGATTAAATGAGCTATTGTTAAAATTTATTATTCATAATCATATAAAAATTAATGAATAAAATAGATTACATATTTTCAATAATTAGGTATAAATTATGCAATAATTACCTTTTTAGTTTTAGACATAATAAATTATTTACATTTGTAAAAAATAATAACCATGGTAAAATAACACATCATAAAAGTGGAAATACTAATAATAAGGGGAATAAAAACATATGTATATCATCTGTGAAAAAAATAGTCATTAGATTAAAGAAATTATGCCATCCCCCACTCTATTGGACTTCTATTTTTGGAGGATTTATCATTTAATAATGTAACAATATTTTTCTAAAGTGAAGGGTGTTTTAATAATTCTATTCTCAGCATTGTAAAAGGTGGATTCTAAAACACATTAAAGGCACTGTAATATATCCATTTCCTGATTAAAACCTATCATGTTAACTTATAATAGAATAAAACATAAATTATACATGGGTTTTTATATCTAATAAGGATAATCTCTCAATTTCTATAGAATCCTCTAATGAAATATAAGTTTTCAATGAAAATGTTCATTTTCCAAATTCTTATTCCTTTTTATAATTTATTTGAAATTTTAATTTTAGAATTACCCTAATTGTATATAAATATTTTTTGAATAAAAAATTTAGTTATTATTATAGAATAACTGTTTACCAATACAAAATATTTTAATTAAGTTAAATGAAATTGTTAATCGTGAGCTGTGTGGACTATCACCTGTACGATGTGATGACTCCCACTTTTAGTAACGACATATATTCAATTATTTTAAATGTGCAAATGAATAATAAAAATGAAATATGTAATATAATTATTATTATGAAGAGTAGATTTATATTCCACCTAATTTCCTTCTTATTCATCCAAAAGTGAAAACATTTACCCTTTGTTGTGGGTACTATAGCCTCCATAAAGTAACATATCTTATTATTTTATTAGTTACCTTTTAATTATTTAAGACCTATTTCAAAAATATTGAATATAGGAAGAGTGTTTAAATAATATTGTTAATACTCTTTATAAATGATAATATTCTCAAAATGTACATATTTTATTATCAAAATCATCTATTAATTATGTTTTGTTCATGATTGTTCAGTCTATCATACTATATGAAACATTATTAACAATAATATTTTGAATTACTATGAGAAATATATTATGGATGATTTATTATATAATTAAAAAATTGTGATTTTTATTATTCCCTTGATTAATAATACTAAAATTAATATCATGCCATATGATTTCACTATTACATTGTTAAAACCATTAAAAAATGATCATCACCATGTACATTTTTAATAATCATAATTGAAACTACAATTGGTTGAAAATATAATATTGTAAATAATTATAAATAATCCATTCCATTTTAATGAATGATATAATAATGAGTAAATATAAGAGTTTAATGAATATAGACAACACTATCAGGAATCAATTTCAAAATGATAAATATTACTATCCTGATATTTAAAATAGGTAAGAAATAAAAAATATTCATGTTGATAAGTAATATAAATGAGTTCTATAAAATGAAATAAATATTAATAAGTTTACTAAATAATTAACTATGTTAATCCAGTTTGGTATACGTTATGTTATGTAACATTTGAGAAAATATTAATAAGAGGTAAGGGTTTTTAATCTTTCTTATGTTTCATTGAGATATTATTTGTACTCAAAAATAATTTTTCATTATGTTATACGTATTGGAATTGGTTTTTATGTTTTCATAAAAACATTAAATATTTGGAAAATAAATATAAATCTCCAATTTTTTCTTCCATTAATCTCTAAATCGAAATATTACAACATTGTATGGGTATTGTTTAACTAAAAACCCATTTCATTTAGTCATTATGTTTCATCTTGAAATTCATACTTATTTGGTAATTTTATTCCAATAAATTTATTTTATATTTAAAATTATCTTCCTATATAATGGACATTGAATTTTTAATTAAAATTACATTACCGTCATGGATTTAATCGTAAAAAATATATCATTTAAAGAAAATTCCACATCATATATAATGATAATTTCTCATAATTGTCGGTAATTTTATAACCCACCAATATTATCATTTTATATTAGGAAAATAATTATTTTATGTCATTAGGAAATAATATTTCTCTCTTAACTTTTTCAAAATAATTTTCCTTTATCTTGTCTTCATAATGTGGGATTTTAAGAGAGGTTTTTTATAACACTAAAAGGGATAATCTAATAACACCCTCATCACATTTGGGTTACATTTTCACTTCATTTTTTTATTTTAAAGATATTATATTCATATATTTTATTTATATGATATAAAATTATTCTATAAATATATAACTATTTTAATGTAATTATAAATTATTTATGATAATAAATTTTTTAAGTTGATTTTTAAATTAATACTTTTATGTAAACCCAATATAAGGGAACATTATTATTTTTTATATGTTGACAAGTGTTATGGCCATTAAATTCTATTCATAATTTATTGATTTGTTTAAAAATATTATTTTATGGAAAATATTATCTTATAAATTCATTAATAAATGAAAATAATAATCTATTTACTTCTTTAAAATATCATATTATAATTTTGAATATAATTAGATATGTAGTTAATTTTCATTCTTACTTATACTTTATCATTGTCAAAAACTTCACAACATTTAAAATTAATGATAAAGACTTATACTTATTTATTTAAATATATACATAAAAATGATTTAATTCCTTCTTCTCTTGGTAATCCATACGATATATCCATAATTTATTATCTGATAAAATATTATAAAACCCACAAGTTTCACATAGATTTTATCATCCTACTGTTTTATATTTGGATTATTTTTATAATTTCGTACAAATATCAATTTTATTTTTTATATTAATTAGTTTATGGGTGTACATATAATTATAAAACCCATAAATGAATTAGGAAATTTTTTCAATCTCTAAGATATAATATATGTTTCATGAAAATTTATCATAATCACACTGATTTATGTGATGAGTTATACGATAATTATATTTCTCTATATAATGTATGTAATTATTTACATCTAATTATATAATTTTAAAGGGAATAAGGTTTGAATCACATTTACCTTGGGGATCTATCCTGTATTTTTATAAGAAAGAGGGTGAACACAATTAAGTATGTGACTTTGCACCCTATGACAGTCATGGAAGTGATCTATGATTTATTCTTATAACATAATGTTTTATGTTGCTTCCATATATTTTTTATTCCTTTAATAAATGATATCATCTCTTAATTTCATGTTCCCATACTAATATCACACTTTTATGTCATAGTAAATATTTTATATTATGAGATTACATGTCTTTTCTTTATCATTTATGGACAACTCTTGATGTTACATATTGTTTAGAATATTAAATTACTACCTTCTTATGTTTTCTAGAATACTATCATATATATATTGATTGGATTTTGAAAATCTGTTCCCCTACTAAACAGTTGATGTCACACTTTTTATACGATTTTCTTTCCCAGGATGTTCACATTCGTATAACATATGATAAATTTAGAATGCTATCAGAATATTACTATAAAGGGTACATGTTCACATATTTATGAATTTAATTTCATATGTAATAGGTCCATAAATACCTTAGAAAATGTTCTCAGTGATATATGAGTGTTTTAGGAGGTATATTTTTTATCTTTTGGAACTGTACCGAAATAATGTTATGTTTAGTATGGGTCACTTTTGTTTATACCAGATTAAGGTTTAGTTAATTTTAAAGATGTATTTAGAATATTTGGGGGGATATGATAAGGAAACATTATTTAAATATCTATAGATAATTCTAAAGGATATGTAATTGAATATTTTAAAAAAATAAAATGATGGATTTTGTGGTATTCCATGAAATAATATCCATATTTTGATACTAAAAGTAGATACAGGGTTTGGGAAATTTGTACATAGGGACAATAACCTAGAATGGGGTTTATTAGGTAATATATAATCATCACCCAATGCATTAAAAATAGTCCTAATTGCAAACCTTATTTGACAATATTGGGGGATTTACTTTTTAGTCACATTTCTCATAGGATCCATTATGATATATTTATTATTTTATGTAATAAAGATTAGAATTATGATGGATCACATAATAAATAAACAGATATTGATCCATGAGTGATTTAGGATTAAATTTATTCTAATTTGATTGTTTTAAAGAGTAATACATTTTAAGGATGTGTTTTCAGAAGACCAATTAAGAAAATTATATTATTATGTTAATTGTTTATTTCTAACATTAACCCATTTTAGATTTTATAATGGATGAAACTAGAAGGAATCGAGATAACAATATATACCATGAAAAAAGATGTTTTTTATTAATGAGAAACCTAATAGGATAAGAGTTTCATTTAAAACCAATATAATAATGCCAAAATTTCAATCTTGAATGTTGATTAACAACATAAATTCAATTGGGATTACAAGAAATCAAAATAAATCCCAGATTTAGTCACATGGATGTTCAGAAGATAAATATTGTGAAGAATAAAAGATTCAATCTATGTTAGATCAAGAATTTTGGGAAAAGGTACCCATGGTAATATATGAAATGACCATGATTGTTTGTTTGGTAAAGAAATTTATAAAATATCTTGTAAGGTAGATAGATGAGATAAGATGAAATTATAGGAAAAAAATTTCTTCTTAAGGAACTAAAATCAATATGATGTTTTAGTTGTGAGCAATTTTACCTCTATACAGAACATTAAACTAATCCAATGGATTAATATAAAAATTGAAACCAATAACCATCTAGATCATGGGAATACGAATAATATTTTTTAATGAACACTATTGAAGTGGATAGTGATAATTATGTTTTAATAGGTAAATTTAATCATCATTATATATATTTTATTACCTTATATAATTTAAATTTTTTCCAACTATTAGATTTTGAAATAAATAAATTTATTGGTATAGTTATCATATCCAAGTATTATGAATCTTATTCATCGTTTGGGGGATGATGATTCATGAATTTAATAATATAATTAAATTTGAAAAATATAATGTCATTTTAAAAATGGGTTTGTCACCAATAGTTTGGAAAAAAACAAAAAATTATGAAATCATATTTCATAACTACTTATGATTTTCTATTAAATTATGATGATTATGAAGGCCCTTTTAATGATATTCTATAAAATGGGTCTAGATATTGATTAATGATAAACTCTTTGATATAATGGTTAGATAAAAAACTAAATAGTTTTTATAAACACATTATGAGTAAATAAGATATGTTGTCTAATTTTTTATGTTTTATGTCTTTCTATAAATTATATCCTGATACATTTCATATTTCAGATACCCTTATATATTTTTAGTAAAAGTTAGTAATTAAAAAATTGAGGATACATTTTATTTAAGGGGTATAATGTAATGTTCCATGATTTCACTTTGTATTATTTATTTAAATAAACACTATATGAAATGAATTATTCACAAGAAAGAAAAATACAAAGGGAAATGTGAAACATCATATTACTATTGAAATCATTTTTTTAATTGAAGTGTAAAAATAGTGATAACAACATTATTATGTTGTTGTAAATATAAAATGAAGGATATTTTTAATACTAAAGGATTGATAAAATGAATGTGGGGAAAAAAATAAGTTAATTCTATACATGAAATACAATATTTTAAAATAATATATTATGTAATTTAAATTAGGAAATTTATTATAGTATTGATAATTTTTATGGTTGATAATAATAATATGTTAACAATAATTTTATTATTATGTGATATATAATTATTATAAGTATGGATAAAATAATGCAAATTTATTTTCCCATAAAAATAATTTTCTTATCTATTTTATTAATTACGTTAAACACAAAATTCATAATGTATAGAATTAAAACTTGAGAATATTTAATATAAAATTATAACAATGCTTACATATTATTTTTTGATATTTTTTCATTTTTTCTAAAATAAAATATTCTAGGCGAAGAGTGAATACCTAGTTTTTTACTTAAACCATAACATAATTATTATATAAGAAACACGAAGATGTTTTAATCCATTTAATTTATCATTTTTTTATTAATTAATGATATATATTTTTTAAATACAACTCATATTTTAGAAGTACTGTTTTTATCATTTTTAGAACATATGTAGTATTTTAAAAAAAATTCTTTTCTTGTGATTAAATATTATTCAGTAAATTATTTGTTTTTTTATTACATAAAATCCACAGTGAATTTATTTTATTAATTATAAAATAATTTAGGTTATGAAAATGAAATAAAGTTCTAATTTTAACCTACATAGATATTTGTTTTGTTAAAAATGCACTTTTTCTAAAAGCATGGTTTTACACATTAGAATTTATAATGTTAAAATTAATTTATCTTAAACATAAAATCAATATATAATAATGTTTATTTTAAATTTTCTTTTTTTAGGTATAAATTATTTAATATGGTCCAATTTATTTATATTAATAGAAATCATTTAATTAGGTAAAAATTATTTTCCACTCTAAAACAAATAATGGAAAAAGATAAAATTCTATAAGTATAAAAATTTAAATTAATTCTTAAAACATGAGTGAAAATGAATTATATAAATATTATTAACTATAAATAAATCCACAATCCTTTACTATTTTTTAGTCTTTCTAATTTAATAATATTATTAAATAATTGAAATGTAAAGGTTAAATACAAAAAATCCATTCCCGACATTTATAAAAACTGAAATCGACCTCCCATATAAGGTACACCAAAATATATCATTATTTTTTAAAAAATGCGCTTATTCCTTATCATGGATTCCTAATTCACTTTAAAAGGTTTAGGTTGAAAGGAATTATCCTAGACTATCCATTTACAAAAAATCTTCCTTATAAAACTCAATGTCTTAACAAAATTACACTTTTTCTACGGTTTGTCCATTGTATATAAAAATTTTAATTCTAATTTCCTAATTTTTATATGATTGAATAACTGATATTTTTATAATTAATTTCATTATTCCACGGGAATAACTATTATCTACCACTAACTATTTCTTTCAAGTAAAACAAATTCATCCAATGTGGCATGTATTAACGCCTCCATGAAGAGGTGAATTTTTTTTTCACAACCACCTCTCTTCAAAACTTATTTAGGTAATATTGAATAATAAATATGAAATGTTTAATATAATCAGGATAATGGAGATAATAATTATATTCCATTTATTTTTTCTTCTAATACATAATAAAATTATGATATTAACTAGGTGTTGTGCGGCCAACCGCTACGAGCCTCCTGGTTCGCCACCATCACTGTGTGGTCCTCGAAATCACATTTCAGATACGTTTGTTTATCCATCTCAATGAACACACCCATAAAAATTTTGGTGGAGGGTCTAGGCCTTGTTCAGTTCGACCCAATCCCTCCGTTTTAGCGTTGAAACATGAAAAGGAATCATTAAACTCAAGATAATGACTAATCCAAATCAATTTCTTGCACCAACCACCTATAAGAACGAAATAATCACATATCAACCTGTTATTTAGTTGATCCGCATTCTTAATATTATTCAAGAATGAGGAAGATAAATATTTTAAACGTATAAAAAATCAAACCCCCTACCTAGGTTTGGTGGAAACAGTTGAGAACGTTGGAAGGAAAACACATTCGAATTCATTCATCGTCATTAATTGATTTTTGAATCAATTTCCCCCAAACAGTTGTCGTTCATCCCATGTTATTCATTAGAGAGGAAAGTCATCATAATTTCATCATAGGTTCCTCCCATGGGTTATAAATTTCTATGCCAATGTTTTGATTAAATTAATGAAATTGAACCACATTGTGTTCATTAACATGGATAATTAGTAAACTAAAATTAATGAACCTTTAATCCACGAACGATGTGGTCAAAAATCCAAAGCGATGTGTCATTAAATGTATCTTATTTAATGCCCATAGTTACACTACTATCCCACCATCTTACACATAATGGTTGTAGAATGAAATAATTTTTTTTTAAAATATTTTATTATTTTTCTCAAATAGATAGAAAATTAACTTTTCCGAAAGGACCTTGCTAGAAAAAGTAAATCCATTCTGAGCTGAATACCGGCATTCCGAATTCAACGGTGACCTCAGATTTTTGATCTAAGAACTGGTTGAAAAGATAAAAAATCTCACATTCACATTTACTAAACATAGCATTAAAATGTTTAGAAACATTTAACAGTCACCCTTGACCCATGTCGGTAGAGGTTAGGCTTCTCTTAACGGGAACATGCCATCATAAGCTCAATAGTAGTCTTCTATTTCCAATATGAGTTACCTTTTATATGTTATAAGGATTTGGAAAAAAAATTATTGTTACTTTATTAATTTATTTATGGCCAAAAACTAACTTCCACTATTGGCATGCGCTAGACAATGCTTGGATATTCTAAAGGATAGAAAACCATCCGGACCTCAGTGGTGGTCTTAAATTTTTAATCCGAGTCACCGTTCGTGAGTTATAATAATTTTAAAAATAATATAATTTTATTTAATAATTTTATTTATGGTTATGACATTTTTGGGTTTTCTCACAAGAGACATAAGAAGAATAAAATTTGGTCGCACCCAGGGTAAACTCGCTATTTTAAATGCAACATTCCCCTTAGATTTCTGATTGGGGCACCTGTTTATGAGTTATTCCACCTTTTCTGGGAAACTGCTCATGCACTCTATTTATACCATAACAGTTTTCAACGGATAATTCCGGAAACTCTGGGCCTCGAAATCATGTGCCATAAAATTTTGTGGTCTCAAAATAATTCCATATAATTATAACATTATATATATATTCTTAAATATTAAAAGGGTTTTTTATAACTCAAGATATATTTTTTCAGTTATTATGTTTCATTTGGAACATCAGACTTCTATCTTGGTATCTCGCACCCTAAGATTTGTTTTTGTTTTAATTTCACTTCAAATCAGGGTGAATTATTTTTATATTTAATATAATTTAACATGATTAATTTATTTTTTAAAAATAATATAATTGTTGGGAATATTTCCCCCCAACATTAAAGATGTTTCCCCCATTTTCCATAATATTCCTACCATCCAATGCTATCATTTTAAAATAATAATATATTGATATAATACCTAATGTGAACAAAATATTTATCCTCTCCAATTTTCAAAATAATTTGTTGTTATACATTTAAATATGTGGTATTTTAACAAATATTATTTAAAATAATATAATGGATATTTTGAAACCACCCTTATTACATTTATGTTATGCATGATAATATTTTATCTCATTTTATCAATCTAATTATCATTTCATTATTCCATATACTATATATATATATTTCATAAATATATACCTATATTACTATAACTTTCATTAGTCTCTTGAATACATTTTTATGTTCCCTTAAAAATTCTCAATTTTATATAAAGTTGTCTTAAGGGATCTTTTAGATTTCTTATTTTATGAAAATTATCACTTAAATAGAATATTTGTGACCATGAATAGATTTTTTAATACATAATTATATTATGTCAAATTATTATTGTTCAATTATTTCCAAAATATAAATAATAATATATTTAAACCCTTAAAAATAATACACACATATCGAAACATTTCAACTATGTATTTTTTTTATATATTTTCAAGATCCATGTTATACACATTTATACAATAGAATTTAATTTTCAATACCTATATATATTAATTATAAAATAAAAAATTTATTAAATTCCATATTTTATTTGTAATACATTTAATATATCATTTAATTATGCTTTTGGAATGATAATTAAATCCTCTTATTTCAGAAGGTATTGATCATGCTAATATTATATGTATGGTTGTATTCAATGATGTGGAATAAGTATTAATGTAAATATTATTGTATTCCTTATGATATGTGTGAAAACGGAATTATATATCCCTTGAATGTGTTGGAATTTTTTCCCATTAGATACCTTGTTTGGTGAATAGGAAATCATCCTTATCACACTATGTTATATGATTAGTGGGACCACTACCCACAAATTTATTTGGTAAATTATTAAACCCCATGCGGTAATTTGAAAGGGAATGGGGGTGTAAAACCAATTAACCAAGGGACTAGTTCACCAATTTTAATGGGAATATGGTATTATCCCAACTGATTATGAGACTCTTTCCCAAAGGATAGTCTTCGCAGTGAGATTTGACTTATGCTTTTGATATCAGGATTTATATTGTTACCACATATTTAATAATCTCAGACCTATATATACCCTATCATTATTTCTTGTTTCTATTCCAATATGACATTGTTATTTCATAGAATAATTTTGTTATTTTGATATTACATTTCTTTCTATCATGACTTTTGGACAACCCTTGTTATCACATGTTCTGTTTAAAAAGAAATATCACCTTGCTATTATTTTCCAAAATACTTATGAACTAACCCATAACAAATTATAAATTGGATTTTCTTCACATATAATTTTATTTTAACCTTTTCTTAGGTTATTATTGGTATATGTTATGATGATAATAAAAACATATGAGAGTTTTATAATGGTTTCTAGAATAATAATATTATATATTAGTGATAAAAAAATTTGTATGATAGGTATCCTTTGATTCTATACCACAAAGACCCTATAAAAAACATTATAAATGTGGTTTGATTTTTTTATAGATGTAATGTTTATGTTTTAATAATGATGTAAAATTATGATATTCTTATATTGGGTCCCTATAACCAATAAAATAGATAGTATGTACATGTATGGAACATAGGATTATGTATAATGTATGAGGATAGATATAGGTGATAAAAGTATTCTGTTAGGATATACATGAAATCATTAGATATATGATCTCTATCATTTAAAATATGGAAACAAAATTCCAAGAGAAAGCAATAATCCTTTCATTAATTGATTATTCCCATTGACATAAGAAATATATTCTGGAGGATCCCTTAGCTCAACCCATACAACTAAATAATCATATTGAGAGTAATCTTATAAAACTGATATCTGTAGGTTGTGTGATATTATTCTTATTAGGGAGAAGTGTAAATGGGATATCCTGGTGGATTTTATGAATTCATACAATTAAATTACTATTTATAAACTATCTATTTTTAATACATGACTCTAATTATATTCACCATTGGATATTGAGGATTATTTGAGCTGATGTATTGAGATTTTACTTCATGGGTGAGATAAATATCTATGCATGTTTAGTGGGGTGTTTGTCTTTTTCTGTAGCACACACAAAAAGAGAAAAATTAATATATTTTCTAGAGGATTATTTTCATTTTTTTCTCAAGTATGTTCTTATATTTCAAGCACATTAATGGTTGTGTTTCTGTATCAACCTAACATTGGTTTTACATTGATATAATTAAAAACATATCATATGTCCTCAATTGGGCTAGAGAGAAAATGCTGAAACTATTGGAAATCATTTTGATGGGATTGATTAGTCTCAATATCACCCATAATTAGATCCATTATTTGATCCAAATAATAATGGTGTAATATTGACGTTTTATATTTACAAACATCACTAGAACCAAGTTATTGTAAAAAAATAAAACACCCTTTCTAAGGGTTTGGGACCTAATATTATTTTTTGATGGTCAAAAGTAGTTTTCGAAGAACATTTTTATGTTTTTTGTCCTCCCATATGTGTTCATAAAAAAGATATCAGATAAATACTTTTTTTTTGTAATTACATCCATTATGAATTTCATGAAATGATTCTTGGCATGAAAAATTATCTATCTATGATAATTTGTTTAACGATTTTTTTATCATATCTTGGACCATGACATGATCTTTATTGTTGATGAAATTTTCATCTTTACATCATTGGATATATCTAGATTGATAAAATTAGGATTTTCCAAGACATACATTGAGAACACTTGTTATACAACTATCTTTCAAACATTATGACCATAATTAGTGGTGTCTATATCCTATATCACGACATCTCCAAGTGTTTATTCAATTAGGACATGAAAACATTTAGGTAGTATAATCTTGGGACCCACCAAATGTCATGTTTTATATTTGTATTTTACATTTATATGTTTTATATGACCCAATTTTTATGCTAAATTTATCTATTATTACATCACCCATGACTAGACTTAACAAAAAGGGACAACAATTTATTTATTTTGAGCAGTTCAATAGTGCCTTTGAAAATCTAAGGCATGGGATGTCTAGTGCGCTAGTCCTAATGTTTCAATAGGAAGTTGACTATATGGTGTTTTGTGAGGACCCTATATCAAGACATGACTAGTTAAAAATATATAGGTAGGAGGATATTTCTTGTTAGTTAGGGAATCCTGGACTCTATGAGAAGAAATATAAAACCCAAGACATAGAACAAGAATTGATGATGATATCAATAAATATATGGTGGTCATATATTCAAAGTGTTCAATGTATTGGTTCTTAATAACATTAAAGTAAAATCATAAATTTTTTTAGATGGATATATTCCATATGTATAGGAACTATTTGGAGTTCCATTATGATTATAAATTTGAGATATTATATATATCATGGAAGGGAATCATGCTTAAATTTTACATTTTTTATAAGTCTCTTTATCAATCCATGGAGGTTGTGTTTGAGTCGTTATTCATATTGTGTTTGTTCAGGGAGAATGAGGGTGTTGTGACCTTTCTTAAATAATTGGTAATGAATCCACCACTTCTATAGTTCATCAGAGGTTATCAGTTAGGGGATGTCAATTATTATATTTTGTAAGATCATATATTAAAAAGAAATGTGCCTGACTAATAATTTTAATGTTGGGAGAACATTATGATCTTCCACTGACATATAGTTGTACCTATAACTATATATGATGAGTTGTAAATGGATTTACACAATATACCTTTTAATATTAATGCATGAGTGTCTATGATATACTATGAATTTTGATACTAGTTTTTTTAGAATGTATTTAGTAGAATATTGATGATCTTGCCTCATGATGAAATAAAATTTTTTAGGTGAAGGTAATGAACTAATTCAAATAAGTATTAGATAAATATTATATGGATACATAGTAGTTTTGGGGTGTAATATCAATGTATTTATTGATATGAATCTTTTGGTTAAGGATATATAATAATTTTATCTTCATTATTGTTAATCAACTAAATAAATAAGAAAAATTCATTATAATTTACTAGAAATGTTTGATGATAATCATGGTGTTGGACTGATTTGGCATATTTTCAACCCTAAGATGGGATGAATTAATGATTTATTCATCTTATTTAATATTTATTATTTATCAAATTCCCAAACAAAATAATTTTAAGGTATCTTAATCTCACTCTCTTTTTATTCATTGTATGAGCACATATAAATACGCACACACACAAATGGGGAACATAGTAACATTCTTTATGAGTCTAATACATAATTATAATCCTTGGTGTCATATATAAAAATCCATTATCACACAACTCAATATTTAAAACCATATGATCTAAATTCAATTTATTAATATACTTGTACCCTAGTTACACATCATTGGATAATATTAAATACATAACACACTCTAATATAATACATCTATCTCTTTATAATACCTCCCAAATAATTATAATAATGTTTCTACATAAAAAAATAATTTTATTTAAAATAATTGAATTCATGATCTGTGGATGTATTTCATAGTATTTATTTTATATCACTATTTATCTCAAAAAAAAGAAAACAACACTTTTATTAACCCTTTACATTCACATGATAATGTAAATATCAATTATTCAACTTAAAGAATAAATATTTAAAGATTATCTATATTCAATATTTCTCACTCAAATTCAATACATAACTTATTTTAGTGATAATTGGAATATAGGTCACTCATTTTAACATAACTATGATTTCTTCATCATTATTATCTATCATTAAAATGAAAAATATGGTTCTATCCAACTTATCTTCCAATGAATCTCATAGTTTATATGATAAAATATTCTAATATGATTATCATCTAATTTTATACTCATGTATTCCTCTATTTATTTATCATAAAATCATCCCTCCTGATATTTGTATGTTTGTTTCTAATAGTAACAATATCTTGAATTAAATTTCCTATATTATAATATATATATATATGGGTTAATAATTGAAGTAGTTTAATTTATCTATAATTATAAACCCTCAAAAATCTTATAATACATGTCCAACAATAATCCTTTTTCTTTGGCCTTCCATATAATTTGTCTTCATCGTGATGAGAGAGTTGTCATTTCTTTTACAAAATCAGGTTCCATTTACTTCAATTAATCCTTCATTGAAAGGAACATTGAAATATTATATATATGAATGAGAATAATCTGATTATAGTGATGAATATATTTTTTATTCATGGTTTAATGATATATATTTATTTTATTCATCTTACACATTCCGCTAGGATAAAATTTAACCAAATTATGATTTTTTGTTAAAATTTTTATTTAACATCACAATATTTAAGAATTTTGTAAAGCTAATATTTTATATGAATTTAAAAATACATAATAATTCATTGCATCTTGCAATGAAATTATTATTGTTTGAGTAAAAAGACATTTATCTTAATAATTTTTATGGTATATTGATGTGAATATATACAAAATAATGTATGATGTCAAATGGAGAAGATCCAAATTGAACAATGTAATATGCATTTAAAATGGAGTTCATTACTTCATAATAAATTTGGATTTCATACATATTATATTTCACCTATGATAGAAAATTTACATTTCATACAAGTAATGATAAATTTAAAACTTTCATATTTTATATAATGATCATATAGTATTTTTCAAAAGTTTTCTCAACTATTGCAACAACTTATTCATGAATATGTAAACATGGAATAACATTTAGCTTGATCTTTGTCAATCTTCTTCTAATACTATATGAACCATGCTTAAAAATAATATACATCTTAAAAAAATAATAACTCAAGTATGGATGAGCTTGGAATCCCTGTTAAAATAGTCTACATTTATAATAATAACCCAAATTGAGTACCTAGTTTCATTTAATGGAAGAATACACCATGAAAATTAATATGTTAGTGATTATTTAGTATTGTAGAGGAGAGGATAATTTTCATTTTGTCACTCCCAAAATGACATCTAGAATCACAAAAATTATGATTAGTAGGAACATATACCATTGATTTTATAATAACATCATAAGTACAAATAATTCTTTATTACATGTACAAATCCAAATATGGATCAAAAAATCAAATAGGGTAGAGCAACTCGAGTGGTCAATCATGTCACCTCAAAGAATGGATCATCCTTCTTGTGACACCATTTTCCACATATCTCTCTTTGTAACGACCTATGAATAATTGATTCCTCATTTATACATATATTATAAGGGTCACCAAAAAGTAATATGAATATCTAAATGACATTGTTAAGTTTATAAAGTAATTTTGAATCCATGATTTGTTTATATTTACCTCAATTTAACTCCATTATTCTTTTATAAATAATATATTTAATAAAATATGATAGGACTATGGGGAATTATTATTTCATAAAGGATCTTATAAAAATAAAATTTTAATGAAGACTCAAACTATGTTACATAATTATGTAATGTGTTATAAAGATGAATTTCAAGGTCTCAACCAAAGTTACACTGATTTTGTAGGAATTGGTTTTTAAAATAACATATTTTATTGAATTCAACAGGCTGGAGAAGAAAATATGTGTTTGATTTATTTTAATAAAATAATAGATGAAATCATATTGGATTGATTGATTTATATTTTATTTTAATTCATTCCTTGTTTTTTAAATTTTAGTATTCATGTGAAATATATATTTATAAAGTATGTTGATTAAGCCTTGAATGGTTCTATAGTCAATATATGGGAGATATAATATTTATTGTATCCCCTCTATGATACAAAAATCACCAAATTCGATTTGATCCTATAATTTATAGTTTCGAAGAATCAAGCTTTTCTCAATATCTCATTAGAACCAAATTACCTTAAATTTTGAAATGGTAATGCATCCTTTAGGATTGTAACTTTTATAATTTTAAGGTTACTTTAAAATTCAAATATCAATGGTCACAATAAAATTCATAAAAAGGTATTGTAAAATGATTGATGAAATTGCAGAAAAATAAATACATGAATAAAATGAAACTAGTCCAACAAAACCTTCCACCTTTTATTAAATAATCCTAGAATAATTAAGGTTCACCAACTTATCAAAGTGATTATATGATAAATGGAAAAGGGAGAATAAAAAGTGCATAATGAAAACTGAGATGAAACTAGGGAGGATACTTCAAAGTGAAACATTGAACACTAATATTTTGTCATCAGACTGTCTCACTAGTATTAAGATAGACCTCAATTTCATGGATGTAGTTGGGATTTGGAAATATTTATTGTCATTAAGGATAGGTACAAAAGTGTTTAATGGTGGGTCCAGAGTGTTAAAATTATTCAAAATTCAATAAACGTCAAATATTTATATTTAAATCTTATCCCAATCCTTTATATAATCTGTAATGCTTACACGTCATGTAAATATTACACGATTTGTACCCAAATCATGTCATTTAGCTCTCTGGGTAATTATTACTTGTGTCACATCATTGAATATATGTGTCATACCAAGAAACATGTTTAGTTAACTTATACAATATTTTTTCTACTTTATTATTTGTCTCACTTTCATAACATACACTATTACATGATTTTTAGGGATTATATGACATGTAAAGTCTATTTTATTGTCCAAAATTGTAACTTTTTATTATTTCCTAATTTATGATTCTTATAAGTGCTCTATGATAATCATAAAAAATTATTATAGATCTATTTTATTTTATGACATTATTATGTGTTATTTTACATTTTTTTTATTATCAGTTTTATCCTATCTTAAAACATAAAAGTATTTAAACCATTTTGAAATTTTGAAGAATAATTATTTAAATACAGAAATAAATAGAACAAAGAAACTTTAGATACATGCATGATATATAGATGTAAACATCATGAATAGAAAAAATACTAGCAATTTAACTTCTCTTTCATATCACTTTTAACATAAGAAATCATCGATTTAATGATTTATTAAATATTATATTAAAAAAATTAAAAAATATACTTAATAATACAAAAATTTAACTCCTTTAAGCTCAATAATCATAGATAAAAAATATTATCCCTTATAAATTCTCTATGGTACTCAAATATTCAATCACTTTTCCACTAATTTTAATGAATCTTTATGACTATATCAAATAAGACTATTTTTCATGGGAATGGTGGAAAAAACGTCTATTAAAAATTAGAGACATGTCCTTAGTTATTCTTTCAGATATTAAAAATATTGACCTTATTTGGAACTCATATTCTTAGGTTGTACATCCATATTCCAACATCATCAAATTTTCTATAATTATTCATTATTCTACATTTAAATAAATATTTATCTTTTTTTTATGATCATTTACAAATAAAATAAAAAATTTATAATTTGGAATCAATTATCTACCTCTTTTAATGTCAATAGCAACTAAAAATATATCTCAACTTGTGAATATTATTTCATAAATAATTCTAATTTTTCACATTTTTATTTCCCCATTCTCATTATCAATTAATTTTTATCTCCAAGATTATTAGTATTAGAAAAAACCCAATTAATATTGGAATATATCAACTGATAATTGAGATTTTTCAATTATATATTCAAATATATGACTACATAATTCATGATCATTGAATAGAAAAGAATATTTTATTTAGAAAATCAATTTGTTTATGATAACATAAAACATTTTAAATTATAATAAAAAATATTAAAAAGATAGCTCAACAAATTTACAACTACTTTTATGCTGAGATAATTAATTTATACTAATTTTTATTCATATTATCATGGTATATTTAATCATTAATTTCTAATCTCATGTAAACACACTCGTTATGATGATTATATTAAAATGGAAATGACTTAATTTTATAAATTACCTCTCAATCATCTTCATACTTCAAATGAATCTCATTGATTAATAAATAATTATTCCCTCATAATTTTTGGATTTTATTATTGTTACCAAGGTAAAGATAATGTCAAATCAACCTTTTTTAGTGAAACATTTTTTAAGAACCTTCATGAAAAATAAATATTTAATTACAATATATTGTTCTCAAACTATTTTCACTTTTCACCCCCTAAAAGTGGCACTCTACTTCTATTCATTATTATTGATTCACTTTTTCATCTATACCAAATGTTTTATCAATTAAAAGATACATATTTTTCAATGTGTTTTCCTACCATGAAAACCTTTCAATATTAATCAAAGATAATATAATCCTATTATTTCCATTACAGTAAAAGTTGAAAAAGTATAATAGGATGGTTGTTTGTTCAGTTTTATATCCATTTTTTCCACTTTACATATCCATTAAAATTTACCATGTTAACTATCTTTACCTTATTTTTCATATATGGTTTCCATGAAAAATGAAGAGTAAAGATAGGGAATTATAAGTAACTAAAAATTTCTCATTATGAAATTTTTTTTTCAAATGATTTCAATGATGAATATTACCCATTATTTATTCTTTCACTTATTGTTTTAAAATAACTTTCTTCTCATGTAATAATAGAATTTGATAATACATTATACTATTTTTTTGGTGTAACATCACGTCCCGACATCCACTTATCCACTAATTTGAGCCTATTTTCCAAAAAACACAAGTGTACCTACCTATTTTACAAAGGTTTATAACTATTAGAATGGGTTTATAGGAACACATGATGATATTATTACCTTCTTATCCTAGAATTACTCAAAAGATAAAATAAAAAATAATGAAAACAATTTAAGCCTTAACCATGCATCAAAAATCCATTTCCAACACCTAGTACCAGCCCACAAAAAAAATTTATATATTCTATGTTATTTAATATTTTTTATTACTAATGTAAAAATAAAATAAATACAACTAATGAGTCCTTAAAATGGGTCCTCACAGGATGTCTGGTATGAATCCATGAACTCATGTTTCGGAATCCTGTAATTTAAAATCATGTAATTTTTATTATAAAATATAACTGAAATATTCCCAAATAATTTTACATATACAAGATATTTTCTAGTCTAGTGTTGGGATATTTAGATACAGACATTAAAACTAAAAAAACTATAAAAAATAAATGAAAACAAAAAATATTTCATCACACACAAATTTCCTCCTCAAAGAAAGTACATAACACAAATTAAATATACCAAACATGCGAAAACTAAATATTAAACATAAATAGAGAAATTATTATTCCCAATAAGGGGTTTAAATAATTAGTGATGAATAATATGAAAATAAATGTTTCTTTATTAAATAAATAAATAGAGATAGGTTTTTATGACCTCTAATACATTTATTACCATTTTGAAAACAATAAATTTCTAAAATAATAAAATGGTTGAATAAGGACTTACATTTATCAATTTGAATATAATAAATTTTAAAGGATTAATTATTATACTTTGTAGGAAATAAGAAAATCGTAAGGCTACATAGTCGTATCTCATATTGAAAAATGTCACGTTATGGTAATGGGTTCAATCAACATACCATGACATATCATTTGATACTGTAGAGCCAATTTGAATAATTATTTTTTAATGATCATTTATTATCAATCATGACACAAAAATGTTTCAAATTAATGGATACATAAATTATTATCACTAAAATATAATAATCTTACATACTTATAAACATGTCAAAATGTGTTTTTGAGAAATTTTAAAACCATATTTCGGAGAAATCCATGCTTATAAACAACATCTCTTATTTAAAAGTCATAAATATAAATAAACACTTAAACATAAATTTGTTGAATATCGATGATAAATTTAATGATGGCCATATACAATTTCTGAGTGACATTCCTAGAGGTGCAATGATATTTTTCTAAATGAAATAATAACATTTATATTGATTTATAACATCAGATGATAACATTTATTTAAAATTATTATATATTAAAATTAGAGATAAAATTACAACATCAATTCACATAAAATAACACCTTAACATTGAAATAAATAAATAAACATATTAAATTATAAGATGAACTATAATAAAATAGGGTTTGCTAATGATTTATATTATAGGTCAGAAATTAAAAATTAATAATACAAAATTGGTTTTATAAGACCAATATTCTTTCAAGGGATACAAGATTAGTCATGTTATACCCATACCAATATATATATATATATATATATATATATTTTAATAAAAATATACCCCTTAAAACACCATGAATTTGACAGAATAATAGAAATTACTTAGTAACATATGTTTAATACAATTTCATTCATTATAATTTTTGAAAAAAACTTGATAATTAGATATATATATATATATTTATAAATTAGGCATAAATTCCAAGAATAAAATTAAACCCTTAAAAACCATAAATTATTAAAAATAATTTGATAGTTTTATAAATAATTATAAACTATTATAAAAATAATAGTGTATAGATAAATATACCCACACAAATATATTTCATAAAAATAAATTGATAGATTTAATTAAAAATCAAACAATTTTCATAAATGAGGATGAACTAAATGGTATATTAGCTTCTAATCTCCATGAAAAAAATTATGAGAATTTAGGTGGTAATTATCGGTTCCCATGGGTGTGTAGATTGAGTGTAACATATATTTATATATATATATAGATTATATTCTTAGCTTAAAATGGAACCTGAATCATGAATGATATTACACTAATTATATTTTATATTATATATATTATAAGGTGTTAGAAGAAATCAAAAGAGGGGATCCTTATTTTGAATTATTCACACATACACGCAACTCATGATTCCAACCCATTTATTATTATTATTATTATAAAAATTTAAATCTTTTTTAAACATATTTGAATTTTCAAGATATCATGTAAATTATTATTGATAAGAACCCACGTTTTCTATTAATTTTTTATAATTTTTTTTCTAATTTTTTCACCTTTATAAAATTCACGCTTTACTACACTATTGAATTTTTCTGCTCATTTTTTAATTTTTTTATTGAATCATTTTATAATACTTTAACATTACCTCACTATCATGACATATTTTCTTAATCATCATTTTATTTTACCCTTTTATTAGTTTTATATTATAAAAATGTTTATTAAAATTACATAATTATACTAGATTTAGTTTTTGGGGTTTTTGAACATATATATATGATTAATTTGTTATAGTAATATAATTATATATTAATAATTGAATTTATTTTGAATGATAATAAAATTATAAAAATGTACACATTTTATTGTATTAAAAATTATATTAATTTTCTAAAAAAAATTTTATCCCTTATTTATTATTATTATTATTATCATTAACATTAATTATTTAAAATTAATTTACACTAAATTTATACATTTATAAATCATTCTATTATTTAAATTTAAATTTGTATTTAAATATTAAAACACATGTTATATAAACCAAATAATTTAATTATTTATGAAATTAAATTATATTAAAATATATAAATTAATAAAATTAACTATAAAAAATAAGTTATTGAAGAAAAAAAATTATCATAAAATATTAAGATTTAAAGCCCATATTTTTTCATATATTATCATTTCAGAAAACAAATATGAATTATCAAATTGACTATTCTTAACTATAATTTTTAATAAAACAACATCTATAAACATAATACAATTTATATAAGAATGGTTTTTAATATTTCCAAAACATTTAATATGTAAACCAAATTCTAAAAAGAATCATTAATTATTTTAAAAAAGTACATTTACTTAATGAATAATTTTTTTTGTTTTCATTTTTGATATGAAAACACTATTACATAAAATAAAAAGTAATAAATAATAATTTGGATAAAAACAAACTTTGATTACACAAGATAATTTCTTTTTATAAATATTTTTACTAAATATCATTCTTTGAAATTAAAAAATAGTGAATAATTAGTCAATATAAAAATACTATTTCTTTTTCCTAGGGTTTTATACTCTTCCCTCTAAAAAGAATTGTTCCCATGAAATTCATTCGTTAGATATAGAAATATTATAAATTATTATCTTTATAATTAGAAAAACTATAATTGCTATAGTTATATACCTTAATGAAAACATGTCATCTCCAATGTTTTTTAGGTTGTTACTCTAATACCTATTATGAATCCATGAAACCTCCCATCTGGATTTAGTACATGAAAATGTTGCATATATTTTATAATAAACAACATGATAAAATGAAGATAATTTTACATTTATGGGACCTCTTCCAATTTAGTTTATAGATATTTAGATACAATCATTACAACATAAAAAACAAGAAAAAAAATAAACAAATGTTTATTTTATGGGTGACCTCCGCAAAGAAAGTACATGTCATAATGTAAATCCTCTAAACCTGTGGAAAAAATATTTAATCATAGGGTGAGAAATTATTTTTCAAATTAATTGATTATAAAAATCAATTAAAAATAAATTTAGCATATTACTTTTTTGATTAAATAAATACATAAATATAGGTTTTGATATCATTTGATAATTTTAATTCAAAATTAAAAAATATAAATTTCTAAACAAATAACATGTTAAATAATTCCATGGATTTCTCAACATGTAAATAATAATTTTTCATGGACTAATAATTATACTTTGTAGACCATAAGGAAATCATAAGTCCACTTAGCTATATCACATACTAGAAAATATACACTTAAGGTCACGAGTATACTTCTGATACTATAACATTACATTCGATACATTATTTCCAATTAAAAAAACATTTTAGTCCTCATTCATTTATCATTCATAACCTAAAACTAATTCAAAATTATATAAACCTAAATTATTTTCATTAACTGAAAATAATCTTTCATGATTCATAAAATGTAGTTAACATGGCTTGGTTAATTCTAAAATCAAATTTAGGTGAAATATATCCTTATAAACAACTATTATTATTAAAAACTCATAAATATAAATAAGTAATAAAATTAATGAATACATAAATAAGAATTAATGGAATATCAATGATAACTTAGATGATTCCCATATCAAATTTATTAGTGACATTGATGGTGGTACAAATAATTGTTTTGACCTGAAATAATAAATTTTATATATATTTAGCACATTAAATGTATTATTTTTTAAAAAGTTATTATAAATATAAATTAATCCTAAAATTATTATAACAATACACCAGAAAAAATAACATTACATTGAATTTAAGTTAAAAAATCTTTAATAATTTTTATATGAACATTAAAAAATAGTATATTATTATATTTTTATATTGTGGGTCGTCAAATAAAAATAAATAATAATAATTTTTTTTATATGGACAATATTCATTCAAGGGTTATATAATTAACCATGAATATATATATATATATATATATATATATATATATATATATATCTGTAATCAAAATATAACACCTACGACACCAAAAAGTTGAAAGAAAAAAAGAAATTCTTCAAAAATAGATGTTTAAAACAATCCATTTCATTATAATTTCTGAAAGAAAACAAGATAAATATATAAAAATATATGTCTTTATATATCATGATTAAATTGTTAGAATAAAACAAAACCATTACTAACCATATATTTTAAAATTAAATTTGATATGTTTTGAAATAATATTAAATTATTAAAAAAAATAAGATAGATATATAAACATATATAAATGTTTTATAAACATTAATTGATAGATTGAAATCAAAATAAAATCCTTACATTAAATGAGAATTAAAAAATTTATCTATTGGATTCTAATCTAAAAAAAATAATATTTTTGGAGGAAGTTCTCAAGTCTCATTGGTTTGATGATTGAGCATTGTATATATATAATATTCATAGCTTACTATGGTAGCCGAAGCATGAATACTATTAATGATATTATATTTTATATATTATATATATATGATTAAGAGTTTGAAGGTATATAAATAGGGGGTCCTTCTTTAAAAGTATTCACCCACACACAATCCTCACAATTCCCATCAATTTTTTATTATCAGTTCATTTTAAAATATTTCTTTTTTATTTATATTACTTTTTTAGGAAATCATCTATTATTTTTGTTTACAAATCATGTTTTCTGTGATTTTTTTTGTAAACAGTCATTCATCTCACTTTTTAAAATAATATTTTTCTACACTTTTGAATTTTTCTCATACTTTTATTTATTTTTTATTCAACCATTTGATTTGATGTTTTGACCATGCCTCCCCCTTTTATATTTTTTTATTCATGTTTTCTACTCTTTTATCAATTTTTTTAATTATAAAAAATAATAATATTCATATACAATTATATTATTTTTAGTTTTTCATTTTTTAAACACATATATATTTCATAATTTTATATATAAATAATTTTATATTTTATATTTATAAATTTAATAAAAAATAATATAATTTCAAATATTTAAAAAATTATCTTAAAAATAAAATAACATTGTAAAAAATATAATTTTCCTTTAATTATTATTATTATTATTATTTCCCTTTAATTTATTTAAATTAAGTTATCCAAATTTTAATAATTTATAAATCCCTCTATTATTTAAAATAAATTCTAATTTATTTATTAAAACCAAAGTTATATAATGAAAATAGTTTAATAATTAAAGAAAAATAATTATATTAAAACATACCAATTAATAAAATTAAATAAATTAAATCAATTATTTATTGCAATATTTAACAAAATGTAATAATATTTCATGAAATTTTTTTTTCTAATATTAACAATATATAATGATAAAAAATAATCAAAATCTCTACTTATAATAAAAATTTAAAATAAAATGTAATATATAAACATAATATAATTTATATTAAAATAATATTTAATATATCAAATTTTTTTAATATTTTCTGATAATTTTAAAAAATAAATCATTGGTTATTTAAAAAAAAATTCATTTATTGATGGAATATATTATTTTTTCTGAATTTACGACATGAATGTATTATTTATTAAAATTAAAATTAAAATTTTATAATATGGCTAAAAATATTATCATTAAACCAAATAATTTAGTTTCATAAATCTTTTCGATAATTTTTTTTAAATTATAAACATAATATATACTTAGTTAAAATAAAAGTACTATTTGAATTTATTTGCGTATTACATATGGATCCCTTATTCATGCACATCCCTGAGCCCTAGATCTACCCCATAGCTTTGGTCCCTTTAACTTGATCTAACATGTATCCATGATGTCTACTCAGGTACCAAATGGCGGCCTGATAAAGGGGTGAGTGCAACTCAGAATGTCACCACAAATGGAGTAAAAACAAATCTAGACTAAATATATAGGGTATATAGGTGTATAATGAAAAACAATATAATCCATGTTCGATAAATTAACATGGTTAACATTATCCACTTCTAATATTTTTCCTTTGGTAGTCCATTTTCATCATTTACACTTCATCATATTCTGTTCAAATAAACTATGCATATTGTGAAAGAATCATGTTACCTACATCACAAGGGAATCTTTTACAAAAATTTTTTTAACACTTACCCTAATGCCTCAATACATGTCTTTATATCCAATTCATTCATTAGGGGTAAACATCCTTAGTCTAACTCTGGTCCCCATGCATTTAGGGGGGATTATAGTCTCAGTCTAGCCTAACCCGTGGGAATAGATCCACATGTCCAATACCCCAAACATACCACTAATCTATGTGCACATGTATCCTTAATCACTCAATCTTCATTCAATTTAAAAACCATATCTCCTCTTAGTTTATACAATTCACATTTCTTATACCGATAACACATGTTCCACTTATATGACTTAACCATTTAATAGATTCCCGATATAACAAATACACCTAACACCGTATCGAAAATTAGACACAATCACCATTCACTCAATTTCATAACTCATTTTAACATTAAAATGACACAATCATCCATTTTATATAACTAACTCTATAATTCTTTAAATAACACTCCAATTCCATGTTTAATGGAGTGCAGCACAACATGGGTGGCCTTTATCATAGTATATTCAATAACAATTCAAACCATATTGATGATGAGGGGTTCGATTAATCATTTAACTAATAAATTAATCAATTTCTACCAAGGATGAAAAATCAATAGAATAAAGACATATGAACACAACAGCATACACATTAATCCATCCTTAGGACTATGGAATTTATCGTGTAGGCAAACTAAATTTATTTTCTAGATGAATTCCCAGTCAAATAAGGCCTTTGATTCAAAATCAAACTCTCGTAAAATCCCAAAATTATGATCCACATGAAAAGAGTGTTTTAATGATTTGGAAGAAGAATAATGATTCGACATGCCATAATCCATAAATATGAAGGTATATGAGTTTTAGAGTCCCCTGAAGAATCAATCCATAACCAATGTCACTCAAATTTCCATATAAATATAGTATATCGATCCTTGGGATGTTTAATAGGAATGGTTGGTCACCCCTGGATGCTATAGAATGAATTGGGAGGATTTCAGGTAACAAATAATATTGATTTGTGGGTGGGGGATGGTAAATTTATCGATATTTAATGAGTCCCAGGGGTTGGCCGCATATTTGTCTAAATCATGAATTAGTATTGTGCCACCCTTTTTCTAAATGGTACTAGAGCCAAATGGTCTCATAGGGATCCCACATGATAGGAAAAATTGTGCAACAACCATGCCATATTTTTACGACCAGTCTCAAATAGATTTACCTCCCCACTTGTATAGTTTCAGCAATAAAGGACCACCTCTTCCATATAGGAATGGATAAGGTTCATAGTTACTACTAACTATTCTCTAACCATGTAACAAGAACTGGATGGCCCCTATTTATCTTTTTTCATTTGCAGAACCTTTTTGAAACCCTCAAGAAAGCTCATAATCTCAAGAAACATCTTAATGACAAGAATAATGGTATTTAAACCAAAATTTAATGATGAAAATACTTTTACAGGGCACTGGGATATTACAAAATCCCCACCTAATGATATATCTTCACTGAGATTCACTCCAATGTATCACTAAGATTGCAAGGAAAAAAGGGTGGTACTCTGGTCTAGTATATCCACCTCACCCTCCCATATTTTCTCTTAAATTTTACCCTGATTCAAAAATATTTGGACAAATGTTATAAATATACACATAATAAATATCTCATTATAATTCACAATATGAAACTAATTATCCTTCAAGGATACATCAGCCTTGAGATCAACATCATCAACATCGATCAAATGGGAATGGGGGGGGGGGGGTGATACTACCAAAGATGTGACAGATTAAGAAAAATTAATTCCAATATAATATTGTGGAAGAGAAAATCAATACCCACTAATTTGTTTCTCTCCAAAATCACAAATTGACCCACATAATTGGTTTCCAACATACCTGATTTCAGAATCCTCAGGTGACCCAACCATCGATACTCCCAAAGGAATAACTATTCACCCACCGTAAAATCAAGGGGTAAAAATGGTGATCTTTATAAAACCTATTCCTATTATGAGTCATAAACATATGTTTCAGAATCAACTAAACTAACATCTACATATCCTACATGAGACTCATTTTCAACAACATTGACTCTCAAGCCTATATCTAATAAAACATAAATTGACATGGCCTACCAGAGAGCGTCTCATACGGTTTCATATAAATATTCACTTGGTAACTATTATTTTTAATAATTTTAATATAATTATGTTCTTCTCGCAATATCCACGAAAATCTACGAAACATTCCCTCAACATATCCTCTCACTCATGAATAAGACATTTTGACTTCCTGTGTGTATGTAGGATGAATGTCATACTCAGGAACACCTAGGTTTCCAATATCCCTATATGAACCATCCTTGAATTGTAATATAATGTTTATATCGTGAAATAAATCTATATTCATTGAAACAATGTCCAAGTACACTATCTCATAAACATTTAGATCACCCAACCACTCTATAGTGAAGGTCACTTATATTGGTAAGAAATGTGTCATATTGGTCCACTGATCCATAACTACCCATATAACATCAATCATCTGAGGAATACTAGATTGAACTACCAAAAATGCATCATTAAATTATCCCATTTTTTTCTAGAGTGGGAATATGATATATAAAACCACATGGTCGCTGATGATTGGATTTCACCTGCTGACAGGTTTAACCTTGCATCACAAAACCCAAATCATTCTTTTACATCCATGACCACTAATAATATATTTGATGATCATGAGACATTTTGGTCAAACTATAATGTTTCTAACACATTTAATCATGAAACTCGGACTTAAAAACTTCTTACATACAAGTACATATAACAAAACATCTAAAAACACTAATCATATCATCAAATTCAATAGTTATATTAGAATGTGGAACAACACCTTTATGAAATTCTCCCAATTACAAACACTCTAGATCCTCAAAACCTCTAATGTATTCATCTCTAAAGAATGGAATCAAAAACCAATTATGCGAGGTTCATCTTCCCTCATCCTTACAAAATCTCTAGGTTTATCTCAGCAAACATCTAAATCATCCTTTACTCAAAACTATATTGATGAACTGGATGATTTTTAGTCACCTAACTAAATGAATCCACAATGCTTTTTTCCTTCCCTAATTTGAAAACTAGCTCAAAATAATAAGACTAAAAATACTCAACCCATCATTACTGATGGAGATTAGAATCATGCTAGGAGATGAAGCACATAAGAATTTGTTGTTCAACATACATAGTAATATGTTACCCTAATAGATTATTCCAAAAACAAATTAAATAATAAACTACCCTAGGAAACTCAAGATCTTTCAAAAGTTAATTTTGATCATGAGGCCTTAAATACCATGACCCATACACCACAAATCGATCACTTGCATCAAAACTTACCAAATTCAAACATCAAATTCATAAAAAATGATACAGTTTACTCCATACCTACCTTTATAAGGATCAATATTAGTGTAATATTTATCCACTTATTTAACTCCCTGAAAGAGTTCACCCAATCTGTAGACCATTATAAAATGGATCCCTTATGAGTAAAGAATAATTTTTGTCCTACAATATGGTAAATTTCTATGTTGAACCTTTTATATTAGCCTAATAAACCCAAAAAACTTCAAATATCATAAAAATTCATGAGATACTCTCATGAAATAACTACCTAAAAATTCTCTAGTTCAACTGACACCTCTTCCACAGATATTATAATACTGAGAAAATATACCATTTCAATTCAGAATTATCATGATCTATATTTATATTTTATATGATCTCCAATTAATCCAATTAATCCATCAAGAATTTTGACCATCATTTGTAAAAATATTTCAATATCCTAATACCTATTTGATGGACCTACAATTATGTAATTTTTATATCAATTTTTTCTTTATTAATTATTTAAAATTACATATATCTTTTATTCAATATATTTTATTAAATTTATATCTTCCTGAATTTGATATATCCATAGTCTTAAAAACATGATGTAATTATATTAATGTTCCATATTATTAAATTTATGGATCCATGTTGTTTGTAACTCATTACATATGCCAACAATTTTCCCCCATAGCTATTTCCATGTTATTTGGATCTTCTCTATGCTATGTGATTCCTCACTCTATGCTTTCAAATATCCAATAAAAAATATAATTTTTTTAGAAAATTTTATATAAAATACATTAATATATCCATTGATATATCTTATGAATCTATAGACATGAATTAACTCCAACAATTTCTGGGATGGTATTGGGAATAATTTTGATAATAATTTTGATTTACCTCTTCTTATTGGGATTTAATTGATTCGGATATTGTATAAGTACTTCTAATCACCTAAAAATTTTACTCACACTTATTTCATTATCATTATAAGAAAACTATATATTCATTATTATTATGGATTAAGGAATATGAAAAAACATACTCATTTACGAAAAGGAATATCCACATTGATAATTTCTTTTATTTATTTTTTTGGGCTATCATAGTCTTTGTACAATTTTAATTTTCATTATAATTAGTTTAAACATCATTAAAACTAAACAAAATTATAAATTTAGAAAGTGACATATGATGAATCATAAATTTTTTTTGAATATAATTGGTGGAGTCTATTTCTATAATACCAATTATATGACTAGTTTATGGTCATCTCAATAATGAGACATGTTGAATCAGTTTTTGGGTATTTTGTTGAAATTAACTTTTTTTAAATTTATTTTATCTATAAATTAATAGATAAAATAAAATTTCATTCTCACTCATATTCATTTTAAATTGGAATAATGGATTAATGAGATTATAAATATTAATAAATAATTTAAAAAATCAATTATTAAAAAACAATATTTTAAAGAAAATAGATATTATAAAATGAAGGAATAAACAAGTTGTGATGAGATCATGAAAGATAAGTTGAAGGCTTATAATATTGAAGGGATATTTAGTTCCATTTATGAAATTTTTGATAACTATGATGAGTGTTTTATGGAAACAAGATCCATAATATTCATAGTTAAATATGATTTGATCAATGGAATAAAATACTAAAAATAATTTGGGGATACTAATGGATAATATTCTCATGATGGTGAGATGGAGTATTCTAACTATCAAGATTATTCTGGTTATTTTAATTATCATGATATGTAATATTTAACTAGTAATATAGGTCTAATTTTTTTGTAATGTTGGAAAATGATTTTTTGAGAAATATTCTTCACTATGAATTGAAAATTCTATAGTAAGAAAAAAATCCCCTTATTTAAAATAATTAAAATATTTAAGAAAAATGATATTAATATAAATCTGTACTAATATTGAATTAATTTACATGTTTCCATTTCATTGGGGTTTTAATATTTTTTAAATATATTTTATATAAAAACATTAATAATGGTATAACTAATCATTATTAAGAAAAAAGTTACAACTAGGGGGAACATTGGAGGGAAAAGGGGGATAAAATCACATGGAATTAAAGTAGTGAAACCCCCATTAGAATATATGCCTACTCAAAATAAATATATATGACTAGTGGGGGAATGTGGAAAATGTATATAGGATGGTTCTATAATGAGGTTTATATGACTAAAATATTGTGATAGATTCTCAATGATTCAAGATGAATTTTTTTAAAAGATAAATGATTATAATAAAATTTGTTGCAACGACAATGATTTTATGAAGGAAAATGATAATAAATATTACTCTTACAAAAAAAATTTCTTGATCCTATATCGAAATTAGTTGTAAATGTCCAATAAAGTAAAAACATGATACAAATATATATGTATTTTCATCAAAAGTTATTTAGAATGTACATGATAAGTCATCAACAATAGGTGAAATAATGATCAAGAAGTTTTTTTAATGGTCACTAATATAAATACCCATTTTATCAGCACTATAAATGGCCTTTAATAACGCTAGAAAAGCACTGTTAAATCCTATGAAGATAAGGGGGGGGGGTCCCCTTTATCAGTGATCAAAAAAGAACTCACAGGAAGCACTTTTATCTCCTCTAAAAAAAGAGCTGATAAAATGGGACTTTTATCATCGCTAAAAAAATCGCTGATAAAAGGGTCCTTTATCAGCCCTTTATTTTTAGCGCTGATAAAAGTCCCCTTTTATCAGTGCTTTTTTAGCACTGAAAAAACTAAAAACAAATTAAAAAATTAAAAAAAATCATGCCAATATTGCGGGGATTTTTACAGAACTTTACCGCCCCTTTCTTAGTGCTTTCCCACACCTCCAGCACCCACATGCACCGCCTACACCTTTTAACAGTGCTAGCCCCTTAAATTCACCCTTGTGCATGTTCCCCTGCCTCCACTCGGATGTGATCTCGAGGAATCCCCCATGCGCGACTGAAGCCTTTTCCACTCCTCTATAGTTGATTAGTTATGTTATTTATGATATATCTAATTATTTATATATATATTTAGTTATATTTATTTATATAGTAATATATATTTATATTAATATATATATATAGTTATATTAATATATATATAGTAATATTAATATATAGTATTATAAATATTCATATATTGGTATTTTAAATAAAATGGATATTAATTATTATCTAGATAAAGATAATATATTGGAAACAACAATTTCATCTAATCCATCACGACAAAGGTATGGTATACTGGGAGTTGGAAGAAATTTAAAACAAAAATTGTGTTCTCGATCCACCATGATTCGTGGAACCTGATGACCCTCTATCAAGTAAGGGGAATAAATCCTATACTACTCATTTAAAATAATAGTTCCATTTATCTATAAATATATATATGTTTTCATATTAATATATATATATAGTTATATTAAAATATATATAGAAAAATTAATATATATATATAGTGATATTAATATATATATATATAGTTATATTAATATATAGTTATATAAATATTCATATATTTTTATTTTAACTAAAATGGTTATTAGTTATTATTTATATAAAGCTAATATATTTTATATTTAAATATTTTTAATTATTTACTTAAAAATAAAATTTTTAGGTGTGAATATAAAACAATTCTGTATGTATAGTAATATATTTGATTATAAATAGTAGTGTATCATAAAAAACAATAAAATTTCAATGAAATAATATCAATATGAATGTAATACCTTGGAATAAAATCATTCCTCACCAAAAAAAATCCAATAATATCCCCTTAAACGAGGCTGAAAATCAACAAAATGTTAAAAAATTAGGGTACCCCAACTAAAATCTATGTTTTGGAGGCCTTTTGGGAATATTCTTGCCTCCATAAAACCCTTATTGGGGTGACCCCGTGTCACAGTGTTGTATTGCTCATCGCAGGCTTCGATTTGATATGTGGTAGAGCTCAAACAGACACCTGGATTAAAAGTAATGGCCGTTTGAAGTTAGAGTTACTTTTTCAACATATTTTGGGTCTTTTTTTATTTTTTTTAATATTTTTAGTCGTAAATGTTTTATTAAACGACTATTACTACATAATAATTAAAAAATTATTAATTAAAAATATTTTTTTAATTTTTTTATACACCATTTTCACTAAATATCTTATATATTGTGTATATTAAGTGTAAATGTATTTTTATACTTATCTAAAATATATTTAAAAATTATATATTATATTTATATGAATATATCTATATATATATATATTATTTTTAATTAATTTTTTTTGAATTCGACTCTTTATCAGCGCTACAAAAAAAGCTCTGGTAAAGGGGGTCGATTTATCAGCGGTTTTTCGTTAGCACTGATAAAGGACTACATTGGGAAAAACTGTGTCTGTGGTAGTGGGTGTTAGAAGGATAATAGTAATATTATGAATTGTATTAAATTTAATTTTAATCACAATTAGATAGTGAATTTTTCATCGAAAAAGATGGTGATGTTATATTTATTTATATTGAAATGAAGTAAAATAATGGGATGAGAAAGGGTTCACAATATTTATATTTATTGAAATTAATAAAATGTGTATATTGTAAAGGGATAATATCATATTTGTTTGATTAAACTCTCATAATGGATTTCAATTGTGTTGAATCAAATATAACCCCATATACTATATTTTCTTATATGTTTTGATATATCATATATAGAATTGAATGAAATGTATGAGGGTGTCACTACTAGAAAACATGATAATATTTCTCTTCTTTTTATTATATGAGTATAATGAAATTTAAGGAAAAAATTACTTTCCTTTTAAGGGAGAAAATATCGAGAAGTGTTGTAATGACCCACCAATTCTCATTGTCTTAAGAGTACAACGAGTCATTACTAGGCCTTAAGAGACATCCCCAAGGCACCAAAGGCTGGCAATAAATGCTGAAGGGTTTCAATTACAAGTGGGGGACGATTTACCATTTAAGAAATAAACCCATAAACTAACAATAACCAAAAATCCACTATATGATTCATGAACAAATGAAAGTCCAATAAACACATCATTTATATCAAACTACATCAAAGTACACAACAATAGAAGACCAAAGTTAGAATCAAAGTACATAGTATATGAACAACTCAAGACTCTCAAATGACACTACAACTCCATGATTTACAAGCTCCAAGCTCCACAACATCTCCCAGGCATCACCACAAGCAATTAGCAATAATATTCTTTACCTTTAACTATGTCTCGGAATATGACATATGTAAAAGGACCAACGTGCCAAAGAAGGGGTGATTATAAAACTCAATAGGTTTTCCCCAATGACTGCCCCACTCATGCCACTGGGATAGAAGAGTTATCCACATTTATACAAAAACAGTATATATAAAACATATTCTCAAAAGCATTTTATAACTAAATATAAACAAGTTTCCAAAACCATTCATAACCAAAGGAATTCCAAGAGCAATTTAAACCAATTTTTCATGAAGTTATTTTTCCATAATAATAACCAAACAACCTTAATAACCATTCCACAAACATTCCTTTTTGGCTTACCGAACCATTTCCCAACCAATGATACCAACCATGCGTGCTTATTTATGACAGTTCCATACTCATGAGCGGTCTCTCGTCGATATACCAAGTCATCACAAGGTAATTGTTTCCCATGTGACATTACACCTTTAGCACTGAGAAAAAGATCATATTTCAACCAAGCCTCATACATACAGTTACCATTATTCCATTAAAAATTTAGCATTGTGCACAAGGTCATATTTCAACTAAGCCTCGTACATGTAACATGAAAACACACCACATATTCCCAACGGTCATGAAAAAATACGCATTTAATAAAAAAAACTTTTTATTGAGAACCATTTCCATAAAATCCATTTCAATTCCAAACCATTTCCGAAAAACTCCCATTTTATTGAAAAACAAATCCATCAAATTGATTTCAATCTCAAACCATTTCAATTCCACCATTTCAATAAAACTACCTTTTTATTGAAAACAAAATAAATCTAAGTCATTTAAATATCAAACCATTTCAATAAAATACCCTTTTTATGGAAAACCCATTTTTCATCAAACCATTTACAATTTTAGAATTCATAATTTAAAAACATCATTTTAAATTCAAGAAGCCAAATCACTTTTCACAAAAAATCACCAAGATATCACAAGTACATAAAAACTATAAATCATCACTAAAGAATAATTATTCCATTATTTTCAAAGTCAAAACCATTTGAATAAACTAATTTGAAGCTAAGACAATCAATTATAACAAGATTATTTCATACTAAAGTCTCCTACCTTAATGGTTTTGACGAAATCCAGAACGGTTGAAGAATGATCAAGAAAACCAGGTTGAATCATCAAAAACCCACCTTATATCTCTTCTCCTTGAACGATCAAGAGAAAATATCATCATATTTGGAATCCACACACTTAGATCTACCCATAATGTGCATAGATCAATGAAACTAAGAGAAGAGGATAAGTGGATCTAAGTAGATCTAAGAAACTGATCAAGAACGAAGAAGAACGATCACATACCTCAAGAATCCGGCTTTGATTCACCAAGAGAAACCTTCGGATTGCCTCCAGAATTGTGGGAGAACCTTATATAGCCTTAGGTGAAGAAAAATCCCGAGTTAGGACCGCTTAGAATAAAAAACAAGCCACATAGAGGCAGAAACGCATGAGAACCACCTTTATAGGATCTCGTTTATGTGGTCGCGCGGTTTTCTCGCACGGTTAGACAAATCTTGCACTAACCGTTCATTAGCCACTACCTCGACAGACACTCCACGCACGATTTGACCACACGGTTAGACAAACCATGCGCCGTCCCTGTGGAAGCTATTGCCACTAAGACCAACTATGAATGGTTTTACCTCATGGTTTTGACAAACTGTGTGCCGTCTGTGTGACTTCCCCTTTGCCTCAAACATAATTTAAAGTTCTCCTAACTCTCTTATTGATCACCCATAACTTTAAAATCATTAAAATCATAAAGAAATGGTTATATACTAGAAACCTGGGGTACTACAATTGTTAATTAATTCTACTTTTCCAATAAATCATGAATCTACTAACTAGTTCGATAACATGATAAATGTGGTACTCAATATTAAAAAAATATTTCATATAATATTATTCATGTTCAATAAAGGGAGTTTTTAATTGATGAAATTAAAAAAAATGGAGAGTTATATATCTTTCACTTGAACACTCTGATGTGTTTTTTGGGGCATGTAGGATTAAAAGTTTCTTAATAAATCAATATTTATCCAACCCCATCAAATATAAATAGAACTTTCTGAGCATGATGTCACATTAATGGTGTCTTATGGTGATCATATAAATTTATATATATATATTTCTATCACATGAAAAATATATCCCATGAAGGCTTAAAGTAAACCAAATATGGTCCTTTTGCTAGAACAACCATGTCGCATCATCCTTATCATAGTAAAACGTGAAAGAGAATCAGGAGTTAATTAAGGGGAATAAAAGAGATGATAGGAATTGTAGAAATATCAATATCAATTTCATATAAATAATTGAGAGATCAAAATGAGAAAAAATATTTTCTTTAATGATTTTTTTTATATTGAAAATGAAATATAGTGGGGGACATTATTGATACCATTAAAGTGATTAATTTGTTTTCCATGAGTCAATATGGTTTTATTGAGTGATGAAGATGTTATTATATTTCAAGGATTATTTTGGACTCATTAAAAGTAATTATATTTCACATTTATTAAATTATCTATGTGAACAATATGAGTTCTACCTTAATATTCAATTAAAGAAGCCACAAGTCTAGGTGGATGAAGTAACCTTATCTACACCATGTGATTGAATTTGGAAATAAATTCCACTGAGTTTGAGGCGTTTCATACATAACTCTATGATATTTTTAATATGAATTTTCTATTTGATATAATTTATTAAATAAATAAATAATCATTTAATATAAAATAACTTCTTGATACTTTATTATATATTTATTTTCTATACTAATTTGATCTATTTTTTATCTTTCAATGCACACAACATTGGGTTTGAACACTAGAAAAATAATTTAAAAAATTCACATTTCATTGGTAAGTATTTATATAAATATTTATATTATGAATATAATATTCTTTATAAATATATAAATTTGATATATATTTATCATTGAAAAAAATAGAATCATTTCAAAGAAAAATAATTTTTCAAAATATCTATATTATTTCTAAAATTAGGTTTAGTAATGGTTTATGTACATAAATTAAAATTACCATTATCACTTTTAAAAAATTTAATTCATAAAATGATCACTTTTTTTAAATTATAGTATCAAAATTATTATATGGGTATTTTTTTTCTATTTTTCTAAAAAAATTAATTTTTTGATTAATGATGAAAGATAATGATTTTAAAATGAAAAGTAAAATTTCATATAAATAATTTATAATGATAAATTATATTTTAAATTATATTTCAAGTATAATTAATTCAATTTTATATCATTTATTCTAATTATTATCCTTGGAATCATTTTACATTTTATTTGGATAGTAAAATGTTTTAATCATTTGACCATTTTCCCTTTGAAAACCAGCGTTTTCATCAAATCTATAAGATTTATATTAAATTAAAATTCTCCAATTTTGGACTGAAATTTATAATAAATTATTTCTTACTTTGAATTATTAGATTCTATGTTGTCTAATAAGGTCAAAACCGTGTTTCTTAGTAATGAAAATTAAGAACAGAAAAAATTATTTCTGACGTTTAACATAAAAATCGATTTACATATCATTAGAAAAAATAGAATTTTCTTAAATTGAAATAAAATATTATTTAAACTATTTTAATCAGTATAATCTTCAAGGTTATAAAATTATCTATTTTGGACTCTTTTAGTGAAAAATATGGGTATACCTTTTCATTCAAATAATTACAAGTGTGTCACTCAAATCACTTATAATAGGCCACCCCCACTCAAGTATTATTCACACCATAAAACTATTTTTTATCATACAAAAACATACCAAATTATAATACCATCATAAAAGACTTTTTTATGGAATACATCCTACTTATTATGGTTTTTCTGTTATCCTAAAGAGGATACCTGAAGAAGAGGTAATGTTCTTCAACAAGAATATTTATTTTATTTCTTCCTCCATATTTTTAATTATTATTAATAAATTATGATCTAACAACCCCAGTTTGACCTGGATACTGATATTTGTTAGGCTATTTTCATGACCATAAATCATCTCAACTTCTATAAAATGGGTTATGAAAACATTATTCATGTGTACGTTGAACAACATTTTCACGAACCAATGTAATTTATTTTTCCGTTACCACCATTCACGGTTGGGTATGATGATGTATATAAATATAAAATATTATTTTATAAAATAACTATACTTATAGAGTAATTATATCATATTTTCATTTTAACATTCTTTTCCTTAGTAGATTTAATAATCTCACCCGTGTGCATGTTGGACTACTACCTCACAAAGAAATTTGATTCGTCTCTCACTAATACTTTACAAGGATGTTGATAAGGATAAATTTAATTAATATTTATTATATAAATAAAATTATTATGATAGGAACTAAATATTTATCATTATGAAATATAATATATAATTTTATTTCATGCACATAGAAATGATAACGGAACACTTGTACGTGTAGACTATAACCTTCATGAATCCAAATAGTGATAATTTCCTCACCACAATACATAAATGATATATATAAGTTTATTTATAGAAATAATATGGAATATATCTTATTTTATGATCATTCCATAAATAAAAAAAATATTTCTTATAATATTTAAATATTGATCATGGAAAAAATACAACTTTACTCATGCGTACGAATGATATACCATTTTCATCATTATTACAAAATTCATTTTTAATAAACATATTCCATATCTTTATTGAAAAATATAAAATATATATAAATATTATTTTTATTTCATTATTTTTATTTTGTATATTTTTAGATAAAAAAACTCTATTACCATGCACAATCCTAAATAATTCAATTTTAACACATAATCCAAAAACCATTGAAACATATAATGTAAAAATAATTGACTATGTAATGATTTATAACATGTTAATAATAAAAATAAATGGAATAATAAACAAAAATATGTTCTCAGTTATATAAATAATTAAAAGAATTTTATTTCTCACATAGATTAATAATTTATATGATGATTCATATTCATTGTACGATTTTTTCAACTAACATATACTTCCATAAGACATATTCCATATTCAAAAAATATTTATGTTTTGTGTTTTATATACTAATTTTTTATTTTTTTTTGAGAATTATTTTAACTTCATGGTATTTAATGTTTCATTTAATTTTATATATCCTGTTAGTGGTATAAAAAATAATTTACTTAAGTTGTAAGGGTTTATTTCAAAATTTAATCATTATTTGTGGTTGTTTATAAGTGTTCCTTTGAGGAATTATTTGATATTTTATGATAAAATTAAACTATATCCTTTTACTCTTGCAATTCATTAACTATTTCACTAAATAGTACAACGTCCCTCCCTTTTTCTATTAATATTAACAATGAAATGTTTTTAAGAAAATTTTACTTTATTCTTATCATTGGCCAAGAATAGTTTTTATTACAAAACCATGTGTAATAAAAATTATTTAAAATATTTTAGAATTATAAAAATAAATTATTAAATCCATTTTTACAAATGTTTTATTTTATTAAAAAATGCTATTAATAGAATCATCTTTTAATTTTTTAATTGAGTAACTTCCCATTTATTTTTACTATGGAAAAAGATTTTTCTTTTTAACATATATGACATATATGAAATTACCCATCATAACTAATTTCATTTAATTCAATCATAAATTACATGTTTATATGGTTATTTTTATTGAAATTTATTACATAATATTTTTAAGATAATAATTTTTAAAAAATTATTATCAAATAAAAGGATTTTGAAAATATTTTATAAATTCTGTAGTTTTTAAGGGGTCTCTTCATAGAATGGAAGCATTCCTCATGAAATGTTTTGTGGGTTCTCTAAAAATAATTTTAACTCAAATATGTTTTTATTTTATGTTAATTATACTTAAATGGTGTTATTTTTCAATTATATTATAATTATTATTATTTTAGATATTTTATGATCTGATCGATTGGGGATGTATAATATTGATGTCGTTCATTTTATTTTGGAGGGTTTAGGATTATGTTTATTGATAGTAAAATATTTTCAAATTTGGTATTATAGATTGAATATGAATTTTTATGTTCATTAAGTTTCAACCCTTTCATATAATAAATTAATTGGACATAGTAATTGAACGGTAGGGCCCGCTATATCCCATTAATGATTTGGTAGGTCTCATGGGGAAAATTGCACTGGGTTTTGGCCATGACCATATCATTTATTTATATTTCTTGGTATAATAATTAAGGATATTATATATACTGGAACAAGCTGGGATGCTATTATATTTTTTTCCACATGAAATGATTGTATTTTTTTGAATTTTATAACATTATTAATTCTATTATTATTAATTCAATTAATGATATTCTATATTATTATTCAATTATTTAGAATATATGTGGTCATGTTAAAATATCATGAGATTATTTATATGTAATTATTTGATCATATTTTACTCATTCCATATTTTTCTATTCTTGTTGATTAAATGGATTTTGTTTTAGTTATTTTCCATTACATATTAAATTTTTTTTATTTATTCATAGTTTTCATTTTATGATTAACATTATTAATATTTTTAGATCACCACTTTAATATCATTTATCTTACCCATGAAAATAGTAAGTATTATGTGATATAAATGTAGGGTATAAGAGTAGTAATTTAATTATTATAGAAAATTATTTGTGTATTTTATGTTTTAAAATATAATGTGAATTTTGTGTCTGTATCTTGTTAATAAGACTACTAAAAAATTTGGCCCTTAGGGATGAAATTCCTTGTATATTATACCAATTTAATAATGTGAAAACCTAAAACGGATACTAGGTTATTTTAGATACCATTTTTATCAGAGGAAGTTGTGTTAAAACCATGATAAATATATTTAATAAATTATAAATTAGGGAAAATTACACAATGATAAAAATTGACGATAATTATAGATGATCGTATTAATGTTTTTGTAGGATTGATATTATATAGGTTTTATTTGGACCACATATGTATCCAGAAGATACTAGTGTAGTGGGTTCTAGTTCATTTGTTCCTAAGGGTTATAACTTTGGAAAGGGTGAATTGGGATTGACCCTATCCTCACATGTTTCACAAAGATAAGTCTTAATGCACAATTAGTTTGAAAATAATAGGGGATATTCATTGGATAAATAATTTTTTTAATCAATTATAATGGACTCAAAAATAAATAAATCCACAAATGAACTATTTTTATTATAATGAAATTATCTATGTGTAGATATTTTAATTTATATTATTTTTATCACCAATTTTAGCCATAATAATTATGTTTTATTATGTTATGATCTAATCTAGCACATGACATTATATGTAATTGGAGAAAAATATAAGAAATGATAACTATATCAATTTAATTAATCTATATTGAGATTACCATAGTTGGAAATATACTGAACATAGAGATGGAAGTCTTGTTAAAACTGATCAAATTACAACCATATTGAGGAAGCTGACTATGTCTATGAGTAATAAAAATTCCCATATGTTTCATCCTTTAGATCCATTTTTCCAGATAAAAATATTCTAACACTTCATGTTCCAATAAATTCAATAATTAAATTGGACTAAAAATACATATTTATATTATAAATGGACATGGAATTTATATAATATATTTCTAATAGTAAGATGTAGTGAATGGGAGAAAATTTTAAGTTATTTTATCATCAGCCAGGAGAGGTGGATCAATGATTTTCATTAATTCAAGACAATAAGGGTGAGTAGTAAGTATAAATCATGGAGTGTAATGATTTCATTTTAATCCACATAGAAATATATTATCCTTATGAGAAAATAGTGGATATGGAATGATAGATCTTGATTCTAATAAATAAAAAGGCGAAATTATTACTAATTAAGAATCCAACATTACAAGGTTTTCATGACATGTTTCAGACTATGTAAAATATCCAATCATCAATATTGGCAATTTATTTGATAGTAATTAGACAACTATCCAAAGGTAACAAGAATAAAAAAATTCTAATAAAATGAGGAGGAAGTATCATGTTCTATCAAGATAGAGAAATAATTATCCAAGTATTATGGTTTCAAAGAGAAGGAATAGAAGAAGAGGAAAACATAGAAAAAAGATATAGAAAATAAGTATAAAAATTATTTTACAACATGTGATACTTCATGATGTAATAACCATGGTGCATGCTTAAAATAAATTTTTTTATTCTTCATCTGTGGAGCAAAAGATCACCCATGATCATTATTTCAATATAATGAAAGAATAATCCAATTTCAAATGATTCCACTATAAGAATTTGTGGCACTACACAAATGAATTCCAAAATCTCCAAGGAAATATAACTCAAATGTACCTACGGGGTCAAGGTCAAGCTTATGATATTAATACAAATGGAGAGGAATGATTAATATTATTTTTTATTTTTTATTTTTTTTAACATGATATCAGAAACATAGATGTATGAGGATCTAATTCATGGATTTTTGAAAGCATGGGGAGTTGAAGAATGAATAATAATTCAAATTGACCATGGTTATTTTCATATCCTTTTATCGTATAAGGATCTCAAAAGGTGAAATGAGGATTTTTATTGATTCATCTATGATAAGGGATGTTTCTATACAACACTAAGATGAAAAATTTAATCTATTTCCAATCATAAAAAAGAAGGGTACATGATTGGGTTCATTTATTCAGTATCAACTAGTTCCTTTAGAAACCAAGGATCAAGTTCCATGTTGTTTTAGTGACTGGTTAAGATAGAAAATTCATTTGAGGATTCATCTATTGGATATTTTTCATGGATCTTTAATGAGTTAGATATTTATTCTACACTAACTAACAAATTCATTATTTCTTCTTAGAGGGATGATTTTATTATAAAAGTAAAACATTATAAATATCATGATTTTTGGGATGGATTTTAAATGAATGAGAAGAAGAAAGAGAAGTTCCAAAGTGATTTTATCTAATCTATATGAATAATGAGTGGGAACAACCAAAGGGTGGGATTGTGCATTTTAAATGCACTGTAATCAAGTATGTATATCTTCTATTAAGAATTTATCCACTCTAGGAAAATTATTTGGAAAAAATTAGCCATTATATATTTATATATGTTGAAATAGTTGTCTTTTAAATAATCAATGAATTTTTTAGACATTAATTTTCTATTAATCATTAACTTTCTTGTGACCAATGAACTATATTACTCTATATAATTATATTAAAAAAATTCCATGTCAATATATTTACATTCAACTAATGTTTTCTTACATAGAAAACTAGTCATGTATTACTCTATATTGACTTTTAAATTTCCCTTCACTATCATAAAAATGAATTTTTTAATTCTTCTAATAATGTGGGATTTCAAGAGTAGTATTTTCAAAAGAAAAACCCTTGATTACTGAATGCAAGATGAATTTTCATGAATAAATTTCTTTAATGGGGATATAATATAATTACCCAATATTTTAAAATACGAATATCACAACATATAGAACGTATAACTTTGTTAAAAATGCTTATAATGTTATATAATGTCTTTTGACTTTATGATATACTCATATTTTAAATATATTGAGTCATTTTATAGCTTATAATGATCAAATCACTGGATTGGAACAAAACATGATACTTTATAACTTGTATATATAATTGGAGTGGGAAAATGTTTCATTCAAAATTATGATAATTATATGTCTTAAAAATAAATAAAATGGATTTCTATTGATTACAGATAAATTTAGAATAATTTTTTTAAAAAAGAAATGTTTTCTGAAGAAAAGTTATTTTTTTCTCAAATACGGTTCAGTTTCCACATGTAATTTAAATTTATGTATAATATCTATTAGAAAATATATGTGATAAAAATAACATTATTTTTAAATTTTCATAAGAAAATTATAATATGGTGATTTTTTTGAATTTTTATGAAAATTTTAATTTTTTTTATGAACTGTTAAAAAATAATGCCTATTGGCCAATTGAATTTATTAATTAATAAGATAAATAAGAAAAATAAATTACCAGAGCAAATAATAGGTCATAGAGGCTGAGAATGAAATTTTTTGAAGGAATCCCCTCATAAAATCATAATATAGTCAATAGGAATATAACCAATATTTTAACACACATAAAGGATTTCATCATAGTTACCTTTGGAAGTAAGAACATCCACTAAAATATTACCCTCACACTATGCATGTAGAACAATAATATTAAGATAAATATGGGAACTGAAGTGAATATGTGATAAATGATACACCAAGGACAATACAATTGATCATTTGAGTAATTAACCACATTAGATGAATTTGAATCAATTTTAGAAATATGGGTAGATCTTTTTTTCAAATATTATGACTTTGAATTTTTTCTAAATAATGGAACACCACTAAATTAACCTCCCTATAGTAATAATATATATCTAGGAAAACAAAACCATGATCAACACACCCAACATCAACATTGTGAATGTCCCCATGCACAGAAGAACCATCTGAATTCAGTTTGAGGTCAAGAGCTGGGGGTAACCATCTCACTCAAACACCAATAGACCTCATCCATGGGTAATTCACCACTATAGAGTATTTATATGTTTAAAGGGAGTTCATAACCAGAGGAAAATTTCCACCTTTATGATATTTCTGAAATTAATTAACATGATCAATAAAGTTTCACCTAATATACTTAAGATTCATCTAAATTCTTGATTATGGACTGAATTATATTTTTCCCAGATGATCCAATAAACAAAGATTGTTAGAATATCTTACCCCTTGTCTTATGTGTGATTCCTCACCTAATATTAATGATTTCCTAAAGTACCTCATCCATGGACCACACCCTTATACTATAATTGTTATATGTAGAAGTATAAATCCATAGATGAATAAACAAATATGTTATTTAGTATATATGAATTTTTTTTATGATTTTGAGTTGATGTATCACATGAATTTCAATTCTAAAAGAATATAGATACGTCGAAGGTTATCTTTATTAGTAATATCATTGTTTTATATTTTATATTGAATAAAACTATATTTATGAGAAATATATTTACACCAATGTATAACACCCATAATATCTGAATTTATTGAAGGATTTATCATAAGATTAAGAAAATAGCTATTTCTATTCCTAGTTGAGGACAAATTAATAAAAAAATATCTGGATCATAAAAAATATAATATGCATAACCTTTTTTTGATCCTTATTCAACAATATATAAACGAACCAATGATGATCACATGACTTAATGTCATTGATGTACATGGATTTACATCTTAACAAAATAAGAGGGATCCAGACCAATTATCTTTTCCTAAGGAAATGTCACCACTCTTAATGATCCTCAAAGAGTTCAAAAAAAAATGTTTATGGAAAAGTCTATTTATATTGATCTATATTGGGAATCAATTTCAACTGTCCACCTAATAAGGGGATGATTCCCCAGATTTCTTTTAATAATATATGACTAGAGTGAATCCCCTAACACAACATCCCAAACCTATGTTTCCTATAAACACCATGTACTATTATCAATACAAGGGATATTGAAACTACCCCTTCTTTAAATTACATTCCAATCTATGTCGTCATTCCTAATGATGAAGCCATTATTGGTCACAATCCCATATAATGTAATTTAGATACCTTTATATGTTGTTGAAAACCACATAGTGAGGACTAAACAAATATTAAATGTGTATAATACAATAAAAAAGTACAATATTATCCAAATAAATCATTACCTATAAGGATATAAAAGTTATTTTCCAATTCAGGACATTTTGAGAATATTTTTCATAATTTTCTTATACTATGAATTATAACTGCCACATTATATTAATGATCACCCAAATAGTTATATGGGAATCTTATTTATCCAATATGATTCAATTCTATATATGAATAGATCACTTAGAGGGAAACATGTTGTATATTAGGACACCACTATTTTTGGAATTAACACATTGGATTGATTAATTATGATAATCATAGATAATCTATTTGAAATTAATAGACGAATTGGTAATTCCAATGAAGGAGAAAATTTCAACCCCAAAAAATATATTGGAAATACTAGAAAATCAATTAATCCATTTCAATGGATGAATAAATCCATCCTTTAGACTCATATTGGGATTCATACTAAGGATTTTCTTGGATAGAATACAATGTCCTTGTAAGATTAGGTCACATTATCTAAAGACCCTTGAGTATTTAATGAAACTAATAACATTTCATGTAATATAAATGGAGAACAACATAGAGGACAAACACCTAATGACAAGATCACAATTCCACTATTTAAAAACACATTTTTAGAGACTATTGATCAAAAAATACTCGTCCATCCAATAATAGGTATTTTTCAGGAAAATATTAACCATCTCCTTCATTCCAATCACTATCTTATCAAGGTAAGCAATCATTTCCAATAAAACCCAAAATTGCTCCATTAATTCCCCTCCCATTAATAAAACAATGTTGTTTCTCGGAAACATTGATATGTAGATGGAGGGAAAAAATTATAAGGAATGGTGGAAAAACATTATATGATAAATTTTACATAATAATGGGAATACATTTCATAAAATGTGTTGGGAATATTGAGTTTATGAATAAGATCCAAAATGGTTGATTAAGTGACTCTTTGTTGGCATTTGAACAGTTTTAATTTAAAATCCATCTTTATCATCATCAATTCATGAATAATATTAAATTAAAACATTACACTTTTGGGAAAGTTATTTATAAATAAGGATTCTATATTAAGAATTGTCATTTTTTATATTTTTTTAATAAGTTAAAATATATTTTATACAATAATAAACACTAAAAATAGTAAAAAAATGTTTTCCAAGGTTGTGATAAAAATGTATTTAATGGGTGTTAAACTAAATTCATAATAGTTACATTTTCCATTAATGATTTATAAAATAATATTTATGGACATATTTCAACTATATAATATAGAATTATAAATAATAATCTTTTTGGGAAATTTATGTGTGACATTCTATTACTAACTAACATGTATTTATCTGTTCTCTTGTCATATACTTATTTATTCGGGTGAATGTTCGGACTCCCAATGTAAGATATAATTTTCTTAGGAAAATGAACTAAGGTTAGTAGATGTATATTTATTTGAATTAATTATATCTTTGTATAAATATTTTATTATATTTGTTGGGTTCTCCCCAAGATTCAAGAACACTAGAGTAGTTTTTATCCTTTATAGAGGAATATGGGTTTCCCTTCTCTTTTAGAGAAATGAATGTCATGTAAAGGTAATACAGAAGATGTATTAATCACTTTTAGAATTCATGAACTCGTAATGTTTGTGAGAAGTTTTAACACCTTGTAACAAATTTAGACTTCATATATTGGGTTCCAGTAACATGATGTGAACTAGTATAAGGTAAAATGACTACACATCGTGAATGTGCATAAAATTCTCTGTAACATTAAAATCAGTGATTTAATGGAAATGTGATATTTTTTTAGAATACATCTGTTTTATGAATTAAATGACATTAAAACAGGGTTTATGTATTGTAAATCTAACAAATATGGCATTTATGGATATATATAACTAATCTAACCTTCATTAACTTGCATCACTCCCCCATTATTATCAAGAGGCTCTCAGGGGAAATTTTGGAGACATATTGTTTGTTTGGATTATTAAATTATTGTATTGATCATTGTTTATGATGTAGTGGATTACTCCATGTGAGTAATCATTTCTGATTCTTCACTTCCATCGATCATGGTAGAACCATTGCATCATGTTTATAGATATGTTAATAGTTACTGTTGATTCTTCTTGCTTCCTTCTAGATCCCTCATGAGATCATCATCCCTAGGCTAGCACTTATGTTGGTTATAGTTCAACATGCATAATTATATGTGATGTTTCTTTCATCATCAATCCTATACCTATTATTATGTATGGGACATGATGTTGATGTGGGAATCATTTTTAGGGTTTCTCCTATCATCATTGTTATCTTCCTTGTTGATGTGTCTCGTTATGAGAATATGACACATATGGTTCGATGGAGGTGGTTCTATCCCTGTAATAAATTGGATGAAATTCAATCCATTAAATTTTATAAAATTTTCAATATTAATTAAATTCAATAATTTATTTATTGATTTGTGTGTGGAAACAACTTTTTTATAAATGACAGGGTTGACCATATTTTTGTAATGGAAAAGGGGTATATTCAAATAATTGTGAAATGGATTTATGAACTGATTTTCAAGGAATTAGTAGGATGAAATGGTATGGAAAGTAGTGCACATGTGAAGGCATGTGTACTTAGGTTGAATGATTATCATAGGGCCATCATCTATGTATTATTAGGGGTATCACTCATGGGGTGTTCCTTTGTTCCCTAGGATTATTGTTGTAGGAAATTGATACTAAAATTATTGGGCGATTCACTCATGGGGTGTTTTTATTTTCATTTCATATATGTTATATGGACATTATTGTGATATAGTCAATAATTGGGAAACAAGTAAAAAACATTTCTTGACTTGTAGTGATCCTTAGTGCGATGTTACATGTGCTTAAATATTTTATTAGATTTCCTATGATATATGATGCTATATTTAATCTACATTGATATATATATATATATATTGAATTTATAGTGTTTTCCCTAGTTTTATTTTGAAATGTGTAATGGGAAAATAAAATAATTTCCATTATTTTGATATAAAAACTCTTAAAATGTTTATCATTCATTGATTTAATTAACATTGAGAATGTTAATATTATTTTATATAGACTTGTTATGAATCAAATTGTGTTATCATACTGATCCTATTATCTCACACCCTATGAACCCTTTGGTGGTTCATAGAACATTTTATTAATTTAAATATATGGGAAAGAATGGTGTGGTAGTGAGGAGGAGTGGTTTTTGTTCGATTTGTCTGGGTAGCTGTTGGTGAGATGGTGGGTGTTTTCCCACACTATCCCATTAAGTATTTGGTATCTCTTTTTTTCTTCATTAAGTTAATAAAATTATAATTTTCTATGATTTTATTTTTTTGATTTGTATCATTTATATTTTCTTCTTTCATTCATGAAACAGAATTTTGTCTTCCACTTTTTTCATTGAGAGTTATATGTACCACATGTTTCTACATTTTGATGGAAGAAATCATTAAATATTGTTGTTGTTTAATGCCTGAGTACTAGTTTCATACATATGGGGATCCAAAATTCCATTCAAGTATGTGGAAATTTGGTTTGTGTACCATTTTGAGATGTTATCTGTGTTGATTTCACCATAGATTATTATCATAGTAGGTCTTTCCTCCAGATTCCTTGTCATGGAATATTTAGTAGACTTGAAATAAGATTATCAAGTCCTTTTAGGAATGTTATGATGAGACATCGTGTAACTCTTACCATTAACTGTCCTAATTTACAATGGTATGTTGGGATGTGTGTCTCATAATTTGATTTCTTGGTCATAATATCAGTTTTTCTTATAATTTTCTAGTTTGAACCGATATTATCATATTTCCTGATCATTGATTCTATTATTGTGTGTAGGGGTATCCCATCGAGATTTGGTCCATGGATTCCTCAAGAAGGAAATGTATATTATTCTAAATGGAATCCTCATCTAGATTTTAATATTTTCAATCCTGTCATGCTAGATGTTTTTTTGGTCGATGAAAAAATATTGGAAATTAGGGACGTATTAGTAGAGTCATATTGAAGACCAAGAGGAGAATGGGATCAGTCACATGGGTTTTTTCATTAAAAATCCACCATCAATTTTTGATACGAATAATACTCAAGAGGGGGAGGAATGTATGGATAAGATGAATCAGATCATTAACTTGCAAGATACACCTGAGAGACTATTGGTGCAGTATGTGGTGTTCATATTTCAAGGTCCAATTAAGAAGTGGTGGGATTCATTGGTAAAGGAGGATGAGAATGTATATTGGACTACAATGGTTTTAAAAAATCTTGTGTGGTATTAGGTTTATATTGATATTATAATGATGTTGATGTATCTTTAGTGCCACTATTTTCAATAGGGGTAACATTCTGTGTTGTCATACTCCAATTGGTTTTCAAGTATTGTTCATTTTCCCATTAGTTACTAATGAATGACCATCTGAAGGTTATAAGTGACTACATGGTTTCAGATTTCATATTTTATCATTGGTATTTGGGATGATCATTTTGGCCTCTACATAGATGTTATATAGAGTTATGCTGGATGAGATGAATATGGAATCCATGGTGGGTAATTCTGCCCCTTCATTCCGCCTAGTGTCTACTTTAGTGGAATTAAAGGGAAAAAGGAAGTGATTGCATAAACAAATGGGTTGGTGGTTCCTAGTGGAAGTCATCATCTACACCAATAATTACAAAGAGTAGATTTACTCTTACATTTTATAAGTGTGGAAAGGTTAGAAACATGAAAATTTCTTTTCGTGAACATGTGATGATGTATAAAAGATGTGGACTTTATGGACATCTGTAGTACTTTTGTCAACTATGTTTACTACTCAATATGGTTAGGTATATCTGGCTAATATGGATACTACAGTATAGTCATATGATTCAAATTCAATGGGCCTATATTAGTATGCCCTATGAATAAAACACCATCACATAATAGATGAGGTTCGATTTGTTGTAGAGGTGAGTCAATTGATATTAAGCGGTACCATATTTATTGAATCTTCAGTAGTAATTTCAATTACTGATACTGGTGGTTACTACACATTTATATCATGCCATTTTTCTATATTATAGAACATCCAACGGACTTCATGTCCTTTTAATGGAGTTATAGACACCTCTTTGAAAGATTAATGAGTTGGGGTTTCAGTGTCATTATTCAATGTCGATAACATATGTGAAGATAGTATAGGATTATTAAATTATCATTCTAGATTTATTCAATGTCATTATCATGATGGACTATCTTATTTCTCATCATTTTGAGTATTATTGTTATCATCAAAACATCTAATTTCTTATATCTAGTGGGAAATATTTACTATTTCAGGAATCATGAGATCTGATGTCATGTTGTGTAGGTACTTTCTATCCAGAGCTTATGATTTTGTAATTTTCTACAGTGATTGAGCCTGATGATTTATAATTTTTTTACCTTATAATTGATTTCAATATTTCATTTATTTTTTCACTGATGATTTCTCCATCATACCTTCATAGTTCTAGTAAGAGTTTATGATTGACCTGATTCCAAGTACAAAGAAGATTTTGATACCTTCTAATGATATGGAACCACTATCTCTAAAAGAGCTCATGATTGAGTGAAAACCTATTGAATAAGGGTGTACCTATTTTTTCTCCCAAGGAATACCTTATTCTCTTATCCAAGAATAGAAATGGTTCACTCCAATTATTTGTGGACTATATGATTAATAAAGTGGAAAATATTACTAACAAGTATCATTTTCCTCGTGTGGATGATTTGTACGATCATTTAAAGGTTAAAAAGTGTATTTTGAATATCGATCATTGTTTTGGTTATCATTAACTAAATTTTCTGGAGTATGATATACTAAATCTGTCGTTCATAATCATATACTGACATTACTAATAACTTGTGGTGTTTTTTATGTGACTAACACTTATTTAGGTTTTATTTCATTGATCAATCCGATATTCCATGAGTATCTTGTCAAATTTTTGGAAGTTTTCTTGGATTAAATTTTGGTGTATTCATGATTTGGGTATAGGAATGAGAACCATTTCTGGTTGGTTCTAGAAATCACGAGGAGTCCCCATTTATATGGAATGTAATACAAATTCAATTTTTGGATCTTGGAAGTGATGTTCTTGGGGATCATGATTTATGAACCTGGATTAATAGTTGATCCAGTGACATTGAATATTGTATTATCATTGGAAGAACCACATAATTTATTTATGATTTAGATAATCATTCCCCTGATGGATTATATCAATGACTCATCAATGATATCTCAATTTTGGTATCAACTTTGAATATTGTAACTAGGAATGTGTTGAAATTAATATGGGATGAATGGTGTTAGTATTATTTAAATGATTTATTTTTTTTACATTGGATCCTATTTTGATCTTACAAATATGTATTATAGGGTACATATATTTATGAGATGTTTATGGTGTTGGATTGGGTTATGTTCTTATGAATTTTTTTTTGAGGTGGATTACCGATGTCATCTACTTTTTCCCCAAGAGAAGAATTATCTGAGGAATTATTCAAACATTTACATTGTTATTAATGAGAATAAGTGTTGGTTCTTCTGTCTCTCAATCTATTATGAATACACAAATTTAAGATATATCATTTCTCAGAAATACTATATATTAGACATATGTTGTTTGTGTAATTCCAAAAATTATTTGAATTTTACATTATCTTCACCCCAGGAATGGTGAAGGTTGATTCGAATGCTCTAATTAGGAATGTAACGTCAGGGTATGTTCTAGAATAATTTTAAGAGTGGATCTTCATGGGAGTCTTTAATCAGTTGCATATTTATCACCACTTCCATCCCATGGAGCATTACCATATTAGAATTTGATTGTTCCCTTTTGAACAAACTATTAGGTAGCTAGTAGAAGTCAGAGTCGATCCCATAGGTAACACAAAACAACAACTAGACCAGTGAAAGTTGGTGAATTTTATACAAGAAGAGTGAAGGGAACATTTTACATATTGAATCCATTCGTAAAAACTAAATAAAAATAAAAGATGAACAAAAATAAGAAAAATGTGTCAAGGTTATATTTCTGATCAAGTTTTGTTTTAATAATCATTATTTAATATTGAGTTTGTTAATGAAAATTATTAACAACGAGGATTAAAATAAATCATTGTTTCTGGGTCCATCAATAATTGATTACATGATTTAAAGTTATTTCCTTGGTCTGGTAATTAATTATTTAAAACATGTTTAAGTTTCATACCCCATGAGAAAGCGGCAACAAGTTCATCCAATGGTCATCAATACCCAAATTACAACTCTTTTGGTATTCATCATTAGTGTCATTATTTGTATGTATGACATCAATTGTGAATAAATCATTAATTCTTGATGAAATTTAAAACCAATTTTCATAATAAAAAAATACTTGGTATTTCATTAAAAAATAGAACATGATCAATATTACAAACCCAACACATGGAATGTATCCTCTTATGACCATGGTCATGGTGTATGGATTGATTCAAAACTCAACCCCTACCATGGATATGAGAAGATATGAGGAAGAGATGAATTACACAAATATAGAAATGAAAATAGAATAGAAAATAATAGAATGGATCTTGGAGAGGTCCAAACGTAAGAGCAACAAAACCTCCTCCAGGGTAGCCAACATGAAAATAGTGGGACTTCCCTATTATTTATAGAAAAATAAACTACACCACATATACCCAAATGTATATGTTGTGTGTTTATGTCAATGTGCTTTGGCACACTTGTATTCTCCATTAATTATGTGGCCACACCCATTATTGAATTGACTATGTCAGCAGCCAGTTGGTCGGACAACTCAACGTGTACTGCCGCCACACATGGTGTGTAGTGTCAACTTCAGCCATCGATAGGTCTATAAGGTAGTGAACGATGTGTATAAATGAATTATTTGACTTGTATTCCATGTCTTACTACTTGGGAAAGTACTCTGTCCTACAGATCAGTGTTTGGGAATAGTACACTGTGTGTGTAAGAAGTGCACGTCATGTATATTGGAATTTTTTTTCTCTTAATTTTTAATTTGCGTCTTTGGCTAGTAAACACATAAAAATAATTAGGAACACCAAAATAAATCATTTTAGACATAAAACATGAGTTATTTTGTGAAAATAATGTTTCAATACTAAATAATATCTATGAAAAGGTATGCAAAAATTGAGCACATCAAACTCTCCCAAACATAGTCATTTGCTTTCCCTCAAGTAGAATCTCAACATCAAATCAATAGAATACATATTATAAAAAGGGAAACATTAAACTAATTATATCTGTAAATACTATATCAATAGTAGTGAATTTTGAAAGGAACAAAATAGATTTTAATTCCAACGATATTCAAATTATTCCTCATATATATTTCAATTAAAAATTTACATCCTCTTTTATACACGTTGTTTATCTTTTTCTAAATAAACATTCCACTTGATGATTTACCTCAACAAAAAGTTCCACAACCGTCACTCAAGATTGTATCATCAGATTTATTCTCAATCATAAGTATAATCACTCTATACAGAGGCTATCAGGTAATATCATTCTTTAATTTATAAAATTAAATAACAAAAATCATGAGGGCTTTCAGTAATGTTCAAATGATTCAGAGGCTAATGGTCAGTAGTAAATCATGTGAAAAATAATATCAGAGGATTGAAAAAGAGTCTAACTTCTTAGAAAATAATGCATGATATTCAATATAATTCTCACTGAAAAGGAATCCCCAACAAAACCTCTTAGAATATAATGATAAAATAACATTGACAATCTGGGTTCACAACCGTCAACAATGTTCAATGAATGAATTAGGTCCCTTACGTTTTTGAATTCTCGTTCTCTCTCTTTTATTCATAAAGGGTTCACTAAGAATACAATTAGTAGTTGTTTGTAACACTTCTTCCCCAAATAAACAAGATGCCTTGTAAGAACCCGGATCTTCATTTCTGGTACGCTTTTCCATTTTCTGGAGTTTTTAAGAAAAGTGGTGTTTCTGGAAAATTTTGAAGTACATGCCGTGTACTCTTCTCCGGCTTGAAGCTGTGTGTTGGCCGTGCCCGAGCCACACACACGGTGTGTAGGGGTGACGTGGAGGATGTTTTTGTCAGAGTACGAAAAAACCTAGTACATTCCATGTACTCTAAAAGTGTACGCCGTCTACTTTTATTTTTTTCACTAAACGCACCGGGGTGGCGCCTGACAGACAGAACACAACCCTTCTCCAGGTTCTTCATCCGAGAGCAACCCATACAACCGGATCTTCCCCGAGGCCTGGTTTCTCTGTCCGTTACCTGATTCGATCACGGTCGATTGCGTTGGAAGCACAGCGGTGAGTTCATCCTTCTCCTTGAGCCTTGTTTACCAATTCTTCCTCTTTATCAAGTTATCTAAGGTTGAACATTTTGTGCGTTTTCTCAGATCTATTACATTTAGAGGGAATTATCCATCGTGGTTCATGTATATCGATCTCCTAGGATTGAGGTAGGTGGTTTGTGCATTACCGTTCAAAGTATCTGAGTTATATGTGCCAATTTTCACCGATACCCGTGAACATGGTATTGCGTGTTTACCTTTTTCCCTTTTTATTTTCCATCCTTGGTTGTATGCTTATGTAGAGGTAATTTAGTCATGTTAGAGGATAATTTGTTGTGCTTGGATGTACTTGCCTTTTATTTTTTCTATTTATGACCTTTGGGTCTTGTTTGCCTTTGGCTGTTACACTGTTTCATGCCTTGTGGTTATAGGTTGAAGTGAAACTCATGACATGCTTATTGCCTTGTAGACTGTTTAGCTAAGTAGCTCTATAGGTGTACAATGGTTAGCCAAGTAGTTCTATCGGATTACTTTGGCCTTATATCATTATTATAAACTGGATGTCATAGGGCTGAGAGAACCTATTGCTATAAACTATAAGGGATAGACCGAGTGAACTTCCTAGAGAGTCATATATATTACAGACTACAGAGGGGATGGACCGAGTGAGATCCCAGAGAGTCTTAGATTTTATAGACTACAGGAGGGTTGACCGAGTGAGATTCCTCAGAGAGTCTTACCTTATTTGAATCTATTTGAGAACCTTCCCAGGCTAGAGGAGGAATTGACCGAGTGAGCTTCCTCAGAGAGTCTCTAGTATACCTAAGGCTATAGAAGGAATTGACCGAGATTGCTTCCTCAGAGAGTCTCTAGACCATGGGGATAAAAGGGTTAGGCTACGTGATCTTCCTCAAGAGTTTCCCTGACTACCCTAGACTATGAGGGGAATTGACTGAGTGAGCTTCCATAGAGAGTCTCATAAATGCGTATGACCAAGATAGAGGGGTTAGTATGAGCGCACTGCCCAGAGGGTTGTGGTACTTCATGGTTAGGACCAGAGGGAATGGTTGCGAGTACTTCCCAGAGGGTTTTCAGCTTATTATCTGTTTGTTTCCCTACTTTTGATTAGTTGTGGATTGATTGATGCTATGTATCATCCTGTTTTACTGCTAACTGTTTACTTCCTACTTCTTGTTGTTGTTGTTTAATGGTTATTGTACTTTTACCTTCCATATACTCACTGACTGTTGGGCACAGATCTTCGGGTGAATGCTTACTGGGAATTTTTCTCGCAACCTATTTGGGCCATGCTTTTAGGCCCAATCAGAATATGTTGTTGCAGGTGTAGACAATGGAAAGTTCCCTTCGACATTTGGAACTTGATTTCTTAGAGTAGGGGAGCATGGGAACATGCTTTGGCTTGCGATGCCGATGAGCCGTTAACTTTTCTTTTGTACTTGTTTTGGTATTGTAGTGTTTTTCCAGCATTGTGACTTGTTTGGCCACTTTCCTAGTTATGTATCATGCATCATTTTATATATATATATATATGTGCTCCAGTTTTTTGATTTAGTATTCCACTGTTTACATTGTTGGTTATTGCTGCATCCACTATTGAATGTTTATTATTCTTCCACTATGTACTCTGCCAATGAGGGCATAGTTTCTCCACTATCACACCCAAGGACCTCACTACTGGTCGTCCGCCTTTGGTATTTGATGAAATGCTCTTGAGGCCATGTGACCAACTAGGTACGAGATCCTGCTAGAGTCGAGGAGCTAAGGGGACTATCTGTACCCACCCTTCAGGTGGGATTTCCAGACCCAGTTGGTCACATGGCCTCAAGCGCATTTCCTCAGACGTCAGAGGCTGCCGACTAGAAGCGAGGGCCTTGGGTGTGATAATGGGGAAACTATACCCACAATGTCAGAGTACACAACAGAATAATAATAATCATGCAATAGCGTAAGAATTAATAACCAACAATGTACACAATGGAAGACTAAATAAAAAAACTGGAGCACATATGTATATATATGAAATGATGCATGATACATAACTAGTAAAGCATACAAACAAGTCAGAATGCTGGAAAAACACTACAGTACAAAAACAAGTACAAAAGAAAAGTAAACAGCTCCTCAGCATCGCAATCCAAAGTTTGGTCCCATGCTCCCCTACTCCAAGCAATCAAGTTCTAGAAGTCTAAGGGCGCTTTCCCTTGTATACACCTACAAAAAAATTGTCTACATGGGCCCAAAATCATGGCCCAAATAGGGTCTGAAATCAAATTACAATAGGCATTCACCTGAAGATATGTGCCTAATAGTCAGTGAGTATATATGGCAGGTAAAAGTACAATAAGTAGTAAACAGCAACAGTAGGTAGTAGACAATAAACAATAAGTATTAAAACAGGATGATACATAGCAGCAATCAATCAACAACCCATCAACAGCAATGTAACAAACAGTTAATAAGCCGGAAACCCTCTGGGAAGTACTCGCAGCCATTCCCTCTAGTCCTAACCAACAATTACCACAACCCTATGGGCAGTGCACTCAGCCTAACCCCTCTGGCTTGGTCATATGCATTTCTGAGACTCTCTGGGGAAGCTCACTTGGTCAATTCCCCTCATTGTCTAGGGTACTCAGGGACTCTCTTGAGAAGATCGCGCGGTCTGACCCTCTTAGCCTCAAGGTCTATAGACTCTCTGAGGAAGCTATCTCGGTCAATTCCTCCTATATCCTCAGTTATACCACAGAATCTCTGTGGAAGCTCACTCAGTCAATTCCTCCTCTAGCCTTGGAAGGTTATTAAAGAGATTCAAACAAGGTAAGACTCTCTGAGGAAGCTCACTCGGTCGACCCTCCTATACTATATAAAATCCAAGACTCTCTGGGAGCTCACTCGGTCCATCCCTTCTGTAGTCTGTAATATCTAAGACTCTCTAGGATGCTCACTCAGTCTATCCCTTATAGTCTATTGCACCAGGTTCTCTCAGCCACGTTCCAGTCGGTGCATAATATTGCTATAATGCCAAAGTACAGCTAGAGAGCTACTTGGAAAACGAGAGTACACCTACAGAGATACTTAGATAAACACTCTACAAGGAAACAAGTATGTCATTAGATTCACTTCAACCTATAATCACAAGGCATGAAATGGTGTAACAACCAAAGGGAAACAAGACCCAAAGGTCATAAGAAGAACGAAGCAAGGCATGTATATCCAAGAACAACAAATTATCCTCTAACATGACTAAATTACCTCTACACAAGCATACAAGAAAGGGAAGAAAACAACAAGGGAAAAGTAAAACAAGCAATACCCCGTTCATGGGTATCAATGAAAATTCGAACAAAAAAATCAGATACATTGAATGGTAAGGAACAAACCACCTTCCCCGATCCTAGGAGATCGATATACTTGAACCACGATGGATAATTCCCCATAAAACTTCATAGATATGAGAAAATGCACATAATGTTCAACCTTAGATAACATGAAAATGAGGAATAATTGGAAAACAAGGCTCAAGAAAAAGGAAGAACTCACTACTGTTCTTCCAATGCAATTGACCATGCTCAAATTAGGGAACGGATGGAGAAACGGGGGCTCGGGGAAGATCTGACTGTATGGGTCACACTCGGATGAAGAACCTGGAGAAGGGGTGTGTTCTTTTCATCAGGCATGACCCCAGTTCATTTAGTGAAAAAAGGAAATTACACGGCATGTAATTTTAGAGTTCATGACATGTACTAGGTTTTTCCGTACTCTGCCAAAAACGGCCTCCACGTCAACCCTACACACCGTGTGTGTGGCCCAGGCACGACCACCATATCGCTTCAAGCCGGAGAAGAGTACACGACGTGTACATCAAAATTTTCCAGAAACATTAATTTTCCAAAAAAATCCAAAAAAAGGAAAACTGTACTTGAAACGAAGTTCCGGATTCATAAAATCTTCCCCCCTTTACGAAATTCATCCCCGAATTTCCTTAGATGGGCGTAGAAGAAGGATCCTAGAATATCTGTGGACACTGTGATCGAACCTCCCTACACACCGTGTGTGTGGCCCAGGCACGACCACCACATCGCTTCAAGCCGGAGAAGAGTACACGACGTGTACATCAAAATTTTCCAGAAACATTAATTTTCCAAAAAAATCCAAAAAAAGGAAAACTGTACTTGAAACGAAGTTCCGAATTCATAAAATCTACCCCCCTTTACGAAATTCATCCCCGAATTTCCTTAGATGGGCGTAGAAGAAGGATCCTAGAATATCTGTGGACACTGTGATCGAACCTCAGCCTCCCTCTCCCAAGTCTCATCCTGTACTCACCCGTGCTGCCATAGCACTCGTACCAGATTAATAGACAGCCCATGGAGAACCTTCATACTATGATCGATAATTCGGATGGGATGCTCCTCCAACGACGCATCCGCTTCGAGCTCAACCTCCTTGGGATGAAAGACATGAGATGGGTCTGAAATGTAATGTCAGAGTTGAGAGACATGGAAGACGTCATGCATGTCCTGGTACCATTGAGGTAGCTACAACCAATAGGAAACCGGCCCATCTCTCTCCAAAACCTCAAATGGTCCGACGTACCGCGGTGAAATCTTACCCTGTCTCTGAATCCTCTTGTGTCCCAAGCTCGGTGCGACACGTAGGAAAACCTAATCCCCAACCCAGAAATCCAAATGCCGTCTCCACTGATCAGAATAAGAATTCTCTCTAGACTGTTCTATAGCCATCCTCTTCCGAATCAACTCTATTTGCTTCGAGGTCTCCTGAACAAGACGAGGTCCAAGAAAAGCTGCCTCTCCTGCCGCCAGCCAGTATAAGGTTGATCGGCGTGGCCTACCGTATAAAGCCTCGTATAGTGCCATCTGAATGGTCGCCAGAAAACTGTAGTTTTAGGAGAACTCCACAAGAGGTATATTCTTTTCCCACGTACCACCGAAGTTTAAAATTTATTCTCAAAGCATATCCTTATGCACCTGGATCGTGCGCTAGGACTGGCCAACAGTTTGGGGATGCTATGATGTACTCAAAATTACTTGTGTACTCAAATCCTTCTGGAATCCCTTCCAGAACCGAGAGGTGATGTGTTCATCTCTTTCTGAAACAATGGAGTGTGGAACTCCATGTAGACGTACAGTCTCTCGGATGTACAGTCATCCCAAATCATCAACAGTGAAGGTCTCCTTGATCAGTAAGATGAGTGAAACCTTCATAAGCCTGTCAACGACAACCCAAATAGCATAACTTCCCCGAGGTGACCTCGGCAACCCGGTCACGAAGTCCATCATGAAATACTTCCACTTCCACTCCGGAATGGGTAACTTCTGTAAAAGATCTTCTGGTCACTAATGCTCTGCCTTCAACTAATGACAAGTAGAACACCTCATGACAAAACCTGCCACATCTCTCTTCATACCTGACCACCAATAATGGCGATAAAGATCCTAGTACATCTTGGTGATTCCATGATGAACTGCCCAAACTGAGGAATGGAAATCCCTCATCATATCCTCGCGTATGTCTGCTGGCACCCATACGCATCCACGGAAACGAATGATCTCATCCTTTCCCACAGTCCATCCAGGAAGAGGGTCCCCACCTGACACACTATCTCGCAGGACTAAGGCCTCTGAATCTGATAGCTACCTCATTCATAACCAATCAAGAAGTGAAGAGGTAACAACCAAAAAAGATAGGACAGTCTTTCCCTACCTATTGTGCACCACTAGATGCATCTCAGAGAACAAATCCATAAGCTTCCACTCACTGCTGGCCTTCTGAACTGCCTGAATCTGGGTTCTTCTGCTCAACGCATCTTCCACTGCATTTCCCTTTCCTGGCGTATAGGTGATCTCAAAGTCAAAGAAATAAAGGTACACGACCCGCATGCATTGTCTTAGATTCATATAACTTTGTGTGAAGATATAATTGAGACTCTTGTGGTCAGTGGACACTAGAAAGTGCTCTCCAATAGTGTAAAGCATGAACAACTGCTGCCTACTCCAGAATGTACGTAGGATAATTAATCTCGTGTGGCCTCAACTACTGAGACCCATATGCAACGACTCCATCTCCCTACATGAGTGAAACTCCCAGCCCGATACCTGAAGCATCACAGTAAACTGTGTAGCCCTTTCCCATCTCTGGAAAGACTAGTATCGGTGCTGACGTCAACCTCCCTTTTAGCTCTTGAAAGGATAACTCAAAAAAATCCGACCATAAAAACACCACCCCCTTCTTGGTCTGACCGGTCAACGGCACTTATAGGCATTAGATGTCCTGAATTAAGCGTTTGTAGTATCCGACCAGCCCTAAGAAACTCTGCACCACAAATAAGTTCTTCAGCTACTCCTAGGAAACTACAGCTCTAACTTTATCTAGGTCCACTGACACTCCTGTCTCCGAGATAACATGACCCAGGAAGTGAATCCGATCCATCCAAAAGTGGAACTTTGAGTGTTTATCATACAGCCGATGCTCTCTCAGTGTACTCAGAATGATCTCAAGATGTGTGGAATGGTCGTGTCGAGTGTGAGAGTACACCAAGATATCATCCATAAAGACCACGACGAAGGAGTCCAAGTACATATGGAACACTTGGTTCATCAGCGCCATGAAGACTGCTGGCGTGTTTTTGAGACCGAACGGAATGACTGTATATTCGTAAAGACCATAACTTCTCTTGAAAGATGTCAGAGGTATATATGATGGTATAATGTGCAACTGAAGAGAACCAGACCTCAAGTCGACCTTCGAGAACACCCGGGCTCCTTGAAGCTGATCAAAGAGGTCATCGATCCTTGGAAAGGGATATCGGTTCTTGACCGTTAACTCGTTGAGATTCCAATAATCCACACAAAGCAAAAGGGTACTGTCTTCCTTATTCGCAAACAGGACATGAAAACCCCAAGGAGAAGTACAGGGTCGGATGACACCCTTCGTCTGCAACTCCACCAACTGCTTCTTGAGCTCCTACAACTCATGTGTACCCATTCGATAAGGATTAATGGACACCGGTGCCGCTCCTAGCACGAGGTCAATCGAGAATTCTACATCACGCTCCGGAGGTAAACCTGAAATGTTTTCTGGAAATACATCCCTGAAACGATCCACCACGGGAAGAAAGTCTAACTGTGAAGTCCCCTTTCCTCCAGATAAAGACTACAAATCTGGGCTATAACTTCCCCTAGACCATGGTGCTCTGGTCTATCTCTACCTTCCTAGACATCCCACTTGCCTCTATGAAGGAAGGATATGCCCTCTGGTGATATGAAACTCACCCTGTAGCGATAGCAATCGATGACTGCCTGGAAGGGAACCAACCAGTCCATCCCGAGAATGACTTCATAGACCGTCATATCTAATACATAGAGGTCCCATAAAAATATATACCCCATAACCTTGAGAGGGAACTCTCTGCACTAATGTACGCTAGAATTCCTCATTCCCAACGGTGTTTCAAGAGTAAACAAGTTGGAAGATGAAAAGATACAGAGCCCAAGGCTCTCCACAACCACAACAAAGATAAAGCAATGGGAAGAACCAGTATTGAAAAGAACTGAAGATAAAACTGAGGCCAGTAAGATCGTACCTCGAACTGTAGACAGGCTGGGATCTTGCTCTTGATAGGTCTGCTCCATGGCGAAAAACTGGCCTACACCACAGCCCTGCGCCCCTGGATGACCACTCTGAGCTAATCCACACTATTGTTGCTGATGACCTGCTGACTGGACACCAAAGCCATGACCTCCACCTCGGCCTGAAAAGCCGGAAGAACTCTATTTCCCTGACTGGTGGGAAACTGGTGAAGCATCTACAGAATGCAGGGTCATAGAAGAACCCCTAACACCAGCTGAAGGTGAGCAGATGTGACAAAAATGCTGGAGATGGCCCATCATGTCGCAAGACCGGCACTCGATCTGATCCCTCTGGAACTGAGGCCTAGTATTCCCACTCCTACCGCACTCGTAGCATACAACCTGGCTGCCCGGAGATGCATCCCGTGAACCTCAATCTCCTCGAGAAGACTCTCTGCGATGCTTCTTACATTCCGTAGGAGGAATACCAGCTCTGGATACCGAACCTCCCTGGCTCACTGCTCAAGAATCTCTCAGATTGCGCTCAGTGATCAGCGCATGGTTGACGATGGAGGATATCGAAGTAAACTGGAAGATATTCACCCGGGAACAGATATCCTTCCTGAGACTGTCCTCGAACTTCCTAGAAAGGAACAACTCATCTCATACTGAGATCGGTGTGAAATGCTTCAGCTTAGTGATGCGAGACGAGTAATCTATAACAGAGAGAGTACCCTGCTGCAGACTCATAAAATTTCAGGCTTGATCGGCCCTCAGGATCTCAGGATAGAAGTAGTCATATAAAGTGCGTCGAAACTCATCCCAAGACATATACAGCTGATGCCCTGACCGTGATATCACCTCCCCCAACCTCTTGGAGGTGTCCCGAACCATATAAGTATCCAAATTTACCCTTTTCTCCGGAGGGATCTCTAGGTGCTCAAATATGGTCAGTGTGGCCTCTATCCATGACTTTGAAGCCTGAGGTCCTCTATCCCCTAAAAATTTAGGAGGATGTTGCTGCTGGAAAACCCGTGTGAACTCAACCATCGATGTGGCAGGATGCGGCACTCCCAGGAAGGTCTGCATCATCCTCAAAAATCCCTCCCTAAAATTCGCCTCAGCGCCTACAACGGGTATAAATGTTAGTGCCAAGGCTGGAACTACAAGATGATCTTTCGGAGGTCCCAAGTCTGCCATATCCAGTGTCTGGTCACCATCTGGAAACTAAAGCATGACAAGAGGATGTCTCGGAGGCATCGCTCTGAAAGATCAAAAAGTATACCTTAGATCAGAATCAAGGACAGAGAACACAAGAGTAAAAAATGGGAGTAGGGGGATGAAACTATCATGTTTTACAAAACATGACTAAACAGCGTGTATAAAAACTACACGGTGTGTCTACTTAAGCCATTATCATGGGCGTGTAGCCCTGCCTGACAGGTCGGGTAACACCTCAAACTACACGACATGTTGACCCGAAACACGACGTGTACTTGAAAACTATTCCCCTGCCCGAGTCTCCTTGCATGGCTAAATCACACAGTTCAAATTAACCTCAAACTACATGGCCTGTTCCGTAGGGACACGACGTGTACTAGACACTGACTCAGCGGCCCATGTTGTTAGTTACACGACTGTCTACATGGCTGGCCCTTACACTACGTGTTCCAAAAAAGCACGCCATTTATAGTAGAAGGTGAAACCGTCCCGTGTTGTTCGTAACACTGCAAGGTACCTAGTAAAGACTACACGGTGTGTTCTAAAAGCAACACGGCGTGTCTAAGATAAGGTCACGCTGATCCGTGTTGTTCGTGACATGGTCGAATACATGGACAAAACTACACGGCATGTTCTTTTACAAAACAACATGTTCTACTCGAGCGTCCCCGAACAATGATGTTAGTGACACGGATGGTTATGAGGCTATACACAACACGGGGCGTACATACCGTACAAGGCATGTTCATGTATTTATTTTTGTAACACTGTGTCCCTGGACACACAGTAAGTAACATGGCCTAAAAACTACACATCATGTAACCAGAAAGTACACGCCGTGTATTCTGGGTTTTCTTGGGCAGTAGCTCAGAAAAGTCCCAGAAGCCCAGAAACATGGAAAACAATGAAAAGTGGAGCCAAATTCCAATCTGTGAGGGCCCATACTCCCTACAAATCAAATCTTGGCATCCCCTACAGTCATGTACATGAGAAAAAAGGATCATGATCAACCAATTTCTGATTCAACAGGGCCAATAACACCACAAGAATCAAAATTTGGCACTCATTTAAACAAATTACAATAAAAAAAATCCTCTAACAAGGAAGTAGAGATTCTACAAAGAATCTATCACAACAGCATGCATAATCTACACAACGTCTATCACAACAGCATGAAATTGCTAATGCACCCTAAATGGCATGGAAAGAATGTATGGCATGTGATATCTACAAGTGCCTATATGATGCATGAGATGGTATACACTCTTCTCATCGTGTTGTGACAGAAATAGAACCGTAATATCAAAACAATAACAGTACAAGCATGTGAATCGCTCAAGGTGAAATCGTTTCTACCATAAAATCTCAAAACCAGAAAACAACAATAATCGAGGTTGTATGGCCTTTCCCTGTACACGGGTTAGCTACTCCCATGCACAGATCATTACCAAGTACCAAATCCATCATATCCTTGGATGAAGTCTCCAAATAGTAATGCAAGAGAAAATAAACTCTTTGATACCACTTTGTAACGTCCCTATTCTGGAAGCCACCCAGAGTCGCCCCTTACCCGGTTGGTCACATGGCCTCAAATGAATTTCCCCAAACCCCAGAGGCTGCCGACTAGTAGTGAGGGCCTCTGGGTGGCTTCTGGAACTGGGATGTTACATGTGCACTCCGCCAAACATAATTTCAAGATATCTCACTACAAAGTACCATGAATTACAAACCCTATCTTTGAAATCTCAAATGATTTATCATGAAAAATTATGAATTAATTTGGGAAAGAAGGGAAAATAGGCTCGTAATTTAGCTTCATAAAAATAAAATTCCTGGTTCCTAATGGGTTTACAATGAACAAATGTAGGTTTTGCATCAATGTCTAAGGGGCTGAAAAATAATCAAAAGACTCAATATTTTTAATCATATTCAAAAATCTTCATGTTTAGAAGAGAAAAGCTAGAATATTTTAGAAGTTATCCATATCCCAATAATCTTATAATAAATAATTTGTCAAAAATTCATAGAATACCGCTCGGGAATGAGAAAAGAAAAGGGTCCAATCATGTCATGACATGAATATAAATGTTTATTCTAGTTAATGTAAATGTCCAAGAAATTAAATCCAAAATGAAACTACCTCAACAATCATTTTTAAGAATACATTAAAATTTGAAATTATCATGTAACTTTTAAAATTCAATTTTATTTCTATATTATTTTTAATTATAATCAATCAAATAAATTCCAATGTTTAAAATATTTCATCTATTAATGATGTCTCCTTGATGAGTTCAAGGGAAAAAACCGGTGTAGTAGATACAAAATCCCCCACACATGAGAGGGCACATGGTCCCCCTGAAGTTCCACACAAAGGTGGAGAAATGAATGTGGGGACATAGAAGTGAGTCATAAGGAGGGTAATTAATGAAATAAGTAATTTTAAAAAGAAAAAGGAAAGGATCTCTAAAAATAATACTCCCCCAGTGGCGAGTCAAAAATAATTGGATGTAGTTGAAAATAATGTTACAAGTCACTCTGTAGTACCTGTGACTGTCGTGGAAAAAGAAAACACTTATTGAGTCTCCTCAAAATATACAACATCGGCTACAGGAAAATTCAACAATAGAGGATCAGCTATAGCAGTGGATGCCGAAGGCTCGTGATCCACACCTTGATGGGTAGGATTGGGGGGAAATCCATTGGAGGAGTCATGCTAGTGGAATATGGACTGATAGTGGAGACGAGAATAAAATCTGGGGCCAGAGCTGCCAGCAGTGACAATGTGGCAGAAGGCTATAGAGAAGATAGAGGTGCAGGTGCTTGGGGTATTGATAATCCCAGATGCTGATTAATGAGGACAATCATATACTCAATATACATATGGGACTTGAGAAGTGTACTCTACTAACACTCAAGAACCTCTAGGTGGTGGTCGACCGTGGCTCGGTCCGCCGAGGGTGCGGTTGGAGGTGGGTATGTGGATGGTAAAGGAGAAGAGGGAAGGGAAGAGAAAGTGGAGACAGGTGGTGAAGGGACATCTATTGGTGGATGGGGGGTCAGATCTGCATCTCCAACATTGGTGGGAGGATCATCTATCACCCTATCCAAAGCCTGGACATCCTACATAAGCACCAAGAACTCTCCTTGATTCTCAACCATCCTCATGCATATACGAATTAGGATGTCCATATGCAGAGGAGAACCCAAGTGGATGTGAGGGACATATGGTGCAATAACTCCCAAATAGTGTTCCAATCTAGTGGCATAAAACCCATCATTTCAGATACTCAGATGGCCATGGTCCATAGAATGGAAACTAAAAGCAGAAAGATCTGGGAGGTCTGGGTAATCGTGCCAGACAATATATGTAAGAAGCTCCATGTCGCTCTCTGGAAGAACACACATATCCTTTTGCTGAGAAAAAAGAATAGTGTCAAAGAACTAGTGAAGGAAATTAAGGGGAGGGGAAGTGATGAGAATTCTCCTCTACGATGTGTGGGTGTTCATATTGTAAGTCCCAAAAATCTCCTGCCATATAGCGATGTGGTCAGAGTGGTTAGGGTGGGTAAGGGTAGTGGCATGAGGTGGGGTGGTAGGATGAGGGTAGAAACCACACCCTTGCCTAAAATCATCCTTGGTCAGTGATAAATGGATGCATCCTGAATGAAGGAGAACCGCATTAGTAGTTTCTGTGGGAGCCTGGTAGTAGGCAGACCCATCACACTCGAAGCTGGCCATGAACTCCAAAAAAATCTCGGTAATTATGAGTTCTAACATGATGTGTGTACATTATATGAGTATGGCCTAAAAGTTCAACAATATCATCCCAGATGCCATGGTTATGGGTAATTCTGATGTCCAGATAGCAGGCTATAAACTGGATATTCCTCCTATAAAATCACCGCAAGTAGTTCGCAAGAGGAATCAACTCAAAAAACATCTGACATGGATGTGACTGAGGGTAGATAAATAGTTGGACAGGATGAGGTGGATCCTCTAGTTATATGGTAGAAGGTCTATAATTGGTGGTGGATGGTGAAACTACTGATGAAGGATCTATCCAAGAGGTCGGGCCGATAGTAGATGTAAAAATGGCACAGTAGGGCCCTCTGAAGTAGTGGACGGCTCCGAAGGTACGGTGTTGGAAGAAGGATCTATGAAAAAGGAGCTCTCTGTAATAGGGGGTGATGCATATGCTACCGATAGAGAATCAATGGTGGATGGAAAAGGCTCCACAAGAATTTATGGATTGGTAGATGTCGCGGTTGGAGGTACCATCATAAGAGGATGTAAAGAGACCAATTCTTGTGGATGGCATGCTGGATGTCTATGGAAGGCCACTCGGAATATCGAAAATGAATCCAATAGTGAGGTGGTCACATGCCCTTAGTAGCAGATGTGGTCTGTTCCCACTCACATGATCTCTCTCGACCATACCAGGAATAGGTGTGAAGAAAAAAAATAATTGGAAGAGAAAAACAAAGGAGAAAAGAGAGAAAAGTGAAAATGAAATATACACAGTGTGTTGATCAAAGATGCCCAGCGGGTATTCTGAATATGTGGTCAACCGGTGTATCCTCGATTAACATTCCAATAGGGAATGTATTCGAGTAAAAACAAGTACATGGTGTTTATTAATCTTCACATTCCATGTTTCTGAACATTAGATGGTGGTCGTGTAAGGGACCAAACATTTCCTAGCTTGTGATGGGAAATAAAGACCACTACATGTCGTGTGAACGGAGTACATTCCATGTTTTTAAACGTATATTTGAAAGGCATGTACTCTTTCCATAAGGATTCCTCTGAAATGATGGAGGATACGGTGTGTACCAAATATACTCTCCGTGTGTGTGAACACGGGAAGGGTTCGGGTGCCCCAGGACATGGTTTAGGCCAGATGGGGTAGGGGGCATGGGGCATGGAGTGTACCTAATGTACAAGCCCTATATATTTCATTGGTGAAAAACATGTCACATGTGTCCGTGTACAATATGTACACATTCTGTGTTATTCACACATAATGTGTACTATATGAGAGGTTTGAATGGTCACCTAAAGAAAAAATAACCCTAAACGCAGGTATAACATTTAAATAGATAGAGACGAATGTCGTACCTAGGATGATGAATGAAATGTGGAAGAAATATTGGGCAAAAACACTATAAATCATGGGATTGGTGGTGGGGGAGGTGGAAAGAGTATGGGAGAAAAAAAGAGAGGTGGGGTGGTTGTGTGACATGGGTTAAAGCCATCTAGGGTCTTGGACTTTATAGCATTGTTACAGGGTGTTTCATAAAGTGTACACGCCATGTATGTGTGTTTTCATTGTAAAAACGATATAATATAATTACTATAGTAAACTGTATAATAATTAATATTAATTATTAATATATATATATTTATATTTATATTATTAACAAAAAAATATGTACACATAGTGTATCAATGGATGACACACTGTTTGTTCTAAAATTTGAAAATGAGAACAAGAACCTTTGGTTAGGTGCTTGGGGCACGATTCAAATCAGTGATCGATTGTTCTGAATGTAAGACATCAACCACTGGAGAGGAGGATGTAGTGATTCATCTTTTTAGTGACATTTAATATTTAAGGTATAGTTATAGTTCAACACAAGACGAAGAAAATGCAAGACATGTGATTATAATTTGAATAAACGGGATGGAGCATGGGAGATTATCCGAGTTTGAACCCCATGCCTTTTAAAATGTAGGACCGAGACTCCGCTAATCTGCCTACTCCTCCCTCATGTATTCTTTTATTAAGAAAATCTTTTAAACGGTTGATTAAAACATGGATAAAATTATTTATATCGAAATTCACACCATGTGATTTTATTAATATGAAAAATGATGGAAGTAGGTTGGTTTTCAGGACTCGAACCCATGTCCGTTGGATCTGTGGGTCACAACCATGCCAGCTGATCCATTCTGATTATTGTTTTTACTTTAATTTGAAATATTTTATTTATTGTGAATTAAAAACAATACACGCTGTTTATTTAAACACAGGTCAAAAAGAATGATCAATGTACTGAAAGTGGTCATGGGGCGATTCGAATTGGGAATGACTCAGATACATTCAAATGTATTTATCCAATGGCACATGCCTCATCCCTCATTATAAACATTACTAAATTTTCTTTATACAAATAATTTTATTAAAATACACTCTAAAAAAGTACACACTATGTGAAGTGAATACACATTGTGTACTATCCTTTTGTTCATTATTTTATCTATGGATAGAGTATAAGAGGGTACATGGTGTGTAGAGTGAACATACACGTTGTTTGTTAATTAAAAAAAGAAAAAGAAGAAGAGGAAGAAAGGAATATTGGGGTGAATCCCATGAAATTCCTTTGTTTTAGGTATTTGGATCATCCTATGTTTGGATTACATACCCGTAATCTAAAGGTGGATTAATATTGTGTTCATTAATTAAATTTTTTAACATGGGGATTCAAATAAATCATTGTTTTTTATTCCAAAATAAATTGATTAAATGATTTAAAGTTAATTTCTTGGTCCAGTAAATAATTATTTAAAACATTTTTAAGTTCCATAAACCAACAACAAGTTACAACAAGATCATATAATTGGAATGTATTCACTCATTAAAACTCCTTCAGTATTTTCCATTTGTGTTGTTCTGGGTATGATATGACACCAATGGTTAATAAAGTATTAATTCCTAATGAAATTGTAAATAAATTTTCATAATGAAAAAAATAGATGCGATTTTAGATAAAAATATAACATTATCATTAATAAAACCCCATTACAGGGAATTCAGCCTTGTATGATGAATGTCATAGTGTGAAGATTGAGTCGAAGCTCAACCCCAACAATGGATATGAGAGAATATGGGGAAGGGAATAATTACACTACTAACGATATGAAAACAGAGTTGAAAATAGCAGAATGGATATGGGTGATGTTCGAATGAAAAAGTGACAACACCTCCCCTGGTAATCCAACATGAAATCGATGGGACAACCCTTTTATTGATAGAATATTAAACTACACTATGTGTACCCATAAGTACACATCGTTTGTTTATGTCAACACAAATTCGATCACTTGTATTTTTTGGTAGGTATGTGGCCACTCCTGCCCTTGATAAGACTGTATTGGAGGTCAGTTGGTGGGATGAAAAAATTTGTATTGCCACCACATATGGCTTGTAGTGTCAACATCTTCCACCAACAGCATCCTGAAGGAAGAACACAACATATAGAAATTAAATAAACTATGTGTATTCTCTAGGAAAATACATGGTTGTGTACATAGTACTACCAATCCATGTCGGGGAAATAGGACACGAAATGTGTATGAAGTACATACCATATATATTTGAATTTTTGTTCTATTTTTTTTCCAGATTTGTGTATTTGGCCAGGAAACACCAAAAAATCACCAATAAAACCAAAATAAATCATTTTCCCCAAAAAAATGTTATTTGGTGAAAAACAATTTATTACTAAATAATATGTTTGAAATGGTATAAAAAAACCCATCACATCAAATCTGAATACATAGGATTATGGTTCACGTATTTTTCGGACTAGCGATAAGTTATAGTTATCTATCTATGACTCAGTTTTTTAGAATCAATAAAATAATGATGATTTTATTTTACTTTGAGAAATCTGTATGTTTGGGATAAAATTTTTGGTTGGTATCTCAATTAAAATAGTAAACTTCCTTTTGGGGATCCTATTTTTCTACAACATCAATGAAAAGAATAGTTTTTTTTCATTATCATTGATTATTGTGGGTTGTTCAACTGAATACTATGAAGATGTATTATGATATTAGAGAGTTATTTTGGTGGATGGATTTAAAGAATGAAATTTTATATTATGTGTTCCACTATTACACCTAACAAATATATAATGTTACAATATCTAAAACCATCATGTTTTTTCAATCAACTTATTGTGCTTGTTTGTTAATGGGATGAGGTGTCTATATACATTTTTCATTGATTAACAAAGACTACATGAGTAAGGAATACTATATTTGTGTCTCTTGATCAGTTTAATATGTTATCACATTTTACTATGATTTGGGACAAAACAATATTTGAATATTAGTGTAATATGTATGTGTAAGAGATCATGAGTTCACATGGGTGTCCTTTTACCATTAATTAAGTAAGGTATCAGAGGAATACATTGAGGTTCTGATGGAGTCTTCAAGAGGAAATGTTTACTAAGGACATGTCTTATATAAGTTATCATTCATAGATAGACCACCCGACAAAGCATGCTATCCAAATACTAGATGATATTCTCCTTCCATGTGTCTTAGATTATACTATATATAGGGATAACATTTTTAGATTGGTTGAGTTTGATTATAATATAAAATATCATTCATTGATCAATATGTATCATTTTCATTTATTTTATGGTAACATGTGCACACCCCTTTTTTCGGCAGAGGTGGATGATACCACTTTTTTGGGACCAAGTCTTGTTCTGGGGTAGTCAATGAGTATTCATGATATATTTTAATATTTGTTATCATATAAAAGTCAACAGAAATCATATAAATATCATCGAAATTATCATACATAGTCTCTTAATGGTGCCCTCTTTTATCAAATGTTCATAATTGGCTGGTTCACCACTAACATGGAAAACATTGAATATTTGATATGATATTTTTTTACTATTGAGGTAAATGAATGAAAGGGGATGTTTTCTTGTAAATTTCTATTTCTGGTCTAGTTCCTAGGAATTCAAGAAGGTTTCCAAATATTTCATATTAGGAAATACCATCCTGATCCCCTTCACGTTCTGTTGAGAATATATTGAGTTAGTGCGGAAAGATTCTATTGTGGATTGAAAAGTGCAGATCAATGAAGCTGAGGAGAAATTCTTGTGTGGGAATTTGATTCTGTTGGTTATACTTTTATATTTAAATGGATTATAATATCACAATTATTTGGAGTTTGAGTTATTGTGAGGTAGAATGGAAATCTTCTCTTTTCGAGACATCATTATTTCACACCATATCCATGGGATGGAAAGTATTATAGTTGGTAGTTTATAAAATAATATTAGCCACATTCAATAATATATCTTATCTATTTTCATTTACCACTTAATTGGGTTGCATGTCGAGACACCTGAAAATGGAGATCATTATCTAGGGGAAATTACCTATTGTTTGGGGAAGTATATTTATTAAAATTAATGTAGTTATAGAATAAATTTTTTGAAGTCATGTTTGGGTTCTCACTGTGTTTAGAGAACAACATAACTATTTTGTGTCTTCTTAATTGAATATGGGATTTTTTCTATCAGGATGATAAAAACACGTTTTGTAAAGGGATAAAAAATATTATATTTGACACCTATAAAAGCCATGAACAAGTATAACTCTTGATATGTATGCATGCTTTGTAATGTATTTACATGGAGTGTAATTGGTTACAGGTAAATGTCATGATCTTGTACAAGGCATATATATTACACACTATGAATATTCATTACAAACTGTGTAATATTAGATTCATCCATTCAATCAAATATTATTCACTTATCATATTTCTATAGTTTTATGGGCTACACAATGGTAGATGTGATTTCATGCCTTCTAAATATCATGAATTGAGATTTAATGGCACCACAAAGATGATCTATCTTTTATTCACTTGAATCACTCTCCCTATATGACCTAGAGTCTCCAAAGGAAAATTTTGGTGAAATTTGTTCCTTCTAGATTTTTTGTTTCAATGATTTATTGTTATTGTAGGTGAAGTGGCATTATTTGGGTGAGTAATAATATATTTTTCTTCATAGTATTTTATTATATTGGAGTCCTTACACTATGCTTATAGGTCCATTGTTTTTTCATATTGATTCCACTTGTTTCCTTATAGGCCATTCTTGAGAACAAAATCTAGAAGCTAACCTCTATGTTGATTGTGGTGAGACATGAAATATTCTTTTAGGTATCTATTTAATCCTATATCTAACATCCAATCTTTTATAAGGGATTTGACACTAATTTGATAATTGGTTATAGGTCCTTTTTGTCATATATGTGTTCCTACATGTTTTGTATACTTTTAGGGGTGTGTGGGACCCCAGTTTTGAGGTATGTAGTTACTACTTCAGTATATATTGGATGAAATAAATTACTCTATATTTTACGAATTATTTTATATAAAATAAATATCATGGTGGATTAATTGATTTTGGATTGTGGAAATTCTTTTTTATAAAAATACTAGCCTTCCCTTGTTTTGTTAATGAAATAAATTATGAAATGGTTTTCTAATTTTTATAATCATGATTTTAATGAGATGATTTAGAAAATAAATCACATAAGAAGAAATGATTACGTAGGTGGAATTTTTATCTTATGGCCATCTTCCATGTATTATCTTGTCTGTTACTAATGTGGTGTCCCTATATTATAGTGACTGACTGTTCTACAGAATTAATATTGGAATTTTAAGGTAAATCACTCTACAGAACTGATAATGGAATTGTCTAGGGATTCACTCATGGGGTGTTTCTCTTCTCCTTAGGCATATTTTTATGTAAATTAATGAGAACTAGATGTTGTTTTTAGTACGAGTAGTCTACTAGACTATCATATACTGATCCTGTGAATGATTTAACTTATCATCCAAAATTTAATTTGATTTGATAAGACATGTGATATTTGTTTATACATACACTGATAAATATGTATTTATATAAATATATGATAAGTTATATCAAACTGTATTACCATGGATTAATTGTAAATTTGAATATTGAGAAATTAATTTTATTCCCATTCTTTTGAATTAGAAACTTTTAAACTTCTTCTCAAAATTAATTTCATTAATGTAGAGCATTTTCAGAATATTTTTTAGATAACTGTTATTGAACAATAGGGTGGGATCCTACAATCCTATTATCTAAAACCTTGTAAACCTACTAGGAGATGCAATGAAATTTTTATGAATTCGGATGTAAGGTATGTAAAGCACTACAATGAATCACTATGGTTTCTGTCAGCTACGTTTGGGTAGCTGGTGGTGAGATAGTGGGTGATTTACCCAACTATTAATATAGTAGTCAATTTCTTATTTATTTTGTAATTGATGATTATATATGTACATTGGGAGGTTTTTAATACATTTAGATTCATCATTTCGTCAATATCCTTTCAGTTAGGGAATATATTTGTCTCTTATATTATTTTACTCTCTTATGTTTATGTATGCCATGTAGTTTCTTTAGGTTGTTAAATATTAAAACCACTAGTTGTTGAATGATTCTTTGATGCTAGTTTCCAGTAAATATGGATCAGGTATGCTGTTAATATATGTGTACTTTATATTATCGATTTCAGATATCCAATATTCTCTATCATTGATGGCATGTGAGACCTAGAATATAATCTTATTCACATTGTGTCTCGATGTCGATAGATTATAGTCCCTTGAGATCAATAGGCGGTCACCAAGATGAGTTTTTTGTGAAATATTTTATAGGGATAGACCTAATTTGGAAAAACATTATTCTGATAGGATATGTAGTAGGATGGTAAGACATTCATCATAAATTCCCATACTAGTTCATCACTACATTAAATAACACTATAAATTTTATCCCTCAAAATAGTAGAGAACAAAAAAATGGAGGGTTTTAGACTTCATCGCCAAATGGAAAATTTTATCCTATTCACTCAGCATCCATTCCTATAAGAGACACGTCAAAATCTCTATACCAAAAATATTTAGGATTATAGGTAAAAAACATTGATCTTGATGAAGTATATAGGAGAATTCTATGAGTTTGAAAATATAGAACACTGAATATAGAATTCCATCCAGTGAATCCAAACTATATCTCATCCCATACCAATGAAATAATGGAAAATACCTATTAAGGAAGTGAAAACTACTATAATCTAAAAATATATAGTTGTTCCCACTTTATAACCTTGGGAGATCCTAAATCATTCATAACATCCCATTGAGTGGTACTAGTAACCAAATCACTATTTACTGTAATAAAAATGATATTTTCTTTACCCATGATACGAGGAATGGACTAATAATGTGTATTAATTCTAAAATGATCAGGTCCCCAATTATCTACTTCTATCTGTGGAAAAAACCTAATCATGATATTAGAGGCTAGGAATCTCAATGATTCCAACCTCACTGATCATCCTGACTGCTACCCTTACCATTGATGGCTTTGTCACAATCTCAATGACTACTTTATATTCAAAGAAAAATATAAAATCATGGATTATTGTGGTAATGTTATACTAGATAACTACCTTTCATAGAAAACTTCTATAACCATCACTTGACGAGAATAAGAGGGTGATTGGAAAAAAATCCATCCATGCGTGGATAGATGTCTGATAACTGCATGACATGAAATATAGTTGACTTAGCTCATGACATATAGAGAGAACATGTTTATAAGAAAAATCATATCCTATAACCTTGGGAGAATTTGTGAAATATAATAATTATTGGATTATTTAAACATTTGATATAGGAAAATTAAAAAAGAGATAGAGTTATATCCAGCTCCCACACATGCTCTGACTCTTGTAAACATATTTACTTCAACATCAAGATAATTGGAGCGACCCAAAAAAAAAAGAAAACTCATTAGATGATGAGATAATTTTTCTTATTTTACTGTATTTCACTTAACATATTACATATCCATTCATTATTACACCTATGAGTATGAGTCTTTGTATGTCTTCTGGAATAAAAAGATGGAAAAATAGAAGATGGGACACATGGGATGGTTTGGTTGTTGTTGAACCTAATATTGAGGTAACATCACTATGGAGGCCATATATATAGTTGATACGCATGGTAAATCACAATAGAAGTCCACATTGAAACATGCAGATGCCTCAGAGAACTACAAGAATAATTCTGGACCAGCAAAATGACATGACTGACTGACGATGGTGAGATTGTTTAATAATCATAGACAATGTGGATGGCCTGTGTAACCAAGGGAATAAGAAGCAGACTCACCCTCATACACTTCTAAAGAAAGAGGAAAATCCACCTCAAACACCATGATCTATAAGCCACCAAATATGGTGAAATTTCACCATGGGAAGTGAAAATATCTGAAACAAAAATATGACATTATGAAATATTTAATTATTGTTCTATACAAACACATTATCCTAGATGATTCTCATATTTGAAAAGAAATACTTGAGGAACACATAGAGGACATCCGAATCCCACATGAGTTCAATATATAATTATATACAGTTGGGGATTATATAATATACAGTATTATATCTAAATATTATATAATGAACTCATTCACAAAAAAGGATTATGAAGGAGTTATCCAAGGATATATCAAAATTCATTGTATTTTATTAAATCATGACAATTTCGATACCTAACAATATATTTTTTAAAATAGTACATTGATCAATATAATCCTAATCTGTACCCTAATAATGTTGTGATATATAGTGTGCTATAGTATATGAAAAATATAACTATTCAAGGGTATGATAAGAGTTAACAGAGGCCTCTTGGGAATATTGAGCACAAAGATCTTATTCGGGATATCACATCTACTTCATAGTTCATGGTTTTCATGAAGTTCAAAAAACTAATCATATTTATTCTAATTCATTGCCATCATATCCATGTATTGGAACCATATAAAAATCATTAATGCATGAAATACCCAATCGATGGGATGTTCAATATAATAAATGGTGACAAATAACCCTTCAAGTCTTTCGAATCCTTATATTCTATGAAATGATTCAATAATAATAAATAAATAAAATAATGGTTGATGATGATATGTAGGATGAAACACCCAATTTATTAGGGTCTTCAACATTTAAACCATCAATCATGATTGATAATTATTATGTGTTACTAATAAATATTGTTGAGGTCATATAATGAATACTATTAGGACATGAATTACTAATGAATTATATGGATCATGTCAGAGTGATATTAATCAAATCAGCTGAAGTGGAGTTGTTAAAGGGTGTTCAGGAAAATAATTTATTAGAATATGATAATTTCCATTCTCCATCGGAAAAAATTATTATTATCCATGAAATTATATGCTACTCAAGAAGTTCTGGATCCTCCCACCACTAGTGGTAGCAGAAAAGAAAATAGAATCCCTATAATATGTCTACAATTATTATTACTATTGATGATGATAACATCACATACCGTGGATTATCTAATCAATAATGTGGTAGAGATTCCATCATAGTATTAACCATGTTTAGAAATTATATTATTTAATCAATGATGAATGAAGAAGAGGATGGCCTAATGAATGCCCCTCTAGTATTTGGGGAAGGCATATCAATCACCATCAATGAGATCATGAGGTTAAATACGGGAATAAAATAATACATATGACCTATGTTGAATATTTTCATCTTTACTCTCAATAAATAAGTGATTTAAATTACTTTTATAATTAAAAAATAAAATGTGATCACTTAGAATTATACAAAAAATGGAGACAATGAAATTTAATGTGTTGATTCATCACCTACTCCTTGATGGTGACCATTGAGGTTTCATGAAAGTATCCAATAAGATTCATCACTATAATGATATTAAATTTAAATATAAGTTAAAAAATTAATAAATTTCAAATTGTTTCAGGAAATACAGTACCAAAAATGGCTTGTGAACATTTTCCCCATCACAAAAAAATTTGGATGATCATGGCCTGCAAAAATTTTAGGGGACATTGTAGACACTATTTGATGGATGATTTCCAATTACTAAGAATAATTTTGTTATTAGATGTAACTGCTATATTGTAAGGCATGTCCATCATGAATGGTTATTCAAGATAAAATTAGATAATGATGGACCCTAAATATGAGGAAGATACTTAAATCAGACAACCTTATGGGATATTTTGTTATTAATTAATTCTATTTGAATTAATGAATGATAATACTACTTAAATATGTTCCAGGAATCATATACTTATTTCCTAATTTATAATAATATTAAAATTTTATTTCAATTACCTATTATTATAATATATAAACTAATGCAATCACATAATAGATCATCAACCAATCTTATAATTATTTTGGTAACATAGTTTGAATATGAATCCCTAGTATTGTGGTTTCACAGTCTCATTAGGAAAATTCATTAGCATTGTGGTATGCCAATGTGGAATAATTGTTGATCTAATAATAGTATGAATGTACAATAATGCCACCCCCTATGAATATTAAATAACTGAAGAGTATATAATATAAACTCAATTTATTCAATGTTTCAATGATAACTAGGCCAAAAATTCCTCCCTATAACCATGTTAATGATGAAGGTAGTCGCCTATAGATTGGATGAAGACCGAAAAGGGGCCTTTCAAAATCTCATGAAGTACACACTAAACCAACCAATATTGATTTCATTGGTATAAGGAAAGGAAATTATTTTATATATGGCCACTATGGGATGATTTCATGTTTCTCTCATCACACATAAACATATACAGAGAATAAAATAAACCACTAATATCTCAATAAAATTATGTTGAGTACTTATACTTAGTATTCCATTATAAATAAGGACTACCTCTCACACATATTATGTTGAAAAAAATGATTCATTACATGATTCATCATAATGTCTATATGGTCTCCTATATTGATCATCTCATGTAATCATTGGTCTCCCTATATAGACCTACCATTTGGTTTGATGGGATGTTATTATACAATTATATGACATCCTATTAATCTCATATATGGATTTTAAAGGGATTCCCATGGGTAATTTCTCTATGAAACACCCCACCCATAAAATTACAACAGGGACCCCTAAACATATAAAATAATATGAATTATATTCCCATGAAACCCCATGCTCCTGGTATAAGCATTTTTTAGGTTCCCCAAATTTTATATTGGAAGAAGGTTGGAAAACTAAAGATTAACTAGGTTATTCTAGGGATTGAGTTTTTAACAAGGAAGATCAAATTTTCCCAAAAAATTCTCACTCTCCATACAATGCACCAATAATATTGTAGTGTTATAAACCACATCACTGAATTGGACCTATCCCTATACTTGTAGATATCATTCCTAAATATCAGTAAGGGTTTAGAGACATGGCTAAAACAAATCAATTTAGTGTATTAAATCAAGAAGATAAAATATCACCTACAATTTTTTATATTAGAGAAAAAATAACAGAATTCACTTTTGAACCAAAATTGCATAATTTCCATTATTAATAATATGATTTCACAATTGTATTGGGTAAAGAAGGCACATTTCGAGCCAACCCCGATCAACATGATGTGGGTTTCCACATCATTCACTGATGTGTGGTATCATCAATCATTATCTATGAAATTGAGTAAATAAATCAGTTCAACACTATCCCAATGTGATATAAACTTGTATCCACCCTTGGATAGGTCTCTCCCAAAGTCAATTACATCCAAAATTGTACCCTCACTATTATATAGATCTTAATGGGAATAAAAATCATGTTGAGTAGAAAATTGTACCCTTCAATTCAGGATAAAAGTTAAAAAATTCCTATGAAAATGAGGAAATTAAGGAATAATCCTCATATTCATAGTAGAATGAGATATTCAAGACACAATGGTCAATGTAGATTCTAGTGGTGCACATCAGTCTCTGAAAAATATATATTACAAAAGTAAGATGCTTCATTAAAAATGGAAAAAATTATATAGGAATTTTTTTTAATTTATCGAAATATTTCATGCATTCCATATTCATGAAAACAACATCCATTAAACCCTATAATTACTACATTAACTTACATTTCCATACCCTTTTCCTTATGGATAATGGATGTTGTAGGGGATATAACACCAACCTATTGCTGACCAGTCTATGTACATCATTAGTACTACTAAATTATATTCATATTTGGATGAGGTAATACTAATCAATGATTTTTGGTAGAATAATATTATTAACATCATAAATTAAAATATCACCCCTATATTTAGTTTTCCACACTTGATATTGACAAACAATATCAAAAAATTTTCTTCAACCAAATTGAATAAATTATACAACGAGTACACCATTTAATCTAACCATTCATTCCACTATCATATAGGATAAAGTGGATAAATAAAATAATTGAATAAGACTCTATGAAATATAATCTATAAAATGGTGGATAATGACAAGATTTCCTAGTTAGACAAGATATTTAATGAATTATGGTCCTACAGTACCACACAATGTACTTATATAGAAGAGAGTCGATGTTCGTTGGAGTACAAAACCAAGGAAGTGTTTACCATTGATTTAAATTTTCCCGAACTATAAATAGTTATTTTTAAAATACTTAGATATGATGAAAAAATGTGAATGTGTATGGATTTTTTTGAATAAATAAATGAGAAAATGTTGTCAACACTTCAAAACCATGATGTTAATCAGAATCAAATTGTGTGAGCCTTAAATAAAAAAATATTTCTTCTCATTAATTCATTTAAAAATAACATTGGGGCTTGAAAACATAATGATTCATAGAAAAAACCTCTAATCCATGATCCCAGGTCGATAGAACCTTACATCTAACATTGTTCCTACTAAAAAAGATCATATTTATTAGTAACATTTCATGGGAGAAACATGAATCATCTCAACAATTAATGGTTTATCTTTCAGTAATATGTATTGGTACCATAAATAGTAAAAATTCAAAGGAATAATACTATAAACTGCAAAAAAACCCAAGTCTTAGTAGCAAAAGTCTAACTAGAGAAGATCTTAATTTCCAGAATCAAGAATCGAAAATAAATAGAATCACATGTCCTAGTTTTAAGACTATAAAATTCACAATATTCAATGTCCTGGAATGATGATATAAACTACACAACATCCTATGTATTGGAATAATGGCTCCAAACGACACACCATTCCAATTTATAGAAGTAAGATTTCAAACTACATGGAATCCCATGTCTTGGAATAAATAATTTAAACTTCATTTAATATTATGTCCTTACAAAAGGTGTTATACTACATTGAATAAATCCTTATAATATAATGTTAAATGACATAGAAAATGTTACTTTATATCCAATTCACATCACATGAGATAGATAAGTTTGAATCGAAAATGAAGTTCTCATATCTATATATGTATCAAAGGTCTACATAGAGAATTATTCCATTTAAGAAATCCATGTTGATTTATTCATATTATCATATAATACATACTGAATCCTAGATCTAAACCCCTTTTTCTAGAAACAATATAAATAGAATACTTTCCCCTCTCTACATATGGGTTTGACCTATGTTGAGATTTTTCTATTCAATAACTTCGTGTTTCTATATTCCTATTAATGTATGATAAGTTGTGATTCCAAAATCACATATAATGGTTCCATATGTAATATAATTGAAAAAATTCACCTATTAATTCCGGTTATATTTTAATGGAAGTTTTTTATTTTATGACTTATGTGATTCTTTATTCCTAATATACATGATATATAATGATTCTAAGATCAAAAAACCTAATCCACCCATAATATAAAAGGAAAATATTCCCACTCTAAATATAGGTAATACTATCATGGATATATTTCTATTAAAATCTACACGTGTCTTGTTTCATTCTTTGTAAGGATATGTAGTGACACCAAGATAATAAAACATTGGTCCATAACAGCAATGTGATTGGAACCCCCCACTACATATGGGTCAAACATTTATGAATATTTATCCATTCAAGAATTACATGTTTCATCATTCTTATTAATATATGATATGTAGTGAAACCCAGATCTAAAATCCTTGGTCCATCCACAATATTAAAAAAACAATCCGACTATGCATATGGATTAGAACTACGTAGAGATTATTCCCTTCAAGAAGTACAGATTTTATCACATGATACACAATGACACAAAGATATCAAGTACTAGGATACACACTAATATAAATTAATAAATGGCCCATTTGTTAATTGGGTTAGAACTATGTGGAATGTTTTCTATTGAAGAACTACATGTGGTTTGATTCCTAATATCATATTAAACATTGTGATAAAAAGATCTCAACTCTTGGTTATATTTCCTATATAAAAATACAAAATTACCCCTCTACATATGAGTCATACCTGAATGGTGAAATTTATTTCATAAACTCTGTGTGTCTTGATTCCTAATACTATAGGAAACATAGTGAAACCTATATTCAAAATTATGGTTCTAGTATTAATATAAACAGAAACAATGCCCCTATGTATGTTACGAAGACATTAATTGAGTTTTTTCCATTAAAGAAATATGAGGTTATTGATTACTACAATAATAAGATATGTAGTGACTTTGAGAACTCAAATATAGGGTCCAACTTGAATATATTAGAAAAAATGTTAATAGTTTATATGGTTCAGTCCATCGTGAATGTTTTTCCATTTATGAACTATTTTTGGATTTATTCCTATGACTATAGTGTGCATAGTGATACCCAGATCACAAATCCTATGTCTAGTTGCATGATAAACTAAAAAACTCCACTATTATTTGGTGGTCAGTATTTCTTGGGGATTTCCCATTTAATAACCATGTGTTGCTTGATTCCATATATAATATAATACATTGTGATGTGTATATCCCAAATCCAAGTACCAACTATAATATGTATACAAACATTCACCCCTCCCTCTAAATCATCTAGATCTATACTTGTAACCATTCTAGAATTATGAATTGATAGATTAATTTAATTATAAGAAAAATAGTGATGCCTAAATTATATATTTTAGGCCCAATGAAGAGTTATTATCACCTATAATAATGACATTCCACGAGATTCAATTTCTTGTATAGACTCCAGTTCATACTAAATTATAAAAATCCCACATATTCCCCATCACATTCCCTAATAAAACTTGATTGGATGCCCAGTTATCCCTTGTTACTCACACTGAGCATGGATTATTTAATCTTAGAAAATAAGGATAATAACAATTATCAATGTGACTATAATGTGTCTTTGATAGATAATGATCCTTAGTCTCATGGTGTTAAACTACAAGACCATGTACTTGTCACATGATGTTAAATTACATGAGAGGTGGTATTTTTTCCAAAAAGATCACCCTTGATGACTATATATTAAATAATTGTATTTCGCATCCCTTTACTCCAAAATTGTGTATAATATATTCTAGAAAAACATTTACGTCTCCCTAACCAATATTGAAACTTAATTTCTCTATGGATCAACATCATATCATCAGTACCTTAGTTATATCCAAAAAATTCCTTGACTTGATAACATCCTCTTAGAACAATAGGGACCATAATCTATGATGAACCTCATTGATCTCTAAAAATATTTGTAATAGTGACTGGATATTCCAAAAGGAGACTGCTTAGAATCAATATAAAATTTCATTATTTTCAAAGAACCTATACCTATAGGATTTTTTTCCTAGAGGAGAGGCCCCGGTTAGACTAAGGATTTATTATCTTCACAAAATGGAATATGAGATTACACCATTATCTATAGTAGACACATACCCATGATTTTCCACCTCCAATTAACTGATATATTCATGTTAATGATTTACACTCCCCAAAAACCCAACTATTGATGTGGATTTAGATCCCCTCGATGTTACTCATTTGGGAATAATGCCCATAGTTAAAAAAAGATTAATATGTTTCATTATTCTATTCATTCATTTATTGGTATGTAACCCCCATGAATAACTAACTTCCTTATTCTTCAAAACCGTGTAACGCCCCGACCCCAGCTGCCCAGAGTCGGTGAATTACTTCGTAACATTGGCATGATCACAAGAAAGATCAAATCTCGAAAGACCGATTGGTTTAGTAGCCTTGGAAACACTAGATATATTCATAAGGTTTACATTACATCATTAAACGAAAAACTACTACAACAACATATTGTCTCCATAATCCACACTCATATCCCCACATAATATCCCTGCAGGTCATTCATAATTTACTTCTTCACTTCCTGGGAAAAATAAAACATAGAAAAGGGGTGAGCTCAAATGCCCAGTAAGGATAACAATATAGCGGAAACTTTCATAAATAAGAATAAACATTTAAGGCAATGTATAACTAAAACAAAAGCCTTTAAAACTTGAACTTTCAACATAGTATGGAATAAATGAAATGAAATAATGCCATTTACTTATTCGCATGGTTATTCTACTAATCGAATAATCACATGAAAAATCAATAACCACTTTCATAATGTTGGAATGCATAATGCCAGACTATCATAACCACATAGCCAAGGCCTCGTGCCAAGACTACAAATAAGATTTTGTCAAGGCCTTGTGCCAAGACACTAGTTTGTCTCATGAGACCTACCGATGCAATTTTTTTAGAAGATACTTACGTTTAAAATTACTCAAATATACTCCAGTGTTTTTATGAAAAAATTATGCAATCTTATGAAAACAAAATAACTAGTTCTGAGACTGCTCGACTAATTACAGGCCATGATGGGTCCACTCCCAATCCCTTCCTGTCTAGCACACTCGAGAGTCGGGTTTTCTAAAAACATTTTGGAGCTTGCGTTAAATACGTATACATTTTCACTGGATTTTCATATACTTGATAGAAATATATCTTTTTTTTAAATCATTTAAAAGTCACATAATTATAAAATAAAACATTTAATTTGAAAATATTCTTATAAGCTTGTAAAGGAAGCTTTTAAGATTTTATAACGGCAGAAAATAGCCGCACCCGCCGTATAAGTTAAAAAAAACATTCTTACCATAATTCTGTTGAAAAGGTTAAAAAGGACCTTGTTTTGAAAACGACGGAATGATTCCTCTTATAAAAAGTCAAACAAGGGTATAAATGACTTTAACCCATATTCTTGTAAATAATAAATATGTTTTGAAATACATTTTGAAGAAACATGGATGTGGATGATAAAGAGATCCCAGTAGATTATTACGTATAAACAAGCTTGGATAATGAAGAGGTTGTAAAGTAAACCCTTACCTTGTACTTTTCCTTGGTTGGGGTAGGTTAACCTCCTGTATAATGGTGAAATAGTTGTTATTAAATTATACAAGAATCATATATATTAATATGATATCATATATGATCTTTTAACATTGATTTGTTAATAATATCTTAGAATTATCGTCGTTTCAGGAGTTAACTTACTCATTTTCTTTTATATGTTTTGTTACATAAGCCATGGTTGTTGTATCTTATTCATATCCAGAATGATATCCAGTCCTTAAACATCATTTTTAAATCATCAAATGATAATTATACTTGAATGGATACGATGGAGAATGAATCTCATCGCGTTCGTGGAGACGGTAGTCCGTACGTACGCACGAGCGACAAAATAATATATAAATGGATGGTATATCATATATACAGAATCATTAACATGTTATATTTATTATTTACATGAGTTACACATCATTATTATACCCATCCAAATAATATTATATTGAATAACAATTACACCACGACGTGGAGACGGTAAGCCGTACGTACGCACGTATGGTGACATGTAATTCACAGGGTGGATAGAATACTGAATATGATTGTACCATATTTATAATAACATCACAGTATATGTGAGATACTGGAGTTATTATTTTAGAATGGTAAGAACAAAGGAAGAAGAAGTGGAAGAAGAAATGAACTTGGAGAAGGGTGGTGAAATCATTACCTCTTCTTCGGGTTCTTCCTTTTGATTTGATCAAAAGGGCTCCTTAGGTTGGCTTTCTGATCAAACTAAGGCCTCTAGGTTGTAGTTAGGGATGTTGGGAGTGTATTTGGGCAGAGTTTTGCCGAGCCAAAAGGCTTTTAAGGTGTGAAGAAATGATGAGGAGTGGCCTTTTATAAGAGGGGTGAGGGGCACCTTTGGAAAAGTTAGAAATATTAATTTATAATAAATTCATATTCGGTTTATAAAGGCTCCAAAGTTGATTATTCAAAGGTTAAGGTGGGGATAGGTCGAAAACCACTCAACCAATAGAATTTATACAGGTTTGGGTACTTATATTAACCTTATCTTTAAGTATTAACTCTAAGTTAATTAGTTTCACTTTTACAATGTCTCTTTGTAGTTTTATATAATATGGTTAATTAACTTACTATATACATCCAAGAGACCCCAAAGTGGTCCATTAATGATTAAACTATCCTTATATAAGTCTCTTGGCCGAACCTTAGATTTTTAGGAATTTAATATCAATTAATAATATAATATTTGTTTTAAAAACTCTTTTATGTCAATTTTGACACTATTCAATAGTTGATTTTTGTGAAACTCATAACAGATTGATTACTTCTAACAAAGTCAATTAAATAAATCCTAATATATCATATTATCCTATAAAATTAGTTTAATTCATTAAAAGTTTCATATTATATTTTTTTGGGTATTTATAATATCGATTATTTTAATTTTTCACTATTATAGTAATTACTGCATCATCTTTGTGTCATAAATAAAATAAATTATTTAATGTCTAAAAATTATAAATAAAATATCATTATGTAGGAAATATTTTTATCTTTCTAATGAATATTTATAATCTAAAATCTAACTTATATAACCCTATGTAACAATTGTGTTTCTAAAAGATATATGCTTGTGTCATTTTTGTATTCATTTTGACTTAATTAAAATAAAGTGTCATTATCACTTACAAGTGGATCCATGGGGTCCCAAAATTGACACAAAGATGCCCATGGTCGACCATGTATCAACCAATAGGGTTAAGACACGTTTTAGGGTAATTTAGTATTATTATAATATTATTTTTTAACCCTTATTTACCGGATTTACCCTTAACCATGGTAAATAAAATATTTACCGCAGTAATTATTCAAAATGTCTAAAAATAAAAGTTACCTATTTACACAATTTGAACATCCTGATTCCAAATATGGAATCCATTTTCCTAAATTCAAAACACAGAAGTGGCAGAAATTAATTTAAAATTAATTCCCGCTGTCAAAACAAAAAGCGTGTTTTTAAGAGATAATAAGTATCAAAAGATTGACACTTGTTTATGTTCGGTTTAATTGTAAAATTATGTCCAATGACCAACATTATATTAAATAGTAAAAATATATTCTAAATATACTTTAAAACCACTCAAATTCATAATTTATTACTATTAATTATTTTGATTAAAAAAGTTGTTTTTAATTAAAATTTAGTAATTTTCACTATTCATCAAAATATGAAAGTTATCCGAAAAGTACCAAAATTTCACCTTAGGCTAAATTTGATATTCCGAATCCAAAAATGAAGTCCATTTTAAAATATAAAATATATATAACTTCAAAAAGTAGGTATTACTATTCATAACAGCTAGTTTGATTGGTTACGGTGTGTTAGAACTCGTAGTTGCGTACAACACACGCTACTGTTTTATTCAAAGGAAAGCGTACCGTGGAAGCTTGGGATGTTTCATTTTAAATTTTTTGATGTCCCCATTTAGTAAAAAAGCTTAAAATATTGTATTTAAAAAGGGTTCACTATTAAAAGTTGATAAAAGTGCAATACTGAAAATGAATTTGTTCTTGCATTATATCTAAGAAACTCATAATATGGATTCTAAAATTATAAGGATTATATAAAGTTTGAAATTTAGATAATACTATTCATAACCTCTTTTGAATGGTTTTTTTTGTAAGTCACGGTGTGATTGAACTCGGTGTTGCGTGTAGTGCAAGTTATTGAATTATTTTGAAGAAATAACACATTATGAATTCTTGGGGTGTTACATTCTCCCCTCCTTCAATAAATTGCGTCCTCGCAATTTGAAATTGTTCTTTGAAAATAAAAGGTTGAAAATAAATAATATCTTTGTTGGAAAACCCACATCGGTAATTGGGTTACTAAAATTTAGTCTTAATATGAGGAAATGAGAAATGAAAGGGTCACCACCAAATTATGATCTCGATTAGGAGAACATTGGTGGCAATTAGAGACATATAATTGGAGGAAAAACGTAAATATTTATAGGTAGTGATTGAGGTCATCAATCACAAACAACTATAAAATTGAGGTCCTTAAACTCATCAATCTATGATGATTTGAAATACCATCGGTTCAACAAAACAAAGGGTATTAGGATAACACATTTTTGACGTTTCAAAATATCTTAGTTGAAATACCACATCGAAAAATGAATTAATGAGGCCTCTATTTAAAACAAAGAGTGGAAAGCATGAAGATTACCGAAAATAACACATACTAGGGTTCCATGTAGGAAAATATGGATATGGAAGAAAAATCTAGCCATCAATTATCTGATGGAGAGTGGTATAGAACATGGCTATGAAAAGGCCAACAATCCCAAAGCCATAAATTAGTGATGATTTAAGGTACCATCTTGGACAACATTTTTGTTCTAAGTTCCTTTTCTTAATGATGAGGAATTTATTTATGATATTGGCTAAGATCATAAGGAGATATACTTACTTTATAATTAGAGTTTTATCCATTAATAAATTTCTACCAAAAACTCATCATTCACTCGTAAAAAAAAATTCTATTTATACTATTCATAGAGGGTTCCAAAATAAATGAATTTATAATTCATCTACCAGATCTTTTAAAAAACTACTTTATTTAATCCAGGACATCTCGTGGGATAGTGGTAGGTGATACACACTTGTCGCCCTTCGGTTGCGGGTTCAATTCTTGCGGCCTTGCCGGACGCGACGGGTTGCCGCCCGACCTCCGGGTTGTCCTTTTATGGTAATCCAAAATAATCCAAACTAGAACTATCCAAAATACTTCTGTCCAAACTCACAGTCCAACATTTATAAGGAAGTTAAACATAATATAGATCCTTTTTACCCCGTAAAAGCATACGAATACCTTCATCATGTATTCTTTTAAAACACTGAAACATCCTAAATTACCATAATATTTATTGGTTACATTCATGCTCCCTTATTCCATATAGAATGCTGGATATACTTCATCAATCCAAAAATGTTTTAAACCCCAATAACGATGGAATATAAAAATCATTACTCAGCTTCAAGGTAGTCAAGAATATCCAATATAATTTATCCAAATCAATCATGTATTATTCTAAAATCACTACCTCGGTATCAGAACCATATTATGGTTTATCTTTCTCTCAACCATATATTTTCTAAAAATTTATCCTGCTATTGAGTCACATTTCTTTGTTCCACACAATCTCAAGTCCTTAATGAAATAGTACTGCATTACAATCCTTATATACTCCATAATTATTATAACAAGTACATTGTTGATACAACACTCAATTGACATAATCAACATAAGAACTCTAATCATTCCTCTTCATCTGTGGTAGTATCATAACTTGATTATTATCCAATAGCATCATTTGCGGCATAGTCTGATGACTGGGACATAGGTTCGCGTAGTGTCCAAACTCCTTGCAAATGAAGAATTGTACACTTGAAACCATTTTCTTACCCTTGTAGTCACGTACTTTGTGCCCTTTTCCTCCACACTTATAACAAACTCCCATTACTTTCAGGCAAGTTCCAGGGTGTTTCTTTCCACAGTTACCACATATGGGAAAATTCTTCTTTTCCCTCTTACTTTTATCCATCTTTCTCTCTTCCATCCTTTTCTTCTCTTGCTTCCCTTCAAAGCCATAGGACTCAGTAAACTCTTTACTTATCTTATCAACACATGATATTATTTCTTCATATGATGATAATACATGGGAGACTATTTATCTTATAAATTCTAGCTTAAGACCATGAAAGATATGATCCTTCCTTCTCTTTGGATCATGTGCATTTCTGGAGTTCTCATTCCTTCTACTGGGCGCCATTTCTAAACAATGGCATACACTAGATCAGTTTATGAATCAAAATACATAATCCCATACTTATAAAACACTTAACATAAATTGAACTATTTATGGATATAATCCATAATCATAAGAATGTTTTCTTTGAGGAAGTATATACTCATAATCCCTTCTAAATAATTTGTAAAGAAAATGAGTGTTATCCTAAGCATATCCCCCGGGAGTGTCATAACCAAGAGTGCAGCAAGGCCCATTGTCGTGCACCAGTTCCCGTTCGAGTCTAGCTCAAAGCGGTGTTTTCGGGTTTTACCCCTAGGTACATCTGTGCCAGAGCTGCCTCTACCTGCTCGTATCCAGACAGGGATGTATTGCTCGGAAAACTCACAAAATCTCTACAATACCAAAATTCTAGAAAGTTCTTCTATACTAATCCTCAAAGTTAATCTTAGGTCTACGTGCTCTAATCAGAGTTTATCTAAATCTAGCTTCCAAGGTTTGTACTAAACTTCCTCTGATACCAACTGTAACGCCCCGACCCCAGCTGCCCAGAGTCGGTGCATTACTTCGTAACATTGGCATGATCACAAGAAAGATCAAATCTCGAAAGAACGATTGGTTTAGTAGCCTTGGAAACACTAGATATATTCATAAGGTTTACATTACATCATTAAACGAAAAACTACTACAACAACATATTGTCTCCATAATCCACACTCATATCCCCACATAATATCCCTGCAGGTCATTCATAATTTACTTCTTCACTTCCTGGGAAAAATAAAACATAGAAAAGGGGTGAGCTCAAATGCCCAGTAAGGATAACAATATAGCGGAAACTTTCATAAATAAGAATAAACATTTAAGGCAATGTATAACTAAAACAAAATCCTTTAAAACTTGAACTTTCAACATAGTATGGCATAAATGAAATGAAATAATGCCATTTACTTATTCACATGGTTATTCTACTAATCGAATAATCACATGAAAAATCAATAACCACTTTCATAATGTTGGAATGCATAATTCCAGACTATCATAACCACATAGCCAAGGCCTCGTGCCAAGACTACAAATAAGATTTTGTCAAGGCCTTGTGCCAAGACACTAGTTTGTCTCATGAGACCTACCGATGCAATTTTTTTAGAAGATACTTACGTTTAAAATTACTCAAATATACTCCAGTGTTTTTATGAAAAAATTATGCAATCTTATGAAAACAAAATAACTAGTTCTGAGACTGCTCGACTAATTACAGGCCATGATGGGTCCACTCCCAATCCCTTCCTGTCTAGCACACTCGAGAGTCGGGTTTTCTAAAAACATTTTGGAGCTTTCGTTAAATACGTATACATTTCCACTGGATTTTCATATACTTGATAGAAATATATCTTTTTTTTAAATCATTTAAAAGTCACATAATTATAAAATAAAACATTTAATTTGAAAATATTCTTATAAGCTTGTAAAGGAAGCTTTTAAGATTTTATAACGGCAGAAAATAGCCGCACCCGCCGTATAAGTTAAAAAAAACATTCTTACCTTAATTCTGTTGAAAAGGTTAAAAAGGACCTTGTTTTGAAAACGATGGAAAGATTCCTCTTATAAAAAGTCAAACAAGGGTATAAATGACTTTAACCCATATTATTGTAAATAATAAATATGTTTTGAAATACATTTTGAAGAAACATGGATGTGGATGATAAAGAGATCCCAGTAGATTATTACGTATAAACAACCTTGGATAATGAAGAGGTTGTAAAGTAAACCCTTACCTTGTACTTTTCCTTGGTTGGGGTAGGTTAACCTCCTGTATAATGGTGAAATAGTTGTTATTAAATTATACAAGAATCATATATATTAATATGATATCATATATGATCTTTTAACATTGATTTGTTAATAATATCTTAGAATTATCGTCGTTTCAGGAGTTAACTTACTCATTTTCTTTTATATGTTTTGTTACATAAGCCATGGTTGTTGTATCTTATTCATATCCAGAATGATATCCAGTCCTTAAACATCATTTTTAAATCATCAAATGATAATTATACTTGAATGGATACGATGGAGAATGAATCTCATTGCGTTCGTGGAGACGGTAGTCCGTACGTACGCACGAGCGACAAAATAATATATAAATGGATGGTATATCATATATACAGAATCATTAACATGTTATATTTATTATTTACATGAGTTACACATCATTATTATACCCATCCAAATAATATTATATTGAATAACAATTACACCACGACGTGGAGACGGTAAGCCGTACGTACGCATGTATGGTGACATGTTATTCACAGGGTGGATAGAATACTGAATATGATTGTACCATATTTATAATAACATCACAGTATATGTGAGATACTGGAGTTATTATTTTAGAATGGTAAGAACAAAGGAAGAAGAAGTGGAAGAAGAAATGAACTTGGAGAAGGGTGGTGAAATCATTACCTCTTCTTCGGGTTCTTCCTTTTGATTTGATCAAAAGGGCTCCTTAGGTTGGCTTTCTGATCAAACTAAGGCCTCTAGGTTGTAGTGAGGGATGTTGGGAGAGTATTTGGGCAGAGTTCGGCCGAGCCAAAAGGCTTTTAAGGTGTGAAGAAATGAGAAGGAGGAGTTCCCTTTTATAAGAGGGGTGAGGGGCACCTTTGGAAAAGTTAGAAATATTAATTTATAATAAATTCATATTCGGTTTCTAAAGGCTCCAAAGTTAATTATTCAAAGGTTAAGGTGGTGATAGGTCGAAAACCACTCAACCAATAGAATTTATACAGGTTTGGGTACTTATATTAACCTTATCTTTAAGTATTAACTCTAAGTTAATTAGTTTCACTTTTACAATGTCTCTTTGTAGTTTTATATAATATGGTTAATAAACATACTATATACATCCAAGAGACCCCCAAGTGGTCCATTAATGATTAACCTATCCTTATATAAGTCTCTTGGCCGAACCTTAGATTTTTAGGAATTTAATATCAATTAATAATATAATATTTGTTTTAAAAACTCTTTTATGTCAATTTTGACACTATTCAATAGTTGATTTTTGTGAAACTCATAACAGATTGATTTCTTCTAACAAAGTCAATTAAATCAATCCTAATATATCTTATTATCCTAGAAAATTAGTTTAATTCATTAAAAGTTTCATATTATATTTTTTTGGGTATTTATAATATCAATTATTTTAATTTTTCACTATTATAGTAATTACTGCATCATCTTTGTGTCATAAATAAAATATATTATTTAATGTCTAAAAATTATAAATAAAATATCATTATGTAGGAAAGCGTTTTATCTTTCTAATGAATATTTATAATCTAAAATCCAACTTATATAACCCTATGTAACAATTGTTTTTCTAAAAGATATATGCTTGTGTCATTTTTGTATTCATTTTGACTTAATTAAAATAAAGTGTCATTATCACTTACAAGTGGATCCATGGGGTCCCAAAATTGACACAAAGATGCCCAAGGTCGACCATGTATCATCCAATAGGGTTAAGACACGTTTTAGGGTAATTTCGTATTATTATAATATTATTTTTTAACCCTTATTTACCGGATTTACCCTTAACCATGGTAAATAAAATATTTACCGCAGTAATTATTCAAAATGTCTAAAAATAAAAGTTACCTATTTACACAATTTGAACATCCTGATTCCAAATATGGAATCCATTTTCCTAAATTCAAAACACAGAAGTGGCAGAAATTAATTTAAAATTAATTCCCGCTGTCAAAACAAAAAGCGTGTTTTTAAGAGATAATAAGTATCAAAAGATTGACACTTGTTTATGTTCGGTTTAATTGTAAAATTATGTCCAATGACCAACATTATATTAAATAGTAAAAATATATTCTAAATATACTTTAAAACCACTCAAATTCATAATTTATTACTATTAATTATTTTGATTAAAAAAGTTGTTTTTAATTAAAATTTAGTAATTTTCACTATTCATCAAAATATGAAAGTTATCCGAAAAGTACCAAAATTTCACCTTAGGCTAAATTTGATATTCCGAATCCAAAAATGAAGTCCATTTTAAAATATAAAATATATATAACTTCAAAAAGTAGGTATTACTATTCATAACAGCTAGTTTGATTGGTTACGGTGTGTTAGAACTCGTAGTTGCGTACAACACACGCTACTGTTTTATTCAAAGGAAAGCGTACCGTGGAAGCTTGGGATGTTTCATTTTAAATTTTTTGATGTCCCCATTTAGTAAAAAAGCTTAAAATATTGTATTTAAAAAGGGTTCACTATTAAAAGTTGATAAAAGTGCAATACTGAAAATGAATTTGTTCTTGCATTATATCTAAGAAACTCATAATATGGATTCTAAAATTATAAGGATTATATAAAGTTTGAAATTTAGATAATACTATTCATAACCTCTTTTGAATGGTTTTTTTTGTAAGTCACGGTGTGATTGAACTCCGTGTTGCGTGTAGTGCAAGTTATTGAATTATTTTGAAGAAATAACACATTATGAATTCTTGGGGTGTTACAAACCGCATTGGATTCCCCTTTTCAAACTTCATTCTATATACAAATATCATCCATTTTCCATGTATCCAATATGGTTCATGAATGGATCCATGGATTATTCCTATAAATTCCATGAACTCTATAAATGAAATAAAAATTCCTGAAATTTATATAATGAATTGGGTGGATTGACTCATGTAACCACATGATACATAGTGAAACACATACCTTAAATCCTAGTTCTATCCATTAAAAAAAGGAAAATAATTCCCCTTCCATTACATTAGGGTCAAACCAGTGCAGGGGATACTTTTAAATCAGAACTATGTGTGGCTTGATTCCCATGCTATGGGATACATAGTAGTTCATAAATCATCTATTGTAGACCTTTTCCCATAATTTGAAAATCACAGGACATTAAACTACACGATTATTTCATAGTCACATGATGTTAAACTGCACAAAAAGATTTATTTATGTTAATAAATGTAATCCCCCAATATTATATTTTACTAAAGAATCAAATTTTTTTATTCCGCCACCATAAAAAACATTACATACTTACTGGTTTATCCATATGGGTTCTGAAACCCTTGTTGAATATTTCATTCCATATGTACAACAATAATTTCATCCATATATGAGTTGATAAAAATCAATTCTGTTGGTTTATATTCATTTCATAGAACCTCGCAGACCTTGATCTCCCTCACTCTTAGTTATCCCCGATATAAAACTGGTAATATAGTATGTACAATATTAAAGGTCCCCATTAGGATTCACTAATTAATTGAACCAACTATAAGGAAATTCTTCCTATAATATGTTTTGTCCAAAAGGATAGGCCCCCTTAAACCCCCCATGTTTCTCTCATGACTGTGTGGAATAAAATACCCTACCATTATCAATGACTGGCATATACCCACTGGTTTCAACCTCTAGTCATCTATGATATTCATGTTATAATATTTAAACCTTCCGAATCCAAAATATTCATGGGGATTTGGATACTCTAAATGCAACACATATGTGTGTCATACCAATTATCAATGAATGAATTTGAAATCATAACCTTGTACCAATCCATTTCGGGTTATGCCTCTTATGTGAAGACCCAATTTATATAAGTTAGTTTTTCCTCATTGTGATACATCTTAGTTGAATAAAATTACACTTAATGTCAATGTTCTAGTATTATGATGTTAAAATACATGACAACATCATATTTTCATGATATTAAGACATGTGATATATGTTCATCCTATAAGACCTAAAATTTCATAGTTTGTTCCATAAAATCCAGGAATCTGGGATAAGGATGAATCAGTAACATCGATACTAAAATTAAATGTGTATATTCCCTATACCTAAAAATTATTTTAAACTATTTATAGAATACCATATCAAACCATGATATCAGGACTCACTAAATGCATAAGATAGAATGAACATATCCCATTTATATGATTTAGATATTCTTAGAGGGATACACTAAAAAATATTTTTATTGAATGATCCCTTCACTTAAAATATTAATTTGGAAACATATGGAATCCTGTCTGTATTTTTTTAAACCTATGCTTAAATAGGTAAATTTCATACTGACCCTCTCTTCTTTTTAAGAGTCAGTTCTATGTAAATATTTCATAAGAATGAGATAAATATAATCATTAAGATATCTAGAATATGGTTACCATATAATAATAATTTTCCTTACTAAATGGTGTTTTCCACACCTAAATTCCATGACCAATGTAATGCATCTACAAGGATATCTTTCATAATTACATGTTAGTTCCTATATCGTTACTCCATGATGTTAAACATCATGTAAAATGTAATTCTTGAAATATGTTAAACTATGTTGTAGATCGGTCCCCAATACACGAGGATAAATTGTATAGAACGACACCCTTCAATATTCTATATCACATGACTGTAAGAGTTTGGACATGGTCAACCAGTGTATGGGTTTCATCCTCTTTCATTTAATCACCTCAATCAATAGATCACACATCATTTCATGAGGATCTTTACTTGTTGCTAACCATTCAGTGGCCTTGGAATGAAGAATGGATATATATTGTTGAAAAAATAAATGATGTATCCCCATAGTTTCCATATAACCATAAGGTATTGGAATCCTATTTGGGTGGTAGGGTCATTATGATTCTTTCCAGAGCTGACATCATCATAGTGGATCTTGTCACCATAGGGAGATTCACAACCGTCATTGTAATAACTATCCCACACTATTACTCATGACTCGATAACCATTAACTATTATTTAAAACATTTTCTCATCATTATAAAAAGGATTATCGGTACTCATGATTATGGGAATCCTAACTAGGCTATTTTGTAATAATCCTTGCATTTCATGTACATGTTTAACATGACCCTAAACTCTATAAACATTTTTAAATGATGTTTTACATAAACCTATAACATTATAATGATTAAATCACAAGACAAAAATAGTCTTTTTAATGTGACGTAAAATATGCCATCTTGGAATACTAAAGAGGGAGATCTATGAAAAAGTAAATTATCCACTAAAAACCTCTTCTTTTATATATTTTTATTGAAAAAACTTATTGGTTAATAATTAAGTAATAAAGATAATAGGATCTGATCCATTCCCACTAGACCCCTTGGCCGTATAACTTTTTGGGGAAATGATTTGTCACATTTACCTGCCACATTATGGGGCTACCTACATGGAAACAAAACATTTCGGGTGATCAAAACCATTTTAAATATTAATCCTTACATAAAAAACATCATGTATTTAAGGCCCATGATTAACATCACCTATTTCGTGTAAGGATTAAATTCACAAGGGTACTATAGAAGTACTGTAGTAGGGCACTATAGTAGTACTATAGCAGTGGCATGACGTAGTGGCGACGACACTGTAGTGGCCGAGGTGTTGTATCAGGAACTATAGAAATGGCTATACTAATGTGGGAACTATAACATCTAGGTTATTATAGGACTGCAATTCAATAGAGGGACCTTTGGAAAAAATGGACTTTAATGCCCCATGGACTTCAATATTTGTAATGGGTCTCCCTCTACATAGTCAAAATAAGAAATTTCATTAATTTAATAATTAAAATGATTCATCATAACCAACTATAATAAAATTATGGAAGATGTTATTTGAAAATAACTCAATATGATTCTCTGAATAATGTAAAATATTTTAAAGATCTTGTTCCTAGAGGATATTTAGTCCCAGAGTAATGCCCCATAGTACCTTGATCTATTGTACCCGATATCTATAAAACTACTTCTACTAATTACTAATGGTAATCCTGATTCCACTAACAACCATTTTTACTTAAGTAATATATTCTTATAAATTTATTCATAGTCCCTATAATAAGAATAATCATGAAGATTTAATATATTCAACGTTAAGCCATAGTGTATTGCACCCTTTCTCGTAGAAGGAATGTAATATTACATTATCAAAACATATAATGGACTAAACCACATGAATCAAAACCCCATAATGTAGGACTCGATCATCCAAACTAGAAACTAATATTCTATACAGATATAAAAAACATATTGGATTTCTCTTTTCTACACACCTGACTTTACAGTCCAAAAAATTGAATCATTAAAAATAAATAATGGACCCTAGAAAATAGTGGGAATAACCTTTGATTGACCATGAATTTACCCCTTATGGGATCATGCATAAGAGACATTGAACCATCACCTAGAGGAATATCCTAATTTTAGGAAATGAACTCCAATCCTCATGATCCCCATACACACCGTAGTAGAACTCATTATTGTAGTTTGTTTTGAGATCTTAATGTACATGTATGGATGATTCTATATTCCTTGGTTCAATCATCAAGGGAACTTATTTCAAAAACCCCATATTCAAAATATCTATGTGTACGTCAAACATAATCCAAGTGAGGAATCATGGTATCACAACCAATAATGGATATTCATCCATTTTATTTTCAACATGAAAGTTGTGTTCCAAAACACTTCGTGAACATGTATTATTTAGAATATATATTTATAATGTAAGGTATGATAACACTTCATCTAAAATAATGTTTTTTAATCTGATCATAGATAAAGGGTTCTTGAACCCTTTATGAATACCCATCCTTAACTACCAACACTAAATAGTCTAATCTGGAAGACCTTAAATTACAACAATAAATGGTATGAGTTTGAAAACCATAAACAAAAAACAAGAAATGATCTAAGCTAGAAGACTATGAAATACATCAATAAATGGTCTGAGATATAAGCCCATGAACTAAACAAATTAATGGTCCCAACATGAATTCCATCATTTAAATAATTATATTTTCCATGCTAAAGACACTAAAATTTTGCAACAGACATTCTAAGTTAAGATACTCTAAAAACCATTAATATTATGTTTGAGATAAAAGACCATAAACAACCGAAATAGATAGTTTGAGCTAAAATAACATATATATATATAAATGTTCCTTCTTGAATGACCTAATGAATCAAATTGAAAGGGATACAATTCCCACTAGGATCAAAACTAGAAAATAAAAGCCTAGGAAAAAGTCAAGCCTCTTCTGTCTAGACATGCACTATGTGTGATCATGAAATTATAGAAAACATATGAAATTGAAAAGTCAAAAATAATTTTAAGTAAGAAACCAATAAAAGGATGGCCGGATAAAAATACAATACTATGACATATTACATTTCCTATTTGAAACTTTTTCAAATGATATAAAAATATAAAAAATATATAATGCACGTAGCGATTATTATTATTTTATATAAAAAAATAATTATATGATTTCTAGGCCTACTAAATTATGAAAAAATTATATTACCTACCATCCTAGATAAATATACCCAAATGTTAATGTCAATATAGGTGGTCCTATGGAAACCAAATTATATACATCAATTATAAATCTCATGTATATGTTATTTTGTGGTTATTATCTAGAGATATATATCATGATTCCAAAATTCAAATATATTTATTTAGGTTCACAAATTATAATGAAAACTGTGTATATCATCAATGAACAATATTATTTATATATTCAATGAAATCTTATACACACTATAAAATGCAATAAGTTATTAAAACAATTTGTTATGTCCATCATATTTATTCATCGATAATTCACAGAGGGGGGGGGGGTGGGGGAATCTCATCATTCTAGATACAATCCAAGATTCCATCATGATGAAAATAAAAAAAACGTTTTTTATCAGATTACAATAATATTTTATCAACTCTGTTTTCTAAATTAGCCCAGCTATGGTGATTGGGAACAATTTTTCACAAATGTGTCGTCTAGTGAATTTATTCAACCGTTGAAGGATGATGAAGAGTCTCAATAAAATAATATTACACTAAACCTATTTTATTAATATTTATAATAGGGATGATTAAATCAAATGTTCGAATATTGGGTAATATATAATTTCATCCCATTATACTGCCTTCATAGTCTAGTAATCCATAAATTCATGAAGACCATATTTCTTATGTAATATCTATTAAAAATATCTAATTATTTTGATATTAAATCAACTAGAGGTTCCCTATGATCAAAACCATGAAATTACTTGTCACTCCTAGAAACTTTTTGTTGATTCAAGAATCCTTGTATCATTATATAATAAAACATCCAACCGTAAAATCCAATAATTTCAAAATCATGATATATAATGAAAAGAAAATATTATTATCGATCAATGTTTTTGAAGGGAGTATCCAATATCAGGGTTAATTTTTTCTACCAAATTATCCAATTTATCATTAAATATTTTATAGAGGGATGAAATGAGCTGATAAGGATGAAATGGAATGATTCTCAGAAATTTATCCACCAATTGGCACATCATTTTTCTTTGGAACTATAGGTATGGACTCCTCAAAAAACCTTTTCCTACTAATGGGATGTAAATAAATATGGTGAGATAACATATATGGAGGATCCATGAAATCCTAAATCAACTCCATTACAAAAAATGATATCGGTACAGGGAAAACAGCAGCCATACCAAACTGATAAAATAATAGATTTGAAATACCACTTTGATAAGATTCCACTCAAACCTGTTTATATTCATTAGAGAGGATTATTACTGTAGTGACATGATAAAGACTGATTTAATATTGTTTTTATCCTACCGAAAGATTCAAAATGTGAGGAAGGATTATAGATAGTAATTCTCCATGAACTCTAGCTAAGGGAATGTCGAAAACAATATGAATCCTATAAAATTATTGAAAAAATTGGTAAGGGTTATATGGATCACATATAATCTTCTTGTCTATATAGTCATTCAGAACCTAATCCCAAAGAGTGATTATACATACACTATCATCGAGAGGGAAACTTGTACTATAAAAAATTATCTTATGATGTTCATGATAGGGTAAGAAGATGAAGTGGTCATGTTGGATCAACATACCAATAAGCTCATTGGGATCTAATGGAATAAATTAGACCCCTAAAAAATTTAGAAGCTAATGAAAGATTGAATCATGAGTAATATTAGTCGTGTTCTAATTTTTTTATCACTTGAAATTTTATTTTATATAGCCAAATAAGAAATATAAAGGGAGAGAAACACATTTGGGGATTTTGTATTTTTGGATATAAGTAATGAATTGATCATGACATGAAGGGTGAAACTCCAATTGTTTAATTGGACATCATGATTCTAATCAGGTTTCCATCACCAATGTACATATCAAAGAAGGATTCATGCATCCCCTAATAGAAAAATATATCCACTTAGAAAACATGGCTTTAATATCAAAAAACTTAAGGCACGAGGATACATATGGCATCAGTAGGTAGCCCCCATGGGGATTTCTCTCCATCTATAAGAATGAAAAAATAGGATCATTAACTATCTCGGACGTATCGAGAAGAACACCGATGGGGGAATATGGAGGTTGGAAGTGTCCTAATGTGATAATAGAATATATTTATAAAATCCATTAATGAAATAAGAGTGATTAGTTTAAGGCCTTTTTTAGATTCTCTATCTCAATAGTGAGTGTATGAAATCAATTCTTCATTGATGTACATATCAATTTTTGTCAATAAATTCACAGTTCAATTATATAAATATGGACTAATTTCAATTCTCATTGGGGTCATGTCTATCTCTAGGGTGTATGAGGTTGGTCTGGATACTGGAAACCAACATTTGGGTGTTTTTAGTCAAGGGAATGGATAGTGAAAATGTTGTAGGGATGGACATAACGTTTGAGTGAACCATGCATGGGAATACTATTGGGGCTTACAAGCCGCTCAGTTTGGGTAAACTGGGCAAGAGGAGAATCATGGCCCTGCATCAAGGTTTAAATTTTTCGAAGACTTTGACATAGGATTTTCTCATGGATTCATGGCGGTTTGTAATCTATGTGGGGGGTAACTGTGCAGGTGCCCCTTTCTCCTATAATAGAACGTGTGTCTTCGATACAATTTTAAAAACTCAACACCTAAACCGTATGACCTATATAACTTGGGTAAAGTGTCCATATTACTCTTAAATACATTAAAATCAGAAAATCGTATAATTCATCATATGTTGGACAGTAGGTGGACATTTTTGGAACATTAGATAAAATATCCTAGGATATTAGCTACGTTCGTTGTCTGACATCCATTTAGAATGTAGTTTATCTCACTGGATCTGTAATTATAACACCTTAAATTTCTTATCTTATGTATTTATTTTAGGAATTAGTTGCACTATTTGGATTTAGGCTCATATGCACTAATCATTCATTATTTTTCCATTATAAAGATTTCATTTAAAATAGGATGAATCAAATCTTGATAGTAGATGATCTATCAATCACGAAACTAAGGCATGTATTCACGTGTTTTTCATTAAATATAGGTTCGTTTATATGTGATGGTGTATCGACACCAAATTTCTTGGAATCTTCAAAATTAAATTTAAATCCTATAATTGATATGTATTCCATATTATGTTAAAGAAGATTAATCTTGTATTTGGTAAGCTTTATACCTTAACTATACCACCCATTTGGGTGTTTTTTATTTAATATACCTTTATGGATTTTATCTTTGGATTCATATGATGTGTTCCTGTTTATCCATTCCATGGAATTCCAATTTTATGTTGATTATAAATTCAATTATAATGTTATGAATTGTAAAATGAATGAATTAATGGTATTGAATATATGACTTTTCTCATAAAACATGTATGTAATTTCTTATCTATGAATTCATACCTTGTTTTTTTCATTCCCATGTGAGTAAATCACGGTTATTCAACGAATTGATGAAATTTGATTGAATTGATCAAAAATTTTATCTTCCAATGCGTGTTATTGCATAACCATGTCATGTAGTAGTGTATTATTCATTGAAATCCTATTTCAAAAAATATTCTAACATTATTAATTGACATTCCATGCCCTTTGAGGTTTGACAAGATCTTATACACCTTTTTATTTGATATTGTTTGAAACTCTTGGTTTTGAACTTGGAATATTAAATTAAATGTAAAATGAAATTGAATTGGGTATGTATTTAAAAGCTTTGGGTTACATATGGGTTAAAATTATAATTCCCTGGAAGGAATCATGTGACTATTGACCTTTATACATTGGTTGATACATAGATCCACCATAGGAATCTGTCAATGGAATAAATGGTTAAATGTTATTAAGCCATGTGTGACACATGGATCCATTGAGGGATACCATTTACAGACTCGTTGATGCTAGACATATTTATTATGTGATACATGTATTCTTATGAGAATATCATAGATGACATCAATGTGCCTTTGAATTTAATGAGAAGGGTGATACTCAAGCTTTCATGTGAATAACTGAAAATGGACTCTTTTGGTAGGGAATTTATACCTCGCCTAGAGCGATAATAGGTTTTTTAGAGGTTTTACATGGATCAGCTTATAGGGTGTTGGATGATATTGCACATGGAGTGATACTTGAATTCAAACATAGGAATGTCAAGATGGTATCATGTTCTGATATGATTATAAATGAAATAACTTATTCCACATCTTCCAATCCAATGCCCAACCATCGAGTCGGTCTTGACTTTATCATAGATTTACTTCTGAGTAATATTTCATGGTTATAGTTATAAGGGGAATTCTTGGCTTGAACTGAATATCGAGACTTGTAAATTCAATTTAATTGAATTGTTAATTGATTTTCAATGAAATACAATGCATATAAAAAGTTCACTTTTGAGTACCTTATTTATTAGTGTTTTTCTTCTCGCACAGAGTTAGTTATATATATATATATATATATTCACTTGCTGATTGTAAAAAACATTAGGAGGTTTTCTATTTGGATTACATATCACACCCTATTTGGGTCACATTTCTGGACCATAACATATTATGTAATTGAAGGTATTGATCACATCATGCACCCACCTGTTGGTACTTGATATGTTTCTTAGGAGATGGAGAGCATGGGACAATGATTAAGATTTCGATGCTACTTTAATTCATTTAGACATTTTATTATCTTTTATATGGATTTTATATCTTCCATAGATTCTTATTTTTTAGACTTTATTAGACCTGTATGAAATCTATAATAATTTTGTACACGAGACTTATTCTAATGTTTTCATTTATCATTATTCTATTGTTTATATATTTTTTATAGTATACGGATTCAACAATTGAAAAGTTATTGTTTTTTTTGATGTGTTACACTTTTCTAATAAGGGAATAGTCTTACCACTAACTAACATAGGTCCTTGCTAATAGTTGAAATCCTATTTCATTTATGGATATGTTCTTGAGTCCGTGTGGCCAACTAGGCATGGATCACTGTATAGCTGAATTCAGGACCTGGATTTTACAACATCTATCAGAGGAATTATTTTTGGGTTGAATTACTAATTAGAGACAATAGAAAATAATAGGAAGGAATATGGATTTTGTTATGTGTTGTGCTTAGGAATAGTTATCCCATATATAGTAAAAAGCTAAATTTCCTCAAATTGAATTTCTATTTTTTTGGGTTTTGAATATTACAGTTTAATTCATTCCACAATTGGGAGATGAACATAATTTATGATGATATTGTTGACATTGTTTTAGGTTTTACTGTGTTTCAACCTAATGAGATGAATGTATTCTATCTCTTTCATCATATTTGAACTGTTATATTTCACATGTTATTCATTATTCCATTCTATTTAGGATGCATGACTCATTGCATGATGTGCTGATATGTGTTGTGGTATATATGCAAGTTGTTGTGTTATGTATACTATGATATATTATGGTGTGATAGGGACAGATGGAAATAGTTGTTCCCTAAGGAGTATGGGACCTCTTGGTTCATAATATGGTAGATCACGGTTTAATATTAATGATAATGTGTAATGATGTTCCCTACATGGATTCCATAGTTTGATTCATGGTAAATATTAGCCCCCACATATAAAAATTTTGCATGTCAGAAAACATACTTTCTAACTAGAATGTGATAAAATTGAAATGAGTATCAATTCAGTGAATGTGAATGATAACTCATTATTGGAATGAAATTAAGATGAAGATAAGTGAAACTAAAATGAATTATGATAGAGAACATGAATAGACCAAACCATAATAGTGGTATTTCAATAGTGTCTCTCATTTTTTTGATTCCCATACCTAAAAAAAGGGGCATGTAGAGGGGTGAGTTATTATATAGGATGGTTTTTACCTATCTAAAATATATATATATATACTATTTTGAGATTTGATCATTGATAATGATCTATAAATGAGGTGTGTGTTTGTAATTATATATAATTCCCCCCCAATGACCTCAAGTTATGTTTTAGGAGGGTAGCAATGATCACACTATAGAGACGCTTCCCCAAGGGCCACCAGTTGAGCCTATGGTTGTTCCAGCTATGGTAATAGCTCTTATACCAAACACATGGGCTATTTAATATCTTCATGAAGGATTTATGTGGATCATGAAGACTACTCATGGAGAACGAAAACCAACCATGCCTATGGAATAGGTCTTGTGAGAGTTTTAGTAGCATCATCCACCCATTTTTTGGATATGGAAGACCAGAAGATGAAAATTCATAGAATGAGGCCATGATTTCTATCTTTGATCATTTATAGGCATCTCCTGAGAGGAGGGTAAAATTGGCCAAGTATATTCTGTATGATTCCACCAAGAGATGGCGGGATGTTACCACCCAGAATAATAATCATTAAGAGATGTCCTGGAGGGATTTTACAAGGGAATTCTATGACTATTTTGATCTTGATATGATGAGGGATAATAGAGACTGAGATTTCATACATCTGGACTAGGGTTCACTATCAGTCTTGGACAATTCAGCTCGTATTACTGAGCTTCATCACATCAAAACTATTATGATGGGTGATGTGTTATCGAAATTGAGACAATTCGAGGATGGTACCATATACAACTTCCAATTTTAGGTAATTGTATTCTATATGACTACAATACATAGTAATGTGAACCAATAATTAATCAGATAGAAAAAAATGAGGAAATCTTGAGGTGTGATCCACGGTGGATCGACACTGAGATCTGTAACCACATCATATAATTGTAAGAAGCATCATCTGGAGATTCCACTTGGTGATACTTGTATTTTGTACATATCATAAGATAGTAAAGTGATGTGTTACCAGTGTAGTAGTTTTGAAAAAATGAGGTCACATATTATGAAGGATCTGGTCTAGTGCTTTTCTTGTGGAATGATTGGATATCTATAGTGCTTATGCAAGACATTCTCACCATAATCCACTAAGAGAGGGTTTTCACTGACTACACATTTTGGAGAAGGGTAGACCACTTATCACAAAGCATGGTGCTAGATTACAACTGATTTATTAGGTAATGGTGGAAGTCGTGGTCATTGTATCCAGACCGCATGTTCCCAACAATAGTAGGATGGATCAGATCATGTAACCAATAAGTGTCACAGGGTTGTGGTCCTTTTTGGGTATATGAGATGTAAAAGAACAATTGAAAAAATGATCTAAGAACATATACTATTATAGGTACCAATTTAGTAGCCTCTATTTTTGCTACAACACTATTTGATACAGGTTCATCATTATGAAATATATTTATTCCAATCAGGGATAGTATTTTGAACTGTTTTTATACATATAATGATTTTTTGATGATAGACACCCCATTAGGGATCATTACAAATAGTCTTTGTACTTTTAGGGAGTTCCCCCTTGTGTTTAGTGGGTGTCACATCTTATATGACCATTTAATCCTTAAGATGACATGATTTTATGTCATTCTTTAGATGGACTAGCTAGTTTATTTTAGTGGTTTTATAGATTTATATCACCATAGGGTGATATATACATCACTAGAGGGTACAATGTTCATCATAAGGGTGAATGGGATGTCTAGGAGAGTTGAGCTGTACCTGAGCATTCATGGACTGGGTGAGATGACAACTTGGATTGAGAGTTCAATGTAAGATGACTCGGGGACATGTCCGACTGATTTCCCTCTAGTGGTTGATCATTTAATGGATGTATTCCCAGAAAACTTCTCAATATTACATCTGGTGAGAGAGGTGGTGTTATCTATCGAGCTAGTTCAATAATTGGCACCATTATCAATTTATCCCAACCATATGGCTATGATGGGTTTGAAATAGATCATGAGGGAGGAAGTGTATTTAGAGGGAAATTGTTTCACTTGACCTATTATGTCACTATGGTGGTCTACACTCCTCTTTGTGAATAAGGAATATAGTTCCCCAAATCTATGTGTTTATTACCAAAATATTATCTATTTGATAGTTAATAACTGTTATCCTCTATCATGGATAGATAATATCTTTGATAAGATATGAGGATATCGGGTATTCTGAAATATTAATTTTAGATCTAGTTACCATCAGGTACATGTTATATAATTACATATACATTTCCCAACCTTCTGGATAAGGTATGGTCTTTATGAGAATTTATATATGTTCTCCAGTCTCCCAAACACACTAATTGTATTCATCACTGTAGAGACCCGAAGCTTGACGTACATGGACATTACATTACTTTTGTGCAATACTTAGTACATAACAAAAATACACACACAAGGATCGTAATAGTTTAGTGTCTTTGGAAACTCGGAATATAATCTTCTAATCGTGGTGAAAGATCTTCAACATCTCCCATAAAGATCTTCCTTTTTTTTCTAACTAAAACCTTTCTTTATATCCTGGGGAAAAGAAAACATAAAAGGGTGAGCTCAAATACTCATTAAGTGTAAACAAAATAAATATCAATCACATCATATACATAAGAACATAACTTTTGTAAATCTTATCCTGCAAAAGAGATCATAATATCATAACATGGGATAAATCATAGAAGTGAAATGTAATCCCAATAATCATAACATAAATCCGGACACTTTTCGGCATACACACATAATCATAGAGAATCATTTCTTATTAGTCAAGACTAATTGCCAAGACTATCTTAGTGGACAAAGTCCATTTCTGAACTGAGTCACCCTCATTTCAGTCCTGTTTCACTGAACCGGTATAACCTACCATTCCAGCCATGTCTATCTCATGAGATATAAAATCTTTACCCAATGCATCGGAGGGAGATATAGGTCCCATCATGCTCATAATGTAATCATTCTTACTTGTGCCACAAACTAAACTTAAAACATTCACCATAACCCAAAGAATAAAATGGGTTTCATAAACATCATCCCATCATCTCATAATCCATATAAAACAAATGGACATTTCATCATAAGAAAAGTGAAACCATTTAAATAATAGAGACATTAAACTTGAAACATACACATATTAAATAATGTCATCTTAGATGGAAAATGGTTTTGATAAAACATTTGAAATGAATTCTTGAGGAAAATATCCTTTCTTCTTCAAAATCAATTTCCTTTCACAAAACGTCATGAAATTTTAAAAGAAAAAGATTTTGTATAAAATAGTAATGAAATATTTTGGAGGAATATTCAGGAAAATAAGGCTTTTTGAAACCGTAAAAATCCTTTCATGCCGTATACGTTTAAAAAAACATTTTTATCGTACTTTTGTCGGAAAAGTCAAAAAAGTACCTCGTAACGTAAAAAAAAGAAATATTCCTTACATACCATGTAGTAAAAGTCAAAAGTGGGTAAAAAGAACTTTAAACATACATGAATACACTTTTATAAAACATGGACAAGGATGATAGAAATAACCCTAGTAAATATTTACAAATATGCAATCTCAGATAAAAATGAGATGTGCAAAATTATCCCTTACCTTATGTCTGATATGATTTGTAAGTATCCGAACCTCCTGTATAATGATTTAAATAATGTCATTAACTTATTACAGAGTCATATTCATTGTTATGATATTATATATGGTTCACTTATGACTTTATATTACCTGTTATTTTGTAAATTACATGTTAAAGAAGCGTTTTGGGTAAAATCGTTTCATTTATCGTAGGTGTTTGGACTTGTTGTTATTGACATTATTTTTACTTATATAATGATTTACTTACTTCCAGAATATAAAATATTATTCATATATCATATATATTCAGTATATATATATATAATAGATAGATAAATGAAATGAAACAAACCATTCATGGAGCCGGTAGTCCGTACGTACGCATGAATGCTGTTTTCCATTCATTATTGTCTTGAATGGAAGTAAGTAGATGACATATATATATAAATAAATCCAGTAGATTTACCATGTCATATATTTCATTATTATTCATTATATATACTTTATAATCCTTTTGGAATGGTTAACATGGATAATGAATCTCATCGCATCGTGGAGACGGTAGTCCGTACGTACGCACGAGGGATGATATCGTTCCCATGGTCATGGAATTGTGTTGAAGTGTATGTATACTATTTCAGTATCAATATCACTTTATAATAATCATATATAGTTACTCATTACACCATTATACCCATCCAATTAAGGTGGTGGCGGAAAATAGATTACACCACGGCGTGGAGATGGTATTCCGTACGTACGCACGTGCGGTGATTTCCTTTTTCCGTAGGATGGATAGAAGGTTAATTAGAGTTGTTTCATATTTATAATAACATATCAGTATATAAGAAATACTTATGTTATTACTTTATCATGAAACAACTAAATATGAAGAAGTTGAAGAAGAAATAAATTGAAAAAGACCGGTAATGGATATTACCTCTTTTTGACGCGCCTCTTTGAGATCTTCATTTAGGGCACTAAAATTGGTCTTTGATGAATACCAGAACATCTAGGATGTTTCTAGGGAAGTGGAGAAGGTAATTTGGCAGGGTTTGGCCGAGCTTGAAGGCTCAATGTGGTGTGAGGAAGAGAGGGAGGAGGTTCCCTTTTATAAGGGAGGAGAGGGGCACCTTAGGAAACTCTCAAAATATTATTTTACATTAAGGTAAAATTCGGTTTATAATGGTTCCAAAGGGTCTTATTTAGAAGATAAAGTGGGGATGGGTCGAAATACTCTCATCCAATAGGATTTAGAACAGTTTAGGTTATTATTTTAACCTTATCAATTATATTTAACTCTAAGTTAAATAATTTAACTTTTACCGTGTCTTTTTGTTTTCTTACACTATATGGTTAATAAACATACCATTACAAGCCAAACGAACCCCAAGTTGTTTATTATTAATATATCTATCCTTATTTAAGTCATTTGGCCGAACCTTAGATTTTTATGAATTAAATAACTATTAATAATATAATATTTGTTTTAAAAATTAATTTATGTCAATTTTCACACTATTTGGTTCATGATTTTTATGAAATTCATAACAGAATGATACGTTCGAAACAAGTTACTTATATCAAAAATACCATGTCATATTAACCTATAAAATTAATTTAAGTCATAAAAAGTCTCAAATTAAATTTATTTGGGAATTTATAAAATCAATTATGTCAATATTTCATTAATAAGACAATTACTGCATCATCATTGTGTCATAATAAATGATAATTATTTAATCCCTAAAAATTATAAATAAATTCCTATGATGTAGAAAATTGTATTAGATTTCTGGAGACTATTCATGTTCTATGTTTCAAGAAGTTTATCACTAAATTAAAATTATTATACTTATAAGATTTAAGAAAGTGACATGTTGTCACATTCTTTGGTTTTAATAATAATTAAATTATTTTCATGGAAAAAAGTCCATAAAATGAATCTAATCCGACCCTAAGGTTATATGGGTCTAATTTCAGCAATCCAATAGATTTTTCCAAGTTTTAGGGTAATTTTGTAATCTTATATTTACCCTTAATTACCCGATTTACCTTTAACTATAGTAAATAAAATTTACCGTAGTTACTATTCACAATGGCCAAAAATAAAAAGTAGCTTATTAACATAATTTGGACCCACTGATTCCAAATATGGAATCCATTTTTCCAAATTCAATAGACAAAATATGCAGAAATTAAATTAAAATTAATCCCGTTGTCGAAAGAAAACGGGTTTTTCTTTAAAACATTGCAAAAGATTGAATTGATTTAACCTAGAATTCAAGGTAAAATCAATTCAAATAACATAGATTATATTAAATGGTAAAAATATATTCTATTTATACTTTAAAACCATTCAATATTATAATTTAACCACATAATATATTACGATGAAAATAGTTTCTTTTAATCAAAATATAGCGTGTTTTTACTATTCATTAAAATATGAAAGTTATCGGAAAAATATCAAAACTTTATCTAATGTAAATTGTTATATCCTGATTCAATAGAAGAATTTTATTTTGTCAAATTGAACTTATAAACATGTCAAAAACTATATTTAATGTGGGTGCGCCATCAAAAGGCGGCAAAACTGCATTTTTTTAAAAATACTTATTTTACCCGAAAAATTTATTTTGTTCTTATACCATGTTCTAGAAATGTGTAAGATGAATAATAATGTCATAAAATTCAAAATTTAGTTATCACTATTCATAACGGCTAGTTCATAACAATATTATAGTAATATATCGCAGTTTAGTAAAACCCGGTATTGCGTACAACACACGCTATCGAGGAAGGTCGCGATTGCGTGTAATGCAAGCCAAGTCAGGGTTGCGTGTAGTGAACAACTCCTTTGTTGTTGCGTATAATAGAATCCAACCATATTTTATTTATACATTGAATATATATATATATATACACTCAATGTTGCGTAGAATAACTTCTATAAAAAGAACTTGAAATTCTGTGTAACAAGAGCCAAGAAAAGTGTTGCGTATATTGCAAGCTAATACAGTATTGCGTATAGCACAAGATAATCTTGGTGTGTCGTACAATAAAAGATATGAATGAAATTAAAAAGAATGTATCTTATAAAATCTCAGGTTGTTACATTCTACCCCCCTTAAAATGAATTTCTCCCTCGAAATTCGTCGGGGGTTATAAATGGTTTACTACTCGAAAGTTTCTTTAATAGAAACCCACATCGTAAAAAGGAATACCAAAACTTTGCTTCAAAAACTTAACTATGAAATGTAACAATTACCCAAATAAACTAATCACTGGGTTTCCACATAGGTGAAAATATGGATATGGAGGAGAAATCTAACCATCATGTTCTGATGGAGAGTGGTAGAGAACTTTGCTATGGAAAATCCAGCAACCACAAAGCCATAAATTTGTGATGAACTATGGTACCATCTGATTCATCAGATATAAGAGCACTAGGACTACATTTTTGGTTTTCAGATCATTTACCTAAAGTTGATAAAATTGGAATTAAAAGAAATACTTTCGTGATTTTGGTATAGTCTCACCGTTTTTCGTTCTTTGGACAATTTCCACTTCATCTCTTAAAGAAATGAAGTTGAATTTGTCATTCGTGATGTGTTAGCAGATCATGTGATAGAATGATGGGTCATTCCATCTGTCTTAAACAAAAGGTTAGAAAAGTTATCAAAAAAATACATAAGTCCATCTATAGTGAGATTAATCATATATAGTTCCTAAAATGAACTTATACTTCATATATCATACTGCTTAATATAATAAAACTATTTTCTACTAAACAGGGACTTCCTATAAGCCAGTGGTAGGCGATAAAGTCTAGTCGCACTTCGGTTGTGGGTTCGATTCCCACGGCCATGTCCAACACGATGCGTTGTCGCCCGTCCTGCAGGTTGTCCTTTTTCTAAAACTACATTACTATAAAATCCCATCAGTAATATCGAAAAAATTTCTATCCTTAAACAATACTTAGCATATGTCTGACATAATCCATTCCAATATTTAGGCTTATCTAAAATACTTCGGTCCAAGCTCATAGTATAAAGAAAACTATTACTTGAAATGTCATCAACCAAGCATGTCAATACCATCATTTATCCCCCATATATATATATTTTTGGTCACATTCCAATCATGTGAATACATTAATCATGTATTCTCTTGAAAACAAATGAATACCCATTAAATCTTAGTGAAAAAAATGAGTGATATCAAAAGATAACTCTTTCCACATACCAAAATCCTCAAAATTATATATACTCAAATCATGATATCACATAGTCCTTATATCAATCATAAGCTCATGAATACTGTCAAAGTTTTCATTTTCTCCTTATCCCTTCATTATGCGTATATCATCTGATTTCCAAAATATTTGAATCACTTTTCATGGTTACCGGTACCATAAAATTACTTAAAACCACAATAGACTAATACAAAAATACTCTAATACACCATAAAAGTACCTCCACAACATTATTATTGAATACCAATACATAAACACTTTAATCCATCCTCTTCAATGATTGTGCTGGAATAAGTCCTTCCTTGATTTAGAAGTAATTTTTTCGGTCAGGGCATTGAGTTGGGTAATGCCCATGTTCTCCACAAATAAGACATTGAACTCCATAATAGTCTGTCACTCTATGACCCTTTTCTCCACACAAATAACATTTGTCCCTCCATTTGAGGTATTCCTCAAGGTTTTTCTTCCCTTCTTTAGAAATCTCAATCTTCCTTTCTTTATGCTCCTCAACATGCGAACATGCATAAAAGTCTATCTTCCTCTTATTTGATGAATTAGGCATACCACTAAATTTCACCTTGTTAATCATATATCGCGATGACTGATTCGGCATAATCACAATATCTTTCTCTCTAGGCATTACGAAATTTTGATTCTCATAGTCACCAATTTGTCCATTGGATTCAATTTTAACCGAATTCTTTCTGGTTCCCTCCATTGACTAAAACATAAAAAGAATTCTGTGAGAGGAAAAAATCATACAAGGAAAATAACATAATCAAGGGAGAGTACCTTCGACATCTAACATCTTAGGTTTAATTTTATGATCGTTAGCATAGTTCTAGGACTATATCCTCTACATATACTTATCCTTAGGGACATCCCTAGACATACCTTAAGAAATATCTCTAGGGATCTCACTAACGTTTTCGCATCCTAGTTTCCAAAGGTTGACTAAACCTTTACTCTGATACCAACTGTAAAGACCTGAAGCTTGACGTACATGGACATTACATTACTTTTTCGGAATACTTAGTACATAACAAAAATACACACACAAGGATCGTAATAGATTAGTGTCTTTGGAAACTCGGAATATAATCTTCTAATCGTGGTGAAAGATCTTCAACATCTCCCATAAAGATCTTCCTTTTTTTTCCTACCTAAAACCTTTATTTATATCCTGGGGAAAAGAAAACATAAAAGGGTGAGCTCAAATGCTCAGTAAGGGTAAACAAAAGAAATGTCAATCACATCATATATATAAGAACATAACTTTTGGAAATCTTATCCTACAAAAGAGATCATAATATCATAACATGGGATAAATCATAGAAGTGAAATGTAATTCCAATAATCATAACATAAAACCTGAAACTTTGTGTCATACACACATAATCATAGAGAATCATTTCTTATTAGTCAAGACTCATTGCCAAGACTATCTTAGTGGACAAAGTCCATTTCTGAACCGAGTCACCCTCATTTCAGTCCAGTTTCACTGAACCGGTATAACCTACCATTCCAGCCATGTCTATCTCACGAGATATAAAATCTTTACCCAATGCATCGTAGGGAGATATAGGTCCCACCCATCTTATAATGAAATCATTCTTACTTGTGCCACAAAATAAACTTAAAACATTCACCATAACCCAAAGAATAAAATGTGTTTCATAAACATCATCCCATCATCTCATAATCCATATAAAACAAATGGACATGTCATCATAAGAAAAGTGAAACCATTTAAATCATAGATAAATTAAACTTGAGACATACACATATTAAATAATGTCATCTTAGATGGAAAATGGTTTTGATAAAACATTTGAAATGAATTCTTGAGGAAAATATCCGTTCTTCTTCAAAATCAATTTCTTTACACAAAACGTCATGAAATTTTAAAAGAAAAAGATTTTGTTTAAAATAGTCATGAAATTTTTTTGAGGAACCTTCATGAAAATAAGGCTTTATAAAAGCATAAAAATCCTTTCATGTTGTATACGTTAAAAAAAACATTCTTATCGTACTTTTGTCGGAAAAGTCAAAAAAAAGTACCTCGTAACGTAAACAAAAGAAAGATTCCTTACAAACCATGTAGTAAAAGTCAAAAGTGGGTAAAAAGGAATTTAAACATACATAAATACACTTTTATAAAAAATGGACAAGGATGATAGAAATAACCCCAGTAAATATTTACAAATATGCAATCTCAGATAAAAATGAGATTTGGAAAATTATCCCTTACCTTATGTATGATATGCTTTGTAAGTATCCGAACCTCCTGTATAATGATTTAAATAATGTCATTAACTTATTAAATAATCATATTAATTGTTATGATATCATATATGGTTCACTTATGACTTTATATTACCCGTTCTTTTCTAAATTCCATGTTAATGAAGTGTTTTGGGTAAAATCGTTTCATTTATCGTAGGTGTCTGGACTTGTTGTTCTTGACATTATTATTACTTATATCATGATTTAATTACTTCCAGAATATAAAATATAATTTATATATCATTTATATTCAGTATATATATATAATAGATAGATAAATGAAATGAAACACACTGTTCATAGAGACGGTAGTCTGTACATACGCACGAACGCTGTTTTCCTTTCTTTATTGTCTTGAATGGAAGTAAGTAGATGAAATATATATATACATAAATACAGTAGATTTACCATGTCATATATTTCATTATTATTCATTATATATACTTTATAATCCTTCTGGAATGGTTAACATGGATAATGAATCACATCGCATCGTGGAGACGGTAGTCCGTACGTAAGCACGAGCGATGATATCGTTCCCATGGTCATGGAATTGTGTTTAAGTGTATGTATACTATTTCAGTATAAATATCACTTTATAATAATCATATTTAGTTACTTCTTACACCATTATACCCATCCAATTAAGGTGGTGGCGGAAAATAGATTACACCACGGCCTGGAGACGGTATTCCATACGTACGCACGCGCGGTGATTTCTTTTTCCGTAGGATGGATAGAAGGTTAATTAGAGTTGTTTCATATTTATAATAACATATAAGTATATAATAAATACTGATGTTATTACTTTATCATGAAACAACTAAATAAGAAGAAGTTGAAGAAGAAATAAATTGAAAAAGATCGGTAATGGATATTACCTCTTTTTGACACGCCTCTTTGAGATCTCGTTTTAGGGCACTAAAATTGGTCTTTGATGAAGACCAGAACCTCTAGGATGTTTCTAGGGAAATGTAGAAGGGAATTGGACAGGGTTTGGCCGAGCATGAAGGCTCAATGTGGTGTGATAAAGAGAGGTAGGAGGTGCCCTTTTATAAGGTAGGAGAGGGGCACCTTAGAAAAATCTCAAAATATTATTTTACATTAAGGTCAAATTCGGTTTATAATGGTTCCAAAGGGTCTTATTTAGAAGATAAAGTGGGGATGGGTCGAAATAATCTCATCCAATAGGGTTTAGACAAGTTTAGGTTATTATTTTAACCTTATCAATTAGATTTAACTCTAAGTTAAATTATTTAACTTTTACCATCTCTTTTTGTTTTCTTACACTATATGGTTAATAAACATACCATAAAAAGCCAAAAGAACCCCAAGTTGTTTATTATTAATATATATATCCTTATCTAAGTCATTTGGCCGAAACATAGATTTTTAGGAATTAAATAACAATTAATTATATAATATTTGTTTTAAAAACTAATTTATGTCAATTTTGACACTATTTGGTACATGATTTTTATGAAATTCATAACAGAATTATAAGTTCGAACCAAGTTACTTATATCAACAATAACATGTAATATATACCTAGAAAATTAATGGAAGTCATAAAAAGTCTCAAATTACATTTATTTGGGCATTTATAACATCAATTATGTCAATATTTTATTAATAAGACAATTACTGCATCATCATTGTGTCATAATAAATGATAATTATTTAATCACTAAAAATTATAAATAGATTCCTATGATGTAGATAATTGTATTAGATTTCTGTATACTATTCATGTTCGACGTTTCAAGAAGTTTATCACTAAATTAAAATTATTATACATATAAGATTTAAGAAAGTGTCATGTTGTCACATTCTTTGGTTTTAATAATAATTAAATTATATTCATGGAAAAAAGTCCATAAAATGAATCTAATCTGACCTTTAGGTTATATGGGTATAAATTCAGCCATCCAATAGGATTTTTCCATGGGTTAGGGTAATTTTATTATCTTATATTTACCCTTAATTACCCGATTTACCTTTAATTATAGTAAATAAAATTTACCATAGTTACTATTCACAATGCCCAAAAATAAAAAGTAGCTTATTAACATAATTTGGACCCACTGATTTCAAATATGGAATCCATTTTTCCAAATTCAATACACAAAATATGCAGAAATTAAATTAAAATTACTCCCGTTGTCGAAAGAAAACGGGTTTTTCTTTAAAACATTGCAAAAGATTGAATTGATTTAACCTACGAATTCAAGGTAAAATCAATGCTAATAACATAAATTATATTAAATGGTAAAAATATATTCTATTTATACTTTAAAACCATTCAATATTGTAAATTAACGACATAAAATATTACGATGAAAAAAGTTGTTTTTAATTAAAATATAGCGTTTTTACTATTCATTAAAATATGAAAGTTATCGGAAAAATATCAAAACTTTATTTAATGTAAATTTTTATATCCTGATTCAAAAGAAGAATTTTATTTTGTAAAATTGAACTTATAATCATTTCAAAAACTAGATTTAATGTAGGTGCGCCATCAAATGGCGGCAAAACTGCATTTTTTGAAAAATACATATTTTACCCGAAAAATTTATTTTGTTCTTATAACATGTTCTAGAAATGTGTAATATGAGTAATAATGTTACAAAATTCAAAATTTAGTTAACACTATTCATAACGGCTAGTTCATAACAATATTATAATAATATATCATTGTTTAGTAAAACCGAGTATTGCGTACAACACACGCTATCAAGGAAGGTCGCGATTGCGTGTAATGCAAGCCAAGTCAGGGTTGCATGTAGTGCACAACCACTTTGTTGTTGTGTATAACAGAATCCAACCATATTTTATTTATACATTTAATATATATATATATATATATACACACTCAATGTTGCGTAGAATAACTTCTATCAAATGAACTTGAAATTGTGTGTAACAAGAGCCAAGAAAAGTGTTGCGTATACTGCAAGCTAATACAGTGTTGAGTATATCGCAAGATAATCTTGGTTTGTTGTACAATAGAAGATATGAATAAAATTAAAAAGAATTTATCTTATAAAATCTCGGGTTGTTACAATCACACTGATGATCCGAATGTTCGATCATTACCTCAAATTTTTTGCTGGGGATTTCCAATATGAAAACATAGTGTACTCTCACAACTGTCTTGAACATGTGAAACATCTTAATATATTTTTTAATAATCTAAGAGATCACATTTATATTCAATGTTTACACAGAACCATTTCTATATGAATAATATTCACATCCTTGTTCACTTTATCTCAAAGACTAGAGTATTAGAGGACCCAATGAATGTAAGAATGGTAGTTACCTAGTTAAATCCAACGATCATTTTCAAGGTGCATAGTTTATTATGGATTTATGGATACTAAAATAATTTATTATATGACTTCTCAGACATTTTTCGACCATTTATATGATGGGTGTGAAGTATGTGTGGTCATATTCTTACGAGATTTCCTTTTATAGTTAAATGGTAGATTGAACATAACACTGATACTAGATTTTCTAGAGCTGGACATGAGTTACATAGTGTACTAAAATTCACCTGGTATTGGGATTGGATCAGTTATTATGTAGGGGGATCATGTCATTATGTATTGGTATTGATATTTGAGGTGACATGAGAGGAACAATCCTATGTACAATCTTAATTTGGTTGTGGTTGTTCATGCATTGCACCGTTTGAGACATTACCTATTGGGAGATAATTGTTTGAGTACACAGACCAAAAAAGGATCTGGTATATATTTACATTACATGATATGAACCTAATATATTGAAGGTTGGTTGAGTATATACATTCTATTTTTAGGGATCTAGCTTTTAAACAAGATAAAGGCAAAGCAGTGGCCAATGCACTGAGTTGGAGGACTCAAATACTGGTAGTGATGCATGCTAGTAGTAAGTTGTACCTTATCGAATTTTTATCTGAGATGAACATGGAGGTGATCTATTTTTAGGGGTAGGTGTATGTTTATCCTTTACTTGTTACCTCTATCTTATTAAATATAGTGTTGATAAGGTAGGTATTTGATTTCAAAGTCTTAGTTATATTGGAAAGTGTGGTTGTTGAGGACACACATCCTTATTGGGACATAGGAGAGGATGAGGTCCTACGATTACATGGTCACATATGGTTATCTTCAAACAAGAACAAGGGGTGATGTGGGATTTTCATGCATCATCTTGGGTAGTGAATCACAGTGTAACCATGATTCATCATGATTTACATCATCAGTATTGGTGGTCATGAAACAAAAGAGATGTAGTTAGGTTTTTCAAGAGGTCATCCATCTGTTAGCACATGAAGGTGGAACACTAGTGACCAATAATACTTTTTATAGCATCAATAAATTTCATATTGGATGTAGAATAATGTCATGAGGGATATCAGGACCAGTTTACCAAGATCTCCTCAAGGTAATGATGGTGTATGGGTTGTTATTGATAGGGTCGAGATTGTTTCTTATTTACCACCGATCAAGGAAACCTTCATCAATGATGTCATTGGGAGTTTGTTCATTCTTGATATTTTATAACTACACAAGGTCCCGAAGAGTCTCATTTCAAATAGGGATTCATAGTTTACATCTAGATTATTAAAATGGGTTGAGAGGGTTTTGGGTACACATGTGATCATGAGAACGGCATACCACCCCAAATAAGACGATCAACCATAGTTCATGATTCTAGTTCTTGAGGACATACTGTGAGCATTAGTCCTAGATTGTGGAGGCTCTTGGGAGAGTTATATACCCTAGATGATTATTCCAATAATAACAGCTTCCATGATACTATTCAGTTTGCACTATATGAGGCCATCATTGGAAGTCCATGTGAATCCTCATAGTGTTGGATAGAGGTAGGAGAAAAAGCTTCTATCAGACCTCCCCATGATTAGGAATCCATAGAATATGTTCAATTTATTGAGAAGTATATTTATATTGCATAGTCTCAAAAAAATAATATGTTGATAACTACATACAACCTCTAGAGTTAGAGGAAAGGTATTGGGTTTACCTACATGTTTCACTAAGGACGGGACATAAGAGGATATGTATAAATGGTAATCATTCACCAACGTATCTTATGCCATTATAAATTCTAAGAAGGGTCGGTTGGGTAGCCTATCATGTGTTGATACCTCTGAGGTACCGATCTATGCATGGTGTGTTCCATGTTATTGAGTGGCTGTTATCCTATATAGACAAGTATACAACATTTCATCAGAAGGAGGGTGAGTTGCAAGAAGATGAATCATTTTAAGAGCACCCTATATGAATTTTCTATCATAGAATTATGTTTCCCCAAGGCCAGTTCGTTCATTTACTATGTGTGTAATGGTATAATGACTGAGTTCATGAAAAGATATAGGCGTGGGAGATCGTTTTTCGATCAATGTGGCTGGAGTTGTTCTATGATTATGATTCACCACCATTGGAATGAAAATTCAGGTTTTTTTTGAGTAACCATACATGCACCCCATCCCCTTACAGGACACCATGCAACATGGAGCACAATTTGATAAACCGTGCACCTAAACCGTGTGACCCAATTATTTTCGGTAATATTACCATTTTACCCATAAATCCTTTAAATCAATCCTATATATAATTCTCCATAGATTGGATAAAATGAGGCTAATTGGAGAATATTGAAGAAATATCTTAGTATTTGAGCTTTATTCTTCATCCAACATTTGATTCGAATACAGTTTGTTTCCTTGGATCCATAAAGGCAAGTCCATAATTCCTTTTTGAGCTTATATTTTTGTTCTTGGAATCATTAATCCTATTTGGATTTAGGCTCACATTTCATATTTTCCCATTCATCATTAATTATTTATATTTATTCCAAAAATTGATGAATCATAACTCTATACTAGACTATATATCAATCATGATCCTAAGGAATGTGTTCATGTGCACTTTGTTAAATTTCAGATTGTTTATATGTGTCTATGTACGACGTTCCCAATTTCCAAGCATCACCTAAATGTAATTTTAATCCCAAAATTTATTGATGTTTCCTATTTAGGTAAAGAGGAATAATATTTTATTTTATAGGTCAACATGACTAAACCACCCCTTTCAGGGTTTCTTATTAAAGGGACTATTATGTATTTTAGACTTCGATTCTTATGAGGAATGCCTTTTTCCCCAAGATAGGGGATTAAAAATGTATGTTGATATTAAATTTAATTTTAATGATATGTGTTTTATTTGAAATTAATTAATGGTATATGAGGTATTACATTCCCTATCTCCCATGTTTTCTGTTGCATGTTTGCAAATGATTTCCTTTTTTTCTCGCCCATGTGAGTATGTAGATGCTATTCCAGGAATTCATGCAAAATGGATTGAATTTCTATGACCATTTATTTTTCCATGTTAGTTATTAGACAATGAATACATGTAGTAGTTTTTTATACGTTTAAATAATTTTATACAAAATATTCCCATGATTGAAATTGAATGGCCAAGCCCTTTGAGGATAGAAAATCCCTTATACACCTTTTGATGTGAGTTTGTTAGATGATCTTTGTTATGAATGAGGATTATTAAATGAAATTTTAAATGGAACTAAATTAGTAATATGACTTATAGTATGTGTTGATACATGGGTTCTAATTAGAATTCCATAGACTAACTCATATGAATAGTAACCTTTATATGCTGGGTGATACGTGGATCCACCTTAGGATGCCATGAAAGGACAAAATGGTTTAATGTTATCAAGCCATAAGAGATACATGTATCCATTAAGGGATAACATGGATGGAATCTCTGAGATAAGAAATATGTTTTGAGTGACACATGTATTCTTATGGGAATTAAATGGATGGAATTAAAATGAATTTTACTATTATGTCAAGGGTGATACTCAGGCTTCCATGTCATGAACCAAGCAAAAAATCTATTGGGTGAGACATTACTCCTCATCCATTGTGATACCATGTTCTTTCGTGGTTCTAGAAAGATGGGATTGAAGTGTGTTGGTTGATATTTCATATGGAAGGACACTTTAATTAAAAAATTCTACTGTCATGGATAGGCTTAGGTTCACATTTTATTATAAATGAAATGACATTTGACATGTCTTCTGAGCCATATAACAATGTTGATGTCAGTATTTACTTGTATCATAGATGAAATTTTATGGAATATATCTTCATTTTTGTTATATGGGTGATGTCAAGCATAATATGGATCTTGAGAATTTAAAATTCATTGTAGTAGAATTGATAAATTAATGTAAATGAAACCCAATGCACGTATTTTTTCTCTATTATATGGTTTACAACTTCTGTTATAGAATTTTTATTGTTATTTCTCTATGTTACACTATACTAATGAGGGCATAGTCTCACCACTAACTCACCTTGGAACTCTCTTGTAGTATAAATCTTCTTGTATTTGGGTTGATATTCTTGAATCCATGTGACAAACTGGTTACAGAGCACCATACAATGGCATCCGAGCACAGAATCTTATAGTGATCAAGTCTCATGCCACCATTAGAGAATATTTGGTTTCATAAGAAATGTCCACATCAGGATTTAATTCTCAATATATATACCCATGATTATGTATTCCCCCAAACTAGTAAATCACCCAATAGAGGATTTATAAATCTCCATGACATAGATGAAAGGAATTAGTGCTAGGGAACTAGTTGATACTCATCTCTCTTGGGAGTTTATATTGATAATATACATCAAAATGGTAAATCCATGTCACCTTATAAAAATTTACATCCAATAGTTGATCGAATAAATCTTAGTAACCCTCCCAAAACCGTAATGTCCATGAAAATTTGATAAAAATTTTTCCATCAGGGCGCAATTCTCACTTTTTACTCAATCCAGTTCTCATATTGTTCAATAAAGGGATAAGTATGTTTAAGTAACTCTGAGATATTGGTCGATGGGTGAGATCAAGAAAATTTGGACCTTGATAATAGTTAGTGAACCTGTGTGGTATCCTCTAGAGTGGAACCATGGTCAGTTAATCATATTAAAAAGATATTATATTATTTAAATTGAATGAAGATTCAAAAAACTGAGGTGAAATATTATTTTTCAATGAAGGAATGCCAATATCATTTAGAAGACAAAACCCATTCAAAGGAAGTCTTTGTGAAAAATTGTTATTTAAAGGTCCAGTTGGAAAAATCTCTTTTAAAACCTTGTTTTTAGATGATTCATAGTATTAAGGGTTGGTAATCTGATTCCTATAAATCACAACCATCACTCCACCCACATGTAGAGTTGTAATTAAATCGAAATCCATCCACATAAGAGTATGATGAATACATTTGAAGGAGTAAAATTCAAAATGTTGAATTAGACAAATGAATCACTCTAATTTAGAAATTTCACATGATTCACATGACTAATATTGGGATTCAGGATCACGTGACCTATCATAGGATTCATGAAGTACATAATCCATAAACACATTACAATCATATGATCTATATTTATGCATCATGAATGTTTAATCTTATTAAGGTAATGTGTGTTAAAAAACTATCAAGTGATCATGTGAAAAAATAAAGGTAGACCATGAGAAGCACACGAGACATCCCCATATTAAATTCAATGTACCATAAAATATGTAAATTAATATTGATTGAATTGTGAATTGGTTAAGAATGTTTACCAGTTGAGGAGGACACCAAGAAAGATCACATGGTCTTGTGTAATAAGTGGTTCATATGATTGTTCTTACATGAAGAATTATTAATAGGAAGTCATTAATGATAGTGTAATGAATGATCTCTGAATGCTAGAGTCACTAGTGGAATTAATTACATGCCACTCCTTTATTTAGTGGGCACTGCACAGAATAATGAGGTACACCCATAAGAGAAAAAGGAACTCATAAAAATAACAAGTGGAATACTAAAGGTCTGCAGAGGAAATATAGATTAATAAAACCTAGTCCTTATCCTTGTAGGCCACACTATTGAGTGGGGCATTTTTTGAAATCCACCATATGAGAATAAAAAAATTATGATAAAAGAAATACCAAAATAAAATTTATTATTTTGTCCATAAAATGGAATGGATGAGTATTTTGAATATAAGGAGATTAGGATTCTAGGATATGATAATCACTTTACACTAATTAAGACACATGATTGTATGACCCCATGTGAATGAGTCAGGAAATTCATCTAATTTAATAATAACCATGTGAAGCCCCTTCAAGAATACCTCTTGAACATGTCAGGGCTTCGTGATGAGTAACTGAAATATTGTTTAGTATCAACAAATAGATTATTGAAACTTTACAAAATCCCCTTATCAAAAAAAAAAGAAAATGAATTAAGACTCATGAGAAATAATTTAAAATTTTTCTCATGTAAAGGGATCATGCAAATAACATGACTAGTTAAAAAATCATGTAATATCCGTTGAGGAATGTTAGTGATGATGTGTAAAATATTTTAGGTATTTAATCTCATACATTCCAAGGCCCACAAAATAGTCCATTAGATCATATGACACCCCTTCATATGCATAGATTTGTGGAGCATCTATCTATGAAAATGCTTGCACACCTTCAAGAGATAAAAAATTGATCACGTGATGCACCATAGAAAATCGGAGTTACTATCAATGAAAATTATCACACACCATCTTGAGATACATTATTGATCATGTGATTCCCTATTGGAAAAATTATTGGAAACAATCAATGTTATTGGAAAATAGAAGAAAAAATATGTAATTGGTGAAATTATCTTATGAATGAAAGATACAGAATTTTTCATGTGATGAGAGGATGTGATTATCTTAACTAGTCCATTATTCATGTAAATGTTTTATCGACATGCTAATCATAACATGGGTAGGCCTCTGTACATGTCATCTCTATTACATGTAGGATATTAGGCATGTCAATTTTATCATGTGATGTAGAAAACAATCAATGGGAGGGGCCCATATGACTTATAAAATAAAAATCCTGAATGGGGGTACACATATTGGAAAGAGAGTTATGCTATTTTTGCATGAAAGCCCCTTTTACAAGCCATATTAATATCTTGGATAGCCCCATAAATGTCACCATCAATCACATGAAAACCATTTTGAAATAATTCATGATTTTTTAAGACTCCATTACGTGTTATCATGATATATAAAAGTCTATTTGACTTATCTATTTGATTTTGTGAAATACCTTTGACGAGATAAATGTCCAATAAATTATGAAATGACATAGTGATATCACAATCACCATTTATCATGTGATACAAAGATGATCCCATAGATGACATGTGGATGGTTAATGTGAAATGTGTGATTCTCTATCATTTGAAAACCAAATTTTAAATATACAAATTGTGAAATAATTTAAATAATATGGGTGGAGAGGCATATAAATTCCTCCAAATGACATTAAAAACAAGGACATGTGATTATATAGTCAAGAGAAGACTTATCGAGGAATAAAGTCACCCAATCAAAAGGGTATTCCAATAGGTAAACCTAGGAAATGAATTAATGGATTACAAGGAATGTATATATATTTCATGGGATCACCATAATGATCATGTGAAGTAAATTTAGTGAACTATCCAGATATAATTTTTTTTACATGGTTGTGGGAGATCCCAAATGGCCACAAAATATGAATATTGAAGAATTTTTGAAAAATACGGAAAACATACATGACTAAGGTTATGTGTATTTTCATTTTATAACATTTTTTTGGTTCTTATTGTAAAGACCCGTAAATTTCAAGGAAATTTTTTTCATAAATTCTTTCATATTTTATGAGTACGCAGTTTTTAACGGCACCTGATTCCGTGGCCCGGTGTGCTCGGAATCAATTTCTGAAGTTTAGCTCAGGTACGATCAGTGAATGAATGAGAGGGTATTTCTAACTATTGAACCAGTGCTCGGAAACGAAATATGAGGGCACCGATGAATCCGCAACGCCGTTTTTTTCTTAAGAAGACCTTTTTTAGAGTTGCGTTTTCTCGGGAAGAGTTGTTCAAAAATGTGGTTTAAGTGTTAAGTGAATAACGTTGTGTCAGAACTTTATTTTTCTATGTGGTTTAACTTCCATGTGAGGGAATATCCTAAATCCTCTTGTTAGGATATTAGTGAGGTGGGGCCCACATGAGCCACCCCTTCAAATTCCCTTACTCCCCATTAAATCCCCTCTTGCATTTAATTTTTAAATATCCCCTCTCCCCTCTTTAATTATGCCAGTACACTTAATCAATTAAGTGAGATAAGAGTTTGAATTTTTGAATTCATGGCATGAGTTTATAAAATTAGGATGAACCTTATTTTATTTTGGTTGGTTGTTGTGTGAGGATAATTTAGGAGAGATATCTTGTGTGTTTTCTGGAAGAACATCATCTTCTTCACGAAGAGCGCCAAGACTTCGATCAAGAACGCCATCATCGCAAGGAGAGATTGATGTTCAGTCTCTTCTCCTCTCTGCAGCCGGTGTGTGACGCCTTTTCTGAAGAACGACGACGCGCCCTCTTTCGATCTTCTCCCAGCATCAAAGGAATAGAGATGCCGCTTCCTCCTGAGACGTTCTCCATCAACATATATGGAGATTCACCTCGTGACGTCGTTTCCCGCGACGATCATCGTTCGACAACTTCTACGAGGTATGGGTTGCTCATCGTTCAAGAATTACAATTTTACGTTCTTCTTTATTTCTTGGATGTTTGTTATCATTTTTAACAGGAAGAGGTTAGACCGCACAAACACGTCCGATCCTCCACCACCTTTGTTGTTGATCACCGTCGTGGTTTGGAATAGAGGCGGCGTGGTGCAACAACACCATGCTAGAATGAGGAAAATCTCAGAAAAGGAGCACGGCGCCGTCGCACCGTCCCAGTGAAGCCGAAAAAAGCCACAGCCGGAGTCGGGCCGCGGTGGAGGGGCGCGGTGCTATTGCGACATTCCATTCGGACATGGGCCGTGGCCTAAGGCCGCGGCGGTGTAGAAAAGGCGGCCGAATCTGCCGGCCCCTGGCGCTTTGGATGGCGGGATCCGCGGGGGTCCTGCGGCGGCACACCAGCTGACCAACATGGCCGGCCGTTCAGGAAGTCTGGAGGGTTGTAACCCCTGGCGGCAGACAAGTGCATGCCCCTCCATGTGGGGGACGCTATTTCAAAACGAGGGGGTAGGGACCCCCCCCCCCCCCCACCCCCTTCCGCATCCGCTCAGCGCGCGGGCGCCCGCACAGGGCCGAACCGGCCGCACCGGGCTGGACCGCCAGTGCTGGGTCGGACCGCCCACTCCGGGCCGGGCTTCCCACCCTAGGACAGACCCCCGTGCCGGGCCGGGCCACGCCACAATGGGACAGACCCAGACCTGGGTTGGGTCGCCCCGGTTCGGGCTTCCCCAGGGGTATCGGGCTGGGTCGGACCGGGCCCGAACCCCCTGTTTTCCAGACAAATCCTTTCAAACACCTATAACATGGGCTACAGACCTCCGATGGACGCACCATTAGTTGGGTTGCGATCCTTGGATCGATTAGGTCATTTCAGTATACTTCACGCAAGGCTTCAGCGAAACTTGGGTATGACCGGGTTTGTTCGAACACGAATCCAACCGGGCCCTCGGAGTGGAAACGCTTATACCATGAGCTCCAGACATCTGATTGACGTGTCTTCGACTTTGTTATATTTCTCATAGTGAGACGATTCTTTTGGATTACTGCGCTCAAGTTTTGGACGTAGTTGGAGTATAGTCAGGTTGGTTTTGACTTAAAAACCAACTGGGCCCCGGGGACGAAAAAGACAAAAAACTCCCAGACCAGGCGTCCGATTGATGTGACGTATATCGCGTTGAGTTCCTGTTGACGAGAAGGAACTTTGGGAAACATCAACTCTGGACTTCGTGCCAGTTGTTGTATCTGTCCCCCTTGGCTCATGGAGGGGACCCTCCTGGAATCGAGCATGCTATGTGCGGGAACCATAGTGATGGCTGCGACTGCGACGATGATGACGACTATACTGAAATCCTCCATGGGTTCGGTAGCGACGACGGCCGTACTGGAATCCTCCATGGGTTCGACGGTATGACTAATTTTCTCGTATCTTATGTGGGTCTGGTAGTACTTGACTACTGTTCTTGTATCCTATGTGGGTCCGGAAGTATTTACCTCTGTACTTGTATCCTATGTGGGTCGGACAGAGTAGCTGGTCTTGTATCCTTTGTGGGTCTGACAACTTGGCTGGTCTTGTATCCTATATGGGTCTGATAGCTTAGATTAATCAGTGGCTACATCTGATCATCTCTATCACCTTACGAAGAAGTATACCTATGTGAGATGAGTCTTAACATACAATCAATATCATCGATATGATTGTTGTGCTTTTCTATGTGGAATTGGTTGTGCTTTCCTGTGTGGATTGGGTTGTGAATTCCTATGTGGATTGGGTTATGTTTTTCCTGTGTGGGCTGGGTTCTATTTTTGGGCCCGTGTGCTGGAGCCGAGATGGAAGTGATGACTTAGGTATATGTATGGGCATATACCTAAGTAGAGTTGGTTGTTACATCATGATTTTATATTTCCATTGTGATTTATCCTTCGTTGATTCTGGGAGACCTTCGGTGGTCTCGGGGTCCCTACTGAGTAGCGTATACTCACCCCTGCACGGGCTATGCCCGCACTATATTGTGTTGGATGCAGACGACATACAAAATTGATTTAGGTGGGAGCTCATGGAGCTGGATGGTACATGGAGGTGGATCACAAAATGGGACGTACTCAGAGAGGACGGCTGGATCCGTGGAGTAGAGGTGACTATATGTACCCACCATTCAGGTGGGATTACCCGAAGACGGCTTTGATTTGCTGCTTTACATTTCTGCTTCTATAATTTCTTTTCAGTTTTACTATTCTTCAGTTGGGTTTTTATTCTGGCCCATTTACGTTTCCATCACTTACTTCTGTAGCTCATTTTACTTAGTGTTTACTTCAGTTTTCATTCTCTGTGGTTATTGCATATTTTATAAAGGAAATGCTTTCCCTTTTATGGGGATTTACGCCTTTGGTGATAGTTTCCAAACCCTGGAATATGGAAGGTGGGCTTGGGTTAGTCACAGTAAGAGCCCCGAGGACGGGTCATGACACTCATGACCTTTCAAGATCATGTGAAAACACCTGATCATGTTGTCCATGTCATCTGAAGTCCACATTAAATGGTTTTCTTTATCCTGATATTGCCATGGATGTGTTTGCAATGATCATATGAAGGATCCCCATAAAAATAATCCATATCATGTTAAAACACACATTAATACCATCAAACTCAAGTGAAGTCCACCATACATATCATAAATGTCACATAATTTCCTCTTCTAATAGAATCCATGATCAAACATCACAGTTGTGTGTGCCTATGTTGATCACATGAAGCATCCTAAGAAAATTTAATTGAATAATGTGGAACCCCTATGAAATGTATTCTTAAATCATGAAATGTTACTTAGAAATTTCATCAATATCATATTGCATACCATAAAATAGTTATTTGGATCACAAGGTAGAATCCAAAGACATGTCCACTAGACAACTAGGACATTTCTAGAAGAAAACTATGAGATGTTCTTCAGACATCATATGAAATTTATGTTATACGACTAATATATATCTATATATACTCATACATTTCTGTTTAATGTTCATGACATGTCCCTACATGAAAAAACACAGATATAAAACAATAAGGACATGCCTAACATACATCCTAAACATTACAACCATGCTAGTCATATATTCTATAACATGTCGAGAATGTTTGTAAGACACCCTAAAAAATAATAAACTTTTCTAGAAGAAAGGCCTCGAAATACACCATTTAGATCAATTAATAATTAATTCCAATCCAAAAAAGGCACCGAGGATGATATTCCGAGGCCCAAGATCCAATATAAAATCTACCATTGTATATGCCCTCCAAATATTAGACATACTAACCCATGAGAGCCAATATATCATGTGGGATTATCATTTTAATTCACCCATCAATAAATTGAGATTGAAATTAACTATGAGGACTGGGATTCCTATTATAATATGTGTAATTCCTTGTATAGATGTTAGTGATTTATTTAGTAAAAGGCCTAATGAAAAAACATGAAGGCCTTGGATTATCCAAATTTATCTACACCATCATAGTGTTTTAGGAGATATAAGGAAAGTAATTTAAATTTGAGAGGAAATGTAAATTTATTTTAAATTTCAGAAAACACTACATCACATTATGAAATTGATTGCTACAGCAACAACATAAATAATACTAATTTTAGTGACAATATATACCTGAAAACCCTCAAATTTTTATGATACAAAATGAGAAAATAATGATTGAAAAATTGTTTGTCAATATGGATAAATATGACACACCATAATAATTGAAAACATTAAAATCAGAGTGTGTTTCCAAAACATCTACCTCATTCCTACCAACCCCAAATTAAAAATAGTCTTTCCCACTCACAATGGACATTGACACCCAAAAATGTAGAAGAAAGGGTCTTAACCTCTATTCCATAATGGTTTGTAATAAATTCACCAGGTCGTACTAAAATAATATAAAATCCAATATATAAAAGTAATAAATCCTTATGTAAGGGTATTTTCTATAAAATGTACTCATTTTCACATTTCTATAATAATAATCATGTATTTTCCAATACTAAAAAAGTTTTAATTACCCCACAACTATAATACATGCCTAAAATAGTGCTGTGCCTAGCTCCAATGAAATAAACCCCGAAATTATGACTAAATATTATTTCATGACACACACTAGTACACCATAAAAAAACACTTCATGATTGGATTCATAAAAAAACAATACCACCTACTTTCTAAGATCGAATTATTATCAACAAACATATCCAGACATACAATAAAAAATGAACCAAATTTGATAAACATGTTAATAATTTGTTTTAAAAAATATTTACAAAATGAACCCATAAGACAAAGAGGTATAACTTACATATACTACATGATTATTAATTTGTAATAATGAAAAAAATACACAAAATAATTATTTTATTCTGTCTAATAATATCTTGAATACCATTGATATCATAAAAATATAATGGTTATCCTTTAGAATACCTAAAAAATGAGTGGTAAAAAATTTAAATTAAAGAAATAATAATGATAAAGAATTATAACATACAAATAAAATACAATATCATGAAATAAAAAGTTTAAATGTTCCTGAGTGATCACATAGAGTAATTAAATATGTATTTAGCAGACATAAGAGCATGGAATCATTTGACTGTTGAATCAAATAGGAAAATTAAATAATCAAATGTTAATGCTAACTATTAGAACAATGACACATGGTTAACCAAGTCCAATAATTGATATTTTTTACTCCCTAATCTAATACAAACAACTAATGAGACATAATCTATATCCAATTAACTAGAGACCTATTTTGGTTCACCCATAAATAAATGTATAAGAAAATGCGTGCCATTAAAGGAAATAAAATATAAAGACGGAAAAATTATTTCAATAAAATTTACCTTCTTTATAATTATTTCATATAATATAAATTAAATAACATCTGTTAAAGAACACAATAAAAATATTATCAGTGAAGAATTAATGATATAATAAGTATTAATTGAAATTAAGGAACCCAAAATAATGGAATAATAACATGATACTTGGAATAGTAATATGTCCATGAGTAATAGTAACTTGTCAAATATTATCTAAATATCATCAATGAATGTAAATATAGAATTTATCCATATTATAAATGAAATTTTGATAAAATTATATCTTGTAATAAGTAAATAAATGTTTTGAAAATTATAAATTTAGTGTTTATATTTTAGTAAAAAATAAATGTTTAATTAAAATTTTATAATCAATATTATTTTTTAATGGAATTTTTATTCGATATTTTGTTTTCATATCATTATAATATAATTTTATGAGTGCTTAATTAATTTATCTATGTGTTATAAATTCATTTATAATTTTAACATTAATATTTATCAAATTAATGATGATTCTAATTGAAAAAAAATTTCTCATATTTATAATATTATATTCATAAAATAGATACTTTTTTTTAAAATATACATGTTCAAAAAATGTGACGACGAATTAATGGGATTTCACTAAAATAGTTAAATTTTATGTGAATAGTGAAATATGGTTATTAATGGGTAAATGAAAATACATGAATTATTGAGTCATCAGTGATGTGTGGATAATGTAAGAACCATTGGTTTGAATTTAAATTAATTAGTTTCCTTACTTAGTCAGAATAAACCAAAATATTGATAGTCTTTGGAAAAAATAATAAAACAAACAATATAATAATAATAAAACACACCACGCCTCCACTTTATATACCACATCATCACCTCAAAACATCTAAGCCTTGATGTTTGTCAAAATTCTATCAAATTATCTTAAATACCTCTATTACGTATTTATATGGGCCTTTGGTCTCAATAAATGATCAAACTCATGTTCCTTAAAATGGTTCTCAAGGAGAAGATGTTCAAGAGGTAAACTCCACTTTCGTTTTCATTTATTATCTTTTCATTTTCTCTTCTTTACTTATCATCATCCCACATACACATAACTAAGTGATAGGATAGCTCTATTATCTTTAATATAATGTATTATTATAATGTTAATGGAATAACCCATAATGAATTCACATCCCCACATTTTTTAATAATAATGAAAACATCATCCATTATGTGTTGATTTATAACATCCAAGGATGTTGAGTTCTCAATTTCCATTACATTCTTCAAAAAATGGTCACAAAAACATTTATATGGTAAGAAAGGATTATAATAATTATATTACAACTTTCTTAATGTTTAGTAAAATATATATATATATATAATATTAATTAATTAATAAAATATCACGATGATTGAAAAAACTCTAAAAATATTCAAAATGGTTGTCATTAATGTTTTATTTAATAAATCATCCCTAAATCTAGGAAAAATGATATATAATATCATGTATAGTTATTTATATTCATTAGTATCATATAATTTAAATTGCGTAAATCTATTATAAATTTACAACATTTTCCATACATGTATACAAGTAAACTAATCATGAAAACAAACAAGAGATGCTCTCCCAAAATAATAAACTTAAATTTCATAAATCATCAAAATGACCATAAATAAACATAATTAAATTAAATTAAATAAAATACATATAGAATATATTATAAATTAATTAATTAATGGGTCTATTTTGATTATACATGACATTAATTTCAAGTGAAAACACTTTCTGAAATAAGTTAAGTGATTCCTTCCAAGTCTCAATTATTTCTTCCGGGTTACGTTTTTTCTCACATTAACCCAATATAATTATTACTTTGTATGTAGTTCTTATAAATTATTTTTATATGTTCCAAAATCATGTCCCTTGATTAGAATATCATTGTTTTTGGGGAAATACATGTTTTTAAATGCTTCCCTTCTCAATTCATCCCGATATGCTATCCCAGTTGAAGGAAACATCCTAATATCTCACCCATTTTAAATTGCACTAAATTATATGTATTTTGAATCCATATTTTTTCTAAAATTAATAATTTTATTTTGAATATCTATATTGGTTAATTTTTGTATTCATACAAGAAATTATTCCATTATTATTTTTAAAGCATCATTAAACTTTTCCCTTAAACCACACAAAAGTGGCTAATTTATAATGTTTTATAAACAAACATTTTACGTATTTCAATTAATTTTGACATAAATTATAATTTTTTATTACTCATTTACCGTATAAATGAACATTTATGAATTAAATCCATACTTTCATGGACTCTATTATGATATTACCTATTGTTATTCCATGTGACATGATTATGATAGCCATTTATTTCTAGAGGTTACACATATTATTATTCCTTATGTTTTATTATTCATCTAGAACACATATTAATTAATATTTTATAATGGGTGAATCTAGGTAGGGATTAAATTCACTAGGTACTATTTAGTATCATTAGGCTTCATGTATGGAAATAGAGTAAACCCGATTTCTTTAGGGGACTTGGTCTGCCATGTGCACTGATCATAGAAGTTATCCTTGAATCATTCTCTTACAATTGAAATATTAATGGATATTATCAATGATTCATGATAATTTATTGGTGTGTTCTTTTTCCATATTCATTTTATTCCATGACTAAATGATCCCATGTTTTACATATTATGCTTCCTTGTGTTTATTAATTCTCTATTCCTTTCTATGTCATCATGTTATACCCTTTATAAAATTTTCTATGAATTATTAATATTATTATTTCACATAATAGGATTTTTATCTCATCCATATATTCATTTATTCCCCGGGTTATCCAATGTAGATGTAAGAAATCAAAGGAAGATAAGAGCACTTTATGATGTTTAAATAAAATATGTATTTATTTTTAGTTCCATGTTTTCATCTTTATTTACATTGTCATACAAAGACACTAGACATTACAATATTTGTTTTGTATTTCATGGTTAATTATTTTTAAAATCATTTACTAATTTTTTAAAAGGCTTGGGACACCATATTTGGTATTAGATTAATTATCTAGTTATCTATATAGATTATGATTTGATCAATTTATTACGAACCCTTTAGATAAATCAATCTTCAGGGATAACCTAGATTGATTATCAGGGAATCAAAATATAGGATATATCTTTCATATACAAGTTTTTTCTATTATGATAAATGTTTCATATTTATATAATTATTATCTTTCTATTCATGACCCCTAATAATACATTATTTTACATAGTTAATGAATGGAAAAAGGGTAACTCATGAAAAATATAAATTTGATGGGAAATGGGATGATTTCACTAATGAAATGCCATCTATTATGTGAATGAGTGATCAAAATTTCATGACATTAAATGTGAAACTAGATAACATTATTAGTAATTACAAGAATCATGTGGAAAACCCTCCTTGTAATTGAGATCATGTTATGGTTGAATAATTCATGCGTGAAAGGCCTCTTATATTTAGTGGATCTCTTGATCACCTCATAAAAAAAGTATTAACATCATTGAGAATATATTATATTTCCTCAAGTGATCATAATAAGAGAATTTTGTGATGTATATCTATCATTATTATGGGGAATCAAATTAGTGGTTAACACTGATCAATAATGGGAAGTTAATGAGGTAATTGATTCCATGGAATTGTTAGATTTCAAGAAAATGTTTTCCAACACATATTTTCCCTGAACTCCCTGTCTAATGACATTTAGGGAGTTCTACAATATGATGTAAAGGGAATAAAAGTATATCAAGGAGAATGAAGAAAAAATCACAATACATGCATGATACATAAAAGGATTTTACATTAACACAAAAGGTTATTTGAATTATTTCATTCATAGAATACATCAAATTATTCAAAAATAGATTGTTATTCAAGATTTGATGGGTGTGAGGAGAGATTACTTTAATCCACTAAGGGTGAAATATAGTTTAGATACACGGAGTGGTATCATTGGACAGAAGGAAAAAAATATAATGGAGTTTAATATGGAAGGAGAAAAAAATAAATCCCATTATGGAAGGAAAACCCAACATCCCACATATAACTTATTTGGGATGAAGCATCCTAGTAATTGTCTAAAGGGAACCGTGAGATGGATAAAATTTGGAAGAGTGGGGAATCTAGATAATAAATTCTAATGTTATAGTGCATTGTTCCAATTGTATGAAATGTGGGAATTATGAAAGCCATTTACCTAAGCCAAAGATTATATAATGAAATCCGAAACAAACAAAAATATAGAAAGGATGTAATATTCTATCAATAAAGTTGATGTTAAGCACAATAATTATGTGGTGAAAGGTATTCTAGTTATTCATTAAATAATAGTGAATATGCTATTTGATTCTGGTTATTTACATACCTTCATATAATTCATGTTTAATAGACCTATTCAGAAAACAACTAAAAAATTGACGTTTTATTTATCTAGGAGAATATAAAATGGGTAAATTATTGAAACCAAATTATATAACTCTTCCATGATTATTTTATATAGATAAATCTCCCGAAAAGTATTTTATTACATCATTTGGTGGAGTTTTATTCAAGCTTGGGAATGGATTTGCAATATATAATGACCCATAATTTACATACATTTTTATTAAATGAATGTTGATGAATATTAATTACAAAATATAAAAAATAGATTACTCTAATTTATTTGTATAGTGTCTTTAGAAACAAGAAAACATTAAAAACACGTTAATAATACATGTTCATCATGTCCCGATTATTTCATCTTAACTAGACCCCTTTTCGACATATCCTACTTAATACACTAATTCATAACCCGGGGAAACAAAAAATATTAAAGGATGATCTCAGAATCTCAATAATGGTAATAAAGATAGATATTAATCATATCATAATAATAATACATAAAAATAGAACATTTTAAAATCATATCCCACATATTAAAGATCATGATATAATTCTGTGGGATAAAACACGAATGTTAAAATGAATAAATGAATTTAATTCCAAAATTTATAACGTAATACATGTTGTTTTTTGGAATAAAAAGAAGTATAGAATATAAATTCATATTATTCAAGGATCATTTCTAATACCATCATAGTGGACAATATCTATTACTAAATTGTGTTCACTCATCATTCCAGCCATGTATTACTAAACTGGGATCATTACTCATTCAATCCATGTCTATCTCATGAGATATAAAAATTTACCCAATGAATTAGAGTGATATATGGTTCCCATAAATATCATAATGAAATCATTCTTACGTGTTCCGTAATAATCTAAATCAGTCATCATAAACTAAGGAATAAAATGGATTACTTTAAACATCATTCCGCCATAACCTAATCCATGTAAAATAAATTGATTTCAAAAATTGTATTACAACATGAAAACATTAAAATCCTAGGTAAAATAATGATATTATAATTTAAATGTAATCCTGTTAAATAATTCCATCAATGATGGGATATAAATTTGATATATCACATAAAATTAATTCTTGGGGAAAATATCTATTCTTCTTAAAAAATAATTCCTTTTTAAAAAATGAAATGAAATATTAAAATAATATAATATATATAAAAATAAAATTTAAATCATATAGAAGTATATTCATTTAAATAATACATTTTAAATATGTAAAAAACCATTCATTCCATATAAGTTAAAAACATTTTTTATAAAACTTTTGCTAGAATTGCCAAAAATTACCGGATATCAAATAACGAAAAAAATATTTTTTTAATACTATTTAATAAATAATTTTCAAAGCGTAATATTGGATTTAAAAAATTCTATAAGAATATAAATAATATTAAATATTTAATAAAGATAGGTGTGGATGATAAATATGCCACATTTAATTATTATATATAAAAAATCTCATATAATAATGGGATTGTGAAATCATTCACTACCACATTAGAATGATTCTTATAATATGACTAATAAAATAAATAAGACTATATTAATATTAAAATACCATTACCTTTAGAATAATAATCATAAAAAAAATTTACGGTTAGTATAAACACCACCCAAATGAAATAGGTGGTGTATAAGGCATATATCCCACCGAAATAAAAATGAGACAAAATAATCCCTTACCTATAAGGTCTGATTTCCATTTTATGTATATAAACCTATTGAATAATGAATTAAATAATTTAATTGACTTATTTCAGAATCATGTTAATTTTTATGATTTCATATATTATCATATTATCATATGTTTGTTAATAACATTTCATTATTACTTGTTATTTAAGTATTAACTGCTTCACTTGCTTACACATGTTTTTTGGAATATGTTCTGGTTCTCCTTCATAGGTTATAGTTATATCATTCCAAAATTATATTGAAATTATATATAAATATTTATTCATTATAAACATTTTCATAATTATTCTTTAATGAAGATCATATAGAATGAATCGAATCGCATCATGGAGATGGTAGGCCTAACGTACGCACGAGCGATGATATCAATCCCATAATTGATTGATGGTATTGAAGTAAATGGTGTATAATAATACATAATAAATATAAATTTATTATAATGATATATAGTTATAATTTCCATCATTATACCCATCAATGTTAGGTGTTGGTGAAAAATATATTACACCACGTCATGGAGTTGGTAAGCCATATGTATGCATGAGTAGTGATTTGAATTTTAAAATAATGGATAAAAAATTGTATATTGTTGTTAAATAATCGCAATAAAATCTTATTATATAACTAATAGTAGATTTATTACTTTACAATAAAACAAATAATGAAGAGGAAGTAGAAGAAGAAATAAGATTATATGAATCGGTAGAGGATATCTCCACTTATTCGATGTTCATCCTCAAATTATTTGCTTAGAGAACTATAGTAGGTAATTGAAGATTCCAAGAACCAATATAATAACACTAGGGAAGTTGAGAGTGGACAAGGAAATGGGATGTTTGAGCATGAGCATTGAAAGATATGTGAATAGGTGAATGATGATGTGCCCTTTTATAATTGAGGTGATGGGTACTTTTGGGATATCCAAAAATATTAATTAATAATAAAATAAAACCCCCAAAAAACTTCCAAAATTTCCAAATTTAAAATATCCTATGAGATAGGGTTTTCATTTCATCATCAAATATATTTTATACTTTTTTCTATCAATTTAATCCTTATAAGTTTAATTAGGACTTATTTATTCAATTTTATTTTTAACTAGGGTAACAAATATTTCATTATTAAAAGGTTAAAATATTTATGAATTTTATGTCATTTGGATAAATATAAATAAATTAGAATATTTTAGTCCATATAATAATTATTATATAATAATTTTTTTTATTATTTGATAAATCATTATTTTGATAAACAATAAACTGTGTCAATTTTTACACTAATCAATTCATTTACTTTTACAAATATTACGATAATAAGATAACTCAAAACAATAAATTTATTATATTCCGATGAGTTCATGGCCATGTAAAAAATTTATTATACATATCAATTACCCTAAATTATATTTATTTTAATATTTTTAATATGATTAATTTGTTATATCTATTAATAAAATAATTACTACATCAATCTTGTGTAATTATATAATATAGTTATTTGTTGAATATGAATTAAAAATAAAATACATTAACAACGATAAATCTAATAGATTTAATAGTGATGTTTATATCCAAATTTATCTTATAGAAAATCAAAAATTTAAAAAGTAATTCTTAATAAATTATAATGTGACAACATTAACGTAACATTAATTAAAATAACATAAGTATAAAAATATATTCTATAAGTATCCAAATTGTCACTAACTCAACCAATGGATTGTTATGGTTCCCATATACTTGGAAAATAATATTTTTCTAAGTGTTTGAGGATTTCTATGGTTATTAGTATTTCAATAAAACTTTATTTATTGATTTCTCATCATTTAATTAATTTTTACATTATCAAAGTATAAGACTTTAATTTAATTATATATTTCCGAAAAATTAAAAATAGAATACTATGTTAAATATAAACATTTATGTTTGAAATAGGTATTTATAGTGGATTTTTTATTCTGTACATCGCTATATATAATTTTATATATTTATTAAAATTTGAGTAAGACATATTTAATTTTTCATTAAATAATATAAATTGAATGTAAAGATATCCTCCATGTGGCTTCAAAAGACTCCATTTTGACGAAATGATGATATAGGTCCAAACACACTCTTATAATGATATTATTACAATTGTTTGTGTAATTTTATAATAGTATTATTACCCTTAATTACAGAATTTACCTATTTAGGGTATTAATAAAAATTATCAATGTTACTTTTCATAATGAAAAAATTTAATAAAGGTCTTTAAATAATTTGAAACTAATTATTCTAAATATGGAATTCATTTTTCATATTCAAATCCCAGAAGTTGTAGTAATTAATTTAAAATTATTCTTGTTGTCAAAAATGGATAATGTGTTCTAAAAGTTTAAACACTACAAATGATAGAAATATTTTTACATCTCAATTCAATGTAAAATAAATGGTACTGAAATTCATTATATTGAATTATTAAAATATATTATATTTATATATGAAAACCAATAAATATTATAATTTAACCATATAATTATTTCAAAGAAAAATTTGTTTTCAATTAAAATGTAATGTATTTATACTATTTATCAGAATTTGACAGTTATCAGAAAAATATTAAAAAAATACCCAAATTAATTTTTTATACTGCATCAAATAACATTATTTTGTTTTCATATTAAAAATTATTATTATTTAAAAAATTTAATTTAAAAAGGGTTCACCAATAAAGTCAGAAAATTACCCTTCTGAAAAAAATATGATTTTATATATCAAATTGTGATTATTCATGGCCCATTAAAAAATATAAATTTAATTTATATGAAAACTATTTTATTTTGTATATAAACAATATATTTCATTATTTTTATTTACTAATAGTAATTCACTAATAAAATTCAAAAAATAAAAAAATATAATTTATTTATATTGTTTTTATATATTTTGTATTGAATGTCTTCATGATATATATTTTTTAAGATAGTTATATTTATTCTCGCTAACAAAACAGATAGGTTAAAATGTTAATTTTATATAATAGACATATCACAGTTCATTTAAACTCACAATTTCATGCAATGTATGATATTTAAGAATTAAAATTATCTAGAGAAAATATTTTAAAAAAATATGGGTGTTACATTCTACCCCCTTAAACTGAATTTATCGCTCGAAAATTGTGACATGGATACAAATATATTAGGATGTCTCCCCCTAACCATATCTTCAAGTTTCAACATAACATCCTCAAAATGGTGAATCTACCAAAAAACATTAACCAAGAAAGTGGTTTAATTTTCCCAAAAATAATTCGCTTTGATCCAAAATCTATATCGATTGTTTTAATTAGAATAATCATGTCCCAGTGGTATGAATTATGAGTTTGGTACATGTGAATGATATAATATGTAATTTCATAAGAAAGATACATGGACCACAACATGAACTTTAGAGATATTTTTTGGAAGAACCATTCATATATCAACCTTCCCTACATGATCAATATTTTAAAAAGGACAAATGTATCTAGGGCTCTAATTGTTATTATTTACAAATAAATTTACTCACATCTTGGGAGATTTTTATTGAATCAATGTATTACCCTGTTCAAACTCTAGGTCATTTCTTCGGTTGTCAGCATAATTTTTTTGTCTACTCCCATCTTCTCTTGTGTGTTGTTGAATAGATATGATCTTTTATACCATTTGAATAATAAGATCGGGTCCAAATATCTTTATTTCCCTAGCATCATATGACAATATTGGGTTTATAAACATTTTTCTATTGTGGAATATATAAAGAGACATCTGAATACTAGAGAGAAATCTATTTTGGTAAGAAAATTCAACCCAAGGTAGTTGTTGATCCCAACATCCATTGTAATCCGTAGAGCAATCTCTCAACATGTATTATATTGTTTTAATTCTATTGTAGAGTGAATGTCTATATAGGTATGATAATAAGTGCTTAAACGTAACTGTTTATCCAGAGCATACTAAAAGCTTCTCTAAAACATCGACATAAACCTAAGATCCCAATCAAATATAATGCAAACTGGAACACCAAGAAATATCACAACTTCTTTTATATATATCATAGAAATAAAATCAATAGAGAAATTCTATCTAATAACAATTATGTGTTATGACATCGTAAGGCATCCAATTATAACCCATAGAGAATTATGTCCCTTAGATGATTGGGAAGTCTGGTGAAAAATTACATAGTGATATTTTCCCATTTGAATTCTAGGTGGCCAATGGTTGTTTCATCCTCTTAGACATATATCTCTCAACCTTAACATGATGAAAAACCATGCACCTAGAGCCATATTTAGAAATATCTCTTTTCATTCCATCCCACCATAAATATCATTTAGGTCCCTTTACATCTTATGTTCTTCTAGGGTGAATAGAGAATGAATAATTATGAGCCTCATCCAATAGCCCATTCATTAATTCTGTTATGGGAGGAATAAAACCCAATTCATGAACTTTATTATTCCATCACAATCATGTTTGAATTTTCAAAAATTTCTCACCTTATTTTATAGCTCTTCATCTTCTTTATGTTCCTCCATAATCTACACTTTTATATATGGTTGGACATTAAATTTAGAAAGATAATATTTCTCCCATCCAATTAAAAGAACAATATACATCCTTTTCAAATCAATAAATATTACATCTTCTATGACCATCATCATGGATAGGCTAGCATAGTCTTTTCGACTCAAAGCATCTTCCATATATTTTCTTTCCCAGTATGGTGAGGTATTAATTATTCATAATATTTAATTAAATCCAACCATCTTCTTTGGTCCATATTCTACTTATTTTGTTTGAAAATATACTTTAAATTGTTGGGATAACTATAAATATCACACCATTAACCATAAATATTTTGCATATATATAATTAATGAATATATTACCATAGGTAACTATAAATCATGATTTGGGTAATTTTATTAATGGATTGTAAATTTTCATGAGGAATAAGCTATCACCATATCATTTTTCATGAGAACACTACCAATCACATTTTTTAATTAATCAGGATATATTACAAACCTTTCTCCACTACTAGTATGGAACATGTGCATTGGATAACCTTATTTTTATATCCTTTAAATTTTATTCACATTTCTCTAACCACATTAATATAACTACTTTTTTGAGTAAACATTCTAAGGTGATTATAAAATCATGAAAAATGATTCACAAAACATCAATAATATCCATACAGATCCAATAAAATATTTTATATCCGTTTTTTTCCTTAGTATTGTCCAAAATTTCAAAACATCTATTTTTCATGGATCAATATATATACCATTTTTTGAGATTATGTGACCCATAAATGAAACTTTATAAGGAAAAAAATTCCCAAATGGTATTTTTTTCATAAAGCTTCTCCTTTCTCAGTGTATTTAGTAAAATTATTAAGTGATCATCATGTTCTTCATTTAATCCTTGAATAGACTAGAATATCTTATATATAGACTTCAAAAAACTGATAAATATAGTCTCTAATGATCCAATTCATTATATCCATGATGATAATTTTGAAATTAGAAAGGCCAAAGGCATCACTATAAATACATATTGTCCATACCATGTATGAAATTTCATCTTTGGTATATCCTCCTCCTTGAACTGTAATAGATGATATCCTGAATGAAGATAAATCATGTAAAATTATTGAGCACCACTTATATGGTCAAATAATTAATCATTGTTGGGATACTGATATTTGTTCTTGATAGTGATCTTGTTATGTTCTCAATAAACAATTGAGAGTCTCATTGACCCATATTTATTCACAATAAACAAAATAGGTTTACCCCAAGGTGGAACACTATATTAGAATAATAACTTGTTATGATTATCTTGGAGTTTCTTCTTCAACTCATAAAACTCAATTCAGGCCATTCTATAAGGTGTATTTGATATATTCATAACAACTGACATGATTTCTGTTGAAAAATAAATCATACAATTAATTGGAAGACCTATAAATTCTTCCATAAAGACATCATTAAACTCCCACACAATTTTTGTAATATTAATTGTGAGTTTCTCCACAACCAAATTAGGAAGATAAACTTCATTTATAGGAATAAATACACATAAGATGGTAAAAAATATCACTGCAAGGTCATACTCATCCTTGCATCGATATATATTCATCGATTGATCTGGATAATGAAATGTGAAATCCCTCTGTTAGAACTTGTTATGATCTCCTTAGAGATAAATCCAATACACACTATGAATAATATCAAATTACAAAATAGGAAGAATCATAGAATTTTTAGGATCTACTTTCCAAAAGACATCATTTGATGAAGAATAATAAATTTTGATGCAACTGTTGTTCGATTAAGAGATGTCACAAGTAACTCAACCATTAATGTTTTAGGTAATAAAATTATACCCATAGTGAATTCTTCAAAAATAATATAGAGGGTTTATCCAAAATAAAAAAAAACATTTTTAACTTTAGAGTGGATGGTAATTGTAACATTCACCACTTCATTATCAGAATCCACATCCATCATAGTTATCACATGTGACATGACTTTGTCTATTGTTTTAAGAGTTTAATGAAATATATCATCATCAATAACCCTTGTACTAGACAATTTAATGGAATAAATCACTACTTCCTTGAACTCGTGACGTTGATGTGTATGTGCTTCATTTTGTGTAGCCTTTTATATATTCACATCACTAGAAACCTTTTTCCCATCACATTTGTATTCTACGGGCCGTTTGACAAATTTTCCATAGATAAATAATTTTCAAGTCCCTTTATGTTTATTTACTCCTTTTTGCATTCCAAACATTGAGAATAAAGAAAAAAATCAGATTCTTTTCATTGTGTTCTTTAAATTATCACTTGAATTCCATTTTTCTCTTCTTATAATAACCATGGTAATGATGGGTGACTACAATCCCCATATTTACTTTTAGATCACATTGAACGATATATTCATAGATTTTGAAGTCCCTTTTTATCTAATTTTCTTGGGGGACATGGTTTTAAGACAATAAATTATTGATCAATTTTAATCTCAGGTTGTGCAATAATTCCAGAATCCTACCTTCATGTCTTGTAAAATTTTTATCATAGGTACCAATTGATTCATCATGATTTTTATTATGTTCATGTAACTCTTTCTAATTCAATGTTCGAATAATATAAGGAATGTACTTATTAAAAAAATAATATCTTGAAATATTCAAATTATATGGATTTAATTTCATTTATTATCCTCATATTCTATATATGGTTCCACCATTGATTAGATTTACCATACAAATGGTACAATGGTAAGATGATTTCATCATGTTCCAAACATTTGAGAACTAAAAATATCTTCTTAGTGGTACTGATCCAATTTTTAGAAAATAATTGATTAGAGGACCCTCATAAAGATGGTGGATGCTACCTGTTGATGTACTTAATAGAATGTTTTCCCCCATTTATTCATTAGGAAGTCCTACCTGATTCGAATATTGATAAATTTATGTGAGCATAGCTACATAAATTTTCATTCAAGATTGTATGAAAATTGGTTTCTCAATTTCACAATCATTTTATTTATCATCGCATTCAACATAAAATAATTTCCTTTGGGTTCTATCCATTAACTAAAACCAAGAAGCGTAGTGTGAGAAACACTAATAACATTGGTAAAACCACATAATCATGAATTAAATTTAAATTTAGGACACATTAGATTTTATCCTAGGTGATTCATGAATATTTCTAAAATAGTAGGATTGTATGCTATACATCTGCATGTCATTTGGGTTCAAAATATGATTTTCTAATCCTAATTTTCAAATTATTACAATACCTTTCCTCTAATACCAACTATAATAACCCATAATTTATGTACATTTATATTAAATAAATGTTGAAAAATATTAAAAAATAAATATAAAAATTCCACTATTGCACAATATAGGTATATATTATTGAGAAACTAGTAATAATAAAGAACTGGTTCATAAGACATCTTCATTATGTCACACTTATTTCATCATAAATATACCCCTATTTAAATATCTTACTTAATACCCTTATTTGTGACCTAATGAAATGAAATATATGAAAGGGTGATCTCATATACATTTTAAGGGTAAACTATGGGGATATTAGTCATATAAAAATCATAATACATAATAACAAAACGTTTTAAATTCAATTACTTCATATGAAAGATCATTATATAATTTCATTTAATTAATCATGAAAATTCATAAGAATAAATGACCATAATATAAAAATTCATAATAATAATATATGATGTTTATTTGAATGCAAATAATCATATAAACTCATTCCATATTATTTACGAATCGTTACCAAGACAATCATAAGGAAAAATTCCACAATTGAACTGAGTTCACTCTTCCTTCCAGCTATGTATTACTGAATAAAGATCATTTCCAATTCCAAACATATATATCTCATTAAATATAAATATTCAACCAATTAATTGGAGGGATATATAGGTCTCAAACACCTCATAATGAAATCATTCCTTCGTGTTCCACAAATAAATAACTCATTCATCATAACCCAAGGAATAAAAAATGATTCATTAAATATCATTACACTGTAACATAATCCATGTAAAACAAATTTATTTATTAAATATAATTATATAATAAACACAATAAAATCATAGTAACAATAAAGATAATATTCTTAAAATTTAACCCTATAAAATAATCCCATCTTAGATAAATTTTTTTATATAACACATGATATTTATTCTTGAGGAAAATATATTTTATTCATAAAAAATGATTTATTTTTAAAATATACCTTGAAATTATAAAATAAAAGAATATATTTTAAAATAAACATGAAATATTTTTTGGGGAGATTAATGTAAATACGGATTCATGAAGATGTAATAATAAATTCATTTTGTATATGTTACAAAAATATTCTCCTCTTTCTTTTACCAGAAATCTCAAAAATTATAACGACAAAGGATTTATTTAATACCAATTAATAAATATTAAGAAATAGGTAAACTTGAATTTTAAAAATTGTATAAGAATTTAAATAATATTACAAATTTAGGAAACATGGACGTGGAAGATAAATATAAGCCTGTATATATATATATATATATATATAAACAAATTTGGATAATAATGAGATCAAGAAATTATAGCTTACCACTTTATAATAAGTTGAATAATATTTGTAATAAATAAAAGAATATTATATTAGTATTTAAATACCATAAAATTTAGAATAAGAAACATAAAAACATTCATGGGTTGAATAAACACCACCAAAAGAAACAGGTGGGGTATGAGGCATATATCCCACATAAATAAATGTGAGGCAAAATAATCCCATACCTTTTAGGTCTGATTTATTTTTTATGTATAATAAACACATATATAATGATATAAATAATTTAATTGACTTACTTTATAATAATATTCTTTTTTATAATATCATATATGATCATATTATCACTCATTCGTTAGCATTATTTCATTATTACATGTTATTTGGGTATTAACTGCTTAATTTTCTTATGTATGTTTTGGAGAATAAGATTAGATTATACTTTATAGGACATAATGGTATCATTAAAAAGTATATTAAAATTATATATATCATATATAATCATTCTATATATTTTCATAATCTTGCATTAATATATATCATATAGAATGAATCACATCGCATCGTGAAGAAGGTAGATCGTATGTACACACGAGCAATGATATCATTACCATATTTATTTAATTGTATTTAAGTGAAGGTTTTATTGTATTTAATAACCCATATAATCTTATAATATTCATATATAGTTATTATTTCCATTATTATACCCATCCATCTATATTGGTGGTGAAAAAATATTACACCACTGTGTGGAGTTGGTAAGCTGTACATACGCATGCCCGGTGATGTAATTTTTCATAAGATGGGTATAAAGTTTAATATTGTTAATCCATAATCATAATAACATATAATAACATATTTAATAATGGATTTTTTAGTTTATAATTAAAAATTCATGAATATGAAGTGGAAGAGTAATGTAGTTTAAAGAATCGGTAGTGGATATTAAGACTTCATTGACATGGTTCCTATAAATCCCTTCCTTGAGATCTAGAGTTATTATTTAAAGAATAAATATAACCTATATAATGTTACTAGGTATGTTTATAAGAGAAAATGACAAGGGATGATCGATCATGAATGCCCAAATTGATGTTAATTGGTGAGGTAGGATGTGACTTTTTATAATTGCGGTGAGGGTATTTTGGGTTCTCTAAAAAATATTAATTTATAAACAAATAAAAACCCAAAAAAACCACCAAAATGTTACAATATAGAATATGAGATGAGATGAGGTTATAATATCATCAGATAATATATTTTATACTTTTTTTCTATCTATTTTATCCTTATAATTTTAATCAACACTTAGTTACTATATTTAATTTTTAACTAGGTTAACATATATTTGAATGTTAAAATGTGAAATTTTTAATTATATGAAGTTATTTAGACAAAAATATAAATACCTTAGAAAATTTTAAACTATATCCTAATTAGAATATATTTTTATGAAATGTATTATAATTTAATACAAAATTATTTTGATAAAAAAATCAATGGTGTCAGTTTTGACACTAATCTATTCATTGATTATTCAAAATATTAATATAAAAAATTAACTTCAAACCAACTATTTTATTATATTTATAAGGGTTCATGTTCATCTAAAAAATTAATTATACATATTAATCTGTCTAAATTTTATTTACTTTAGCTTTTTTAATAAATATATTTGTTATATCTATCAATAAAACAACTACTACATCATTTTTGTGTAACTATTTAATATATTTATTTTTTAAATAAAAAATGAAAATTAATCTATATGATGAATATATATCTATTTTATTTCCGATTAATATTTTTAGTCGAATTTATCTTCTATAAAATACAAAATTTAAAGTGTTATACTAATTAAATTATGAATGTGACAACATTAACATTACATTAAATAAAATAATATAAGTGTCACAATATCTTATATATGGATCTGATTGGTCGCTAACTCAACCATTGTTTTTTATGCTTAATATATACTCTATAATTAGTATTTCATCATGTATTTTGGGTTTCATGGTTATGATTTTTATAAAAAAATGGTTTATTTATTTCTCATTAATTAATTAATTTTTACATCATAAAAGTATAATACATTAAGTTAAATATAAATTTCTTAAAAATAAAAAATAAATTAAAATGATAAATACAAACTATTTGTATTCCAAATGAGTATTAATAATAAAGTATATCATCTGTATAATATTATATAAAATATGATATAGTTATTAATATTTTGTTAAGTCATATTTAATTTTTCTTTAAATAAATTAAATGCATTTCCTAATATCATCCAATAATCTTGAAAAAGACATAATTTCAAACTAAGGATGATTTAGGTAAAAACACACATGAAATGATATTAATATAATTGTTACATTAATTTTATAGTAGTTTTCTTACCCTTAATTACTTGATTTACCATTTTACCATATTAATAAAAATTATTGATGTTACTTTTCATAATTCCAAAAGAAAAGTTATTTACCCAATCCGGACCTACAGATTCCAAATATGGAATCCATTTTTCAAAATAAAATACACCTACATTTCAATAATTAATTTAAAATTATTCCCATTTTCAAAAATATAGCATGAGTTTTAAAAGTTAAAACATTGCAAAATATTGAAATGTATTTACATCTGAATTCAATATAAAATTTATTCCAATGAAATATATTATTTTAAATGATAAAAATATATTATTTTCATACTTAAAAGAAATTTATTATTATAATTTTACTATATAAATTATTTTGATGAATAAATTTGTCTTCAATTAAAATACAGTGTGTATTTACATTTCATCAAAATTTAAATGTTATTAGAAAAATATAAAAAATTCATCCATAGTGAATTTTTACGTCAGGATTCCAAAGAACATGTTTATTTTGTCATATAAAAATTAGTAATGTGTTAAAATATTAATTTAATATGGGTTCTCATTTAAAAGATAAAAAATTTGACTTTTAAAAAATTATTTTTTATTCATCAAATAGGGTTTATTCATACCCTATAAAAATATCAATGGGGTTAATATAGAAAATATTTTTTAGGTATATAATATATATAATTCATTAATTTCCAATAATAATAGTAATTCTGTAAATTTATTAAAAAAATATAAATGTACAATTGATTTATTTTTTCATATATAATAGGTAGTGAATGAATTCACCTTACATTTTCTTAAGATATTTATCTTTATTCCCGATTATCTAACAGCTTGGTTAAAATGGTGATTTTATAGTAAGGGTATCTCGTAGTTAATTTAAACTCATGACTGTGTGCAATAGAAGATATCGAGGAATTAATATTATTTAGAGAAAAAATTCATAAAAACCATATGAGTGTTAAACTATATTTATACAAAGTCAACACCAACTACCAAAAAAGGGATATAAATATTCACAACCCGATGTATCCTTAAATAATATAAAAGTTTAAGGTGAAGGATAATACTCCCATAGAATCATCATTTCAATTGTGAATATAATTTTCTTATGAGAAATAATTTATAGCTCAAATGATTTATAAAAAGGGAAAAAACATTCCTGAAGACATGCCCATCGAGAGGGAGTACACAGATGTATTACCAAAATAATGGTATGGTCTTCCACTAGAAATAAAAGTGATGATCTCTGTTGAATATATTACATGATCTCTTCCTTTATCAAATTAACCTTATTTAATAACCACCATTGGGTTGGAACCAATAAATAAGTAGATATAAGATAATCTAAACTAGTGTTTTGTATGCCTGAGTGCTTCACCATGGGGTGCACCAATCCTCTTTGTAAAAAATAATGATGGTTTAATGAAACTATTCATTGATTATCATGAGGTAAATAATATCATAATAAAGAACATGTTTCCCCTAAAATAGATATATTACATTTTCAATTAACTATAGTGGGATAATTTTTCACCAATGTGGACCTTTGGCCATTATATCACCAATTAAATGTGAATAAATACGATATTCCCATGACTGTATTTCAATTGAGGTATAGAAACTATGCATGAATAGTTATTCCATTTGGACTCACTAATTCTCCCTAAATTTTCAAAGACATAATGAATTGAATCTTTATAAATTACCTTGAATTTTTTGGTAGTCATTATTAACAATATTATAATATACTCTAAGAGAATGGAGGAAAATGGGGATCATTTGAATACTATGCTAATTCCTATTGGAAGTGGGAAATAATATTAAAGGTATAGTAAATGTGGGTTTTGGATGGAGGAAGTATCATTTTTGGAGATTTTTATCTCTAGAATAGGAATATCTATGCACCCTTCAATGAGAATGGTTGTCAATGAGTGGTCCAAAACAACATCTATAATGGAGATCCATTTTCTCTGTTGACTCAAAATATTTTACTAATATATCATTGATATTTTTTAAAAAATAAAATATTAATACTTTTTTATCATGTAATTTCTTTTACAACATAACGACATATATGTTTTGTAATCATAATAACTTACTTTGTTTTCCATCATAACCACACTAACTATTGATTATAAATCATAATTATATGCTGATGTTTTCAATCATAATCAGATATATTGTTTTAAAATCGTAATCAAGTTTTTTTATTTATCATCAATTACAACAACAAATGTTGTTGCTCTGTATCGTAACAATATGCATCGTAATTATATAAATTTCAACCATATGAATGGTAACAAAGAATCATAACCACAATAAGAATTGTATTGTAATAATGTATCATAACCAGGTTATGTATTGTATCATAACCATGTATTGTATTGCAAAGTAACAATGAATCATAACATGGTTGATAATTTCATTGTGATCACGTATCGTAATCAGGATAAGTAGTGTATCGTAATAATTCACCATAAAAATATTAAATATCATGCATTGTAACAATGATATAAATCACAACAGATATACATCTTATCAAAGTTAAGAATCATAACCATGATTTGTTTCGTAACCACTATATGCACTGTAATCATGATAAGAATTTTGACCATATTACTAAACATACTCTTATAATGCATTGAACTCTTATTTTACACTAATATTGAAAACATGTTTCTTATACTCATTGTTCTATACCATTAAAATCCTATTTTCAAAAAAAATTGATGTCATGGAGTTAGAAATGCACTAATAATAAAGAAGTCATGTATTCTGTTTGTTTTGACCATTGTAATGCCATGTGTCCGGGTCCCTCCAATTTTTTCAAATAAATATGACCATTGGAGGAATAAACACTACTGGAACCTGAGGTCAGTAAATAGGAAGTCCATCGAACCAGAATAAATAATTTTTTCTTCTATGATGTTTTAGAGATATATAATTTGACTTCACTCTTGCATCGTGCCAAATCCTTGAAGATAAAAGAAATGAAAGGCCTATTCCAAGTTCTTTTATTTCTACAAGTGATTTTTTTCTTTGTGCATATGATCATTGTGATAACAATAGAGGGTTTTTGGGGATAAGAAGACATTTATCAAATCTTCATTTCAAGGGATTTCAATTTCTTGAAAGGCAGATGTACCAATTACCTTCCTACTCAGGGGATTATGTGGATAGGAATACAATCATTTCAATCATCGTTTAATGGCCTTACCAAGGTGGTCATAAGACAAACCTTTTAACATAGGTGAAAGGATACCCTACTCTTTGGGAAAAAGTAGTTGTAATTCATTTACTTTTCCACTACTATTTGAAATAGAAAGAGAAACATTTTGTTTCTTATTTATATTTGTATTATTTTAAAATGTAATTGTTTAAATTTTGATTCATTTATTACTTATTGTTTTAAGTTATTCTATATGTTGTATGGTAGAATCATTTACATTTTTATTACTCTGGTCATTTTATAAATTTAAAATTCAATTGTATTTCATTACATGGGGTATTACCTCATATGATATCCACTGGATCAAAGAATTGTATGGTCATTTTTATTTGTTAGGAATTGTTTTAGTTTAAGAACTTTTAAATTAACTTCATTCTTAAGTGTTTAAATAAAATGGTTTCAATCCTAAAATCCACCCCCTCTTTTATTGTTGCATCTAATACACATATACATTTACATATATATTACGATCCAATAATTGATATCAGAGCAGGTTTCCATAGATTTGTATTAATTGTTTTTTTAGTTTCTTAGAAAATCACATTTCAGTTATAACCCATTTTTTATAACTAATTACCATACTAACATGTTTAGTGGAGAACTTTTGTTTTTATAAGATTTCAGGAATGAATATTGGATCAATTAAAATTATAAATCCAAATAGACCACCTATTTTAGATGCGAATTATTATGAATAATGGACAGATTGAATGAATATTGTTGTTATTAATACTGGACTGGAAAAATTATTATACTTACTGGAGATTAAAAATTCCCAGAAACGGATGTCAAAAACTCCCCCAACAATGATTAATTAGAATATCAAATGAATTACATTGTACAAAACACTTGGTTCTATTTTATGAACACAATTATATATAATTATATATCTTAATGTGATGTAGAAAATTGTATCTGGAAGAAATTGGATGTTATAGATTTTGGTACATCTAACATTATGGAAACAATAGGAGCTATTCTATGAGATGAATATCATGGATTTGTTTTTTTCTTATCGAGAATCAGTTATCAATGTGAAACAATAAATTATGACAACTGTCAACTATCTTCAACATATGTGAGAAAATAGTCATGAGGATGAAGCTCTAATGAAGAAGATAATAGATATCATTCTAAATTAATGGGAATAAAGAAGGACATATATTTTTGAGAACATTTATGTTACTCTAATCACTCTTGATGAATTATTTGGGAGACTCTTATAATAAAAGACAATAATTAAATGAGATGATGATGAAAACAAGAAGAATAATTATAATGGATGTATAGCTTTTACTACTAAATCCAAACCCAAAACACCAGAAAGGATAAAAAGATTCAAAGGTAAGGAAGTTGTTGTTATATTATAATTTTGTGAAAGTGATCAATCATAGAATGAATTAGCCAATATTTCATGAATAATGAGAAATATTATGGGAAAGAAATACATTGAATAATGATTCATAAAGAAAGATATAATATACTAGAAAGACTCAGATGTAACATGTTATTAAGGTAAAAGTGTTGGTCACATTAGACCAGATTTTCCATTTCGTAAAAGAAAACAGAGGAAGGATAATGTTTATTAAAGAAACAAGAAAACATTCTACAAGTCTAAGAAAAAGAAATTCTTAAAATCAAATGAAACATGGAGTGAAAGTAGTGGTGATTCATCAGATACATCTTCTAAATATGAATCTTTTAGTCAGAAGAATGTAGGAATATTATCCAAACTACCTATTGAAAATCATTGTTTCATGTCTATGGTACATAATGTAGAATCTCTTAAAAATTTATCTTTAAATGCCAGTTACATTTATGTGAAAAACTCTTACCCTTCTAATGAAGAATCTTCCTTAGTAGAGGAAATTTTTTTTCATTAGAATAAATATCCAAAATTTACAAACTACTTGATAATGAAAATTAAAAACTTAGAAAAATCATGATATGGAAAATTCTAGAACATATATCCTTACAAATTAAGATTCATATATTTCAAAATATCTGGATAAAAAACTATTTTTTTTGAAAATATTTCAAAAATCCTTATGGAAGTTAATTACGAGAAGGATAAACATTATATGGACTTTGAAAAACATTTCTTAAAGTAAATTTCATTTTAAATAAAGAACAATTCCAAAACAATTTCTAATGATAATGATAATTTAGTGATGAAACTAAAAGATGAAATATTTTCTCTAAACAAACATATCAAATCTCACTACCAGAATGAAATATTTTATTAAAATTTATTCCCAACTTCTTCCTCTTAATAATTTTTATGGAATTAGTTATACCCATTCAAAACCAATTTTTATTCATAACTATTTTGTTCCCCAAAATGTTTTATTCTACACTAATTTTCAATGTGGTGGAAATTGGGAAAGAAATTGATCTCTTAATAAAACTAAATATTTAGGATTTCATAATTCAAATAGTGAAAAAATGTGGATTCTTTAATTTCACTTATTTAACATTTCTGAATCAAGAAAGTTTGGGTTCTGAAAAACTAATTGTTTATTTTTTTGGAAAATAGAATGTATACGAATATAATATACATTTGCTACATTGATAGTGGTTTTTCTCCACATATGGCTGGAAAAAAATAATTCTTTGAATATATAGTTGAAATTAAAGGTAGAAGAGTGGCCTTTTGAAATAATTCTCATAAAATGATGATTGGTATAGATAATATTGTCCTTTTAGGAAAGGGGTTAATTAGAAATGTATTTTTTGTCAAAGTTCTTAATCAAAAATTTATAAGAATATTTCAATTGTGTGATGAAGGTAAACTTGTGAATTTTATGAATGATAAATGTTTAATTCAGAATTCCAAGTATGAATTTATTCATTCTACCCACAAGCAGCAGAATGTATGCACACCCAACATAGAAGACCATAGGAGCCCTAAAATACCTTTCTTTAAGTGAAATGTTACACTAATATTGGTTATGGAATAAAAGGTTAAGACACTGTAACCTTATGAACCATTGTAAACTCGCAAAGAAAAGAATTATTAAGGACTTACTGGATCTCATGTATGATTATTCAAAATATTTTTACCCTTTTAAATATGTAAGTCAACCTAAAAAAAGATTTAAATAAATTAACAACATTTCAACTTACAGTGGATAACAATTAGTGCACATAGATTATTGAAGTCCAACACAAATTGGAAAAATTATAGACAAATACTATTTATTTGTTTTAGTTGATGAATTCACTAGATTTACATGGGTCTATTTTCTAGTAGTTAAATCAGAAGACTTTTTGTTTTTCAATTATTTTAAAGCCCACATAAAAAATGAGAAAAACCAAACAATGATAACTATTCGTAGGGATCATGGTGGAGAATTTTAAAATTTGGATTTTGAATCTTTTGTAGTAAGAAATATATTACTCAGAACTTTTCAACTCCAAGACCCCCTCAGAAAAATTGTATTTTTGAGATAAGAAATAATATTTTTAGGAAATGTCAAGAACCATGTTGAGAGAATACTCAATTTCTAAGCATTTCGGGGTTTAGGCTGTTTGTAATTCATGTTATACTATAAATCTAGTTTTAACTATACATTTTCTTAATAAAACATCATATGAATTTTGGACTGGACAAAAAACTAATGTTTTTTTCTCCAGAGTATTTGAATTCAATATATTCATATTGAATACAAAATTTAATATACATAAATTCTCACTCAAATCCAATGAAAGAATCATTCTACGTTAGTCCATAACTTCTAAGGCCAATAGAGTTTTTAACAATAATTCTTGTACTGTTGAGAAAAATGTGCATGTTATGTTTGATGAAACCGACCCCTTTATTGTTAAATAACCCTTACCATCATCAACATATGTGTTTTAACAAACATATTATCATCCTTTGATTAAAAAATATTCTAATAAGGGAAACACTCAAGAAATGTTTTCCAAAACATTAACCCTGTGAGAGTTTATATCTTACGTTGTGGAGTAAGATTGAAAATACCCAAATCAATTATTTCATAAGAATCATCCCAGAGATATTATCATTGGTGATCTAAATAAACCCATAAGGACTAAAAATTCCCTGATAAATGAAATTGAACATCTTTCATATCTATTTCAATTTGAACCTAAAACATCGAATGAATCCTTAGGTGATGAAGATTAGGTTAAAGAAATGAAAGATGAACAAAATGTGTTTGAATGGAATCAATTATGGACCTTGGTTGTAAGAACAAATGAAGAAACTGTAATTGGTGTAAAATTGGTTTTCAATGAAAAATGTGACGAAAATGGAGTCATTATAAGAAATGAAGTGTGAATTTTTGCTAAGGGATACAATCCACAAGATGGAATAGATTATGAAGAAACATATTCTCTGGTAGTTAGACTTCAATCAATTCGAATTCTATTACACTTTGTAGAATTCTTCAACATCAAAATTTTTCAAATGGACCTAAAATTTCTTTTCATAATGTTTTTGACCAAGAAGAAGTTTCTGTAGAACATACTCTTGGTTTTATAGATTCAAAACTTCTTGATCATGTATTTAAACATAACAAAGCATTGTATGGACATAAACAACCACCTAGATCATTGTATGATAGACTATAATTATTTATTTAAAAACATATGTAAAAGGTACTGCAAATGCAACATTTTTATTAAAAATGGAAAAAAACAAATTTATTGTTCAAATCTATGTTGATGAAATTATATTTGGATAAACTCAACAATATATATCTAATTATTTTTCAAATCTAATTAAATGTGAGTTTTAAATGAGTGTGATGGTTGAGTGAATATTCTTTTTATGTTTTGAAATATCACAAAAAGCATAAAGAAACCTATATATCCTAGTATAAGTATATCAAAGACATAATGAAAAAGTATGCATATGACAACACTAAAATTATAACCACTCCAATAATTATATAAAATACACTTTATCTTAATGAAGCTGGGAAACCAGTAAATTACACAAATTTTAGAGGTATGATAGGACGATTGTTATACTTAATAGCTAGTCATCCCAAAAAAAAATTTTATGTATGATTATTTGAAATACATCATTCTAATCCAAAATAATCTCATTTAAAAGTTCTTAAATGAATTTTTTGATACATAAAGGGAAATATGGATTTAGGTCTTCTCTATTCTTATGAAAATGATTTGGTTTTGAAAAGATTTTCAATTACTGAATTTGGAATTTTTAGAATAGATTGAAAAAGTATATCTGGAACATGTATCTTATTAGAAGAATATTTAGTTTCATGGTCATGAAAAAAAAACAAAACTTAGTATAACTTTCCACTACTGAAGCGGAATATGTAGCAGTTGGAAGTTGTTGTGCTCAAGTGTTGTGGATGCAACACATACTCACTGACTATGGAATGAGTTTTTCTAATACTCAAATACTATGTGATAATACAAGTTCCATTACACATAGTAGAAACCATGCACATAAATCACATTCAAAATACATAGATATTAGTCATCACATTGTTAGGGATAACACACAAAAAAGAGATATTATTTTACAAATCCTCGAAACGTAAGAACAACATTTATACATTTTCAAAAAACCATTATCTTATGATATATTTTAATACATTAAATAGAAACATGGAATGACAAATATTAAGTAATAATTCACATCTATTTCTTCTTTAAACCATATCCTTACATTGAGTATATCCTTTTCAATGGGGGGTATACATTTCAATTATTAGTTTTACTATAAGAACTCAGATCTTCTTTTCAGGTATGTTTTTCCCTTTTCAGGAGTTTTTGAGAAAAGATGAGTTCAGTATGTTTTTTAAGTACACAACATGTAATTTATAACTACAGGTTTTGTACTTCGTTTCTATAGGAGCACCTGTTCTAGCCGTTTCATGGCCACACACACGGTCATGTTGGGTGGTGTAGAAGCTGCCTAAAGTGGAGTACGAAAAGGGAAAGTACACGCCGTGTACTTCAAAATCACACGTCATGTATTTTTTTTCATTAATCATATTGGGGTCGCGTCTAATGGATAGGGGTGTCTTCTTCTTCAGCCGAAACGTTCCGGAGCACTCGTACGACACTTAGAATTTCCCGAGCCCGCGATCATACATCCATTCTCCAAATCGATCGTCATCGATTAAGTTGAAATCATAGCTGTAAGATCTCTCTTCTTCAAGAGCATCATTTTCCAATTCCTTATCTTTTTCAAGTTATTATAGGCGGCATTTTTTTGTTGTTATCATAGATCTACGTAATTCTATTGCGATTCAAGATTCTTGGTACATTTATATTCATCTCCTAACCACGAGGAAGGTATTTTGTGCCTTTATGTAGAAATTCTTTGAATTTTATGTGAAAATTTTCTCAATACCCTTGAACCGGGTATTGTGCATTTACCGTTTTAGTCATATTGTTTTCATGCTTTTCTTTTATGCCTTAGTAGAGGTTATTGTTTGTGAATAGGTAATTTTCCTATGCTTTGGATGTTTTTCACATGCATGTTTGCCTGTATTTGACCCTTGGGTCTAGTTTTCCTCTTAGGTTCCTTTTTACTATCCATGCCTAGTATTATAGGATGGTGTGTCTGTTGCTCTCATATATTGTTATTCTTTAGAATTCTAGCCTTGTAGTTCTTGAGGGTTACTTTGGCCGTTACACGATGCTATGCTTATTGACTTACATTGGGCTGTGAGAACCTGGTGTATACACCATATAGAGAATTAACGTTGAGGGCTTCTCAAAAGTGTCTTTATAGTTACGATGTGAGACCGTAGGGGGAGTTTATGTTGAGTGCTTCCCCAGAGCCCCTTTAGTACTATTCAAGACTATATGGGGAATTTACGTTGAGTGCTTCCTCAAAGGGTCTATACATTTGCTGAACTATAGGGGTGAGACTGTGTGTTCTGCCCAAAGGGTTTCTTGTACATGATAGGTAAGTCTAGAGGAGATATGATGTGGGTACTTCCCAAAGGGTTTCCTATTATGTTATCTGTTTTGTTGTTGCATGCTGTGTGGTGTTTTGAATGCTTAAACTAAGGATTTTTTACTGTATAGTGCTTCCTTGTTTACTTTTTTCTGTACTTTTACCTGCCATATACTCAATAATTATTACCACAGATCATCCGGTGGTTTCCTACTAGGATTTAGTCTGACAACATGTTTCGGCCAATATTTTTGGCCTATAAAGATTATATTGATGCTGGTATAGACATGGGAATGCACCCTGCGACTTCAGGTACATGATTGCATTTGAGTTGGTGAGCTTGGGACCAAGACAAGGCTTGTGATACTGAGGAGTTGCTCATCTATTTTCCTTTTGTAATTTGGTTTAGTACTATATTCAGCATTATGACTTGTTTTGCGGATTTCTTAGATATATATGTATCATTCATAGTTAATATATATTTATTCTCTAGTTGTTTCTTTTTCAGTCATCCGCTGTTTACTATTGTTGGATATTTACTACTTCCTCTATTGTGTGTTTTTTTACTTCTGATGTGTACTCTCCCAATGATGGCATTATTTCCCCACTGTCACACCCAAGGCCCTCACTGCTAGTCAGTAGCCTCTGGAATTCGCGGAAATGTGCTTGAGGATATGTGACCAATCGGGTAAGGGGGGGGGGGGGGGGCTCTGGGTGGATTCCCGAACTCGGACACTACAGAGTGATATCAGAGGGATTATTTTCTATTGGCATACTGTTTGGAGCCTATAGCCAGGGATAGGAAGGAATAGGTACTTGGAAATAAAATGTGTCCGGGAGTAGCTAACCCGTGTACAAGGAAAAGCCATACTACCTTATTTAATTCAATTTTACTAGTTTTCAATTTTACAGTTTATTTGATTTCACAGTTGCTTGATTCATATGTATTCTATTATAACTGTTGTTGTTATTGAGGTTCTATTTTTGTCGTAATCCGATGAGATGAGGGTTTCCATCTCCTACATCATATAGGAACATGTTAGAAATCACATGCCATGCATTCCTACCATGCAATCTAGGATGGATTAGCAATTACATTTGTTGTGATATATGTTGTGTAGAATATTCATGTTGTTGTGATAGATTATTTTAGAGAAATTACTGCTGTTTGATAAGGAATTTTGTGTAAGGATTAGTTTGAATGAACACCAAACATTGGTTCTTGAGGTGTCATGGTCCCTCATGGACCAGAATTTGGTGGATCATTGCATTGTTTTCTTATTTATATCATTTATAAGATGCCAAACATTGATTCACAAGGAGTATGGGCCCTTACATATCAGAATAAGGCACTTTCAATGCTTATTTCAGTGTTTTTTGGGTTCCAGAGTAGTTTTTGAGGCTTAAATTCTAGAAAAATCCAGAATACACGCCGTGTAATGTTAAGAACATGCCATGTATTCTTCTGTTTGGGAAGAAACATCTTTTCTTAAGTACACGCCCTGTACTTTTTGTACACGACGTGTAGTCTATGACTGTGTTGTAGGTTGTGTGGGTAGAGACAATGGATGGGAAAAGTCTAGAGGAAACACTTCATGTCCAAATTTAACATGTCGTTTAGTATAATCCTAGGAGACCAGTAGTGTAGCTAACAACAGAGGTCGGTGGAGTCCCTTCGTGTACATGCCGTGTCTACCTTGAATACACCGTGTATTCTGACCCACGTACCCTGCCGTGTCACGAACAACACGGGTCAGTGTTATCCTTTAACGTACATGCCATGTCTGTTAGGGACAGACCGTGTAGATTGAGCCGTGTGTTTGACTGTGTCACTAACAACATAGGTCAGGTGAAGCCAGTCCAGTACATGCCGTGTCTACCGTGAACACGCCGTGTAGTTTTGTCTTAGGAGAGCCGTGTGGATTAACTGTGTAGAAGAAACCTGGCAGGGGAAGAGGATTCAAGTACCGGACGTGTGTACGGAGAACAATCCATGTGTTTTGGGTGTCACACGACCCGTTTAGGAAAAATTACACGCCCAGGTGAATGAATTCCTGGAAGACGCCGTGTAGGTTGTGTACCCGCCATGTAGTCATGTTTTCTAAAACATGAATGCTTTCTTCCTCTTGATCCCTTCTTACAATCCATGTTTTTAGTCCATCATAATTCTTATCTAAGGTGTGCGCTTAGCCATGTAGTGTCATGCCACCGAGACATTCTCCAGTTGTATGCCAGTTTCCAGGTGGTGATCAGACACCAGACATGGCTGATCAGGGACCACCTGCAGATCCTCATGTTGTGCTAGACTTTTCACCAGCAGTTATACCTATTACCGGTGCTAATGAACAGTTCAGGGAGGGCTTCATGAGGATGATGCGGACTTTTCAAGGGGCGGAACCTCCTGCCCTGTCGATGGATGATTTCACACAGGTCTTCCAGCAGTAACATCCTCCCACTTTCTCAGGGGAAGGAGGACCTTAGGCTGCAGAGTCATGGCTCAAATCCATGCAAACGAACATTGAGCATCTAGATACACCTTCAGAGAGGTGATTCATGCTCTCCACATATGCTATGAGATTCCCCCCCAGAGATGGTGGGATGTGATCTCATAGGTGGTTGATCAGCATGTCATGGCTTGGGATGAGTTCCAGTGTATCTTATATGACTACTTCTCTAAGAAGGCCTTGAGGGCCGACCGAACCCGGGAGTTTATGAGCTTTATAAGGGTACCCTATTGGTTATGGAGTACTCCTCTTGTTTCACAGAGCTTCATCTTTTCACACCCTTCCTTAGAGGAGATGGGTTATTCCTGGAAAAGAAGTTCGAGGATGGCCTCAGAAAGGACATCCAATCTCAGGTGAATATATACAGGTTGACTTTTGTTTCTTCCATCGTCAACCAACCATGGATCACAGAGCAGAATATGAGGGAATCTGGGGTTGTGAGCTAAGGCGGCTCGACATCCAGAGTTAGTGCTTCACCATCTGATAGCTGAAAGCAGGGAAAGGAGACTACATGGGGAGATCCTAGTAGGCAGGATGCGTCTTCAGGTAGCCAGGTGGTATGCTACCAGTGTGGAAGGGCTGGGCATATGAGGCCGCAATGCCAGAGAGACCAGGTGGAGTGCTGATCCTATGTCATGTTGGGACACCTTCAGCGTTTCTGTCATATCATTTCACCAACAGATGGTGATATGGGTTCAGCTATGACTCCCCATATAGGAGCAACACCACCAGTTTCTCATTAGTCTGGTATATGGAGTTCTTCCGGTAGTTCAGGCAGAGGTGGAGGTCTCAGCTGCGGTGGTCAGTCATCAGGCCACCTGCGGTAGTAGGGTGGATCAACATAGGGTAGTCAGGCAGGGTCACAGGGCTGCAGAGCTGGACAGACATTTGCAGTGGAGCAGACCCAAAAGGAGTACGATCCCGAACCCTATATAGATTGAGGTACGATCCATGTTTACTCGGTTTTATCTTTAGCACTTTTCAATACTAGTGATATGCATAGCTTTATATATGTCAAAATTGTGGAGATCCTTGGGCTCTGCCTATTTTCTTCTGTCGATGTTTTGACTCTAGACAATAAATTTGGGACAAGAACATCTGGTGTATGTCAGTGTAGGGAGTGCCCTCTTGAGTTTGGTGGGTTTCACTTCCTTGGGGATCATTATGTTCTAGAGATGACATGTTATGATGTCATTCTTGAAATGGACTTCCTAGTTCCATTCTAGGAAGTCATCAACTGTTATCGCTACAGGGTGAATTTCATATCACTAGAGGGTGGAACCTTTCTTCATAAGGGCAAGTGGGATGTCCAAGAAAGCAGAGAGGGTACAGAGCATCATCGTATGGGATTAGTTGCAGCCCAAATTGCTTGGATTTATTTGGATGACCAGGGGACTTCACAGTTATACTTTCTTCCATTGGTGGATTGTTTCAAAGATGAATTTCCAGTGGAATTTTCATGTTTGCCTCCAGAGCATGAGGTATACGTTTCTATTGAGATTGTGCCAGGGGCGACACCGGTGGTGATTCCTCCTTATATGAAGGATACACTAGAGTTGGAATTGATCATGAAACATTTGGAGGAGTTGCAGGCCTGGAGTTTTATCCAAACCAATACTTCTCCTTGGGGTTCACCTGTACTGTTCGTGAAGAACGCAGACGCTACCCTTGGGATTTGTCTTGACTATCAGAAGTTGAACCAGTTAATGGTCATGAACCGATAACCCTTTCATAGGATTGATGACCTCTTTGATCAGTTTTGAGGAGCCAGAGTGTTCTCGAAGATTGACATGAGATCCGGTTATGATCAGTTCGCATTAGACCATCTGATATACTTATCATAGCCTTCCAGAGTAGGTATGGTCTATACGAGTATATGGTTAATCTGTTCTATCTCACAAAGGCTCCAGTAGTATTCATGGAACTGATTAACCGAGTGTTCCATATATACTTGGATTCCATCGTGGTTGTTTTCATGGATGATATCTTGTTATACTCTCACACTCAAAACGACCGTGCTACCCATATTGAGATCATTTTGAGTACACTAAGAGAGCATCAGTTATATTATAAGATCTCGAAGTGCCACTTTTGGATGGATCAGATTCACTTCATGGGTCATGTTATCATAGAGGCAGAAATATCTGTAGACCCAGAGAATGTGAGAGTTGTAGTTTCTTTGGAGCAGCCGAAGAATTTCTTTGAAGTGTAGAGTTTTATAGGGATCAATGGTTACTAAAAATGTTTTATACAAGACTTTTCATGCTTAGCAGCACCACTAACATGTCTGACTGAGATAGGGTTGATGTTCCTATGGTTAGATTCTTGTGATTCATCCTTTCAAGAGTTGAAAGGGAGGTTGACTTCAGCACCGATACTAGTCTTTCCAGAGCCAGTCAAGAGCTATACTATTTACTGAGATGAATCATGTATTAGGCTGGGAGTTGTGCTTATGAATGGAGATGGATTTTTTGCGTACGAGTCTTGGCAGTTGAAGCCACATGAGCAGAATTACCTGACACACGGTCTAGATTTGGCAGCTATTGTTCATTCCATACGCTATTGGAGACATTATATTCTGGGAGAGAACATTCTAGTTTTCACCAACCAAAAGAGTCTCAAATACATCCTCACTCAGCGTGATCTAAAATTGAGACATAGAAGGTGGTTTTAGTACCTTCAGTCTTTTGAATTTGAGCTTTCCTACACACCCGGGAATGAAAATGCAGTGGCTGATGCATTGAACAGGAGGACTCAGATACAAAACGTTCGGGAGGCCAGTAGTGAGTGGCAGCTTTTGGCTATGTTCTCTGAGATGCATTTGGATGTCCAAGATAGAAAAAGTTAGACTTTCTATTTTCTGTAGCTATTACCTCTACCCTTCATGATCGAGTACGAATGAGGAAGCGATAAGATTTTAAAGGCCTAGTCCTATCGTAATTCATGTCTAGAGAGGACCCTATTCATGGTGGAACAATAGGAGAGGATGAGATCTTGCGTTTGTAGGGATGCCTATGGGTGATAGTAGATATAAACAAGGAGATGATACAGGACATTCATTTTTCAGATTGGGAAGTTCATCCTGGCGTCACCAAGATGTATCGTGATCTACATAGTCAGTATTGGTGGCCACATATGAAGAGGGATGTTGTTGGGTTCATTATGAGATTTTCCACTTTTCAGTAGGTGAAGGTGGAGAATCAATGACCAGAAGGGATTCTACAGTAGTTTCCCATTTCTGAGTGGAAGTGTAATGATGTCATGATGGACATTTTGACAGGTTTTCTAAGTTCGCCTCAATTGAATAGCGCAGTTTGGGTTTTCATTGATAGGATTAATAAGGTCACTCGTTTCTTTTCGATCAAGGTGACCTTCAGTGTTAATGAGATGGTGCAGTTGTAAATATGAGAGATTGTAAGTCTCCATGGGGTTCCACTCTCCATTATTTTAGACAGGGATGCACGTTTTACTTCTCAGGTCCCGCAAGGACTTCAGAAGGCTTTGGGCACATGGGTACTTTTGAGTATATCTTACCATCCCTAGGCCAATGGCCAGTCCAAACATACGATTCAGGTGCTTGAGGATATTCTCCGAGAATGCATTTTGGATTTCAGAGGTTCTTGGGAGAAGCATATAGCTCTTGTGGAGTTTTCCTACAACAGTAGGTTTCATGAGACTTTTCAGACGACACCTTTTAAGGATTTGTATGGTAGGCCATGTCGATCACCTTTATGTTGGCTGGACGCAGGAGAGGCAGCATTGCTGTGTTCTTGTCTTTTTTAGGAAACCACAAAGCTAATAAACTTGATTCTAAAGAGGATGGATAATGCACAGTCTCATCATAAGTCTTATGATGATCAGGGGAGACGACCTCTAGAGTTTGAGGTCAGGGATTAGGTATTCCTGTGTGTCAAATGAGGTTGAGACTCAAGAAGATCAGGAGACATGGTAAGATTTTTCTGAGGTATGTCGGGCTGTTTGAGGTATTGGGGAGAGTTGGGCTTGTTTCCTATTGGTTTCAGTTATCTCAATGGTACCGGGATATTCACGACATCTTCAAAGTTTCTCAGCTCTGATGTTAATTTTCTGACCCATCTCATGCCTTCCAACCCGAGGAAGTCAAGTAAGAGATGGATGTATCTTTCAAGAAGCATGCTATCTGGGTTGTTGATAGCAGATTGAATATTATCCATGGCTGGTATGTTCCTCTGGTATGAGTACTATGGCAGCACGAGTGGGTGCAGGACGAGACTTTGGAGAGGGAGGCTGACTTATGATCGTAGTGCCCAAAGTTTTTTAGGGGTTCTTCTTCTACGCAACGGTTGGGAAATTCGAGGACGAATTTCTTTAAGGGTGAAGTTTGTAAGAACCCGGATCTTCATTTAATGTATGTTTTCCATTTTTTTTTCATTTTTTTGAGAAAAGAGGAGTTTTGGAAATTTTTGAAGAACACACCACGTACGTTATGAGTACATTTCGTGTACTTCATTTCCTCAAGAGGAAGTGTGTTGGACGTGTCATGGCCACAGACACGGTATTGTGGGGTGATTTGGAAGCTGCCTAGTATAGAGTATGGAATGGGAAAGTACACATTGTGTACTTTAAAATTACACGTCGTGTATTTTTTTCATTAAACAGACTGGGGTCATGTCTAATTGATAGGGGTGTCTTCTTCTTCAAAAGTAATTTTTTAGAGAACCCGTACGATGTTGAGAATTCCCTGATCCCCCGATCAAACATTCGTTCTATGAATCGACAATCGTCAATTGCGGTGGAATCACAGCGGTAAGCTCTATCTTTATCTAGAGCATCGTTTTCCAATTCCTCCTCTTTTTCAAGTTATCAAGGGTTGATACTTTTACGAGTTTGTGAAGATATATAGTTTTATAAGGATATTCAAGCCTCTAGGTTCAAACATATTGATCTCCTAACCATGATGTAGGTGTTTTGTGACTTTCTGTAGAAATTCATTGAGTTTTATATTAAAATTTTCTCGATACCCTTGAACGGGGTATTGGGCATTTTCCGTTTTATCCCTATTGTTTGCTTGTTTTCTTATATGCCTAAGTAGAGGTTATTGTTTGTAAATAGTGAATTCTTCTATGCTTTGGATGTTTTTACCATGCTTGTTTTCATGTATTTGACCCTTGGGTCTAGTTTTCCTGTTAGTCTTCTTTTTAATATCCTTCCCTAGTATTATAGGATGGTGTGCCTATTTCTCTGATATGCTGTTATGATGTAGAATGCTATCGAAGTAGTTCTTGATGTTTTCATTGGATGTTATGCGATTCTAGGCTTGTTGAAATACAAAGGGCCATGAGAACCTGATGTATAGACCACATGGAGAATTGATGTTCAGGAATTCTCTAGAGTGTCTTCATAAATACGATTCCGAGGAAACAAGGGGAATTGACGTTGAGTGATTCCCCAGTGTGTCTGTAGTTACACAACATGGGCCACATTGGTAATTGACATTTAGTACTTCTTTAGAGCTCCTATAGTATGATACGAGACTCCAGGGGGAATTGAAGGTGAGTGATTCCTCAGAGAGTATGTATTTTAGTTAAACCAGAGTGGTGAGACTGTGTGTTATTACCATAGGGATTCTTGTACTTGATAGTTAGGAAAAGAGGGGATAGGCCATGGGTACATCTTATAGGGTTACATGTTGTGTTATCTGTTTTTATGTTGCACGTTGTGTGGTGTATTTAATGCTAAAACTGAGGATTGTTTACTGCTTAGTGATTCATTGTTTACTGCTTTCTGTACATTTACCTACCATATACCCACTGACTATTAGGCACAGAACATCTGTTGGTTGACTACTACGATTTAGTCTCACACCCTGTTGGGACCATGATTTTCGGCCCAAACAGATTCTATTGATGCAGGTATGGACAAGGGAAAGGGCCCTACGACTTCAGGTACTTGATTGCATTGGTTCTGGAGAGCATGAGACCATGCTGATCATTTTGATGTAGTGTAGTTTCTCATATGTTTTACTTTTTTAATTTGTTTTAGTACAATATTCAACATTGTGACTTGTTTTCCTGCTTTCCTAGACACATATATTTCATACATCATATATATGTAATTTTCCTCCAGTTGTTTCTTTATCAGTCTCCTGCTGTTTACTGTTGTTGGATATTTACTGCTTCCTCTGTTGTGTGTTTTTTAATTTTGTTGTGTAATCTGACAATGCAAGCATAATTTCCCCACTATCACACCCAAGGCCCTTACTGCTAGTCGGCAGCCTCTGGTGTTTGGAGTAATGTGCTTGACCCTATGTGACCAACTGGGTACAGGGCACCTTTGGGTGGCTTCCGGAACAGAGACATTACATTTACAGTTTATCAGTTTCACTTATTAGTTTTACAGTTTATCAGTTTCAATTATTACATATATAGATTATGGGTTTCAATTATTAGCTTTATAGTTTATTGATTTCATTTTTATGTTTTACAGTTTATTAGTTTTAAATGTTTACTTGTATCAGCTTTTCATTTATCAGTATTGGTTGTAACTATTCATCATTTATTTCAATTTCACTATATTGTGTATCAATTTGTTTATCAGTTTCATGATTTTAATGGGTTCTTGTTTTTATTAGTTTCATGTTTTTACTTCATAATTATCGGTACTGGACTATCAATATTGGATTATTTTATCAGTAATAGATAATAGGTACTAGCATATTGTATTTTATCAGTTTTAGAACTCTTATCAACTTTATATTTTCATTTATATTATTATAATAAGAATTATATACAGAAACAAATACATATATCCTAATTATTCGAATGGTACATTTTATAATCCCTTATTTTCGTTGTTCAAATAGTTGCTTCCAATTCTTTCTTTTAACTCCTAATCGATATCAGTCCAAATACAACATTATATTAATTAAAACATCAAGAGTTAGAAATTATTCTAAACCATTGGATATTTTATAATATAATCCTGACCATCAATTTCTTTTTTAATATAAAACATTCCTACTTATCCCACCTCATGCTCCTCTTTTTTCACTAAAATATATATTCTATATAAATACACAGATTGGTTCATAATCATTTTAGACTCATTTTTCATAATTAGAGATCTACTAAGCATTCTTAATAAAGAATATATTTAGGGTTGAGTTATTTTTTCATGTATGAGTCTACTACTTCATTGCCAAAGCATATGTCTCTAATGAAATTCAATTCCATGGCCTTTCGAGGTGAAAGGATAGTCTCCTTAGGCTTTTACGAGACCATTGATTCATCTTTAAATAGGATACTATGTTTCCAAGGATGGGAATCAATTTTTGTTGAAAGAACGTGTTTATACCAAGATTTTGGGTATCATGATGTGGTGTTACAATTTTTTAGATTAATGGATATAGGAAAGGGAATTATGATTTATTTCATGATGTATGATAAGATGTATTAAACCTCCATAAAAGAAGAAGCCACTTTTCTCGATGTACCTTCGGAGGGAGATTCCCAATGTCCTTCTCATCAATTACCAGAATATAATTGAAATTTTTATAAGAGTAATTTTGAAGAATCAAATTTTGAGATTCATGAGGAGAAGTGAAATTTTAGTTAATTATTAGGGGATAATCGACTTATTTTCCATCAGATATAAGGGGTTTTAGTACCGAGAATGGGAGAAATAGAAACCTTGAATGTATCAGATGTGTATGTTCTTGACTATTTGGGGAACATGAGGATGTACAACCTTATGGGATTCATTTTCATGATGATTATGAAGACAAAATTTGGTACCATAAAATAAAAGTTGGTTATGTTTTCCACTATTATTTGTAGGTTTGTAAAATAATTCTTGATATTTTGTAAATTTTTAATCTAGTATGATCTGATTTCTATAAAAGAGCACTTCTTCAGAAAGGATATAATAAGGAGGATCAAGTTACTATTCAATACTATATAGGAAATGTTTGAGAAATATCCAGATGCTGAGAAACAAAAGGATGTTTTTGACGGAAGTGAAAAAAATCCAAAGACATCCAATTAAAAATCATGAAAAAATGTATTTTAGTATACAACTCCAATGGCATAAAAAACAAAAGGATTAATCTGAAAAGGTTTTTGTATAATGGATGAAGAAAAATGAAGAAAGAAAATAAGGGGATCCTCTGTTTTGATTGGTTCCTTATAAATCCTTGGCATTGAAACATAGAGAAGAAGAAACATTGAATGAATAATAGTTAATGAAGATAATGAATAACATAAAGGCTAAATCAATTTAAATTGATATTCTTATGAATTTAGCTAAGAAAGACAGAACTACTGTTCTAATAATGTAGCCACTTGTTTAGACTCAATTAGTTCAACCAGAGAAAGGAATTGAGAAACAAGCTTCTGAATAATCAGCTACACAATCTATTATTCAACAATATGAAGAATAAGTGGAAAAAGAACAAAAAGAGGAAGAAGATCAGGGTCAAGATGTAGAATAATTTGAACTGGTATAGGATTCTAATAAGATAAACGTTTTTTCTGAATCCTCAGAAGTTCCATCCATCAAATTTCCATATCTAGATCCTTAGACATTAAATGATGTTTCTTAGAGAGTTACATCCATGAAATTAATTTAGATTTATGATAAAGATGAAAATAATGAATCTGATAAAAATTAGAGTCATCCATCTCATTTGATTGGTACTATAATACATTTCGATGATATCATAGAATAATCCTAAGACACTGATTCTGAAAGGACAATCCCTTTGATGGGAATTCAGTATATCAAAAATGTTTTGAATTTATTGTAAAAGATGATATTATTCATTGAAATGATTTATAATAGGTGAGAAATCCTTTAAAACAATCATAATTATAGAACAAAATCTCTCATGGTTGTGATGGATAGGTTTCTGAGTCTTGAAGTTGATTTCAAGATATTCATGGAATGTGCTTCTAAGCACATTAAGGATTGTAATAAGGTTATTAAGTGGTCATACAATGTCGATGATTGTACCAAGAATTGTCTAGATAGGCAGGATTAATGGTGAATTGGGTAATTTTTTTCAATTCTAAGTATCAATAGTTGGTTACTAAATTCAATTAAAAAAATTATGTCATTCAATAACCTGGTACCTCACAAGGAATAGCATGTGAAGGGCTTGTTAGTCGAAATACAAAATTAGAGAATGAGGGTAATGAGGTTGTTTTTCTCCCAATTAGAGTTGTAATTTTATATTAGTCCTATAGAATCATATTAGATGATATCAATTATCATGATGTAAAAAATAAATCTTAGGAATAACTCAATTAGCTTCTTGAACAATGGATCCGGAATCATGAAATGGTTATTTCTGAGTAGGATGTGAAGCTAAAGGCTCAACACAATGCTCATAAAAACTTATGGAAGATAGAAAATATTTCAAGAAGATGAATCTCATGATGATCAATATTTTGGAATAATAAAACGTATATAATGATATTTGAACTCTTGTTGTAATATAAACCTATTTCATTCATTAAAATTTATATTGTTTCATACTATATTTCTCTATCCTTTTATATGAAATGAATACATTCCATTATTCATTTTGAAAATCAAAATTGGGATGAATGGTTTTAAATATAATAATTTGATAAATACCTAATTAAGGGGGAGAACTCAAAATTAATAGTAAAGATATTATGATCCCCAGTGATTTGTATCATAGGGTGGAATTAGTATTATTCACCATTTCATTCAGAGGATTTACTAAACTCAGTGTGAGAAATTTTGTTTGTTTGTTTTGTATTTTGCTTTCCGAAAAGGGGGAGATTGTTGAGTGAAAATGGGCTTCGACTATCTATTTTATATTTTTGTTTTGAAAATAACAAATTACTTCTTGTTTATCATGTATGTTATTTTACAACATAAACAGATATGTTGTTTTATAATCATAATCACATACATTATTTTCCATCAAAACCAAACATGCTGTTTATTACATCATAATTATATGTTGATGGTTTTCAATCATAATCAAATATATTATTTAACAATTGTAATCAACTTTTTTTTATTTATCTTCAATCGTAACCACACTTTCTATTACTCTGTATAAAAACCATATAAATCATAATCGTATACATCTTAATCATATGAATTGTTACTATATGAATCAATACCAAGAATCTTAAGCAGGATAAATGTCGTATTGTAATCATGTATCGTAACCATGTAATGTATTGTATCGTAACTAGGTCATGTATTGTATCATAACCATGCATCGTAACCAGGTTACGTATTCCATCGTAATCACATATCAATACAGGATAAGTAGTGTATCGTAATCATGCATCATAACCAGATTATATATAGCACATTGTAACCTCAATATCAACTGGAACTGATATGCATCTTATCCATGTTATGAATCATACCAATTTTTTGTATCGGAACAAATATATTCATTATAATCATGAACATAATTATGACCATTCTATTAATTGTACTCATTTAATGCATTAAAATATTATTTTACTCCAATATCTAAAAGGTGTTTCACATAATCATTGTTTCATATTTTTGAACCTAATATTTTCTATCTAAAACGTCATCTTTGAGTTAGTAATACACTAATAAAAACAATGTCATGTATTTTGTTTGTTTTGACCATTATAATGCTAGGTGACCAAGTAGCTCCGAATTTTTCATAGAAAATCACCGTTGGATCCAGTGGCCAATAAATTGATGGTCATTGAAACAAGAATAAATAATTTTATCTTCTATCATGTTCTAGAGAAAGGTAAAATGACTTCTCTATTACTTTGTCTAAAAGCCTTGACGATATAATAAGTGAACAACTTATAAAAAGTTCTTGTATTTCTATAAGAGCATTGTTTTTCATTGTGCATCCGATCATTGTGATAAACATAGAGGGATTTAGGGGATATGATGATGTGTTACCAATCATTGTATCTTGGGATTTCAATTCCTTGAATGACGGAGTTGTTGATTACCTTCTTAATCGAGGTCTTCCAGGGATAGGAAGATAGTCATGTCAATAGTTGTATTGAGTGCTTACCAAGGTGGTGGTAAGACATTCCTTTTATCCCAGGTGAATAGATACCCTACACTTTAGGATAATAAAATTGTAATAGAATTATTTTTCTATTGCTATTTTTAATAGAAAGAGAATAATTATGTTTCTTTTTTTATTTTTATTCTTTTCAATGGTAATTATTTCAATTAAGATTAATTCCTTACATATTGTTTTAGGTTATTCTATATGTTGTATGGTAGAATCATTGATAATTTTTTTACTCTGATCATATTATTCATTTCAAATACAACTGTGTTTCATTAATTTTTATATTACATCATTTCATATCCATAGGATCCAACACCTGTATGGTCATTTGTATTGGCTGTGAACTGTATTAATTTATGACCTTTTAAAAAAATTTCTTTCATAAGAGTTTAAATACAATGTTTTTAATCGTACAATTCACCTCCTATTTCATTTTTCCATGTCATATACATATACATATAAATATATATTAAGATCCAACAGTCTCCTTGGTCTATCTTGGTATTATTATTATTTTTGAATAAAAGCACATGATTTTCAAATCCAATAATCATGGTTACTTAGAAGGGTGTTATTTTTTCTAGACTAGTGAATGTGAATACTGCTTCAATTACTCAAGAACAAGGCATATCACTATATCAATTATAACACCACTGAAATTTGGGAATAATTTGTGGTTTATAATTATTCTTGAAAGAAGGGATTAGGATATTTAATGATGAAAACTAATAAATTGATATACTAGGATTCAATTTATTTGAAAATTCATGAGAAACATCTATCCCATACATAATCTGGATTTGGAATCTATGATTTTTGTTGTTCAAAATTCGGAGACATTATCTTTATGTATAGAAGTGTGAGATATATACTGATAACAAGTGACAGAAATATATATATTAACATATAAAAAGATGAATATATATTGGTGAAGATGGATTTATCTTGTAAAATATTACAATATATGTATCCACATCCATCCTTGTAAAAAATAATAAGGTGGTTGATGGTATAAGTAGATAAGATTCTACATCATTATCAATAATGATAATTGGGAAGGATCCAATATTCATAGAATGGAAAAGGGTGGACATGAAAATCACTAAGGATTGAACATCATCAATACTTTCTCAAAGGATTTGTCAACAATAACTCATGGATAAAAAAATTAGTCTCAAATAAATGATGCTGAAATTAAAAAAATTGCAGAATCTATCAGAAATAGGAAATCATTAGAGTGAAAAATGTTTGAGGAAGGAGTTGTGAGATTTGGGTCATGACTATGTGTACTATGTAATATTGATATAAATAAATGTTTTCTTAATTAAACAGAGATATCAACCTTCTATGTTTACCAAGGAAGAAAAAATATATATAGACATGTCAAAGAGAAGTAATTGTGGGACAATATGAAGAAATTGATCATTGAGTATTAATCACAATTCATAGTATGTCAGAAAGTGAAAGATGAAAGGAATAATAGGCTAAGGGGATGATACAACCATTACCATACCAACATATAAGTGGGAAAACCACCCCATGGACTTTGAACCTAGAGATCCAAATATATCAGGAGAAAAAAATGCTATATGGGTCATTTTGGATCACCCATTTAATGATTGTTCAATTTATCAGAATTAAGGAGGACTTATACCTCAATAAACTTTTATGAATATACATGAAAAAATTGTGAGGCTTCCTAGAGTACTATTATTGATTGTATATAATAATGATATATTATTTTACTACACGATTTGGGAATGTATCACACATGATCTAAACAATAATTTTAACTTCAGTATGACTAACCATCCTCAATGTAATGGAAAATTTAGATAGACAATTCAAACACTAGAAGGCATGTTATGAACTTGTTCTATGAAAAAAATGGGAGGATGTGATAAACACTTACCTTTGGTTGAGTTCTCATAAAAAAATAGTTTCAACTCAAGCATCCAGATGGTTCCATATGAAGCTAGTTATGGGAAAAGATGTAGAACACTAGAATGTTGCATTGAATAAGGTGAATAGAAGTAGCTATGTCATAAAATATTCAATGAAATAGTTCAAAATGTAAAAAAAATTAGCATAATTTTTAGGCATACCAAATTTGATAGAAGAGATATGTGTAAAATCATCAACATGGTGTGGATTTTATGGTTAGACACATTGTATTAATTTGGATATATCCATGGAATGGTATCATGAGATTTTAGACAAAATTAAGTCTATGTCCCAAGTACATAAGCCCCTTTGAGATTCTTAATAACTTCGGAGCTATAAACTATTGACTATAAATTCTACTGACCTTGAATCAAGTATATGATGTATTCCATGTATCCCACTTAAAGAATAACATACCAAATCCATCACATTTATAGAATTTATAGGTGGTACAGTAGGATAATGATCTCTTATATGAGGAGAATCCAGTAATTATCTTGGTCTTTTGATATATTGTCCTACGGAACAGGACTACTCACTTAGTCAATGTACATTGCGAGAACCATAATAAAATATAGGTAACAAGGGAACTAGAGGAAATGTTGGAGAATTTCTCCAACATATTTTCACCTTAGTATGTAAAACAAAATTTCAAGGGAAATGATTTATAAGGGGAAGATTGAAAGGACTCATATTCAATCACAAAAATTCAAATTCTTATATATATTTAATATAGAATAAATAAAATAAAATAACTTATAAAAAAACATAAAAATGTTATAAATGAATAATTAATGAAATAAGAAGCATTTATAGAAAGTAAAGAACCTAAACCAATGGAATAATAACATAACCTTTAGAATATTAAGGTGACCATTAAAAATAGTAACCAGACTAATAGAATAGTAAAATCACCTATGATATTACATATTACATTTAAGAAGCATATAAATGAAAATATTATATTTTTATGTCATGGAATATGTAAAAAACGTATTAAATGTGATACATTAAGTATTTCAAATTTTTTAATACATGAGAGTTTATTTGAAATTGTATAATTAATATAATATTTTTAATTTTAATTATTTTCATAAAATAGATCTATAAATTATTATATTTTTGTTTTATGATTATATGATAACATTATGAGGCCTTAATAAATTCTTAAATGTGTTTTAAAATCAGTTATAATTTAGATATTGTATTATTTTTAATTAATGGTGATTTTAAATAAACAAAATCATATATATAAAATTAATTGCATAAAATTGAGTCCATTATTAAGCTCTTACCATCGAGATGTGTTTTGGGTAACATTTTGGTATTTTTCAAAAATAGTTTAATTTTTGGTGAATAGTAAAATAGGGTAATTTATTGTATAATATAAATATAATATTTAATGAGTAATGGGTGATGTATGAATGATGTAATCACAATTTGTTTGAACCCACAAGAAATTTTAATTTTTATAGATTCATTAATCCTCTCTATTGATAATATTGATCAAATATAATAAAATAATGATAATAAAAAAACACCCCTTCCACCACTATAAATACCACCCATCACCACCTCTTCTGCAAACACCTTATATTCCTTAATCCATGTCCAAATTATATTAAAAAAACTACCAAAACCTCCCATATACAAGAGCTTATTTTCCCATAAAATACCAAACTCCAGTGTCTCAAGGATGTCCACATGATAAAGATGTTCAAGAGGTTGGATCCCCTTTCATTTTCATTTTTCACTTTTTATTTTATTTTATTTATTATCCTATTATCTCATACCCTTATCCTAGTGATTGTATAACTCATTTATATTTTATATACTAGAATATTATTTTTTTATTGTAATAAAACATCATCCATTCTCGTCCCATCTCCATTTTTTCTAAAATTGAAAACTTCATCTCAGATTTGTTGTTTTATCACATTCAAGGATGACAGGATTAAAATTTCCATTTACTCCTTAAAGGATAGTAATGAAACAACATTAATGATTAAAATATATTATAATATGTGAATTACATATTATTTAATTTTCTTGAACAATTATATAAACATAATATTAACTAATAAGCAAAAACAAGTTCGTCATGAATGTAAAAACAACAAAATAATCAAAATAGTTATCAATAATGATTTATCTAATGAATCATCCTCATATATAGAAATAAAGTTATATAAGTCCATTTAATATTATTTATTTTCATTAATAACATATTATATCATGTCTGGAAAACTATTCTCATTTTACATGATTTTCTATACATGTATATAAGTAAACTGATCATGAAAACATAGGAAACAAATGCTCCTGGAATGATGAAATTAAAGCTAATAAAATATCAAAGAGTTCAAAAATCAAATTAATAAAATTATTCTAAAAAATTATATGTATTATATTATGAATTAATTAATTAAATGATATATTTTATTTATCCTTGAAATTAACATCATGTGATGAATGCTATCATACATAAGGTAAGGATTCTATTATGAACATCAATTTTCCTTTATGTTATGATTTATCTATTTTTACCCTAATGTAATTATTATTTAATTTTAGGTAATTATTCAAATTTCGATGTATATGTTCTAATATTACGAATCCTTGTCAAATTATCCCTCTTTTATGGGGAAATACATGTTTTAGAAAGGATTTGTTCTCATGTATTCATAATAAGAAATCCCAATTAAGGGGATCATCACAATTTTTCACCAATTTTAATGTTCACTCAATAAAATTTTTTAAGACACCATTATTTTTTAAAAATCACACATTTGGTCATGAAATACTATCCCCTTTCTTTTTTTGTTTATATATAGAGAATTATGTAGTTTTCTTTTTAAATCATCATTAAAATATTCCCATAAACTGCACTGAAGTGGCTCATTTCTATAGCATGTTAAAAACTTTATTTAAATTTTTTTCACATCATCTTGACATAAGATATCATTTTTTATTTCAATTTTACTTTATTAATGTCAATTTAAACTTTTAATCCATTCTTTCATGTACTCCCTTATAACACATCGATTTTTATACCTCATGACAAGATTATGATACCCATTTAATTACATGGGTAAACCTTATGATTATTCAGTGTGTTATATTATTAATTATTCATACATATTAATGAAAATTATATAATTTGTGGACACAAATATTACTCATATGCATTTTTTAATGCTTAGTCTCATGAAATGCCTTGATGGGATATGAAGAAAACCTGATTCCATTATTGGACATGGCCACCCATGTTCAAAGGTCTTAAAATTTAACTTTGAAACATTATTATTCATTTTCAATGTTCAGGGATGTTATCATTTAATTATTAAATATTGGAATTTCATAATTTTATTTTTTGAAATTAATTCAGAAAATTCCAAGACCATGTACTGAGATGATTTGTGATTCAGAGGCCTGGTGTGCCCAAGAAAATTCATTGAAAAATGGTAAGTTTTTAATAACATGTGTAAATTTCATTCCTTAAAAAGAATAATGAATATTAAACAGTTTATTGGATCCGTAATATCAGGGTGTCATTGAGCTCAGAATGGTGGATTTATACTGGGCCTGGCATAACTTTGGTCAGTTCGGGTAATCTGTAGAAAAAATTAGCAGAGGCCTAATCATAAATAAAATAAGTAAATAAAATTATTTTACTTTATTATCCTAATAAATCATGAATGGTTACCTATATTCAAAATATAAGACCACTTTAGATTTTTTAATATGGTGTTTTCCCTATGAATGACTAAAATATTTTAGGCTGAAGTCTTCTATGGAAAAACCAGAAAAGGGATTAATCATAATTAAATAATTTAATGATAAATTATTTTATTGATATAGTGACTATTTAAACTTTAAATGTATTTATATATAATTTCCACATGGATGGACCCTCAAATCCTAGAGATTCCTGTATCTATTGGAGCAATTTTCTGGTAAAAAATGACGAATCAATGTTTGGATCATAGATCATCGTGCAGACGAAGTAGAATGATCTCATCAATAATAGAAACAAAGTCATTATTCATTAACTTTAAATCCAAACATCAATAGGGAGGTTGGTCATATTTTATTTCCCGATTTTTTATTTTCATTATAAACATGGGTCAATCAAGGAACATGTTGATCTGCATATCGATAATTAGAGGATGGATAGTAATTATGTGGGTTATTAACATGAGATTATTCTAAATTGTTCTTCATTATTCATTATAATGTTGAAGGATTTAGGAAAATATAATCAAATGCTGAGTTCTACTCCTTAGTGTGTTTTCATGATTTTCTCTCCCATGTACATGGTGTTTATTATTGTTGGACACTCATGCTTATTGCACGACTTTCTAGGAGGCTTTGAACGTAATCAGAACCCTGGATTGGAGGTAAACTAATATAAAGGATGGAAATATATTGATCCAGGCCTGATCATTACAGATATTACTTAATTATAGAAATCATGGTATTAGAGGTGTCTTGGTGGTCCATGTAAGGGACCACCAATGCAGGTCCAACATGTTGGTCTGGAGAGGTGGCGTAGGGAGTTGTGTGGCGGTATGATGTGGAATGAAGAACGGTGGTGGTGGCCATAGAAATGGCCACAGAAAGAGATTTCCAAATATGTGGGATGGATTGGGAGTCCTTTTGTGGTAAAGAAGGGAAATGGATTCTGCATATGTCTGCTTGTGGAGGTTTTCGGTCAGTGGGATGCGGCAGTGGAGGTGACCACGTGGGATGTGTCTGACGATGGTGGTTACTAGGACAGGAGGCCCATGAATTAGCAGGTCGAGAAAGAAGATGCAGGATGACCTAGGAGGATCAAACAAATATTTAGTGAAATTGTCCATCCCTAGTATAGATGAATGAGGCTACTACACGACCATAGATGCTAGTGGATGGTAGATGACTTGGGTAGCCTGAGATGTCAAGGTGTGGTGGACCATGGGGTTGTTGAATCAGGCAGTCGACCATGGGGGTGGTTGAATCGGGAAGTTGACCATAGAGGTCAACTACCATAGTCATTGGACTGACCATATGGTCGGTTCACATGCCAATTATACTTCCTCCTTATGAAAATTTAAATGAGAATAACATTCAAACTGTGCATCCTTTTAAAGAGTCCACTATTACATAGGTACCCTTAAAACAATAAATTCATCTAGAGATATCCAAAGTGGGTTTTTGTGGGAGTGTGAATATGATCTATTGGAATGTGGAGTGTGTTCTCTCAGAATGAGTCTGCTTTGAGAAAATATTTCTGGGGATACCTGTGATCTAGATTGTGTGCGTCTTATAGAGACAGTGTGTATTATGGATACTGCGTGTCTTATGTGGACTATTTGTCTTTTAGAGACTGTGTGTCTTACATTTACTATGTTTATTTTTGAGACATTTTTTCTTATTGGATTGAGTATATCTAGATGTTCTTGATATATTTTCTATAGAAATATATCTGGGAAGAGCTGGCTACACATCCCTTTGTTGTATTTACTTTGTGAAATTAATTTTTGGTATTCCTTCACGGTATTTACTTTTCGGTATTCTTTTTGGGTATCCCTAAATTGTGTTTCCTTTTTGGTATAACTTCATGCTATTTTGTTTTTTGTGTTCCTTCTTAGTATTTACATTGTGGTATTCCTTTATTGATTTATGGTGTGCCACTCTGTATTTTTTTACTCACCCCTATATTGGATTTTTTTTCACGTGTCATGTATTGTGAATATTATTTTGCATTTGAAAAATTCCTAGGTGGACCCGAACTAGGTAGCTCTTATCAAGTTCAGAGAGATGAGGTATGTTCCTGAGGTTCTAACAGTAGTCCCAATACCTCTTTTCTTATAGGATGAACAAGTGATTACATACGCATTATGGAGGGGTTGTATTCATGACCTGTTGAAATTACATTACTTTCACTGTCATACTTTGGTTTTGGGATATAATGGTTTGCATGAATTTTCTACTTAGGGTTTTAACATTTAGGTATTTTTGAATTATAGATATGTTTGTGTACTGGTACTTAAGGCTAGTGTCTCTTTTTTGTTCTATGTGCCTACTCGGTGATAGTCATCAGCCCTTGTCCTATTGGAGGCACACATGGGGTAGTCACGGTATGGTCCCCTATAGGATAGGTCATGGTAATGTGGTATCAATGAAGTTCAAATCTACTTTAGGACTCAGAGTCAATGAGGTCGGTTTGGGGAAGCAGTGTTAAGTGTTTTGAGTTCCGAATTTAGGGACGAAAATAATGTGTTGGTGTGGTGGCTGATGTATCCATATATCGTGACTCATAGAACCTTATTTTAGACTCAGTACATTAAAAACTTGTCATTCGGAAAATAATGGTACATACAACATGTAGGAATGGGTAGTGTATTCCATATGCTTCTTGATTTAGCTCTCCAGATATAATATATTGACCTCAATATATTTTTTTTTTCATATTATGCCTCCACATAGCCATCAAAACAGGTTTCTATTATGTGATCATGAGGACGATCAACCTAAAAACAAGGCCTCTATATATGGGAATATACCTGAGATAGAACCTGCAGTTGGTTTACCAGCTATACCACCACCTACTAAGAAATATCTACAACCAAAACTACTAGATGAGAACACATTCATATTGAGAACATTGAAAAAGTTTTAGAGCATTTAAGTACTTTGTTTTAGGGTGATCCTGACCCCCAAGAAACAAAGGATTGGATGGAGGTAGTTACTTATGTCTTATACCTTGTAATTAAATATTTTGACCAAATGAAATTATATTATTCTAGTATTGTTTCAAGCTCCACAGATATATTGGGGAGCTTAGTGACATATAAACATGATTAGATGACTCTATCTTGGGATGATGTTTAGCGTCTCTACAGAAAACATTTTATTCTATACATGTTACGGTCAATTCAGATACATGATCTTCAGTATCTGTGTAAAAGAAGTCACATTGCGAAATCGTATTAGTATAGATATACCGATTATTCGAACTACTCATTATATATGGGTGATATCCATTTGTTAGGTCATGAACCTTCGACCAAGGATTACACCGAGAGATTAGGGAACCCATTATTTACAATAGCATTCTTACTTATGATGGCGTACATTAGAGATCCATTCAAGTGCATAAATTTCTATCAGAACATGAATCGACAATGGGGGATATGATTAGGCATCAGGTAGCTGATACCTTGGATGTAGGTAGCCTACCTTAGTTTTTAGGACCCAATTAGGTCAGCCACATTGGGGGATTATCCATGGAATGAGATCAATGTAGCGAAGCTCCCTAGGCAGCTCGAGTCAGTTGAGGGACATGCGGTGTTACTATTGGGAAGCAGTTAGGGACATCTGGAAAGAGATTGCACAACCCATCGTGTGACCGATCAGAATATGTTCGAGGGTCCAAGAAGGAAGTGGTGTAGTTAGGAGATAGGTGGTCTATAGAGTTGTAGCAATATAAGAGGAGCAGTACGAGTGGTGGGAGGTGGTTTTATGTTTGAGATATTACCACCACCACTATAAGTGGTCCATGATATTCTCAAAGAGTAGTTGGACTTAGATGAGTCCATCTATATTTGATGGAGTCTTATAACCCCAGCGATATTGGTTTTATTAGAGGTACAATCTAATTATCTTCCATCTTATCTATATTTTTGATAGAAACAGATTCTAAGCATTATATTCATTTCATGAACCTTGTTCAAGACTCTAATATTTTAGTTGAACCGTTGATTCGAACCTTATTTTTAGAGACTCATACATGAATATAATATATGATCACACACTTTTACTAAAATTTTGACCTTACTCTTGGAGGTAGTTGGTTCATTTGGGATCTCTTGGTAGCGGCATAGATTCCTCAAGACATCATTCTTGGTATAGACTGGTGATCAACAGTTCATGTTCAGATTGAATATTTTAGGTTCCAAGTGTGGTGTGTCCACATTGATTGGAAAAGACATTCCATTTTTTGTGAAAATGAAAACGCATGATGTGCTAGATGGACTCAAGCATAGGAGGGTGCAGATGATTACTCATCAGTTGGCTAGACTCACCCTCGATGTAGTAGATGACATGAGTTCCCAATTTACAGCAGTAGTGGAGAAGTACGAGGAAATATTTCCTAAGGATTTTCCATGAATACCATCCCACAGGGTTGTACAATTCATCATTTATATATACGTTGTTATTACACCAATATCTACAACATAATATCAGATTAATATCATAGATATTTTAGGGATGATGGTACATGTAGAGGACTAATAGAGGAAGCACATCACGATACCTAGTGTCTCACCCTTGGTAGCCCCAAATTTGTTATATAAGAAGGAAAAGAGAATATTGAGGTTATGTGTGGACATTTGGAACCTTATCTAGTAGACCATGAAGAATAATTATCCACTATGGAGGAACTATTATCTGTTCGATAATTTGAAAGGGGCTTGGGGGTTCTCAAAAATTTAACTCATATATAGCTATCATCAGCTTCATGTACGAGAGGGGGATATACTGAAGGAAGCCATCAAATATTTTTAGGGACACTATGAGTACTTGGTGATTCTGTTTTGCATGAAGAATACCCCACCATTTTTAATGGGACTCATGAAATGGATCATTTAGCCTTACTATGACCTGTTCTTTTTTGTCTTCATTGATGAAATCATAGTGTACACTGTTTCTAAAGAGGATCACATAAGACATTTGAGGATAACTATGGAAACACTTCAAGAGTACCATCATTACAAGAAGCAAAGGATGTGTTAGGTTTTTATTCAGTAGGTCTATTTTCAATAAAACATAATTTCATTGGCTAGAGTTTTAGTGGATCCAATAAATATTGAGGCATGTCTTTCATTGGAGCCACCCATGAGTGTTACCAAGGTGAGTAAATTCCATGGATTTATTGATACTATCAGCAGTATGTAGCAAAATTTTCCAGAGTAGAAGCATCATTCAAAGATATGACATGAAATGGGTAGCATCTCGTGTGGAAAAAAGAGTGTCATCATTATTTTCAGTTGATGAGGTAGAGATTGAAGTGTAATCCCATCCTGAGATTGCTAGAGGATGCGGCTGAGAACGTAGTGTTATGCGATGCATCAGGTATAGGGATTGGTTGTGTCCTGAGGTAGGAGAAAGAGTGGGTTGACTGTGGTTCATTCTTGTTGAGACCACCTGAGCAGAACTATGTGACACAATATCTTAAATTATAAGTGGAAGTCTTCATGTTTAAGTTGTGGCGACACTACCAGATGGGAAAGTAGTTTATCATATACTCTAATCACAAGAGTCTCGAGTATATATTCTCTGATAAGGATGTGAAATTAAGATATAGGTCAGGGATATTATTCCTCATGGACTATGACTTTGAGATTGTATATATTCCTGAGTAGGGGAATGTTGTTTCAGATTCTCTTAGTAGGAGATTCAACTTGTAGTTTCTAAACAATGCATAACAACATTTGGAATCATTGTAGTTATCATCAGTTGATAGAGATTTAGAGGCTTAACTCTAGTTTATATTTCTTACCAATACAATCATAGATAATGTTTGGTAAGAAAGACATAGGGATACCTACTCCATGAAATTATGTGCTTAGATGTCCACAGGGCATGCCGCTAATGGTAAATCGAATGGTAGGGATAAAAACAATCTTTTCATAGGATAAACAACTGTACAAAGGGCATTATGGGAGGTTGTTTTTATGGAGTTCCATACATTCAATTTGGAAGGATATCAATGTTTGGAGAAGATGTACCAAGACCTAGGACATTATTTATGGTGGATAGGGATGAATAATCGAGTTGTAGAGTTTCTTCCTCGATGCCTCTAATATCAGAAGATAAAAGATAAGGACCATGTTCCAATGAGTTTGAATCAACCCTTTGAGGTTACAGAATGGACGTGTTATGGGATATCGATGTAAATTATGATAGGTATACCACATAGGTCTAGGTGACATGATACCATCTCGATGATCATTTAAGACTCACCAATTCGGCCCACATCCTTTCTATTCGAGAGAAGAGTTCCATAGAGAGATTGGGGATACATTATACCCAGGAGATAGTTTGACTACATAGAGGTCCATCGATTATAGTCATAGATCATGATGGTTTCTTTATATCCTGGTTGTGGAAGGGATTGTAAGATGCATTAGATAATTAGTTACACTCAAGCACAACATAGCACTCATAGATGGATTAATAGATAGAGTGGACCATTCATGTTTTGGAGGATAGTCTTCGAGATCTCATGTTAGATTTTGGCTACAATTGGGAGGATCACCAACCCTTGGTTGAGTTTTCATAACATAACAACTACCATTCCACCATCGGGTTGGAACTATTCCAGTCCTTGAATGGGAAACCCTATTGGTCTCCCCATTGCCAAATAGACCCATTAGAGTCAGCACTCATAGTCTTCATGTTTCTAAATCTCACTATATAGAAGGTGAATATCATCAATGTGTGGATAAAGATTTCACAAAGCCGACATAAGTATTGTGATGATAGGAGGTAGATGATTTTAATGTTTAAGGAAAGATAACACATGTTCCTTCAGGTCTCACCTCAATGTGTATTATATTGATTTTACTGGGGAAGAAAGTTACCATTTTGGTTAATCAGTCCTTTTCTTATAAAGTGTATAGTTGGTGATGTGTTGTGCTTCATGGAGCTATCACATTAACTTGATCATGTATATGATGTATTCCATATGTCACATCTAAAGAGGTACATGCATGAACTATCACACTTTCTTGATTGGGGTGATATGGATGTCAACAAAGGGTCAACATTTTTGGAGTAACCAATGGAGATTATGGATCAACAGAAGAGGATCATTCATGAGTGGTCGATTCCTTTTGTGTGTGTTTGATTGAAAAAAAGGAATCTCTGTGATAGAAAATTGGAGCGAGTGTCTCATATTCATGATCATTACCATAATTTTTTTGAATAATCCTTGTATTGGATTTTAGAGATATAAATCCCCATGGTTTAGAGAATTAAATAACTCATATTTTCCTAGTTTTATATTTTGAAATAAATATTATAAATTAATAGACCAGGAGATGAGACAACATGTGATTCCATGGCCTTGTGTGTCTGGGATAATTCAATGATTTTTTTGTAAATTTTTAGTATCACATATGAATTTTTTTTATTAGAATGTGTTATAACTCTTAAACAGGATACAAAATAAAAAATAATGTGGCTCTGTTGATCTTAGATTGGATGCTTTACCGTATACACGACCTAACATTTCTTGGTGGGAATAATCTATCGAAAAGGTCATCAGGGACATATCTAATAATAAAATATTAAAATATAAATATTTTAGATTAAAATCTTAATAATTCAGGAATGGTGACTTAAATTTCAAATTTAAGACCACCGTTGTGTTCCAAATATAGTGTTTTCCCTAGGTGCGACTTCACATTACTTGGAACATGACTTGTTTTGAAAAACCCAAAAGGGCGTAATAATAATTAACTAATATAAAGATAAATTATTTGATTGACGGAATGATTTATTCTCCATTAAAAGTATTATTATATAATTTCCTCCGGGTTGGACAATCAAACCATTAAGACTCAAAAAACTGATGGAGAGATTTTCTAGGAAATGATGATGGATCGATGTTTTGATCATGGATCATCACACATATGGAGTTAGAGGATCCCATCAATGATGGAAACACAACCATTATTCATCAATGATAAATCCAATCTCCATGTATGGAGGATGTTTCTTTTTGATTTCTCAATTATTTATTTTCACAAAAAACACAGATATATCCATGAACATATTGATTTGCGGACCGATCATTATAGGATGGATAATAAATGTGGAGTTTATTAACATGAGATTGTTTTAAACTCTTATTAATTATTCACTATAATGAGAATAGATTTAGTTTGAGATGAAATTTTTTTGATATATGTTCCTCATGGTGTTTTTCATTAATCTTACTCCCTCGTTCTTGTTATTTATCACTGTTGGACCCTCATGGCTGCAACCCGACTTTCTGAGAGGCATCAAATGAAATCAGACCCCTGGATTGGAGGAAAAATGAAATAGAGGCCTATTTTTTTATATCTTGAAACAATAATCACAAATAAAACTTAGTTTCAGAAATAATAGAATTTTAGGTGGGTTAATGGTTCAAGGAAGGGACCAATGACATGGATTCAGCTTAGTGGTCTGATGAGGTGGCACTGCAAATGGAGGTGGAGGCTATACAAGTGGACACAAAATGTAAGGGTCAACATTGTGGGATTCAGAGGGAGGCTGTGTGTGGTGACTGTGGGCCACATATATGTCGAACATTGATGTGGGGTGGTGGTTGGGCCATGAGAGGAGGTGAAAATAACCACCACGTGGAACATTGTTGTAGATCATATTGACCGGGACAAATGGACCATGTTCTAGAAAGATGGGCCAAAGGGGGTTTTTTTGGCTAGGAAGATTGATCTGAGCCCAGTATGTGGCTAGCAGAGATAGACTAGGCCATGTTTGACTGTTACCAATAGTCGACTGAGCAATTTTGTGGCTATGACAACTGAAAGATGGTCGATACCCATGGACATTCTAACAGACATGGTGCAGTTGAAATGGGTGGTCGACTGGCACGGTCATTCCATACGCCTAGTGGCCTTCCCCATTCTGAAAGCTCAAATAGGAATAACTTTAAAAAGGTGTTTCCATTTGAGAAGCCTTTTACTATCATGAGAACCTTATAACAAGATATTCATTTCAAGATATCCAATATGGGATTTGGTGGTTGTGATACCCTGAACCTAGAATCCCGGAGCTGGTGCATTATTCCAATATATTTGCATGATTACAAAGAATCATGTCTCAAAGAACCTATTAGTTTACCAGTCTTGAGAAATAGATTACATACGTGTATGTTACATTACATATTAGAACATAAAACACACCATAAATAATACTTTGAGAATTAAAATATTCCCCTAGCTTAACCCTTCATATCAATCATAATAAACATAATGGAATCATAGGAAAACAAAAAATAAGAAGTGGGTGAGCTCAGGTACCTATTAACGGTTAATAATTACCTCTTATCGGGGTACTTAAATTTGATTTGATCAAATGGGATCCATAAGTTGGATTTCTGATCAAATTAAGGCCACTAGGATGAAGTGGGGGTAGTTGGGAGGATATTTGAATAGGGTTTGGCCTATCAAAATTTCATCGGAGATGTGAATTTGAGAGAAGGGTATGTATCCTTTTATAAGAGAGGTGAGGGGAACATTGCAAAATTCTTGAAATATTATTTTATTATAAAATCATATTTGGTATCTAATGGAACCATATTTATTAATATCGTGTATAAGGTGAGGATGTGTATAAAACCTCTCAACAAAAAGGTTTCAGACATGTTTAGGTCACCATATTAACCTTATCTTTTAGATTTAACTCTTAGTTAAATAGTTTATCTTTTACCATTTCTTATTTTATTTTTATATTACATGGTTACTAAACATAATATATGATTCCCAGAGAACCTCAAGATGTTCATTTATAAAATTACTATCATTATATAATTCATTTGGATGAATATTAGTTTTAAAAAAATAATTTTTTTAATAAAATCGTATTTGTTTTAAAAACTCATTTGTGTCAATTTTGACATGATTTAGTATTATATTTTTTTGAATGTCATAACAAGTTTATTTATTCAAAAAATACATTTAATCAATATTGAAAAGTTATATTCACATAGAAAATTTATTTATGGCATAAAATGGTTCAATTTACATTTATTTCAATATTTATAATATCAATTATTTTATCTTTCATTAATATGGTAATTACTACATCATCATTCTTTGAGAAATAAATTTAAAATTTAAATTTATTAAAATTATAAATAAAATACAATGATAGATTAAATCATGTAATATTTCTAATGAATATTTATAGTCAAATTTATCTTATGAATAACCCTACTTTGAAAATGGTTTAGTTATTAAACATTGAATTTAACACTTTAAACTCCTATTTAAATAAAATAATAATAAATTTACTAATATAATTTAAGTAGATAAAAAAGAATCATATTTTTTTTCTAAAGTTTACTTTGGTCGATCAACCCTTATCCTATAGAATTAGGGAATGTGTTGGCATAATTATAATATCATTTTTACCTTTAATTACCCAATTTACTTTTAATCGTGGTAAATAAAATTCAAAAGTTACTATTCTCCAAAAAATAATTTTTATCCCATTGAACCAAATTTTACTTACTGATTTAAACTGTGTCTCTCAGATTTTTTAAATTCAATTCATAGAAATGGTAAAATTACAATTTATGAAAATTTGTAAATGTGTGCAGTAGGTGGGAAAATGTGCATAGATGGTGGGTAAAAAGAGGTTAAAAAGGTTCAATAAAATATGATATATCTAATATTTTTATAAAATGACTCCAATTAATTAATTTGGACTAATATATTTTCTATGTATCTATTTTTATTTTATGATATATTAAAAATAATTTAAATAAAAAAGTCGGTTTTTATCTACAATGTAGTGTTTTTCACTATTCATCCAAAATTGAATGTTTTTAGAAAACTACCAAAAATTCCCACATATATAATTTTAATATTAAAAATTAAGAATTTATGTCTATTTTACAAAATTCTATACAAGGATTTTGAATTAATTAATTTAAAATTAATTCGCGTTGTCAAAACAAGAAAGTGACTTTCTATGATGTAAAAAACAATCAAAAGATTGAAAGGTGTTTATGTCTAATTTAAATGAGAAATTACGTACAACCTCCTAAATTATATTAAATTAAAAAAAATTAATCTAATTATAATTCAAAACCCTTCAGATTTATAATTTAACACTATAAATTATTTTGATTAAAGAAGTTTTTTTCAATTACAATTTAGTATTTTTCACTATTCATCATAATATGAATGTTATCAGAAAAACAGAAGAAATTTATCCAATCTAAAATTTTATATCCCAATTATAAATAAGAAGTTTATTTTTTCAAATTTAATATATAAATATGTCAAATAATGGATTTCAAAAAGGATCTCCATTAAAATGGGGTAAAATTTAATTTTTTTGAAAAAAACTTCTTTTAACAGAAAACATGATTTTTTTCTTATATTATTATCTAGGAAACAAATATAATGGATTTTAAAATTATATGGAGTATATAATAATCAAAATTTAATTAATACTATTCATTACCTTTTTTTTAATGGCTAGTTTAGTATGTCGTGGTGCGCTTTAACTAGGTGTTGAGTGTGGCACAAGCTATTGAAATAATTTAAAGAGATAATGTACTATGAAATCATATGGTGTTACATTCTACCCTCATTCAGTAAATCCCATTCTCAAAATTTGAAACAGTTCTTCAAAAATAAATGGTTGAAAATAGAAGATACCTTTGTGGAAAACCCACATCGGAAATAGGGTTAATTTAATTTATTTTTAATAAGAGGGAAAGAGAAATGAAAAAGAACCTCAAAATTAAAATTTATAAAAGGAAAACATAGGAAGAAATTAGAGACACATAATTGGATAGAAACATAAAAAATTTTAGGGAGTGATTGAGGTCAATAATCAAAACCAAGTGAACAATAAATATAAAATTCAGGGCCTCAAAGCCATCAATCTATGATGATTTGAAGTATCATCAATTTAACAAGACATATGGTATTAGGATAACACATTTTTTAGGTAATTTAATTTTTTAATATGAGTGATTAATTTACTTTCATGATAAGAAGTCAAGAAAATATAAGTTATTTCATCACCTCTCATAATCATATTCTCATTATTTGGTAGTGCTTCGATCTATTTTCATTTTATCCCTTACACAGGGAAATGAAATGATAAAAAAATGAATTTTTTATGCTTGAAGCACATTTGCTAAATCATAAGGTCCACAAGTAATCCCTTAATCCTATAAATGATTAATGAAAACCAGAAGTATTGGTCAATGTATTCAATAAATCATTCATTAACCTCTAACAAAATATCAATTGTACAACTAACTCAATTCCAACCTTTAGACACATCCAAAATACTTATGTCCAAACTCATAGCCCAAAAACATTTTCAAGGAAGGTCGAAATAACATAATGAAGATCTATTTTATAACATAACAACATGTGAATACCTTCATCATGTGTTTTATTAAGACATGGTAACAACCTGAATTTCCATAAAACTTTATTTGAATAGGTATGTAAATCCTTATTACTTCTGTAAAACAAATAATACTAAATATGCTCGTTAAATAGAAAAATGTTGTAATCGCCAACAATTATGGTATAAGAAACCATTAATTAGTTCCAAGGTATCCAATAATATCCAATATACATTATCCAACTCAATTATCTATTATTCCAAAATCACTAACTTTATATCGGGACCATATTAAGTATAATATTTTACTCATCCATATATTTTCCAAAAGGTATAACCAGCTATTGAGCCACTTTTCATGGTACCACACAGTCTCAAATCCTTAATGAAAAAGTACTTCAGTACAGTCTAAGAGTTCTTTGTAATTCTTATAACTTGTACATAATAAATAAAATAATCAAATGAAATAATTTTTTTATAACAAAATAAGATCACTAATAATTCCTTTTCATTTGTGGTAGTATAAAAACATGATTATAATCTTATATCATCATTTGGGGTATACTCTGATGATGTGGACATTGATTCGCGTAGTGTCCCAACTCCTTGCAGATGAAGCATTGTACATTTGAAACATTTTAAATGGATGTTATATTATCTGTTAAGAATCATTAACATGTTATATTTATTATTTAAATGAATTATAATCATTATTATACCCATCCAAATAATAAAGTGTTTAATAACAAACTACACCCCGACGTGGAGATGGTAAGCCATACGTACGCACGTATGGTGAATTTTTCGTTCATAGGATGGATAGAATAATGAATATTGTTTTAAAATATTTATAATGACATCAAAATTTTTAGAAGGTATTGGAGTTATTATTTAGGTATGGAAACAAAAAATAAATAGAAAGAGGAAGAAGAAAAAAAGTCTGAAATAGTTTATGAAATAATTACCTCTTCTTTGGGTGCTTCCTTTTGATTTGATCAAAAGGGATCCTTAGGTTGGATTTATGATCAACGTAAGGCCTCTAGGATGAATGGTTGGTGGTTGGGAGGATATTTCAAAAGGTTTTTGCTGAGAAAAATGGCTTTGGTGATGTGAATTTGAGAAAATGGGAAGTACCCTTTTATAATAGAGGTGATGGGTACATTAGGAAAAGATTGAAATATTATTTTATTAGAAAATAATTTTCGATTAATAATGGCACAAAATGGATTTATTTAGATTATTATATGGGGATGAGTATATAACATCTCAACCAATTGGTTTTATATATGTTTAGGTTAACATATTAACAGTATCTTTTATAATTAACTCTTGGTTGAACAGTGCAACTTTTACCATGGATTAATGTTTTTTTATATTACATGGTTAATAAACATAATATAAAATTCCAAGAGAACCTCATGTGGTTAATAAATGAAATTAATATCATTATATATGTTTTGTTGGCATAATATTATGTATTTATGAATATTATATCATTTAATAATATAGTATTTGTATTAAAAACCCATTTGGGTCAATTTTGATAGTATTTGGTATTTGGATTTTTTAAATGTCTTAAAAATTTAATTACTATAAAAAAATACATTGAATCAATAAAAAATGTCATAGTCACTTAAAAAATTCGGGAATGGCATAAAGAGTTTCAATTTAAATTTATGGTATTATTTATAATATCAATTATTTTAATCTTTCTTTAATAAGGTAATTTATGCATCATAATTGTGTCACAAATAAATATAATTATTTAAGGTCTAAAAATTCAAAAGAAACTACCATGATGTATTAAATATTTTTATATTTATAAGGAATATTTATAGTTAAATTTATCTTATCTATAACAATATATTAAAAATTTATTAGTTATTAAACTTTGAGTTTAACACTTTTAACTCTTCTTTAAATAGAATAATAATATATATTCTAATCTAATCCAAGTGGAACAAAAGGGATAATATTTTAATCATAATGGTGATTTTGGTCGAAAAAAATTTATCAATTAGAAATAGTACATTTTTGTGGTAATTATAATATCATTTTTACCTTTAATTACCCTATTAACATTTAACAATGGTAAATAAAATACAGAAATTATTATTCACCAAAAATAATTTTGATCCAATTGAAAAAAAATTTCTTACTGATGTCAACCATGTCTCTCAAATTTTTAAATTCAATTCAACATAATGGTAAAATTATATTTTTTTCAAATTTTTGAATGTTCTTAAAAGGTGGGTAAATGTGACTAGATGTTGGGTAAAAAGATGTTAAAAATCCTCAATATATTTTTATATATGTAATATTTTTATAAAATGACTAAATTGAATTAAATTGGACTAATATATTTATTTTTATCTATTTTTAAATAAATATAAATATAAAAATTTAAATGAAAAGGTTGGTTATTATCTAAAAATTGGGTTCATCACTATTCATCAAAAATTGAATGTTTTCAAAAAAAAATACCAAAAAATCACCCATAGATAATTTTGATATTAAAAATTCATAAATTATTTCTATTTTACCAAATTATAAACATATAATTTGAATTAATTGATTTAATATTAATTCCCGTTGTCAAAACCAGAAAGCAAGTTTTTTAGAAGTAAAATCTAGCAAAGGATTGGAATGTGTTAATGACCAATTTAAATGAAAAATTACAAAAATTTACCTAAATTATATTAGGAAATAAAAATATAATCTAATTATACTTCAAAAAAATTAATATTTATAATTCAACACTATAAATTATTTTGTTTAATTTTTTTTTCAATTAAAATCTAGTATTTTTCACTATTCATAAAAATATGAAAGTTATCAAAAAAAGACCAAAAATTTATCCAAAATAAATTTTCTAACTTGATTATAAAGAAGAAATTTATTTTTTCAAGTTGAATATATAAAAATATAAAATATTATATTAAAAAGGGGTTCTCTATTAAAAGGCTGTAAAATTCCATTTTTTTGAAAATTACTTTTTTTATCTGATAAAATGTATTTTATCTTATATTATGTCTATGAAACAAATAATATGTATGTTACAATTATATAGAGTATATAAAATTCAAAATTAATTTAATACTATTCATAACCATGTTTTTAGACGGAAAGTTTGGTAAGTCATTATGCGCTAGAACTCGGTATTGCGTGTGACACAAGATATTTAATTACTTTAAATAGAAAATGTAATATGAAATATTGTGCTTTTATAGTGGTAGTGTTAACACGAACAAATTTATTTATTAGATATCTCTCCCAGAATGAGAGCACTTCGTGAAAACATTTTTGTGTTGATTTTAACCAAGAAACTATGTTCCTTATAGAGACTTTGTGTCTTATAGGGAATTTTTGTCTTATGGAGATTCTGTTTCTTATAGAGAGTTTATTTGATAGGGATCCTATGTTTCTTGTTGAGACAATGTGTCTTGTTAAATTTATTTTATATGGATATTCTTGATATATATTTTGTAGACATATAATTTAGTGGAGGTGATTATTCATTCCTTCTTGGTATTTCCTTTATGTTATTCCTTTATGGTATTCCTTCATGGTATTTCCCTTATTGTATTCCATTATGGTATTATAATGTGGTATATCATTTGTTTCATTACTCTATAGTATTGGATCAGGATATTTCCATTGATGTATTATTTTTTTATATTAATTTGAGTTATTTACTTTTTTTACTTTACTTGTGGTATTACTTTGTAGTTTTGGGGTGTCTTACTGAGAATTGTTTTTCTGACCCATGAACAGGCCTTTCCCATTTGTGTCATGTCTTATGATTATGATCAAACATTTTACAGAGTCTTAGATTGACCAGCACTCATTGTCTCTTAGCAAGGACTGAGAGATGAGTTTTGTTTTGGCAGCTGAGATACCAGCCATAGTATTACTTTTCTTATATGTAGGACATGTTGTTACAAACTCTATTTGGCAGGCTTGTATTCTAGACCTGTTTAATTTATTGTGTTTTCACTGTCAAACTATGGTTTTGGTATATAGTGTTTTACATGCATTATTTACTTATGGTTTTTACATTTCATAATTTGTGTCTTGAATATGTGTCTGGATATATTGGTAAATAAGGATAATTCCTCCCATTTTTTATATTACTACTCATTATAAGTCACCAGCCCCTATCCTATTAATGGTTGGATTGGGGTAGTCACAGAAAATGACCCTATAATATGGTTCATTAATGAATCATGAAAATTTAATTTTGTGTGTAGTTTCCACATTCATATGATTCCATAATTTCCTGATCCCGTGTTTTAGATGCTATTCATTCTTATGTTTTGTCATGTTTAATGCCTTTTTATGTCATCGTGTTATTACTTCTAACCGATTTTCTATGATTTAATTCAATTTTTATTTCCCTTATTGGTATATTTAGCACATCCCTATTTTTTGTACTCCGTATGTTATCCAATGTATATTTTTGATCTTAGAGGAATTTAGGAGTTGGTTATGGAGTTGAAATAAATGTGGATTTATTTTGGTTTCATGGATTTAGTTTTATATTCCTAATATTAAAAAGGCACATGAATTTATTATCCTTGGTATCTATTAAATGGTTAATTATATTTATATTCATGTAATAATATATATCTTTTTGATTGTGAATACCCATGTGTGTCCTTTTCAAACCCTCCACACAGGGGAACCCCCCTCCCCATGAAGAGATTAGTCAAGAGAGAGCCCCAATAGGGAAGAAGTTATTTCCAGCCGAGATGAGAGAGCATCTGTAAGGGTGACAACCAATTAAGGATGGTTCAACATAAAAATATTTCAGCACATATGGGTTTCACCTCTTTAAAAGAAAATCACATAATAATAACACAAGGAATTAAATGAGTTACAAAATCCTTCCTTATTACATTACCAAATTACATATCATAATATATTCAATAAAATAATGTTTTAATGAATTATTTGTTTTTAATATATGAGAAATAATTATAATCTATAAAACAATTTCTTCCAATTGATGTTTTGTTTTTAAAAATTAAGAAGTAGTAACTTTAAACTATAGATCATATAGAAGTGTTTAGGGTAGGGGACAGAGTGACCTTTAATAGGGTAGCAGTTTAATAGTTTCTATAAAACTAGAAAGTATATTTTTTATTAAATATTAAATAAATATTTTTAGATGAGTGTATGATTTAATATTCATTTAATTGAGTGGTAATTAATTGTGGAATTAAAATATAGAATTTCCATTTAATCATCTATTATTAATGAATATAGTTGAAAAGGGAACCATTATAACAAATATATTGCAATTAATGAAATGTGAATTAATCTTAGTATATATATTTTCAACATAACAAATAATATATAATAATTCATGATGTAAAAGCTATTAGTGAAGAAAAGATATTAAAACCATAACCTTGTGATATTTGTGTGGTTTGGAGATATCAGATACGTTATGTCTAGATTTGTTATTCACATTCACTCATCAACTTGAATAATCAAATAAAATTAATTAAATATATGATTTAATTTTTTTAAAAAAAAATATTTTTTCTTATCAAACTTTTTATATATTATGGTAATTTTTTTGAGATATCATTTTTATTTCTACAGTTAGACTGTCATTTATTTCATGGTTCCAAGTTCTAATAAATTAGTAGGTAATTAGTAGATTTATTAGGGAATGGTTCCAAAAATCCATATGTATAATTAAATTTATAATCCTTTCTTCCACATATTGAAATATTACCAAATACACAAATTTATTATAAACACTGGGATAATTGATTTTGTATAAATGTAATCCTTATATGGTATGTTTATTTTCCCCATTTTACTAAACAACATGACCTATAGCAATTTTATTTAATGTGAAGATTATTTATAAAATATATACTATATAATAAAATATATTTAAGTAATTATAATAATACATAACCATAATATTATTTATCTAACAGTAATTTCTTATAGTTGATAAAAATAAGTATTTTTTTCATAGTGTTAAAGAACAGATGATATTGTGAATAATTGATTTTTATTAGTATGAAATGGGAAGTGGTTTTATGATGGATATTATATTAAAAAAATAAAATTATAAATAGAATATATAATACTAGGTTCATTATTGCATTTATTTGAAATTTTTTTGTAGTATGAGGAAGGAATATTAATTTAAAATATATCTTGAGGATACTATCTCCACCTCAAGATGTCTGAACTTAGGATTCCCCTTAAAGAACCATGGAATGGTATATTGATAGTAACAAAAATCGTACAATCATGAAGGAGTAATGATGATGGAAATATGTAGATATTAGTTAATATAATTAAATTAGACCATTTTGGGAGAATCTATGGTGAGGGTGGTATTTATAAATGGGTGATATGACCGTTTTTTGAATTTTCTTATCATTTGTGTATTTTTATTCTATAATTATACCAATAGAATTATTTCCAAACAATATATGTAGTAATAATTTTATTTTTGTTAAAAATAATGTTTTTATACATCATCCATGACACATAAATTCATTTATTCAACATATATTACTAAATATCATATGTAATCATACTTAAATATTCTAAAAAATATATGTATTTTTAAAAAATAAAAAAACATCACTGTAAAAAAAATTTAATATATAAAATCCACAATAAATATCCTTGTTTATATATTAATTTTATAAAAATGTGAAAAAAATTAAATATTAAACTTATTTATTGTAAAAATTAATTTTAATATCGTGATAATTATACGATAAATTTAAAAATTTATTTTTGGTCTCACAAAACAAAATTAATATTATAATGAAACATATTGTTTGTGGATAAACACATTTTTTTAAAAAATTATATTTTTTATAACGATTTACAAAACATATATATGTTTTAAAATAATAAAAAAAAGAATTTTATAACATTTAAAAAAATATTTATCTTAATCATTAAATAAATATGTAAAATTGACATTTTATAAGACCCTTAAAGAATAATTTATAATTTCATATTAGAGGTTACTTTTCTAACTATCATGTTACAATTCATAATCGTTATATTACTATACCAATATCCAGATTACAATTACATCAGTCTTACTTTTAACTGTCATATAGGTTCCCAACATTATATAACAATAGTATAATTTAATTTATATTTATCAAATTATATTTTCTCTCAAGGTAATAATTATTTTCATTTTAAAAGTTTATATTTCATTACTTATATTTTTTTTAATTTATACAGTGTTGTTCATCATTGAAAATATTCATACAGATTGTGTATATTTATAATTTCATTTGACAGTTATCTTAATTTCAATTTTATTATCCCACTGTAATAATTTATATTATTATTTCTTTATTTATTCATTAAAATAAAATAATAAATTAGTATAATAAAAATATGTTGGTTTAATCATGTGGTTAATGATTTTCATGTAATAATACAATACAAAATTTTACAAAAGTATATAATCTAAAAGAAAATTAAATTAATAAGATTTTGTATAATTAAATTCATACTAACATAATAAATTTCATCCTTGGAATGTAATTTTACACCGTAAATTGAAAATAGTTGTGGGTAATTATTATCCATTGCATCATATAATTCCCATGTCACATCTTAATTATTTTACTTTCACAATGACACATAAACTAGGTAAGTAATATTACTACTTACAACTATACCTCTATATCCCAAAATTTTCAACATTTACTCCTAAAAAATGATAATTCTCCTACTGTGTCCCCTATAGATTTTTTATGTATGAGGGTTGTGTTATTCAATTTATAAGTAGGCACAAAGGGAATAGTTCATTTAAATGAGATATCGATATTAGAAGTGTTAGATAATCATCTAAAGCACTGATGTGATAAATAATCATAAAGGGTATGGTGTACTTAGTAACTATAATTATGTCATCCAAATACTCATGAATACCATCCATATAGATATTCATAATAACACTTTATCTGCAACCACATACACTAGGACTCCCAAATGGTTGTCATTATAGCTCATTTTCAACTATGATATGTATTGATGTGTTAGTCAATGGTCTTCACCATTTATACTATTTCAATTATAGTTTTAGGTATTAGTAGATTGTGTTAACATAAGTTTTCCAAATATATAGGGGTTATTAATATCTTCACATAATTTTATTAAAAAATATCCATTTAGATTCTTTAGTGGAAATAAATATTTTATAAGAACATATCTTGGGGACAATGTTGACACCATCCTCATTCTATATCCACAAAAAATAGCCTCATTATTTCCTCAGGTGTCTGGATTTCCTTCTTAGATTATCCATCAGTTTAGGGGTGGTAATCCATGTCGATGTTAATATTTTTGTTTAGTGTACATTATAAGATTTTCTTGAACATGGAGGAATTAATTGGATTTCAATCAGATACAATTGACAGTATTATTATACGAAACCTCTCCACTACCCTAATATATATTTTTTAAGTTGATTGAGTGATAATTTTCCCAAAATTATGATGAAGTTAATAGTCTATATTAGAAATCTCCTACAACTGACAATGAATTATTTCTATTGTATATATTTTAATGGACTATAAAAAATTCAATGGTTATTTTTCCAAATTTCCATAAAGGTTTGGGTAATATTTATATCATTCAAATTGATATTTCCCTTTCAACCTTTACATTTTAACATACTAGTAACATTGATGTTTGTTCTACAAACTCCTTTATTTTTTACTAATAGTCATATCAATGATTATGATGAATCACCGTGATCCTTGGGTGGACGGATATTTTTAGGTAATGTACTTAACTCAACATATCCTCCTTTATCTCATGCTTTGATGGTGTATATTGTCATAATGAAATTCTTATATTTTTTCCTTCAAAAAATTTGAACTTAGAGATATTCTATTATCTAATAGTTTTTAGTTTTTTTTTATTTCTATGTTCTTCATTTGATGTTGCTATTTTTTCTTTATAATAAATTGTAAATAAATCACATAAGGTAGGTTATATTTTTTTAATTTCATTATGACTCAAATATATATCCTATTTATGTATATAAATTTTGAATCACTCTCAATTATCATCATTTACAAGGTTTTTTATCCTTCCTACTTAAGCCATATGATATATTATTATCCTTACTAGGATGGTAATGGATTAATAAGACATAGTCTTTGATCCATTTTCACAGTAATTATAGGCTTATAATAAGATATTTTTATGAGAATACATATTCTAGGATCTTTTGATCCATATATAATTCACAATTCTCCACACTGAGATAACACTTCCAAAATAACTAAAAATATCACTACTTGTAACTCAACATCATTTGTTTGGTAGAAATACCAATGAAATTTCAAAACCCTTGTGATGTAGGCAACCAATTTATCATTTTTATTTATTATACATCATAAGGATATCATTGAATAATCATTTTATACCACAAAATGCTATCAATTATATTGTTGTGTGAGTACTGGTGATGTGATAAGTCTAATTTTTTTTGATTAATCCCTATTCATATTCATTAATCTAGAAAAACATCAATCCATTTGGGATTATCATTTCACGTAGGTTTCAAAATAATGAGAAGTTCCACAAAAATCATTAATAATAGCCATTTATTATAATGCAAAATAGATATCCATCATAGAAATTTTGGTATATGACACTGCATATTCACCATTTTCATAGTAGGTTCCACATATACAACTTTATTGTGAAAAATTACCCATGAATGATACTTCCTCTATTAAAATCTCACATTTACTCAATATTTAACATATATTTTTCTTCAATAAATTCTTCTAAAAAATATTAAAATGATCAACATTTTCCACTTTGATTTTGGAGTATATAAAAATATCCACTAGAAATAATACCAAAATTTTTCATGATAATATATGAAGAATATATTCATTATTACCATTATGATTTATAAATCATTATTGAGTCTTTATGGAATAATGGTGAACTAAAAGTGTCATTATGTTTTTATGATATATGTATTGGGAGTATCATCCATCATCACCTATAATTGGTGCTATCATAACCAAAGGTCCACCTTAGAGAAATAAATGATCCCATATACATAATCAAACAAGTCATCAATCCATGGTAATATATTATTCTCTATTTATCCTGGATTTATTGAGTTTATGATAATCCTTTTATATATCCTATTTAATTACATATATGAATGATGTAACCCACAGTAATGTACATGGGAGTATAAAAGAATTATACATATTATTTTGACATCTACTTCAGTTATTCTATCTCAATGATTCCATTTTGTTGGTTGTCTAGGATGTGGGTAGATATCGATATAATTGTTCAAATTGATAAGTCAATATCTCAATCATGATAATGAATAAGAATCTATTTTGAGAATAATTTTTATATTACATCACATGGGTATGTCATAAAGTATGATTATATAATTTATCTTATTCATATGATCAATTTATGGTTGTTAATAAGAAAATATTATCAAATATTGGGAAGAATATTCCAAAGGATATTAAAATAACTCCTAACACATGCATAAAATTATATGATGAATCCTAAAAAAGAGAAAAATTACCCTATATCAACTTCTATTATTACACCTATATATAGACATATAATTGATTCATAATATAAAATTAAATTGCACTATAGTATGATATTTTTTTAGTAATTTTATTCCAAATAAATTTATTGGGAAAAGGGTTTTCTTATGGGATGCAATAATTTATCCATTTTGTTTTCTCATATATAGATTATCCACATATTTTGAGGTTAGGCTTGAATAGTTATACTATATATACATGATATGAAATAATTTGTAGAGATAAAATCAAACTGAATATTAATTATTAATGCATGAATAAATATTGCCCCTTTATAAAATTCATTATTAGGATCCACCTCAATAGTATGTGAAACATAATCCCTTCTATAATCTATTTTCATCATAATTTTCTATATTAACTATCACCGATAACTTTCTTATTATGGAATTTACTTGAATAAAAATCATGTTAATTATAGTTGAATCATTATATAGCATGCTATGTTTTGATATTGAAAATTATTTTTCATCCATTTTATTAATTAGATTATTTATATATTTTTTAGTAATGACTACCATAATACCATTATTTTTATATATAAATCTTATACCAGTTCCATTAATATATTTTCTTCACAACATTTTATAAAATTACTGAATCATGGGATGTTGTGTGTTCTCCCCTCTATGGGTTTCATCCACATATAATCCTAAATAAAAATAATTTTTTTTAATTTTTATCTCCATCCTCCTTAGTCCTATAAGAGTCACCAATATTAAATAATTAAATTAAGTGTTTAAAAGAAAATATCTTCATAATTTTAAATTTCATAAATCTGTTAATATTTTCATAGACAGTACATTAACCCAATAAATATGAGGTCCCCCTTAATTTAAGTGCTGATGAAAAAGATAGAGGCATATCTTGAATGACTTTTGATGTTTTCCTTATTGACTATGATAAAATAATATTATTTTTACCTTATTCTAAGGACTACCTAACCATTTTATGATAGAGGGTAGCATCTTATGTTTTATGAAAGAAACACTATGTTCGCTAGCATGCAAGATACATCACAAGAAGCTTAAAAAACAACTAAATATTTTTATATAATAAAGTAGTTACCTACTATCCATTAGACTAGAGTCAATGAATAGTATTAACTAAATTATTAAAATATGGTTTACACATTTTTATAAAGTGATTCATTGGTTACCAAATTAATTAGAAATTCAAATAATAACCAGTTGAATATAATGATTTTTTATGTAAAAATATTTAAATGTGAATAATTGTTTTTATAAAATAATAATATCACAACTTTGGATTAAATTAATAAAATATTAATTCAATAAAATGTTTAAAATTCATTGTATCTATTTTATAGAAATTATATAAGAACAAATACAATTTTTTTGATAAAATGTGTGTTCTTCAAAAAAGTTACTTTTACACCTTTTGATGCAGAACCCATTTTAAATAAAGTTTTTAATATCTTTATAAGATAAATTTTGAAAAATAAAAATTAAATTTTTAAAATGGATATCAAAATTTAGTTTTCATACATTTTATGTATTTTTTCTGATAAATTTGTTATTTTAATAAATAGTGACAAATAATGCTTTTTAATTCAAAACTATATTTTCATCTATTTTTTATATAGTAATATTTTTCTTTTAAATATTTTCTAATTTTAATTTTAATATTTGCTATCATTTAATATAATTAAGTCATTTTAATCAATTTATAATTGAAAATATCTATATAAAAACTTTTCAAAATTTTAACCATTTTTCTTTTAAAGCCTTCTTTTTGTTTTTGTCTTTAGAATTAATTTTAACTCAAATTTTCTCAGTTATACGAATTACATTAAGTAAAATGGAATAATTATATGGATTCATAAGTTCCTAAAAAGTTATCAAAATTAATTTAATTTATAAATTTAAAAAGTTTACCATGGTAAAAATATATTTTCCATATTAAGAGAAAAAGTTTAACATTGGTTAAAATTAAAAATAAAATAAATAACATAAAAAAATAAACATTTAAAGGGTGTTTGATTTGTGGATCGAACCTATAAAGACAATGAAATATTAATAACTAAAAAAATTCCTATAATTTAATTGCACCTCTATATGGATATATTTGAATGTAAAATAATCTAGAAATTAGTCACTTTAAGTCACCTCTCCTAAATTATAATTAACAACCTTCACATCCTCATTTAGACTCAAAAATAATTGTATCTTATCAAATACCTTCCAAAACCTCTTCTCATCAATTTCCCCTTGTAATAGTGCTTCTGGTATCACCAAAAGTCAAAATCAAAGGTCTTAAAAGGTATTTCAAGGAGGGGGTATTGAAGAGGTAATTTTTTCAATATACCACTGTTAATTTTTTTTTCTACTTTCTGTTTTCATAATTTTTTCATTAATGTATGATAAATAAAGATTCATTTATATATATAAGTATTATATATCTAATAGAATGTAATATATCTATTTTATTTATCACCCCCTCTAATTCTAAGAATGAACAATTGTTGGTCAAGTTATGATGGTTAATTGCCTCTGTGAATTATGTTTTTGTTCTTTTACGATCACCACCATAATTGATGTTCTTAAAAAATTATTCCAATAAAATAATATTTTAATATGTATATTATAACCTATTTAATATTCTGAAAATTTTATATTAAAAATAACTCCCGGATTTCCAAATTATACTTATATGCTAACTTCATTTGGGGACCTGTAGACTACTTCCTCCTCAAAAGAATGTGATTAATTTACACATAACATCGAATGTATTAAAGATTGTTTCAGTAAAAATATATAACATAAATTAAATTTTAATGATACTACAATCAAATTATATTTGTATAAATATTTAATTTTGTTTCATTAAATCTTTATTATTGCAATACCAAAGGAAAAACAAAAAATATTTTTCTGGATATGTACGACCTACCGTCTCTCTGAACGGTGTATTTAGTTTGTATTTAGAATTTTTTATAAATAATTATATAATTAAATTATAATATATTTATATCATGGTTTATATTTTTTATATGATGTAATTTTGAACACATGGACTATTGACATCATACCACGTTCATTTTCAACTTAAGAACTGAATATCGACAAAACAAATGATATAATCTTAAGTAACTATGTTATTGTTATAACATGGTAATATGTACTATAAAATGAATAATAAACATGTAAAAGGATCTAAATAATGTATAAATTGACCAAAATTTATTATTCAAGTTGAACAAGTAACATGTGTGGTGAGTCAGACTCAATGTAAGGGAATTTTATTACATAATTACCATTCATTGGGTCAAACTTTTCTTCTTGATTATGTAAAACTGTGATTATGTGAGAAATAAATTCTGGATAACTTATCATGAATTTATAAATTTTTATGTGTATTTATAGTTTAAACTCAAATTCTGTCCATTTTATTAACAAAATAGTCCTTGTAAGTGACATTGTCTTAATCTTCTTTCATTGATGAATTTACATATAATGTGCACCTTTACTATTCTATTAGTTGTATATATGACCAATATTAATTTTCATATCTATATTTTATCTATAATTATTTAAATTATTATTTTGGTAAATTTATTACTTTTTGGAGATTATTCTTTAAGTATTCAAAGTGTTATGAGACAACTTGAACATTTAATGATTTAATTATCCAATCCATTCATCATTATATTAATTCACACATATATTTATATAGATATAAAAGGATTATACATGACATTTTATGTCTATATTTTTTTTTCAAAAGGAATATATTTACATGATGTTTTTTTAAAGTTTATTAAAAAAGGATAAAAGGAATGTTTTTAATGTAAGCAATGACAACAAATTGTCTATCATCATAACCATTATTTGATATTTAGATTCCTCTATAAGAAATAAATTTCAAAGGAAAAAAACCTTATTACATTTTTTTGTGTTTTGGTATTGAATTTTCTTTTGAATTGGGATTTACTATTTACAAATATTGAAATGATTTCATGCGATTGAAAATGAAATTTATGAGTGAAATGTTTATAATTGAAATCTTTTATCTGTTATGATTATATAATAGTACGAAGATATTTTAAGGGTTATTACATGATCATACAACGTAGTGTGGTACCATGATAGAAAAAATATTGGTTGTTACATTATAATATATGGATGGGTTGTTACGTTATAACCTATAATTCATTGGGTATGGAAGTCAGTTGTATGGTTATTCCATTTGTAAGAATGATATGTGAGGAAGTCGGTCGTATGGTTAATACATTTATTTATTATTAGGTAACAAGTTACATTTATATTTTATTTGTGATTTTTTTGGGATTATGGTGATCTTTTTATTAAATAAAAGGGAATTAAAATATCTTATATTTTTTGAAGAGTACTTACTACTTCTTAAAGGTGAAAAGTATAACTTTATGTTAGGTATTCATAGTTTACATATTTTCTCAAGGATAAAAGATTTTCTTCATTGTGTATCCCATACTGAGATTTTTATGCTCATGGATTGTTTAAAATTGTTTTTCATAGGATGAATATATGGATATATACATGAATTGAATCAATGGAAAAGTTTTGATGTTTAATCATGAAATGAAACCATGTTTCTTTTTTTTTTGTTTTATAAAAATGTATATCAAGTAGAAGTGTCTAATAAGTAATATTTATGTTGTAATGTATGAGTTATGGAATGGTTATCTAAATCACTAAACCTGATAATATCCTCAATTTGAATTCATGTCATAACTCAAGATTATGTTATGTTTAAGGTTGGGTCCTTATAGTTGGAATCAGAGGTCGATTTAGATAACTTTAAAGGATAGGGTGTTATTTATCATAACTTACATGTTGCATATAACCATAATGGTTATCATATTATAAAGTTTCATAGTTATTTAAAATAAATTTATTGAGTTTTGGATAACATGAATAAGTATATATTTTTGTTCATGTTCCTCATAAGATAGTATATGATTATTTTATTATTATACTCATACTAATGTTTTTGTTTTTAGTAAATGGCTTGATTTTTTAGAAAACAATGTATCAATTGATGTGTAGGATATTTTGGTCATTCTATGAATAAGAAACTAAATGAAATGGGAGATACAATGGGAACTATTGTGGTCATTGAAATACAAATATCATGATTCCTTATTAAAAAGATGAACATTGGTCAGTTTTCTAATTCCTCATATTTGAGAGAAATGAATCCATTTTTAATATCAAGTAATAATGATCATAAGGTAAAATTAATTCAATGACATATGTGTTATGAATGTTCAATGAAACACCTAGTAAAATATCTTAAAAGGATAAGAAGATTTTATAGATGTGGTAATGGAGGTCATAAAGCAACAACCATCTACGTAAAAAGGAAGTGTTTAGTTGACTCTAGTAAAGGGAAGAAGATCTTTCCAGGTTATCAATTTAATGTTTTAAATTTGGAGAGTATTTTCATAATGAAAATTTATGTAAAATGAGGATGGTTCAGGAATGGGATCATCAGGAATGTAAAAATATATATTTAGAAATACATAATTCCATTCCAATTGATGATGAGGAACCTAAAAATTCCATATGAATGGCAGGGATTATTTATTTAGTCATTTTTGGACATAATTTATAATTAGAACATGATTCATGATTTTGTTTTTAGGAAATATGTATTATGTAATAATATAGAAAATAATGGTTAAAAGATCATGAATAATTTTTAAAGATTAACATTTCTACTTAAAATGGGTTCTAGAGTTATGGTAGACTTAATTATGATGAAATGTTTATATTTAATAGTACTCTTTTGGTAGTGTGATTACATTGTGGTGACAATATTTGTGTTTGATTTATCCTTTTGCTTTTCAAAAAAAAATTGTTTTGATGAATAATTCTCATTTATAGACATATTATAATGTTATGGATAACATTTAGGGTTTATATGATATGTTATTTTCAAGTAACTATGTTATATTACATTTTTTTATTCAAAATGAATGGAATGAGATAAAATATGGTATTAAAATAAGATATGGTTATTTTTTGGGATTTATAATATTCTTTCAATGTTATAAGAACTATATAATATTATAAAAAACAACATTAATGATGGGTGACACACCTTTGGTTAATATATATGTTATCAGATGGATATATTTATTATTGAAAAATGACATAGTGATTAAGTGAATAACGATCTTTTAGAAGATGTTCAATATTTTGGACACCGAAAAGATCAATGTAAAAAGAAAATGATTGATTTTTTTTAGGAATAATGATTTAATTATTTTCTAGAAGAATTAATGATGAACACACGGTGAATTGAGTTATTTGTTTAAATTTTTATCATATCATGATGATTATTAGGGAAATAACATTTTTGGTGAGTCTAAAAGAGTAATTGATATTTGGAGAAAAATGTTAAAATTTATCATGGAATACTATGTTATTAAATCCTTATGAATTTTGTGTTTAAATATTATTTTTGATTATTTTGTGGAATTTTAAGGACAATTATTTGTTTAGTGATATATGTTTTTTCATTGGTATTACTATTTAAATTTTGATATTAAAAGTAGTTTTTCATCATATATTGTTTTATTTTTTTTAAATTGACCTATCTTGTAAAAAACGTTTTTTGTTAGTTTCTAAAGATAGTATAAATATATAGTTCATATTTTTTTGGATTATGATATTTTGGATATATAGATTCTAGTGGTTCACCTTTGACTAAGTCTTCATTATTACTCATAATTTTAGAAAAAATGATTTTATGTGGTAAAATGATTAATTTTGTAAACTCTACTTGTCATGTATGTTTACGTCCTTATGATCATGGTGATGGTAGTTATAAAATTCCTCAATTCAATGAAAATTTTCATAAAATAAAAACATTATCCCATTCCCATACATATTTGTAAATCAACAACATTTTAAGAATTCAATGTTCCATGGTTTTGGGATTGTTTACTTTCTATAGAAAATGTTTTCAATAACTCTCCATTAGAACATGATGGTTATTTTCCAATTGCATATCCATTTTTTCCTATATTCATCTCTTTTTTTGTTACTTAGTTGATCTTTGTACTTCTCTTTCCCTCTTTTAATGTGGTAGTTTTAATAACAATATTTATGATGTGGGATTGCAATAAAGGTATTTTTTAAAGTCATACATTAATTACCAACCCTGAATTGAATTGTGAGGATGTAATTTATTAATGGGGTGTAAGTTGTAACATCCCAAGTTATATAAAAGAATCATTATGTTCAATATCATTCATGATATTCCACGCTGAGCTTAAACAATAGACTTCGTATTATTATTTGAAATGGTAGTTATTTTCTAGACATTAGAATGGAGGTAATGAAAAATATTTACATAATTATGAAAATATGGTTTAAAAATTTTCATATAGCGATTCAATGGTTACCAAATTAATTAATAATGGAAATAAAAACCAATTGAATATAAAGGATCTGTTATTAAGAAAAGATATTGAAATGAGAATAATTGTGTTAATAAAATAATAATATCACCCTTTTTAGATTTAATTAATAAATTTACAAATATATATATTTCTTAAAATTCATCTTATGTGTTTTCTATACGTTATATAAAAATAACTACAATTTTAGGAAAAATGAATGGATTTCTAAAAATGAAGTTTCACCATCTTTTGATGGACAACCCATTTTTAATAGAGTTTCTGATATTTTTATAAGATATATTTGGAAAATATAATTTATTATTTTGAATCATGATATCAAAATTTATATTGGATATTTTCTTATTTTTCTGATAACTTTCTTATTTTAATGAATAATGAAACATACTATATTTTAATTCAAAACTGATTTTTCATATAATTTATTAATATAGTTTGATTTTCCTTTTAATTTTATTATAAGTGTAATTAAACTATTTTTTATCATCTAATCCAATGTAGGTAATTTTAATCAATTTAAAATTGAAAATAGATATAAAAACTTTTCAATATTTCGAACGATTCACTTTAAAAACCTGCTTTTTAGTTTTGAATAGGGAATAAAATTTAAATCTAATTATTCAATTATGTGAATTTAATAATGTAACTTAGATTCCATATTTGTCATAATACGTTCAAAATTAGGTTTTATGGTCAATTTTATTTATATATATATATATTTTACCATGGTAAAACAAATATTTACTCTATTATAACTAAAATTATGACAAGGGTTAAAATTAAAAGTTAAAATCCTAACATACCTAAAAAATACAAAATATTAAGTGTTTTTAAGGTGTGTATAGAAAATAAACAGACTATATAACAATAATTAGGCCAAATTCTAAAAATTTAATTCCACCACTATATGGTTAGCTTTTAATATAAACTAATCAATAAATTAATCACTTTAGCCCACCTCACTCCATGTTTAAACTAAAATCTTCACCTCCCCATATCGACCCATAGAGCTTTTTGATCACGAAATATCTACCTAAAAATATCCCACTCACTCTATTCACATCAGTGTTCTACCGTTCTCACCAAAAAACCAAATCCAAGGTCATCAAGGGTCTTTCAAGGTGGGGTTATTCAAGAGGTATTTTTTTAAAGTACCTATCTTAATTCTCTTATTTTTCTAATATTGACTCACCATGTTCATAAAAAAATGGATGATTACTCCAGAATAATATAAAAACTAGATCAATATTTTTATGATTGAGTATATCATATCCATTTCATTTCTCACCTCCTCTAATTCAATGAAAATAAAATGTTGTCCATGTTTTGTCGATTAATCACCTCCTAGAATTCTGGTTTTCTTCTATTTCCATTTACCTCCATTATGGATCATATTAAAACCATTATTAATGTAAAATAGTATTTTAATATGTATATTAAAACCTATTTATTATTCATGAAATATTATATTATACATGGCTTCATGCTTTCAAAATTTTTGTTATATAATAACATCCTTTGGGGATGTGTGAACTATCTCCTCGTCAAAATGATGTGATTCGTTCACATGTAACATGGAATTTATTAAGGATTTTTTTTGAAAAAATATATTATATAAATAAAATAATAATTATACTATAATTATATTACATATTTATACATATTTACATACACTTTATTTAATCATCATTCTTTCAATACGAAATAAAATAAAATAGTGTCCATGGGTACGTATGGTCTACCATCTCAATGAAATATGTGTTTTGATAATTTTAATATATAATTATAAATAATTATAAAATCAATATAAAATTTATTAATATCATGTTTTATATTCTGTAGAATATAAACTTATGACCACATGGACTATTAATATCATACCATGTTCATTTTAAACTCAAGAACCGAATATCAAAAAAACATCTAACATGAACTTAAATAATATTTTAATTGTTATGACATGGTAATTAGTGATATAAAAGGAATAATAAACAGTAATATGGATAACATTCAAGAATAATTTTTCTTAATTTTGTTATCTACGAATAATAAAGAGCAAACGAGATGAGTCAGACTCTGGTTAATGGTATTTATTAACCCAATTTCCATTATTCGTGTTAAGCTTCTAATTCCTGATTTTATTGTTATATGATTGTGGGAGAAATAATTTTGTTATATATTATCTTATATTTAATTTTTTTTAAATTTTATTAATGTTGAAAACACAAAATCATTCTATTTTATATACAAAATTATCATTGTAAGGGAATTCATCTCAAACTTCTTTAATTAAGGAATTTCATGATAATATTCACCTTTATTCTTTTACTAGGTTCACATACATCCAATATAAAATTAAATATCCATATTTTTTCTATAATATTGTTAATTAATTTTTTCTAAAATGTATTAATTCTTTGAAAATTTGATTTTAATTTTCAAAGTAGTATGGGAAACCATGAATGTCTAATGATTTAACTATAATATATTTTAATTATGATATGAATAAACATATTTATTTACATTGATATAAAAGTATTATACTAGAAATATAATGTTTATGTATTAAATGGTAAAAAAATGAATCTATTTATATGAATCATTTTAATTTCATTAAAAATGATAAAAGGAATGTGTTTTAACATTCGTGGTGACAATGACTTCTCCATCACTATAATAATTATTTGATACTTGGCTTACTCTATAATCCTTCATGTTATTTAAATTAATATAAATCCATGAAATGTTTTTTGGGTGTCTAGGTATTGAAAATTATTTTTAATACAGATTAAATATTTCTATATCTGGAAATAATTTCATGTGGTTGGAAATGAAATTTTATACATGAAATGTTGATAATTATAATATTTTATATGTCATGATTATGTAATGTTATTTAGAGATTTTATGGGTGGATACATGGTAAAACAAATTTTCATTGATATGTTATAAACCAAAGATTGTTGGTTCCATAATAAACCAAAAATGGTTGGATACATTATAACTTCCAATTCATTATGTATTGATGTCAGTCATATGGATATTATATTTGTAGGAGTGATATGTGTGGAAGTCGACTGTATGGTTATACAATTTATGATTGATTATGTCCCAATTTACCATTATATGTTATATGTGATTTTATGGGTTTTATGTTGATATTTGGAATAAAGAAAGGATAATAAAAGTGTTTAATATCTTGAAGAGTATTTACCACTTTTTAATGGTGAAACATATTACTTTGCTATAGGTATTCATGGTTTTGATGTTTTTTACTGGATACATGTTTTTCCTTATTTTGTATCACTTATTAATCATTTTATTCCCATTCCATGTTTAATTTTTTTTCACAGGATTTTTGCATGTATATAGACAAGGAAGAAATTGTAGTAAATGTCGTAATGTATAAACATGGAAAAACCATGTTTTTAAAAGATTTTTGTTTTATGAAAAATGGATAGTGATTAGTTGTTTATACATTGTAATATTTATGTTTTTATGTATGAGTTATGACATATTTATATAATTCACTAATCATAAAAGAATCCTCAATGTGAATTATTGACATAAGTCATGATTATGTAACAATTATGGATATGGCATTATATAGAGAGTGATGGGAAATATTTATTGAAATATATTTTCATGAATCCTTCCAATAATATTGAACCACTATACACTATGGGAATCAAGTACATTGTGAACTTACAATAATTATAGGATTCCCGTTAAAAGTAAAATGTCCAATAATTTTTTATAAGGTTCTACGAATTACAATTAATTTAAGATCAGGTTAATGGAGTTATAAAATTGTCAACGATGAGGAGGTCAGAAGAAACTTTTAATGTAATATGCCTTTGTTAAATAATCATATTTTCTGTGACATTCTAATTCATTGTATTAGGAGGGTGATTTATCCAATTCATATTTTTATTCACATTTGCAATTAGCATAGCCAGTAAATCCAAAATAAATCAGTTCCTTCTACCAAAAGATCAGAGATCTAATTATGTTAATCATTGCATTTTCCATCATATATTTTATTGTCATGATTTCTCATATTCGTAACATTACATAAAATAAATGAAAACTAGGTATTTTGATACATAAACTAATTAGGATATAAAAAGTGAATCCTAAATCATGGAACGAATAAATATTATAGGAAATTTATGTAACAACTTATGAGTCTCTAGTTTTAAATCTGGTTATGCATTGTAATTTTGCAATTATATTTCTTGACCTAAAATTATATTCATGTACATAAAAAATGGTTAATTAAGTGTCATTGAATTTTCCAAATCATATCTTTTATGTGGTTCTAAATGTATGTGAAAAAAAAAATCTTTTTCAAGAACATGGTATTAAAAAAGTTAACACCCAATGATTTTTTTGGGTTTATTATAATTGGGTACTTCTATGCTAGATAAAGATCCATTTGTAGTATGTATATATGGATATATATTACTGGAATCCACTTAATATATAGTTAAAAATATATGGGAAGTATTTGAATTATTAAACTTATCCCCATGGTATTTATTGATTTATTATTATCTGAATACCAAAAAAATATAACGATTATTCTTCGATACCTACTATAGTTACCCTAACCTATTTCTCATATTATTACTTGTTTTTTAATACAATGATCCCCAAAATAAATTCTCAACATCTAGCAGTACAGTGTCATAGGAGTACTAGAATCAGAATATATCAAAATGATACAAAAAACATATTTTTTTTCAAATTGGATATCCTAAATCCCTTTGATATCCTATAACTATATAAGATAACCCGAGTAATATATAATTCAATAAACTATGAAAAAATATCATTTAGATATTTAATATTATAATTAAGCATAATATATGATTCAAATGACATATAATTATACAATACGAGGAATGGTACATGAGTGGTTATAATTTGGTATTCCATAATTATACATATAATAGAAGATAATTGGATCATATGACTGTTTTGTAAATATAGAACATTATATAAGAATAATTCAACGATAACCTCTATGAAAACATCACATGGTGGAAATATTATCATCATTGATTATGTTTACTTCATTTTCCAAAAACAACATCCCCTAAGACATAAACACTACCCATTGCATTTGGGTGTTAGCTAGTTCGACCAATAATAAACTGAACATGAATATGGGTACCACAAAAGAAATAAAAAACTTATAAATGTAATAATTACAAATGGAAATAAATAGGTAACGTAATCATATAATATAGATTAAATGGATGGAATATCCTAATGGATCCATAAAATAAGTGATTAATTCATTATAGGAAACTTATAGATGTAAAAAAGTGTATTCCTTGAAAAATAATGTTTATGTTTCATGAACATGTAAAATAAATTAGGAGACTATGTTTAGAAATATACATATTTTGTGTGGTTTAATGGAATATAGAAAAAGGTATTTACTGACATAAAAATTTCAATAAAACTAGAATTGACCCCAAAAATTTTAATTGTTTGTTTTGTTTTTAGAAACCACGAATAATTATGAATAACCATTCCTTTAGTGGTATATGAAAAAGGTAAGAAAACATTGAATATATAATTAATAAAATTCGATTGATGGATTATGTTGTTACGGGAACCATTAAAGAATGTATATCCTCATCAGGGGAAATATAATTTTTCTAGGTATATATTTCTGTCACATATAGAAAATATAAAATAATAAAATAATAATAATATAGAGAGAATTTGAGGAAATGAGAGAAAAATAATAACCCAAATAAATATGTGTTGTTTAGAAAGATTCTATACCTTGTGACCGAATTTATTAAGAACATTCAACTAATCTCTTGAAAAATGAATTTATATTTATGAAATAAATTATTTAAAAATGTATTAAAATTTATTTTATTTTTTAACAAATTCTATGTCATCATATAATTATTCAATTTATATATCAGATCAATTTATATTGTCCCAATTCCATTTGATTTATTATTCAAATTATTTATTAATGTATATGTAATTATGTAAGATTTAAGGACTTTTTCCATAACCACTAATGTGTAATTAAATGATATTCATGGCCTTCAACAATTTTAAATTGTTTCAAATATCAATATGTGTTCTAAACAAGGGGAAAACCCATTTAGAATAAAGATTATATTTATATAGTAAGTTCTTTTGGGTGGTTTATAAACCATCATTAAGTATATTGATTTTTTAATTCAAATATTATTAAAAAATTAAAAAAATAAATTAATATATAATATAAAAATTATAGTAAAATATAATGATAATTTGTTTTTTATAACCATCCATGATAGTGCTGGATAAAAAAAACTGGCATTGTTTATGGTGGAAGTGAACCAACCAAATAATTAATAAAATTTTCATTCCAAAATTGAATGATAAGATATTGGATGATGGAAATTTCATTAATATAATAATAAGATTGTTGGTCGGAGTGGATACTCAAGAGGGGGGGAGGTGAATTGATTACCAATTAAAAATTCGGTTAACAAAATATTTCTCTTAATATCCCCCAATTTAAAAATAATGTTAAACTGTACTGAATCTATAAAGAGTGTAAAGGTTAAATTAGTTTCTCAATGATTGATTAGGTCGCAGTTAACTAAATTTAATGATTAAATTAACTTTTGAAACTAACTTACTATTTTACAATAAGTATAAACACTTTCTAATTTAACTATCAATGTAGCATTAAAATAGTTTTGTATTTCAAAGTAATAAGCAGAGAAATGTAAAATAAATTTGTAATACTTATAGACTTAAAATAAAAGCACAATAAAGATAACCAAGAGGTTCAGTATCAAGCCGAGACTTAGTCCTCTCAACAATTTATATAAATTGATCCACACCCTGGATCATGGTTAAACAATAGTACACTACGGTTCAGGTACAAAGACCTATACCACAGTTCTTTTTGGAAAAAAAAAACAAAATCTCACAACTGTCACAACTATCCAGGTCTTACTCGACCTCTACCACCATCCATAGTGGGAAACAAAAGAGTTATGGCGTTTGAGTGAGGATTTAAGAATCCTCCAGTTTAGCTTAGGAGACAGTGTGTGTGTAAAATAAATAGGGTACACACACATCTCAAAATGTAAATGAAAGTATCACTAAGAGAAATATGATTGAGTTTAGAAATGCTTTATTGATTAGTAGTGTAGATCAAGACTTGTTTGTTTTATCAGAAAAGCTTCTGAGTCCTTCTCTGGTCTTTCTCAGAAAATAGAGTGTTGTTTTCTTCTTTGATTCTTGGTCCAGCTTAATAGCCTGAGTGCATGAAATGTTGGTTGTAGATCTTCACTCAAGATGAAGCTTCTGTTCTCCTCTAGAATATGTTCCTTCGTGTATGTCCAGGATTCTTGGAGTATGGATGTGGGCTAGTGAAAAATTCTCCACATTTGAATATTGTTCAGCTCTTGTCTCTTTCACCCTTTGCGTGTCTTCATAGTGCCTTTCGTGTCACATACATCCATATATCCAGTGTTCTCTTTCCATCCCTTTATATCTTCCAGCTTTGGCAGAAAAGAATAATCGCCTTTTTCATGGTTACTAGGTACGGTTCCCTGACATGCAACAGAAATCATTAAATAACGTTAACTTCATTAAAAACATCAAAAGTAACTGTTAGCTAAATAAATAAATAGTATGAAGAGTATAGGGTTTGACTGGTTGGTCCAGAATCAGTAGCCTTTTATTGGTAGACGTTAAAGGTGGAATTTGTGTCACAAAACCTTCCATCAGTAGCTCTTTTGAACTTACATTGGTAGCTCATATACCAGTGACATTAGTTCCATCGGTAGATCTTGTTATCGGTAGCTCTTGTTATCAGTAGATTTTGATCCATCAGTAGCTGCATCTCCATCAGTATCTCTTTGCATTAGTAGTCTATCAGTAACTACTGGTGGACCTGCACATCGGTAGCTTATATGTTCTGTATCGGTAGACTGAATATGCGAACGGGTTCTATCGGTAGACTTCTATCTATCGGTAGCTCTGGTCTGTTTGTCTGTCGGTAGCTCTGTACATATTGGTGACCTTAGTGTATCGGTGAATCTGTCTATCAGTATACTATGTCTATCGGTAGACTGAGTACTAGTAGATCAAGCTAAATGTAGACTGGTGACTTAATACTTATCTGTTTTATACAAAACATATCCGAATGGGTTATATTTACTTCAGAGCTTATATAAACATGGATAAAGAATGACTGAACTATCGCAGGGATTATTTTAATATTATTATCATATTGATCACATATTGATATAATTAATATATATAAAAATATTATATTGAGATTATCAAACTATATGAAAGCATAATTGGGATTATCAAAACAGGTGAGTTCAAAAATCTCCCCCTTTTTGATAATCACAACCTATCATATTATCATTTAAAAAAGATTCTATTAGGGGATATATAATTGAACTCAATTTTCTCTGAGAAAAAAGTATGGTATAAAACATAATTTATCAGAGATAGAATTAAATGTATCAGAGATAAAAGAAAAAGACATGATATTAGAGGTAAAATTTAGTAGTATTAGAGAAATAAATTTAATGATATCATAGGATGATAGAAAAGGATCTGGGATCAGAATATGAAATTAAGAGGTATCAAAGGGGTAAATCATGATAGCTCTTAGATAAAATTTCTCCCCCTTTCATTAATATCTCTCCCTCTGGGTGAATATGTATTCCTCTTTTGATACTTAAAGAGTATTTCTCCCCCTTTGTAAAATATTTCTCCCCCTTTGTGATAATCAAAAAGTGGGAAATAACAAAGATAAATGGAACAATAGGAATAGAAGAAAATCACTTGTATTAAATGTTACAAAAAGGTACAAAAACAGAAAACAAAATACATAGGATTCCTATCAAACAGTTCAACCACTTGATCAATCCACATCTTCAATGTGAGATTTTCCCTTGGGTTCAGAAGAGGATTCAGGTGGTGAGGATGCTTGTGAAGCCTTAGGAATTCCGGAAAGGACCACAGGAGGTTGAGCAATTGACAGTGTGCCTAGCTTGTATTGAGTAGTCCATTTGGTGATCATAGGTTTGAGGCTTCGAATGGCTTGGACAGGAGTCAGCTGAATTGGAGATGCAGTAGAGGTAGAGGCAGGCAAAGAAGGAGGGACAATCACTAGCCTGGCATCAACATGTAGAAAAGGTAGCAACAGATTTCTGAAATCCATAATGATTCCTACTCCTCTCTCCATAGCGGATATGAAGTCATCATTTTTCTCCAAAAACTTGTCCAATGCTGGTGTCAATTCTCTTAGCTTTCTAACTTGCTCTCTGAAGGCTTGATTGAAAGGAGGCAGTTTTATATTCTCAATAAGAAGCTTGAAATGACTGGTCATTTGGGTCTTTGTGTAAATTTTGGAGAAATAGGAGTCCACATTTTCATTAAATTCATTCTGAGAGGCAGAGGCTTTGCTCATGTAGTTGTGGACTATCTTCATAATTTCTCTGGCTGAATCTCTGGTAGAGAGAACAATTCTACTCAGTTCAGATGAGTGCACAAAGCCACTGGTTTTGGCAGAACCAAGCTCCTCTTTCATCATAGCTCGAAACTGATTCAAATCCATCGAAGGTTTAGATGCCAGAGAACCAACATAGAAAGATATAGTCTCTTTGAATCTTTTGGTCAATCCACTAATAAGATTTTGAACTTGGGAATCCTGGATTGTAATATGATCTTTCATAGAAGTTTTGAAACCTTCAAATACTGAAAACACCTAGCTTACAACACTCTTGACATAAGCTAAGTCCATATCTTCTTGGGATTTTGAGATCATGTAAGAGTCTAAAGAAACAACAGATTCCTTTAGAGCTTCAATATCAGCTTCATGTCTAGAAACTTGAGCCTGGTAGTATTTAGCTTCTTCAACTATTTCTCCCATAAAGGTTGATAAATTACAGGCAAGATATAGTTGAAAAGATCTTTCTAACATAATCATTTCTTCAGAAAAACTCTGCTTCATCTCAGCAACTGAGGCACTAAAAGATTATATCAGCTCATCCCTTATGATATCCATATTAGCCTTGGTAACCAAATCAGCAGGTGCAACTACTACAGATGATCTTTCAGAGGATAAACTGACCACAGATTCAGTCATAAT